>OX421246.1:5227830-6456164 GCA_949125135.1 Alcis repandata | reverse complement strand
AACAATTTTAGTATACGCTATTGGAGCTGGAATTACCGCGGCTGCTGGCACCAGACTTGCCCTCCAATTGTTCCTCGTTAAAATATTTAAAGTGTACTCATTCCGATTACGAGGCCTCGTAAGAGTCCCGTATCGTTATTTTTCGTCACTACCTCCCCGTGCCGGGAGTGGGTAATTTGCGCGCCTGCTGCCTTCCTTGGATGTGGTAGCCGTTTCTCAGGCTCCCTCTCCGGAATCGAACCCTGATTCCCCGTTACCCGTGACAACCATGGTAGTCGCAGAAACTACCATCGAAAGTTGATAAGGCAGACATTTGAAAGATGCGTCGCCGGTACGAGACCGTGCGATCGGCAAAAGTTATCCAGATTCATCAAAGTTAACGACTTCGGACGCGAGGCCCTCCGTCGATTGGTTTTGATCTAATAAAAGCACTCGTCCCATCACTGGTCGGAGTTCTGATTGCATGTATTAGCTCTAGAATTACCACAGTTATCCAAGTAACTGAGTAAGATCTAAGGAACCAAAACTGATATATTGAGCCATTCGCGGTATCGCCTTAATACGGCTTGCACTGAGACATGCATGGCTTAATCTTTGAGACAAGCATATAACTACTGGCAGGATCAACCAGGGAGCTCACGAGTCTAACACGTACGTACGAACGCGAGACGAATCGCTATATATAATATATAAATAGCGGAACAACTCCCTCGGCGGTACCGTTCGAGAGGTGACCGGACCGAGGTGTGTCTCTCTATCTTTATATTCAAGCAATCCATACACACGAGACGACGATGATGAAGATCGGTCGCGAGTGAGAAGATTACTTCTTGTGTTGTTGTGTTGCGAGATCTGTTACGATCCATTCGCGAAAGTTCGTGACCAAGACGGTGCTTTGAACGACACTCCGTAGATTATTACGTTTAGCTACAGATCGTTTGTGTCTTATACGATTCCGCCCGGTGCTGCGAGAGCCGAGAAGATATAATTTCTCCTATCACCACTCGATGTAAATATTCATTGCAAAACGGGCAATAATCTATATTATATAATATTGATCGATTTCGATCATCATATATACATATAAATTATATATTAAGCCCCCGTTTGCACAGTTTCGGTGGGTCGAAAGCGGACTATCGGTTTCGTGAGCCGCTCACGAGCGGCGCACGACCGAGTCGCGGTCAGCGAGGTATGAACCCGGCACACGCCCCGGCAGGCAGCTCTCTCGGTCACGAGAGAGCTTACCCCGGAACGATGTCGGGCCGATCGTATACACATACAGTGAAGGGCCGGAGACGAGCGCGGACGGGTCTATGGCATAATACCCGGTCCGCGGAGCATCCCCCGGCCTCTGTTGAACCGCCCGCCCGGCGCGCGAGAGCCTTTCGGCCCCCGCCTCGGGCGGAGGTGGTACGCTGGAACTTCTTATATTATACTATATAACTACGGCATATATACACAAATAAAATATATCTCTACCTGTTTACATGCATGCGCGCACAATATAATATACACAAGAACGCGTACCTCACTGGTGTCGATCGACACGGCGTCAATATATTAACTATTTATCATTATATTGGAATGAAATACACAGTATCTCTTCTCTCTTCCCCCTGCCACCTACGGTGGTCCTTGTCTCGGCGCGTTTTTCGCTCACGAGGCTCGGTTTTGGTGTCTCTCAAGCATCTAGAAGAGCCCCGACCCTTCGAACGCTCTCCTCTTGTCGACAGTCTCTCTCGAGCGCTATCGGCTTCGACGGAAACACTCACACTGTGAGAACGCACTCGCCTCTAACTGTAGAGTCTTATTATTCAAATCACATATTAAAATTTGTACCACCAATTTGGGGGAGTCGTTTAATATGTTTAAATTTGACATAATACTAGAATTAGAGGAAACGTTTGCGTACCAGAGCGCCGTCTTTTGTTTTTTATTATCTTAGACTGTGGTTAAGAGCGTGAACTCGAGCCGCCGGCTCGAGTTCACGCTTTTAAACACAGACGATTTTGACGTTTCCCAGGCACGCGAATAGTCCTTTCTACAGGGGCGAGAGAGAGAGAGAGAGAGAGAAAGAAAAACAAAAAAAAAATCACCAAAAAATCCCCATCCTAGAGATTCGAAACTCTAAATTTGATCCCATGCACCGCATTATGCATGCGGGGCTTAAATCGTGACGTAATAGTTAAAAAAACAAATAAGAAAAATAAAGGGGGGCAAAAAAAATGACAATTTTTCAAGCCCGAAACATTCGCATACTAATAACTGCATCCTAACATTCGATAGTGTGAACCCGGGGATTTTTGATTCGTGACGTCACTAGTAATCAAACGAGTGATTTAATTCAAGTCTGCATTAGGTACCTACCTACCTACTATATTATGTAAGTATGTGATCGCTCCCCGTGGAGCGAGCCGAGATTCATGTTCATTCAATTGAAAATTCGAAACTCTAAATTTGATCCCATGCACCGCATTATGCATTCGGGGGTTAAATCGTGACGTAATAGTAAAAAGAGAAGAAAAAAAAAAACAAATAAAAAAATAAAGGGGGGCGAAAAAATAATTTTCAACTCCAGAACGCTCGCATACCAACAAACTACCTATAGGTAGGTACCACTATAACATTCGGTAGACTGTGCACCCGGGGGTTTAATTCGTGACGTCATTGGTACCTCTAATCGAGCAAGTGATTTTAATTTAGTTCCGCATTAGGCCTGTGATCGCTCTCCGTAGAGCGAGCTGATTTGACTCGAGATAAAAACGGCTAATTATATATCCTCTATTGTTATAGAAATCCGTAATGCGCGCATGGGGCTCAATGCTCAGTGACGTCATTGATTGATAAAAAAAAAATATCCTTATTTTTTAACAATTACGGGCGGGGCGTCAAATTCACTGTGTCGTTGTCGTTGTAGATGCATTTATATTATTGGTATGCAATTATGTGTATTATTATAATTGTGCTAAACTTTTTATACTAGATTTTTTTTGCAGTGGGTGTGGGCTCGGGCTTTGGCGGAGTCGATGAGGGCGTGGCCGCGGCCCGTTCCGATCGGTGGAAAAAAAAAAGCATTCATTAAAACAATTCACTTACCTCGTTAACTCACAGCGATGCGATGCGCTGCGCTGCGCTGCGGCTGCGCTGCACTGCGCTGCTCTGCGCTGCACTGCGCTGCACTGCGCTGCGGCTGCGCTGCGCTGCACTGCTAGCTAGCTAATAGCCAATTAACCTGAAAACAGGAGATACTCACAGGTTAGTCATACCTTTTTTTTTTGTACTTATCATATATAATATTATATAGGTAGGCTATTTTTTATGGCCGGCAAATGAGGGCCGGGTGGGTGCAAGGAGTACAAAAATACATAAATTATTAATAATGACTCGTATCGAAGCAAAAATAAATAAATAAAAAAAAAAAAAAAAAAATGGTGACCAATCGTACAATATACTTATGTTAAAATTAAAAAAAAAAAACGTAATAAAAAAAAAAAAAAATTATATATTTTTATATAATAGATGACAATATCATCATCATAAATGATACGATTTGATTTGATTTAATGACAGACACACTCCGTGGACTTTAGTTTTTAGTTTAGCAAATCGTTAAACAATGTACCTACGATCTATGTCAGCCCGGTGCTGATCACATAGTGGTGCGACAAACGATATAATAAATGATTAATTTCTTTCCAATAATGACATTTGTAATACATAATATTATCTACCTATTAAAAAATTAAATTACCTCTAGTTAATTTTCAGCGATGCGATGCGCTGCAGCGCTGCAGGTGTCGGTGTCGCCGACGGCGGTATAGATCTGATGGACGGCGAGCGGCGTCAGCCGGGAGCGGCAGCACCTGAAAAAAAGGAGATGTTCACACAGGTTAAATCACATATTACAATTTTTTTTAATTTTTTTTTTTTTGTATTTCATCTCATAAATGTATTTCTGTTACAAATGTATGTATGTGTGTAGTCTGTGTACCTATGTATGTTAATATTGTACCTAACATACTATTTGTAATTGAAAATTTGATATGAAAGTAGCTTATATAGATAAATAATTAAATATACTTAGGTTATTTTTATGACTGGCAAATGAGGGCGAAAAAGAGTACAAAGAATGGATACCTTGATATACGTTACATAATAATTATAGAAAAAAAATGGTGGCAATATTAATATTGACACGTATGTACCAAAGCCAAAAAATAAATTGGAAAAGAAAAAAATAATTGTAGCAATATCAATGTTGACACGTCGTCGTATCAAAGCCAAAAAAAATATTTAAGTATAATGGCGGCAATATTAATATTGACACGTACCAGAGCCATAAAAAGGAAAAAAAAATAACGGTAAAAAAATGGCGCTATTTGTAATGTAATTTTAAAATTTAAATAAACCCACTTCAAACAAAAGTTGCCAGTTCGATGCGAGGAAACTTTAGTTTGTGTTCGTTAAAACGTCAAACGAGTCGGAAATGTCAGCAGATAGTGTCAGTTCATACGGTGGTCAGTGTAGAGTTTAAAAATGGAACGCGCGTTAGTGTCAGTTCGAAACTTGTTTCATAAAAAGAATAAAAAAGAATAAAATTATATATTTTTATATTATAGATGAGACAATATCATCATCATCATCGTCCTCGGACGAATCACCTGGCGTAGGGCTGAGTCTCAACAGATCGCAGCACGACGCTGCTCTACCGAGCACAACACCCCGCCAGGAACGTAAGTCGTCTACAGACTATTCCGAGCCCCGACATCGAACTGAGGTAAATTCGGACCTTCGGAGCCGTGATGCACGCGTTAAACCGACCGCACCGATCTCCGCGATCCAAATGGGCTTCGACGTCGCACCTCACGGAGTGAAGCGCGACTAGTAAAGTCACATTGTTTAGAGCCTCCCGACTCTCGGGGCTCCACAGTGAGCATATCCTTGCCGGATTCGGCTAGGCTGGCTTCGGCCTTAGAGGCGTTCAGGCATAATCCCGCGGATGGTAGCTTCGCACCACCGGCTCGCTCGGCCCAGCGCGCGCACTGCACCGCGCTCTCGGCCTCACTGCCACATTTTTACATTTTTACAAGTTTTCATATTTCCACAGATCCCAGCCCAAAACCAAAACTACCATCGGAACCGCCGCATCGCACCCTCCTACGAGACCCAAAAAACATTAAAATCCGATAGAAAACTGCGAAGTCAGAAGCGAAAACGTTCCCGCCGAGGTAAATTTTCAATTTAATTTGCGAGACGGGACCCCCGACCGCCCTAAAATACGCTCGACCGAGCTTCGTAACGATGCGAGTTAAACAAAGAATAAACCGACTCCTCAAAAATTCAGGACCGAAAGTACAAATCTATCTACTAACACGGCACCGACTCGATCCATGTCACGTTCCGAACTACCGAGCGACTAAATCGTATAACGACAGTTTTATGATATCTCCACTCAATTTGTCAAAACAAACTAACTCGAGTCGTCGTTAAATACTGGAACGAAGAGCACCGAAATAAACGCAGAATTGCACTTTCATTCCTGAATCGGATCACTAATATTCTAAGTTCTTCATTCGAGCGTATTCCCAGTAGGTACCTACCACTAATCCATCTACAAAACCCTACCCAAAACTAAGTTCCTCTCGAACGCTTTAATGTCTCAACCCCCTATTTAATAAAACTACAGAAAATACGGCTTACATCTATAAAAAATCACTCAACTACAGAAAAGCAGGGGCACGTTCTACTCTCGCCCTCACACCTACTTTGTTTCAGAAACGCAAGAAACATGAACCTGCGCTACAACGGATTGAAAACCTATTCGAAATTAATTCCACATCTCATTCAAGTTGTATACAGCCATGTTAAAACTGTTATAGGTAATAAAAACCAACTCCACTGCCCAATGTTAGATATTATTTCGTCATTAACAATCCTTTTATTCCTTAGTAATACGTAAAGAAACCTACAACCTACGTATAAATAGACAGATACATAGCACACAATGTTCAACGCTCATTCAAGTTGTATCCATTCAAAACGAATCTAAAATCAGAAGTTATCAATATTACTATCGATAATGTGATTGAACTTAGTATTAATAACCCCGTGCAACATTGTAACGGAGGCTAGCTCCGCCCCTGACTTGTGATTGGTCGCGGCGGCGCAATGGCACGTCAGACGCTTATCACCTTATCACTGCGGCGTGTGATTGGCGCGCGCCGCCACAAGCCCCGCCCCGCCGCGGCGGCACATCAAACATGGCGCCTTCGTTTGTGTTTGCGCGGGACGAAGACGCGTTTTATCGCTCACTCTTTTTGGCTTCAGTCCGTGAATGACATTCGCCGTGAACGAAGTATTAATTTTGAACCTAATTCAAATGTTTTATTAATTTTATTAACGTACTCGTATGTTTTTTCGATTTTTATCAAAGGTGTATCGGTTATCGTGGACACTGGGCGTGGTCCAAATTGTTGTATGGCGATTTTTAGGCCGAGTTAAATGTATTAATTTTTTAGCACGGGAATACTCGAGATATGTCATGTCAAAACAGTGTTAGGCATTTGAAAATACATAACTCTTTAATTTTATCTACTTTCAAAAATAATACGATTCACTCAGATTACCTAATAGTTTACAAAATAATGTGGCGGTAATAAGAATCACATTACAGAAAACCCATTCAAACAGCACTCGGCTCATAATTGGCCGAGCGATGCGATATTCCATTTTAGCGAAACAATAAAAACCGACTTCTACCCGGACGAGTTGGAATACGAACTGTAGGTACCGGATAAGTGGTTAAGTGGGATACGGTTTGACATGGGTACTAAGTATCTATTTAATACAGAAATATAATAGTAATCAAAATCTATTCCTATACAAATTTGGCGAAGATATCAATGAATAAATACAAAAAATTATACAGACGTAGGTATACGTTTTACGACATAGAAACTTCCTTCTTTTTGGAAAACGGTTCAAACGGAATTCACGTACTTATAAGAAAGTGTACCAATTGGAATATGTACCTACATTTTGGACCAGTCAACCTTTTGGGAACCAGGTACACATTTTAAAACTTGTGCAAGTATATGACTGTTTGTGTTTAATATAGGTAGTATTAGGCGATTCTCCCTAGAGTCGACTAATGGTTCGCTACGGCACAGCACTATGGCGCCGGCACAACACTACGCCGCTGGCAAGCGAGCGTGAGAGACGATTCCCGCGCGATCAAGGAAGATGGCGTGCCTCCTTTGCGATATCATTGTTAAATAATTAATCGGTACCTGACCTAAAGTAAACCAATACGAGTTCAAGTAAAAACAGTGTTTAATTCATAACTAGTAGGTATCTACGAGTACAATAATGTTGGAGCAAGAAAGCATCTAACAGTAGGTACTATAATATAGGTAGGTATTGTTTGAGAAGGAAGGTTTACTTTTGAGAACAACTTGAAATGATGTTTCAGACATGGATCTTAGTAACTGAGATCTGAATGGATCAGTTGTAGCTTCGAAGTCAATTTTCGATTTGTTTTGTTTGTTTTATCAGTACAATGGAATTAATTACGTTTCTATAGACCGATTCAAACTTTATGGCGGCTGTGAAGTTAGGCGCAAGACGCTGCGCAGTAGCAAAAAATAGGTGTGCGCGGGCCGTCAGAGAGGCAAGACGCCGGAGCACACCCGCCCCCTAGCCCTCTGCATCCCGCGTTCTCCCACCGCCGTTGTATGCTAGTGTGAGTGTTGTGTCGGTACGCTGCACACATTAACGCGCTTATGCTAAAGTACAGTGGAGATCATTATTGTTATTGTTGTTTGTTTTCGTTGCTAGTTATTCGTTGAAATTTTTGTTGGTTTATAGTTTAGATTAGATATTTGTTAATTGTTGTAGTTGTTTGTTAAGATTGTTTTTAAGACGAGTTTCACGATTTTATTACAATAATGCCTCGCGGACGATACATTTATTAACGATACATTTTTTGATTTTAATAACTAAATATTTAAAGTAACGCTGTAACTAATTTACTTCATGTAAAGTAAGTTAACATCACTCCTGCATATATATATTCCATGCATATATTATATGGTATGAATATACTCCTAACAATTTTCAACCCGAATGTACATGCGCAAAGTTCCACTTGCAGTGCACTTCACACCCGCCATAAAGTTTGAATCGTACTATACCACATCGTCGCTTCCTATCAAGTGCAATTTAAGTCACACGCATGCCTAGTCCGACGTAAAAAAGTTAAAGAAACATAATAATAAATCAGTTGACACTTTCATTAGGCTATTCTTCACTGGTTGTGGTGCGACGAAAGGGAAGGTCTAGAAATCGCAGTTCAGGACAAAATGGAGCGGCTGAGATAAGCGCAGGTTAGGTACAGTACTAGAACAAATCGTGCTTCTTCTTCGACCATGTTGCTTATCATCAGGCCCGTTGGTCAAACACGGACTTGATCGCGTCAAAAACTAATCGTCGGTAGGTATGTATATTTTTCCGACAATAACCTGAGTGGATACACTAGTTTGACTTTCATGAAAGTTACTAGGTACCTACCACTCCATTCCAATTCCATTCACGAAACAATACAAGAAACCAGTCGAATTGTTTAAAACAAGCATTAAAGCAGCAATTCAGTTGTACTACAATTAAAATATTGTTTACCTATGCATACGCTAATACGCCTCTGAATTCTATTTGAGATATTTTAATTCAGTACAGAACCCTAGATATTGGACTACACGATAAAAGACGAATATAAAGATATCTTATCTGAATTTTATCAGTTACCTACATTGGTTACACACGCATGTTATAAATTGTGAGCGTCAGAATGAACGGTCACTAAGCGTGTACGACGGTAAATCGATAACCAGAAATTGCTTCCACATTGCTTCTATTTAGTGCTTATCTTCAGACAATTGCTTCCATCGTACCTATTATAAAAGAAATTAAACATTTAAAGGTGACCGTTCATCCTGACGTCAGGACGGCCGGTCACCTAGCCGTAGTGTCCCAGATTGAGAAAATAATTGAAATTCACGGTGGTCATCAATTGCTTCCCAGTTGCTTCATGTTTTATGACGTCAATTCCATAACGGTTACAAAAACAAAGATATTCACGAAAGTAATATGAATAGCAGTCCCTGACTAAAAAATTAGAGCCAAATTCTTAACATAATTATGTAATAGTGGCAATAATTTCATTAGGCGAAAATCGGAAGATGAAGACTGTTTACGCCTACACTCCACTTCATAGCAAGATACGCCTGTCCGTCAAACCATTAGATTTAAGAAATGAAATGTCAATTAAGTTAGTCTCAATATAAGTTTAACCTAATAAACATCTTGGCGACCGTGACAATACTAAAGCAACATTTTAATCATCTTCAACCACAACCACGGGAATACTGAAGCCTCATCCATTGCAGTCACCGCCGGCCGATTAGCAACAGTTTTGTGTCGCAGCACAGGCCAATGCAGATAAGTTTCCTTCCTAATTTCATTTCCGTGCATCCACACCCATTTCACAATCAAACACGTCAATTCACTTTTTACCTATTTACTGCTATATATTGTCTACTATTTGTGCAAATTACTTAGATACGAGGGTCATTCAATAAATACTTAGCCTATAAAAAGTATTCGAAAATTTTGGAAAAGTGGCAATTTATTTTTCAACATAGTCTCCTTTTAGTTCGATACACTTAGCCCAGCGATGCTCCAACTTGTTTAACCCGTCCGAAAAATATTTTTTGTCAAACTCTGCAAAATAGGCCTCCGTGGCGGCGATGACCTCCTCATTTGATCCATATCTATTCCCGGCGAGAGATTTTTTCAGATTAGGAAACAGAAAGAAGTCACAAGGGGCCAAATCTGGAGAATACGGTGGATGGGGCAGCAATTCGTAGCGTAATTCGACCAATTTGGCCATGGCAACGGCAGACGTGTGAACCGGTGCGTTGTCGTGGTGAAACAGCACTTTTTTCTTCGCCAGATGGGGTCGTTTTTTCTTTAATTCGGCGTCGAATCGGCCCAATAAATCGGCATAGTAAAGCCCTGTAATTGTTTTACCCTTCTCGAGGTAATCGATGTAGATCACACCTTGTGAATCCCAGAAAACGGTTTTCTCGCGCGATAATGATGATGATGAATAAAAGCCTGTGTGTTAATCCAGGGCATAAGCTATCACTATTCCAAATTTTATCACTGGTTAAGTAGTTACGGAGATACGTGATAATAACCTTCACACTCACAGTACTCACACACACACACAAACACACACATTAACTTCGCACGGTTATGAAATATAGCCTAACACATGTACCTACGAGTAGGTTGCCCAGAGATATTGCATTCTAATGGCGAAACTATTTTTTAAATCGATCCAGTTGTTTTTAGTTTAATCGTTAAAAACATCCAAAAATACAAATCTTTCCTATATACATTTTGATTAGAAAGTTAGGTCATCATTGCTCAAATAATTTAAACAGGCACTTCGTAGTTCATTTACTTTGACTGAGGAGAGGACGTGTCGTAGGATAGCCACTAGGTAATCCTACTAAAGTTAGTAAGTATGAAAGTTTGTGTATGTATGATTGTATGTGTGTAAATGTTTGTTGCCACGTAGATACGATAATCTGTTTAGTAGTTACTGATCTCCGTAACTACAGAACAGATCAAAAATAAAATTGTGGAAATAGAGAGCGATTCGGATAAGCTACTTTTCATCACCGTACTGCCCTCATAATCATAAGCAACGCACTTGCATCCCGAACGATTTTGAGATATGGCGCCAAAAAGATTATTTTCGTTTTTGATGTGTAGTGAGAAAACTATTATAAATATCATAATAATTTTAACTTATTACTTTTCACACAACGTTTAACTTCACAGGATACAACTTTTTATTGTTCTTAGTATTGTTATTTAGTAATAAAATAAGAAAAACATTTTTTACCTAGTAAACATAAAAGAAACTTATGCATATTACTAGGCATAACCAACGCATTGCAATTGCGCCTTTTATAATTAAAAAACATGGAAGTTGTCAATATGTTTGTCTAGACATAAGCGACGCAAACGACGCAAATACGATTGTTATTCCTAAATGTATTGTATTTTGCGGTGCTAATGGCTAGTTAATCTGCTATTTATTTTTCCATGTCACTTATCATAAGCGTCGCAAGTACGCAAATGCGTTGGTTATGTTTAGTTCTTATTTTGATATCTATGTAGCTAAACCAAATCATAATCGTCGTAAGTGATTTTATGATATTTATGTTTAGTATTATATGATTTTTAGAGTGAAGAAGAGTGAAAAAATAAGCCGTAATAGCCATTACGACGGTTATCACTAGTAAATCCTCTTATTTTTTGTCGATTGCGTTGGTTATGCTTAATAGAAATATGGGATGTAATTAATTTAAAAAAAAAAGAGTCGGTGATACTTGTAGATCTCATTACGCAGATTCTGGATATATATATAACTCAAATCACCCAAAAATGTCGATTACGTTGCTTATGATTAGGGGGGCAGCGTAATTCCTAACCGCGAAAAGGCATAACTAATTTGGATTAAATTTGGCATGTAGCGTATAATCTGGATCCATATCTTACCTTTTATCTCGTAAAATTCAACTATTTCTGGGGGATAGCAAGTACAACTATGTGGCGCAGTTAAAAAAAATACGAGTTAATTTACCTCTTCCCGATGCTACACCCATGAAAATTTGACAACTACTTCGGGCTCCTAAAGCATTATGCGCACCTTTTAGTCAGTCAGGTAAAAATATTAATTAAATAAAGATTTTAATTGAAAAATGTACAAGTGTTTTTACCTCTTCATGATTTTGCACCCGTGAAAATTTTACAACTACTTTGGGCTCCTTACAAATCGCACAAAATTCATGAATCCAACCACGAAGTCGCCTTAAATGAGCGAGCGACGTTATGGGACAGCCTTTGAGGCGGCGAGCGGCGTGGCGGGAACAAATGTATGGGAGATGCGACGCGCGACGTCGTGGGACTAGTCCATAGGCGCGGAGCGACGTAGTGAGAAGCGGCGTCGCGGGAACAATCCGGACGATCCAGTACCCGATAATATTGAAAAAGATTGGAATAAATTTGTTACAGCCGTGCCCAGTCTTCTGACTCTCGGAGTACCCCGACGCGTGCTTTGCGATAAACCCGTGTCTGTTTCTCTACATTCATTTAGCGATGCAAGTCAGAAGGCCATGGGAGTCTGTATCTATTTACTCGTACGGTCTGTAAAACATTTGTTGCAAATAGAGTTCTAGAAATTAGTGAGCTTACTGACTCTACTTCATGGCGTCACGTGCCTACCACTGCCAACCCCGCTGATCTAATCTCTCGCGGCATTGACCCACAACAACTAAGTAAGATGGAATTGTGGTGGTCTGGTCCGTCGTACCTATCAGAACCAGAAACTACTTGGCCTATACTAAACGCTAAATTAGAAAATGAAATTTTACCTGAAACTAAAGCTATCACTATAACTAACTTAACGACTAACAACGAACCTATTTTACAATTTACAAACTACTCTAGCCTAACTAAACTAAAAAGAATATTAGCCTATATGCTACGATTTATGTACAATAAAACTCTAAATCTCGACTTACAGACTTACAGGTCTTTTATCCGTCAATGAATTGAACGACTCTTTTCTACGCTTATGTCAATTTTCACAGCGAGAGTCATTTCCGATAGAGTATGAGCTGCTCTCCAAAAACAAATTTTTGAGTCCAAATCTCAGCTTCTATCACTAAGTCCATTTTACAGCGATGACAAAGTTATTCGAGTAGGTGGTCGTTTAGACGCCTCAGATTTTAATTTTGACAAAAAACACCCGATTCTTTTGCACGCTAATCATCATCTCACTAAAATTTTATTCCAATATGAACATGAACACAACCTACATGCTGGACCGCAATTATTACTAGCGACGATTCTTGAATTCGTGTGGCCTATCAACGGTAGAATGTTAGCTCGACGCACCTATCGCAATTGTTTTAAATGTAGACGTCTTCAAGGTAAAACAATAAAACCTAAAATGGGTAACTTACCCTCCGAGCGCGTCACGCCGAATTTCCCATTTTCGTCTGTAGGTCTAGATTTTTCCGGAGCCTTCCATATTTTAAATAGAAAGGGACGAGGCGCTAAGCTAGAAAAATGCTATTTATGCATATTTGTGTATCTACGTTATAAATGCGTCCATCTTGAAGCGGTTTCCGACCTAACGAAAAACGCTTTTGTCATGACGTTTCGCAGATTCGTGTCACGCCGTGGTCGGCCATCGGAAGTGTTCTGTGACAATGGAACCAACCTAGTATCTGGTGCTAAAGAGATAAGTAATTTTTTGAAAACCAATGCTAACTCTATATCTGATTTCGCAAGTGAAGACGGGATCACATTTAAGCTCTCACCAAGCGCCGGACCCCACTTCGGCGGAATTTTCGAGAGTGCTATTAAAAGTGCTAAATTTCATATTAAACGCGTAATGGGCAATTCTCATTTAACCTTCGAAGAACTATCAACGTTATTTGCACAAGTAGAGTCAATATTAAACAGTCGTCCTCTATGTCCTTTATCCTCCTCACCCGACGACTTCCTTTGCCTAACTCCTGGAAATTTTCTCATTGGTCGTGCGCTCACTGCTTTGTCGTCACCGGATTTGGATGACTGCAACCCAAACTATCTTCAACGCTACGAACGAGTCCAAAGAATATACCTACCAGCACTTCTGGAAGAGATGGCAACGCGAATATATAGCTGAGCTGCATCACCGCCGCAAATGGAAGACGAGCTCTACCAATCCAAACGTCGGAGATTTAGTCCTGATCCAAGAGGACGACAACCCACCACTTTGCTGGAGACTCGGACGCATCTCTAAATTATTTTACGGACCTAAAGATGGAATTTCACGAGTAGCAGATGTGAACACCTCCAGAGGATGCCTTCGCCGCCCATTAGTCCGCCTGTGTGCACTTCCCACCGCAGAAGAATTAGAAGGTTGAAAACCGATGCTTTTCAACGGGGCAGGATGTTTACGCCTACACTCCACTTCATAGCAAGATACGCCTGTCCGTCAAACCATTAGATTTAAAATGTCAATTAAGTTAGTCTCAATACAAGTTTAACATAATAAACAAAGACAATTAATAGTAGAAACAAGAACATTATTTCTACAAAACAAAAAACAAAAACCGACTTCAAAAGACCGACTATTGAGTTATTCATCTATTTGTCGCGCACGTACTTCATGCAAATTTTAGACTTATATAGTTTTCTCATGGATACCATTATCAGAACTGGACTAAATTGAAATGGGACCAAATGGGAAGCGTCAGCTTTCTAATAAAAAAATAATCATCAAAATCGATTCACCCAGTCAAAAGTTATGAGGTAACAAACATAAAAAAAAAACAGACGAATTGATAACCTCCTCCTTTTTTAAAGTCAGTTAAAAATACGTGTAGGATTAGATTCCTACTTTGAGCTGCTGCTGATAGATCACTACCGACGCGAGATAAATAAAAGACGCTTGTCTAATAAACAGCTATATTCGGTAACTAGCGGCCCGTCCCGGCTTCGCACGGGGGTAGACTTTGGGATAAACGTAGAGTAAATTGAAATCGGTCCAGTCGTTCACGCGTGATGGCGTGACCAAAGGTGTTGAGAATAATTATAGGAACTCTTTGTTATAACCTCTATTCTCATGCTATTGCGTAACTATAGCAACCGTAGTTTGTTGATGCTAACTTGTCAATTTATAGTAAAAATTATCAGTATTATATATAATTTGCAATAAATTAAAGTTCTCGTTTTAGTTAGAAAACGTTTGTATGGGAAAAATAAAAGGGCTGTTTTTAGGGTTTATCAATATTTCTGAGAGATTTTTTTAATATTTTTTTCCGTAAGAACCTTCTCCTAATAATAACAAATACAACAAAAAAAGAATTAGTGAAATCGGTCCAGCCAGTCACGCGTGAGGCCGTGACCAAGGAAAACGGGTTTCATTTTTATATGTATAGACTAGCTGACTCGACAGACGTTGTCCTGTCAAAAGCCATTGCGTAACTATAGCAACCGTAGTATGTTGATGCTAACTTGTCAATTTATAGTAAAAATTATCAGTATATATATAATTTGCAATAAATTAAAATTGAGACTATAATTTGAGATTTAAACTATCCTATCTCTCAAGTTGGATCGAACTGCACATGGTGTGCGAATTTTATTATAATCGGTTAAGTGGTTTAGGAGTCCATTGAGGACAAACATTGTGACACGAGATTTATATATATTAAGATTATTTCACAAATATACGAAGCTTAAAAAAATAACGAACACCTATTTCACCATTTTTGGACCCCTGTGCGGGTGAAATGGCGTGGTAAAGATAGTACGGAGAAAGAATTTGTTTTCATGCGAACTCAATGAAACTTTACAGATGTACTAAATTTAAGGCGTATAAACAACATCCGGAAAAATCCAAAACCTTCGAAAAGTCACATCCTCGAGGTGGAAATGCTAATTATCTCGAAAACTAAAAACATTTTTACCAAAGCGACTAAAGTCACCAAAACCTCGGACCTTTTTGGAGCCATTAAAAACAACATAGTCTCCTCAGAAACATGGCCGCCATACAAACTTTGCGGGTCGACAGGGTTATTCATGAAGGGTATGCTAAGCCGAAAAGGGTTCACAGTACTCATTATGAACAACTTTTACTATGAGACCAACCCCAAATTCGCGAAAAAAAATCAGCTGTCCAATAGAAAAATGTCAATGACACTCGACAAAATGTATGGAACAGCTGATTTTTTTTTCGCGAATTTCGAGTTGCTCCCATAGTAAAAGTTGTTTATAATGATGAGTACTATGAGCCCTTTTCGGCTTAGCATACCCTTTATGAATAACCCTGTATATCTCCGAAACGGTTGAAGATGGGTGGGTGTTTGACTAAATGTCATAGGAGTTAGCAAGGGCTACTTGATGGTGGTGGCGAAAATACAAATGATCCAAATGGCCGCCATTTTTCAAAATGATTCGAGGGGGCCGACTTATTGCATCCGGGGGTTTTTGGGGTCCCTGCTTCCATTGTATGACGCTTTTTACATGCTCTCAAAAAAGAGAGATAAATTAATTTCATCCCGGAAAAATGATCGGTTCCCGAGGTATAGTCCACGCGGGCGAAGCCGTGGGCGGAAGCTAGTACCTAATACTAATGCTCTAGCCGAGGTAAGAGCACCAGCCCTTTGGTCGTTTGATCTTTCTATCAGTCGCTTAGACAGGTTATTGAAGAGCGACCATGCGCTTGGACCCCAAGGACCTAACTTTTCTACCCCAAAAGGCAGGAATATGTATAACACGGTCACATTATCTCGAGACCTGGCGTCGATGACGTCACGTCGCATCGGCGCTCTGATATGGTGCGCAAAACAAGCATCCTCTAGTAGGATATTATTATAAACAATAAGATTTCCAACAAAACAAATATTGTGTCAATTAATTTAATGTAGGTAATATTATTGATATGATTAAAATGATGAAAAATAAATGAAACAATCTTGGTTAAGTGGGTACAAGAAGTGTTTAAAACTTAACAAAAATGTCCTACGTTGCAACAAAAACAATATTTTAACGTAACAGCAATAACAAAATAACAATAAAAGTCCAAACGTAACAATGGTGCCGAGTTTGAAGGCGCATTTAAAATTTCTAAACTAGTTAAACCGCGTAAAATTTCTAAAAATCCTAAAGCTAGTTTGAAGGTGCCACTTTAGGAAATTTAGAAACGTCAAAGTCAATTTTAAGAAACGAATGAACGAAATCGACCTAAACTACTCAATTTAGAAATTATAACTTGATTCGGTAGTTTGAAGGTACGTTTTTATGTCATTTTAAAATGTTTAAGGTTTATTTTTAAACAAACTTAAGAAGCACCATTTTGAATCCTGCCTAAAAAAGTTAAATAGGATGATGGGCACTTCGTCCCCGGTGTTGTATCAAGTCATGACATATGTCATTCGAAAGAGCATAACAATAGCATTATTTAATTATATGACACCAACCCCGAGTGACGTGCAGGGAAAAAGATATGACGGTTTTTAGATTCTAAAAAGTGCTGTTTTTTTTTCGTTTTAAAAACTATTTTATTGAATTTTATTATCGTGTATGCATTTTCTGTGACTATTTTATCACTCCCTTTTAACAATTAGATAATAATAGTTTATTTATAAACGTTTATATAGTTGTAATTATTTTAATTTTGTACTGGCACATGCCAAAATCCTTACATTGCTGATTATTGACAGTTTTTGTCTGAATAATGCCATAATATAATATCGATTTATTAATATTATCAATATTTGAAAAATTAAGCGAACTTACCTGAAAGTGAAGTTTGATTAAGATTATAAGTTGTCTTGTCGAAGGGTTAAAAGCCCGAACCATTCGTCAAACTAGTTTGTTTTTTTAATTATCTCTCCCTTTACTAAGACACTATAAAAGCGAGCGAGATAAACTTTAAATAATGGTTACAGATAAGAGTAAAGGCATAGACCAGAGAGCAATCATAGACTAAATGCAGAGATTTTTACTTTTTAAATGCTTTTGACTTTGAAAATAGTGGTCAATTAGGCCTTCTTTGCAGAGCCAGCCATGAATTTGGCTCAAAACGTCACAATACTGCTAACGGTGTGACTACCGATAAAATCGACTTGTTTCGACATTATTGATGTTCTAGAAAATAATTAAGAAATCTTATTGAGAACTGTATTTATTGAGAAGGGTAGTCGTGCTGAATCTGACTACATGCCTATCCCGATCATATTCATACTCTGCAAGACAACATACTATGGAACAAGCTCCTGGCGTACCGAGAAGCTAATGACCTCGTAAGTGACTGGCAGTACGGATTTTGCTGAAACTGGTCTACTGGTGATCTTACCACTCACATCTGAGAGACTATCGAAAACATGAGGAAGCGCTCATAATCACCACCGACAGAGGATGGTAACAGAGCTCGTAGTTTTAGTAGGTATAACCCCACAAAAACCCCCTTGACCCGGTTGCCCCCCAACGCAGCCGGTTATTTTCTTAAGGTTTCCCCCAGTCTCAAAAAAAACTATCCATAATAGACTATCCATCAGTAACACTACTTTCGAACGTGTATCTTATACTATACCGATTGCAAAAACTCGTGTTTTTACTGTAGGTATTGCTTTATTATTCGATAAAATGTCATAGTGCGCATCAAACTTAACCAGGTTAGTACCGCCTCAATCGAAAACTGCCAAGAGACAAGCTTATGCGCTTGACCATGGCTTCTCTCGGAGGCTAGATTTTTCATCCGCTGAACCGCGCGTCGGATATGCAACGGCAACGCGGGTTTGTCGTCTGCGTACCCAAAAACACCAGGCTTTAGCAGATAATTATAGTGAACAAGGAAAAGCGTTGTGGAGAGCACCGACCCCTGGAGAACACCGGCCTTGATATCTTTTAAATCAGATAAAGAACCACCAATGACCACTGCTCGAATCAAATAATCCCGCTGGAAGTTCGATATCCATGCAACAAACCAAGTGAACAAGCCAAACAAAGGGAGCTTGCTTATAAGGCTTTTATGCCAAACCCTGGTGAAAGCTTTGTAGGTGTTAATGGAAACGACTAGCTTTTTCATTATGTTTTTCAGAGAGGGCATATTCAGCTACTGGATACATAGCGACTGACATAAAATGCCTTTTATCAGACAGCACTCTTAATACTCTTTATTTCTTGCAAACTATTGCCAAAATGACTTCTACATGTTCCATACATTTTGTCGAGTGTCATTGACATTTTTCTATGGAACAGCTGAATTTTTCCCGAATTTCGGGTTGGTCCCATAGTAAAAGTTGTTCATAATGAAAATAATGCCTACTATGAGCCCTTTTCGGCTTAGCGTACCCATTATGAATAGCCCTGGATTCAATAATAAAAGTAATTTTTGACATACATGTTAATAAAATTCCTTATAATAGCTTTAGAAAGCAAAAAATCAGCAATTTTTTTAAATCTAAAAACGATCATATCTTTTTCCCTGCACGTCATTCAAGGTTGAGTCATACAATTAAATAAAGCTAATAATATTATCTTTCAAATGACATATGTCACGACTTGATACAACACGGGGACGGCGCCCATACAAAAGTGCCCATTCTCCTTTCAAAGTGAGTTTAAAACAAGTAATTGAGTGTTTTTACTTACAAAACAAATTCTTTGCAAAGTTAAGCACAACGAAAAATGTATGAAAACCTGTAATTGTCCAATAGTCTTTCCAGTTCAGTGCTATATGTGATCAAAGTACATACTATTTTTAGAATAACATCGGTAATAGAAAAGTGTACCTCTGCCGTTTTGGTGTTTTTAGTGGGTTTCTATTGAAAAACCTTAATAACTTAAAACTTGTCTCCTATATCTCTAATCTTTATTAAAATAAATGTGTATTACACAAAAAACAACAACTTTTTAAATCTTAGTTTTAATATTCTTCTCTTCACTCTTGGTAGACTGGTCAAGTCTTACAAAACAAATCCTTTGCAAAGTTAAGCACAACAAAAAGTGTAAGAAAACCTGTAATTGCTCAATAGTCTTTCCTGTCAGCGCTATATGTGATCAAAGTACATACTATTTTTGGAATAACATCGGTAAAAGAAAAGTGTATCTACCTCGGCCGTTTTGGTGTTTTTCTATTGAAAACCTTACATCGTAGACCGCATCATTGCTTACCATCAGGCGAGATGGCGGTCAAACGCAAGCCTATTTATAACTGAATAAAAAAAATAATAAAAAACCTTCATAACTATAAACTTGTCTGGATTTTTAACCTATATCTTAACTTTAACTTAAACACCCTAGGTAAGGATTTCGGAAAGCACTAGGTCTAGTACCTTAGACCCAGCGCTTAAAATTGCTACAGGGAAACAGAATAATACACTACAAACTACAGTTTATAAATATTTCTTGCTAATGTAATTTACTGTGAATTTTATTAAAATAAATGTGTACAAAAAATAACAACTTTTTAAATCTTAGTTTTAATCTTCTCATATTAGTCGTTTACTTTTGGTAGACTGGTCAAGGTCATGGTTGTAATGTTACTAGGAGGCTCCTCACTGTCGTCGATACTCCATCTTGGAATGCTTCTCCATTCTTGGCGGTTGATTGCATCGCGAGCACGGTGGCCTGTGTGGCATTTTTAATGAGATTGGTCCATCGAGGTGGTGATCAGACCGGGACTGTGCTTGCCTTTAACGGTCCTGCACTACGAGCCTCTCCATCGAATTCTCGTACCTGGAGATATGCCCAAAGCACTGCAGTATTCGCACTTGCACAATCGACGAAAGTCTATCTTGTATGTGAAGTTCCATGAGAATAGAATTGATTCAATAGTTTGTTTTAATGTTTAGAACGAAATAAACTTTTCTGTACATAAAACATTAACATATGCGATGTTGTTGCGCTTTCTTTCGTCTTAACTTGTTAAGAGTTGTTAGATTTTACACCATCATTGAACTGGATTTCGTTTTCTTATTATTTTCATTGCACTGAAAATAAAAATAACATTTAGCTAGCAGGTACGATAAAATTGAAAACATTCATTAGAAGCAGTGAAAGATAATCACATCACATCTTACGAGTATACTTAAGCACAGACAACATTGATGTGAAAGTCACCCAGGGTAGAAGGTTCGTTTAATATTATTTTCTGATATAGCAAGTAAATCCAAGGGATACGTAGTCTTGAATATTTTCTGGACTTCGAGGAGCTAAGTCTTCTTTAATGGGATTAGCTTACCTTTATTTGAGTGCGAAGTACTCCATCAGCTTGCTTGCTTTGTGTAGGTATCTTTGAATTACTTTACACGGACAACAACGATGATATTACACGATGCGGTTAATAAATAATAAAGCTATTCTTAAATTATCTTCTAATTTGTAATAGTAATAGTAATACAAATAAAATTCAATTTCTTCCAAAACAATTAAAAACCAATCTTACAGATGTAGCGATTGCCAGGTTTCAAAATTCAAAAACTACCATTTTTATCGAGTAATTCCATTTGATAAATTTTTGTCGTGAACCATTAAACAATAAATATTAATCAACTTTTTCTACTACAGAAAAGAATGCCTTCAATAAACAAGATTTATTATGAATCCAACATTTTCTTGTACGTAGTGATATTTTACAAAAATTTAACCATGTGCAAGCCGAGAACACATTTTTACATGATAATTAACATATTACGTAAACATAGTTAATTCAAGAACACACGAATACTTCTTGTAAAATATTAATTTATGAAGAAAGATAATTACAAAAAATAAAATTAAATAGTAGAATCGGTTAAGAGCTAGCAATATTCGCTATTTCATTCAGCAAAATTCTTGATTATCTGTGGATGAAATCCAACGATAATCAAGAAATTTGAACAAAACTAGAACGGAAATCGGTCTTTCGCGGTATTTTTTTACAACTTTATTTATCTGTGAATTAAACTTAGCTGAACTAAACCGATTTAAATTCCGTTCAATTTAATAGTTAGGTGGTGCCTTCGAACTTGCAATTTTTACACCTGTCATTTAAATTTAAGTATTTTAGCAGATTTACGATTTTTACGTGGCGCCCTTCAAACTCGACACTAATGAAATGTTTAAAAATATACCACGAAAACAAGTCGACGCGTGTCGGCAACGAAAGTGCTAACCGTACTGACGCGCCGTGGCGAGCGCGGGGAGGTGAAAGAAGAACGGGGCGGGAGGGTCGCATTCCAGCGAGGTCTCGAGATAATGTGACCGGGTTGTACTCATCTAATTGTCTGTCTTCATCTTCCGATTTTCGCCTAATTAAATCATTGCAATTATTCCACATGTTAAAAATTTGGCTCTAATTTTTTAGTCAGGCACTGCTATTTAAATTACATTTGTGAATATTTGGAAGCAATTGTCTGAAGACCAGCACTAAATAGAAGCAATTTTTGGTTATCGATTTACCGTCATACACGCTTAGTGACCGTTCATTCTGACGCACACTACAGGACGATTTGGCCATCTATGAGCGAGTGGCGGTACTAAAACTTTTGTAATTATTGAGCTAGCGCCGGGGTCTCATAGGTGGCGCTATTTTCAAAGATAAGAAAGTTTTCGACGATGAGAAAGATATTTAACATAAAATATTCAGTTAGGAATGTTTTAATGTTTTAAGGAAAAACCATTTGTTAACTTTGTCTGCGGGAAACACATACCTTGTGTTTTCCTTTGCGCGACGCGAGTGCGGCTGGACACAACGCGTTTGACTAGTAGCCGGCCGGGGGCAAGCGCATGTGATTACTAGCCGCAGCCAAAGTGTTAAGTAGTATAATAGTAGTATAAAAAATCCGCTGTTCCATAGAAAAATGTCAATGACACTCAACAAAATGTATGGAACAGCTGATTTTTTTTTTCGCGAATTTCGAGTTGGTCCCATAGTAAAAGTTGTTCATAATGATGAGTACTATGAGCCCTTTTCGGCTTAGCATACCCTTTATGAATAACCCTGTATATCTAAGAAGTATTGCTTGTCCGTTAGGACATCCTGTTGTGTCCAAATGATTTTATACCTCTGTACCACTAAACAGTTTTGAGCAATTTATTTTCTTTGATATTATTTATGTTTGATTATTTTATTTTATTTTTTGACATGCATAATTTTAATTTAATATAATGTCGGTAATATGAATAATAATAGTAATTTGACTTTGGAATAATCTTTAATTTGAGTTTTGTTTTTGATTATGGGTATATTTAACCTGAAATAAATTAATTTTAAATTTTTGAATTTGATACAATTTTAGGACGTTTTGGCCATCAGTGAGCGAGTAGCGGAACTAAAAGTTTGTTTCATTGTGTTACCGCCGGTGGCTCATAGGTGGCGCTATATTCAAATTTAAGAAATTTCTGAAAAATGAGAAAAAATAAGAGGACACGGTTAATAACACGGACTTGATCGCGTTACAAAACAACAAATCGTATGTTTATTTTCCGACAATAACTCTTGACAATAATTAAATACAGTTGATTTGACTTTCATGAGAGTTACTACCACTCATATATATTTGTTTTGCTCCAGTTAAATAAATCATAAAAAGTGGTTTAAAGTGAATATTTCAAAAAAACTTTGTGCTTTAAACAATAAATAAGATACGGTGCATAAAGTGAAATGATTATTTTGTGATGAGTAGTCATATAATAGATTAGACAGCATTTTTTCAACCATAACAATTCAATAATTTCAAAATCCGCAACGGACTTCGACTGCCCGCATGAACATTTTGCATGAACGCGTAAGTGGTATCGTTTTTCATGGCGCTTACGACCTTTTCTTCGCGAATGATGCCTTGATGTCCCGGTGTCTTGGTGTGTGGGTGATAGCGCGCCTGTATCGCATGTACTACTCAGTCGTAGGAGAGTGACTCTGAGTGACCGCTTTCTACTTGCACTAACACTACTTACTGCATGAAGCTTTACACTAATTGCCATAATTGCCATATCAAATTTCTGCGTGATGAACAAAAAATAAAAAATAAACAATGGCGTTTTCAACGAGGAAAAAAATATCCCTAAATTGCGATGGATGTCCTCAAAAAATCACCAACAGAGAATATATGATATGCTCTATATGTAATTGCACATATGACCTTGATTGTGCAAATGTTTCCTATCCTCGATTTGTATTAATGGAAAAAGAAAAAAAACTTGCTTGGAAATGCTCGCCTTGTATTGCAAAGACGCCAAAAGGTAACAACACTAATATCCCAGTTGGTAATCACAATAGCATCCGATTAGACTTAAATATAAATAAAAAAGTTAATGATATTGTCTTGATGAAAAAAGCAAAATCACGACGCTCACTGTCTTTGGAGAACTTATCCATGTCAAGCTCCATACTTTCGAATGCTAACACACTCGACGAGAGCTTCGAAGATGCAACCTTTTGCCCAAATTCTGAAGAAATCCTGGATGAAACTGAACATGAACACAGAGATCATGAAGTTGAGCGACTGACGCGTAATCTTGATGAAATAATCAATAAGCTTAAAAGAGCTGAAGAAGAAATTAATAAACTACAGATAAAAAACACAGACCTCAAACTACAGTTGGAAACATCAGATAAAACAAATATCACAATAAAGACAAACGAAATCGAAGAAAAACAAACAGTTTTAGTAATTGAGACTCATACAACTCAGAGACAAAACGCTCCTCAAAGTCCTTCAACTGTTCAGAGGCCTAATCAAAGCACCCAAAGGAAACAAAGAAAACAAAATCTTTCCAAGATTCAATCATCGCTTCAAGACTCAATCCAAGCACAAGCCAAGAATAAAGAACCCACTATAAGCAAGAAACCATCAATGAACCAAGCCACCTCTAAGACTGAAGTAGTTGGTCCTGCGATCAATGCGACGAAGTCATTTGAAACTTTGTGTCCTGAACCCGAAAACTGTAAAACGGCCCAACTAGCCAAAACTATTGTACCGTCTACGAAACCCGCACACTCTGACGTACTCCAAATATTAAAATTTGATGCATCAATCAAAACAAATGGTAGCGTAAGGGAACCTAAAATCCATATAATAGGCGACCAAAGCGGTAATAAATTAGCTTCGCTCCTCATTAAACTTCGATCTAAACATAGGAACACGAAAGATTATTGTATCTCCAGCTATATATATCCTGATGCTCCAACAGATTATATTTTTCAAAATTGCGGGATTAAAGACAATGACCTGCTAGAAGATGATTGGTTGATTTTATCTGTAGGTTCAAACGACTCAAACCCAACTCGTTATTTCATCGAAATGTGTGCAATCCTAAAAAACATTAAAAAACCACAAATAATTATAACTGGCGTTAACAACAATATACACCTAAATGAGGAGAAACTAAACCAAGGACTTAAAACCATAGTCAATAACTCAAAAAATTGCTTTCTTGCCACATCAAATGACATGCAATCAAAGGTACACTTGTATAAGATTATTAATAATCTAATAAATACAGAAGACTACAAATCTGCTTATTTAGGCAAAAATATTACAAAGCATATAAAAACCAACCGGCAAACTAACCTCAAACCCGGCACGATACCATATTTATTTCACAAAATGAACGAAACATTGATGATCAAAAAATTGTCACAAGCAACAACTAACTCAACCTCACGAAACTCAACCGACAAAAACCCAAAATTCACCCCAAAACCAGGAACCATACCTTTTTATTTTCAACGAACAATAAATAATATCCAGAAAAATAACACCGAACCGAAAACATTTTTTCGTCTCTCACAATAAAGAAGAGCCAATGTTTACTATACTACACCAAAATATTGCAGGGTTACTCGGTAAACTTGATTTACTCCAAGTTAGTGTTCTAGACTTTGCTGAAAATTACAAATTATTAAATGCTATATGTATATCAGAGGCATTTGTCAAATCTGGAGATGAAAATAATATAAAACTTAAAGGCTATAAGCTAGCTACAAAATGTTTCAGGAAACATCAAAAACGTGGAGGCGTTTGCATTCTTCTCAAAAATGAGATTGAATACAAAGAATTATCCTTCCTTGATCAACTTTCAGTTGAACAAAGCTTTGAATGTTGTGGAGTAGATCTACCAGCTTATAAATGTTTTATTATATGCATTTACCGCACACCTACTTCAAACAAATTTATTTACGGAAAAATTTCAAACAGTACTACATAAACTATATAAAAGAACTAATAAAAAAATCATTATTGTTGGGGATTTTAATATTGATATATTAAAAATTAACAAAACTACTAAAGAATTTAAAGAAATCGTAGCAAATTACGGATTTAAAATACATATTAATGAACCAACTAGAATAAAGACGTGTATTGATAATATAATCAGCAATGTCTCAGAAGCCATTGGTAATGTACACTACACTGGTTTGTCAGATCATACGGGACAAACACTAAGTTTCGTAACACATAAAGTTAAAACTCGTTCTAAATACTTTTATAAAGAGAGAAGAGACTACGGACAGGACAACATCGAAAAATTTCAAAATCACCTCCAAAGTCTATCTTTTTACGAAGTATATGAGAGTTCAAATTTGAATACAGCATTTACACAGTTTCATGACACTTTCGTCCTACTATATAAATTATGCTTCCCAATTGTCAGGGTACGAATCACTAATACGGTTAAAACAGTAAAATGGATCACGAAAGGTATAAAAATATCATGTGCTACAAAAAGACGCCTGAGATTTAAATACTATAAAAATAAAAACATTTATACCAAACATAACTATAGAAAGTATGCAAATTATCTTAAAACATCTATACGGCTATCCCAAAAACACCTCAATAATCGCATTATATCCAACTCAAAAAATAAATGTAGAGCTACATGGGACATTATAAAAAACAACGAAAATTCAAATATGAATAATAATATTGGAAAAGTTAAAATCAGTGACAAATATTTCGAGGATCCAACAGAAATAGCAAATCAATTTAACAGCAACTTTATAAATACAACTAACACATATAACATACACAGGCAAACTAAATCCTTGGAATATAACAAAACTATTGGTAATAATATTTCAAGCATTTTCTTGAAACCTACAGATTTTAATGAAGTTAAAAAACTTATAAGCTCGCTCAATAATACCAAATCCGTAGGATACGATGAAATAACCACACACATACTTAAACTTTGTAGCAACGAATGTTCTGAAATAATTTGTCATCTTATCAATTTATCTTTTGAAGAAGGCACTTTTCCAGATGCTTTAAAATGTTCAATTGTAAAACCTTTATACAAAAAAGATGATAAATTAGATATTAATAATTATAGACCTATTACCTTGATACCAATATTATCCAAAATATTTGAAAAAGCTATGCACCAGAGGCTGTATAGTTTTATATTGAAGCACAACATCCTTAAATCCGAACAAAATGGTTTCCAAAAAAATAAATCAACCACACTGGCTAATTTTTTGTTAGTCAAAAGTATTACAGAACATATAAATGAAAAAACTCCGCTATCTGTTATTTATTTCGATATGAGTAAAGCCTTCGATTTTGTTAGTCACAAAAACTTATTATCAAAACTGGAGCTATATGGTATTCGAGGACTTGCTCACGATTGGATACAGAGTTATCTTAACAACAGAAAACAGTGTGTCGAAATTAATAAAATCAACAATAATAATGTGATGACTAGCTTTAAATCTAATTTTGTACACAACAAATTCGGCGTACCACAAGGTAGTGTATTAGGACCACTTCTGTTCCTTCTATACATAAACGACCTTCCCAATATAACCCCTCATAAATGCGTTCTCTTTGCCGATGACATATCCATAATAATCGCTAAAGATAAAATAAAAGATTTTGAAGTAGAAATTAATAAAACAATTACACATGTGATAGATTGGCTTAACAGTAACAATTTGAAAGTAAATATAGGCAAAACAAACTTCATGCAATTTTATAATATTCGATCTAAACCTCTAAATCTTAACTTACAATACCAAAATAATCAAATAAATGAAACTAGTTCAGCAACGTTTCTTGGCATTATTATTGACCAGCACTGTGACTGGAAAGCTCATATAGGCAAAGTATGCTCAAAACTCAGTAGTTTTGTCTATGCACTTCGTAGGTTATCATTAGTGGCATCAAGAAAAACATCACTCATGGCCTACCATGGTTATGTAAGCGCCGTTTTAAGATATGGACTTTTAATATGGGGAAACTCAGTAGAGTTCAATCGAGCCTTTATAGCACAAAAGAGATGCATCCGTGCTATATGTTGTGCCAATCCTCTAGAGTCTTGTCAGCCGCTTTTTAAAGAATTAAAGGTCCTTACGCTTCCATCTATGTATATTTTCGAAATATGTACTTTTGTAAAAAAACACCCTGAACACTTTAAGAAAATTAAAGACAATTGTAGTCATTACTCTAGATATCCTAACCGATTACTATTACCCCAATGTAACAATGTTCTCTTTCACAGAAACTGCTATGTAATGGCTATAAAAATTTATAATCATATTCCAGAAACATTTAAAGAACTGTCATACTTTAGATTTCGGAATCAAGTCTTTAGATGGCTGCTGCAATATAATTTTTACTCCGTTAAAGAATTTTTTGAATTAAAATGCTAAATGCTAGGCAATTTTTATTGAAACACTTTGTGAAGTGTGTCAAAGCTCCTAACCTAATATTATAGAAATTATTCTTGTTATTAGTTATTGTACGTCCACAATGGATATTACTGTTGAGACTTTATTTTATTAAGACCTTTATGTACCTACACAGTTTTATGCAATAAATTTTATTCTATTCTATTCTATTCACTCCATTCCAACACAAAACAAAGAAATCAGACAAATTAATGAAAACAAGCTTTCTGTCAGAAATTCAGTCATACTACAACAAAGAACTTCGAATTTTTATGCATAAGCTTGTATCGCGCAAGGTAATAATTTAGTTTAAATTACTCTTTCTTTGTAGGTATTCGATTTGCGATATTTTAATACAGTACACACATATTGGACTACAAGATAAAAGTCTGACGAACCTAAAGATTGTCTCAATTTTATCAGTTGTACAATTTTAGGACGACTTGGCCATCTATGAGTAAGTAGAGGAACTAAAACTTTTTAAGCTATTGCATAGCTTCTATCGTGGGCCTTGAGCGTGGAGACAGAATCCAGAAATTCCGTAACAAAAATAACCTAAAAACACCACTCCGACCGGCACAGCGGTGATACTAAACTTTTTAGTAAAGAAAGTAAAAAAATACTGCATAAATAAAATAAATAAATCATTATAATTGCATAAGTTGATAAAAAATGCTATGCAATAGCTTTACCGCGGTAGTCCCCGAGTGCCACACGTCTTTGTTTTACTAAATTAGCCTTCGTTTCTCATCTCTATCGTTTTCTATTTGCAGTATTATAATTCTGTACAGAACCCTAGAAATCGGACTACAAGATAAAAGTCGGAAAAATTGAAATATAATCTCAATTTTATCAGTTACACACAAATGTTATAAATTTTAAGACGATTTGGCCATCTATGAGTGAGTAGTGGAACTAAAACTGTGTTTATTGTATTACTGCCGCTATATCATAGATGGCGCCTATTTTCAAAGTTCTGAATTTTACGAAGATGAGACATTAATTTAGAGAGAAAAAGAGATTTTTTTTTTATGAAATAAGAGGACTTACATGGCTTGATGCATGGCTGCTGCTGAGCTGACTGCGCCGCGGAGCGTGCGACTCCAAGTGTGCGACCTGCCAAACATTATTGACACATTAGACGAGTTCCTATTCCTATCAAGGAAAATTTAATTATATTAAAAATATTTTAATAAACAAGCTGTTATTGCATTGTCATCGCAATTACACAGGTATATTTAATTTCAGCTCCATCGTTACGCGGTGCTTTAATTCAGTATGACCCAAAAAACGCAAACATCAACCATCATCAAACATCTTGTAAAAACAAAAACATTTAAGTTTGAATGTTACTTGCAGCCACAGCTTGGCTCACTGCTGCTCATCGTGGTCACGTGGTCTGCCGCGCCGGACACGAGGCACACGCAGGGATACATGTTGAGTGTCTATGGAAAAGCTCTTTTTTTTGCGAATTCCAGGTTGGTCCCATAGTAAAAGTTGTTCAAAATGTGCAGCACTATGAACCTGATTCGGCTTAGCATCCATTACGGCTCGGGCGTCCATTACGTATTAACCTACCTACCTACAACCCGGTCACAATATCTGTGCACCTGACCTCGTGACGTTATATGTCTAAACTTAACAATAAATATTAAAAAACAAAACAACAACAAAGCGAAAATATCTCAAAATTATCGGGACGTGTATCGGCAACGAAGATGCTAACCGTACTGTCGCACCGGGGAGTGCGCGGGGAGGTGACAGGGGAAGCGGGAGAGGCGCCGCATTCCAGCGAGGTGCACAGATATTGTGACCGGGTTGTACCTACTTCGTATTTAGGATTGTTCCAGTACTTACCGACATGTCGTTTTGAGCGATGATCTTGAAACTGCTGACGATCTCGTCGGTCTTCGCCAAACACGGCAAATAGACACCTAAATCCAGTAACAATAAGGTTTAATAATGAACGGGCAATTAGAGGAAGTGGAGGGCACGGATCTCATAGGGCGTAAGGCCTCGTCTGGGGATAACAGCCATAATGGGGTAACAGAATTTAGGCATCTTTAGGTCTCTAGTGATAGGATCAAAGCTCATAAACCCTAGGTCTGGTGAGGGAATAAAACTGGGTTTTGGCCTCTTCTAGGTTTAGTGGGGGAACAGATCTCGTAAACACTTCGTTCTTGCGTGAAACAAACATACATACTATACTATGGTCCTATTTGTTTGACTGAGACTTCACTATGCTGGGTAAATAATAGAAAGCAAGATAATGCATTACTATTTTACTTTGTTCGACTTCCTTCGGCCTTACTTTCGCCTGCCTCCTAAGTCCAAAACCTCAGGATTTCCGGCAGATTTATTACAAACCATATTAACTAGACAGTCCTATTCACTCAAATCCCCCGAACATATTTAAATACATCATTCAAGCATCCGCCCGGCCAGGAATCGAACCCGGGACCTCTAGCTTAAAAGGCGGATTTACTACCACTTAGCCAAATAGGTCGTCAATATGCGTTTATAGACATTCTAGCACTAGCTGCGCCTCGCAGTTACACCCGTATTTTCCGGGTTAAATAGTAGCCAATATGATTCAGGACAAAAGTCAGTTTCACACCAACTCTTATCCAAATCCGTTCAGCCGTGTTCGCGTGATTGAGCAACAAACATCCCTTCTAATCATCAAAACTTTGACATTTCGCCCACTTACTGCAAGTCATTAACTGCAAACCAGTGCCAGGCTAGACGCGACTTTAAGCGCATCACGCTTGTAATTACTCCTCCAAAAATACCAGCTAATCTGATCGAAATTAGACAGAATATCAGACCCAATAAAACTTAAGCACTATCCTAAGCAATATCATATTAATTTAAAAAAAAAACTAAAAAACACGCTTAAAATCAATGGGTCAAAATCGCGCCCAAAGGAGTCAGTTACAAACAAACATACCTACAAACAAACAGACATACAAGTGAAGCTAATAAAAAGCGTGTAACATAAAAAGTATCATTACTGCGTTAGTTTTCAGAGTAAAACAGTGACTTTTGCAGTTAATGACTTCTTGCACTAAGCCGACGATTTCCTCGTATAATATTAGTAGGATTGTATCAATATTTACCAGCGTGTCTCTGCGCAGCGTCCCCGCGGAGCGGCGGCCGGAGAGACGAGCTCGTCTCGAGTCCTTCTTCGCCAAACAGGCAACAAGACACCTAGATCCAGTAAAACGGAGGTTTAGTAACGAATGGGCTCAGAGGAAGTGAGTGGAGAGCAGGACTCGAAGGCCTCTACTAGGTCTAGTTGGAGGACAGGACACGGGATTAGGCCTCTTCTTGGTCTATTATGGGGGTCACAAATATTAGGGCCTAGACCTTTCTCAGCCTTATAGTGAGGGGGGGAAATGACAGACCTGACTTGACTGCCCCGCGGTTTCAACCGCGCCGTGAGCACACGCGGTGACGACAAGTAGCCTGCGTTAATCCCGGGCATAAGCAATCTCTGTTACAAATTTTATCCAAGTATCGGTAGTAATTATGGAGACTCATGGTAAATTTCACACACTTTTATAATATTACTAACATAATATTACACTTTTATAATACTAGTAAGACTAACTGGTCCCTGGGACTTGTGCCCGGTCAGGCCCGGTGCTGCTCGGGCTTCGGCTTTGCAGGTTACAAAATATATATAGGCTACACTCAGATAGTATAGGTTTCCATTACTGAAAGATTGAGTTACAAAAAATAAAATAAATTGAGTTCGATAATTGTGACCTCTTGACCGAGTTTTTCTGTTCTCCTTTCCAACTGTGTGCCTAGCACAACTTTGACGTGAAATACGTAGAGAGTTTTCAATAGAAAAATACGCCATTTACGCCTGTCAGTGGCGCCCCTGACGGGCGTAAATGGCGTACACTTTTCTATCGAACTATACACTGTTACGTAGATTGGTTTAACCATACTTAAGTTACAGTCAGAAAGTAGGTGAATGTAGATACGAGCGTCGCTTGTCGCAGTAGACTCGCGGGCATTTGCTTCGCACGGAATGGAACTTACCTGCAAAAATACAAAAAGATTGCTTAAATAAATTGTGTTCAAGCTGTTAAATTAAACTTAATAAGTACCTACAATACAAGCGGCAAATGGTTACCGCTAGACTGGGATCGTCGCTTGGCTTAGTTAACAGAGGTACATATTATACAAGCACTTTATTTCCTCAAGGATCTGAGACCTTGGCTTTCGTGAAAGCCTGGCTGAAGAGCAAGTATGTCCCAACAGACTGCTTCAGTATATTCAAGAGGGTTGTCAGCACGGCATCACAGACTCGGAAATAATGTGATTAAACTAGCGTGTTTTTCCCCTACCAGTTAGTTGGTGAGTTCACTGGCACTACGTAAGGGTTTATTCTATGTTTTTTTAACCGACTTCAAAAAAGGAGGAGGTTATTTAACACGCTTTTATTAGCTTCACCTGTATGTTTGTATGTATGTTTGTAACAGACTCCCTTGGGCGTGATTTTGACCCACTTTAAACGGCCAGATCTCGTCCAAACTTTGTAGATACATCGAGGACCAATGACAATACACTAAACAAAGCGTGTTTTTTAGTTTTTTTTAACTATAATATATTTTATTTATTTATTTGTGTTTTAGGACTATTCGGCTTGTAAAAATGTCACTTTGGATAAAATAAAAGGTATGTTTGTTTCGTAATTTAAGCAGTCTTTTAAATTGCGGTTGTTATTATTAAGTCGTTTACTACAACTAGTTTCGACCACATTCGGAGACCTTCATCAGGTGAGTTGCAAGCGTGACGCACTCGCGGTTGCGTCTCTCCTGTCACTGCGGATCGCGGCGCGTTTATATCGTGAGAATTCCCATGTCAATCATAATAAAATGTGTCAAAACCACGTTAATTTCCATTATAATAATTACCTACCTACCTTGGTAGTTGAATCCTGCTGCGAGCGGCGGACGCGGCGCCGGTGAGCGGGGACTCGCGGACCTGGGGACAAGGGCAACCAGTGAAACCACACATAAAATAGGCAGTGGCTATATTTATATTAAATAAATTATTATTTGTTTATATTTCATTAATATTTATACATAGAAATTTACACACAGATATAGTTAGAAGACTTAAGAGAACAAAACCGTTCGAGCTAGTGTAGTGTTAGTCATAAGTAGGTAGTGAATTAGTGATTATAGTGAAAGTGTAAAGTGTAGAGAACACGTGAACATTGTGTCTTCGCCTTAATAGAAACAATAAGAAAAGTGTTATTGGACACATCCTTAGTAATTAGTTACCTAGAAATTTAAGTTAGATTTAAATTACTTACTAGCCGGAGGCTAGATTGTTTATTGGTAATTTTATTAAGAAATGTTCTTTTGACACTTCATAATAGATTTAAAAAAAAAAAAAATATTGAAATAGTAACTCACCAGCATCCACAAGTTTCGTCTGCAGTTATTGGACATGTCGGCGCAGACACCTAGATACAGTAACATGGAGGTTTAGTGACGAAATATCAAACGGGAGAATGTAGAGGGAGGAGAGGACAGTTTAATTTTTTATTTTTGTAAAAATATTATAAATTTTAAAAATAGGAATCCAAGTATGCAGCGCGACGCGCGCAAGTCTACTGAACACGAAATTTTGAAGACGCTACGATTTTTCAAAGTTTGCAAAAACTTTGAAGAAAATTGATGTTATTTCCAAAAAATTGTACTAATAGTGTCTTTTTCTTGTCTTAACAAAATATGGATCCTTTGTTGTATGGATCCTTTCTTGGTAGATATAACTATATAATAACTAGCTGCGCCCTGCGGTTTCACCCGCGTTTTCCGGGATAAAAAGTAGCCTATGTGTTAATCCAGACCATGAACAACTTTCATTCCAAATTTTATGTAAGTCCATTCAGCCGTTTTTGCATGAAAGAATAACAAACATACATACATCCATACAACCAGACATCAATTCATTCTTACAACCTTTCGCATTTTTAATAGTTAAGTAGGATAGTATAATTTACCTCGAGCTCAGAACGTCTCCATGTTGAATGCAGCATCGGTTCACCGAGGCAGCGCAGCGAGGCCGAGCGAGACCAGCCCTCCATGAGTGAGGCAGCCGGAGAAGTCAGGAACTTACAAACCTGGAAAGTAAGACAAGGCATAAAACTACAGTTAAGATAATAAAAAAAAATAGTTATGATACCAGTTTATTAAATTTTTTTTTCTTTTAAACTCTTCCCTGTTTTAGAGCAAACAAAAAAAATATTTTCAAATCGGTCCAGCCGTTCTCGAGCTTCAGCCAGACAAATGAACAGCAATTCATTTTTATAAGAACAAAAATAATAAATCATTTAGCATTTTAGAACAATTCCCACAGACAAGCGGTCTTGTAGATTATTTTATAATAGTATTTAATTTAAGTATGTTCTAAGGGTATTTAATTTTGCATTATTATTTATTATAAATGTTCTTTTACAGTAAAAATACAAATTCTATTAAATTTAGATTATTTTAGTTACAGACATTAGTATGTCTAGAATAAATGTCGCTCAGACGCCTGCGTTAAGGCGGGCTTATCCAAGAAGTTTAGGTATTTCGCGCTACCTCAGCCCCCGCATTTGAGCGCGCGACGTATTTATTTACGCTCCCGGCGGCGGCGCGGCAACTGCACGAACCACGCTCACCGAAGGTCATTATGCGTGGCGCTAAGCACAGTATATGCTTTACATTCAGATAAATCACGTACTCTACGATTAGAAACGAACGTGTTTACATTATATTACTGCATACACGGTCAACTGACCCCTAACTAAGCAAAGTTTCGAATACAAAGTGTATCTGTTTAATTTTTGCGCAGTAAACAGTTTTTTCGATGAAATACAGAATGAAGATTGATTTAATCTTATCTTACCATCATTATAAAGTTGAATGTTAGTGTGTATGTTTGTAACTTCTTCCGCTAAAACGGCTGACCTAATTTTGAGTTTGGTATACATCACGGAAAGGTGCAGTAATACTTAAGGGTGTTCTTCTACACGTCAAAGTGAACAACTTCTAGAACACAAGTTTGCTAAATTCGAGAAAGTAAATAATGAATCTCCATGGAAAATTGATCACGTGACTAAATATTTTGTATGGTGACTCGATATTTTTTTTTCTCGAATTTTATCAAACTTGTTTCACAAAAGTTGTTCACTTTGACGTGTAGAAGAACACCCTTAAGTATTACTGCACCTTTCCGTGACACCTTGTATAAATAGATTAAGTCCTGGAGGCTACTTTTTATCCCGGCATACCAACCGGTTCTAAATAAAAATAAATATTCGATAATATTTCTTGAATCCATCCAAGGCCGCTTCTCAAGTGCCTTGCTTTATTTTAGTAATACAAAAATAAGAACATTAAAAACATATGGAAAAAAAATGGGGGAGACCTTTGCCCAGCAGTGGGACAGCATAGGTTAGATAAAAAAATAACCTACAATATTATGCGAAAATTATAAATCATAATAAAACAAATAGGTACGTCTCATTTCAATCAAATTTAATTATCTTGTACATTTTTTACAATTTATTAGTTGGACATTTAATTACAATTTCAGACTTCGTTTTTGTTGTACGCAATAATCACTAAAGCGTGAATTTGGTGAATTTCGCCCAATGAATTTTGACGTACGTGTTTAGAAGGTCGGCATCGTATCTGTGATGCCTCCAGTGTTACAGGTATCCATAGGCGTCGGTGATCGCTTACCATCAGGCGGCCCGTTTGCTTGTCTGCCACCTATGGCATAAAAAAAAGCTGGTATAGACTAACAAACATAATATGTATACAAAAATCAGTCAATTTTAACAATATAACTGTCGAATTGATAACCCCTTTTTAGAAGTCGGTTAAACATTTGTATTATACAAAATATCACAGACTCAGATTCAGAAATATTTATTGAATAACTGATACATTGTAATTTATAAGCTGGATGTTAGTCCATTAGTTGAAATTGTCAGTTTATCTACATCGGGCATTCAATACGTACACAGTCAAATAGTTTTAGTAGTAATTAAAAATAATAATAATTAACAATTTTCAATTCTACTTTAAATTCTATGCATAATATGTCAAATAATTTTAATTCAATGTCAATAGTATTCAATTAAGATAATATAATGTCAATTCCAGAAATGTCAAATTTTAAATTGTCTATTTAATAATGTAATTTCCGTAGATCTATCTCTATTTACAAATTCATTCATGTCATAAAATACGTTATTTAATAGCCACTTCTTCAGATTAATCTTGAACTGTTTATTACATGGTATGTCTGTTATATTTTTTGGTAACAAATTGTAAATGCTAATAGCACTGATAAAGGTGCTTTTCTCATATTATATATTACACAATTAGTGCGTGGCATAAAAAGGTAATCATTGCCCCTCATAGTGTTTTTTCTCGATCGCGCATCTGACTTGTTTTTGAATAAAATAAGTCATCATCATCATCGACAGCCTTATTTATCCCATTGCTGGGTGACTTTTCTTTTACTATGCCACACCCAGAGCACGTTTCGAGAGTCGATAGATAATGTATTATATATTTATATGATATGAATATTTAGTCATATCATTTGTTAATAAGGTTTGCCAAGAGATATACTTACTCTCTATCTACTGGCTCTGCAGAGGTGCCAGGTTGGGCAACATCTATATCAAGTTTGCGCTTCTTTGACCTGAAATAAGTAAGTTAAAAGTAGTAAGTAAGTTTGTCTAAAAAAAAAACAAGTTTTTATACGCACTCCTCCGTTTATACAGGGTTATTCATAAAGGGTATGCTAAGCCGAAAAGGGCTCATAGTACTCATTTTTATGAACAACTTTTACTACGGGAGCAACCCGAAATTCGCGAAAAAAAAATCAGCTGTTCAAAAAAAAAATGTCAATGACACTCGACAAAATGTATGGAACAGCTGTTTTTCTTTTCGCGAATTTCGAGTCGGTCTCATAGTAAAAGTTGTTCATAATGATGAGTACTACGAACCCTTTTTCGGCTTAGCATACCCTTTATGAATAACCCTGTATAATATTTTTCTATTTAAAACGCATTTTCGTTATTTCATTTTCTTATTTGATATCAAAAACTTAAAACTATTAATTTATTATTGATATGAGATGAGTACACAATGAATTGTTTGATTTTTTTGCATATACTACCACAGATTGCCATAATAATATACTACCACACTCTATTTGCACTTAGTGCTCTCAAAAATAGACTCTATTTCTACCGTCATAGGGTGTTACATTATTTTCAAACTATTCTAGTATGATCCGATCTATACGGCAAAGTATTTATAAAGTTACGTGTTAATAAATATAAGAAATCAAACTCTGTAAGGTAGGTACTACCAAATCCAAATATTGGTAGGTACCTAGGTAGGTATATTACAAACAAAATACTTACAGAAAAAGGAGTAGGTAGATAACGTACTTACTGCATACTAGGTTCTTACCTTATAACTTCTATCATTTGTCTTTGTTTCTTCTGATTACATTTCTTGGCGGCAAGCCGCCGTTTTGATGCTTGTTTATTGCCCATTTTTCGTTTCTCACATCTGTACAACCCGTACAATACTTCTCGTATAAAAGTTATTTGTAGAAGCAAATCTTTTTCACTGAATTGACAGAGAGGGAGGTAGGTACACTCTTAGCAAAAACACAATCACATAAATTATGAGAATCACAACGAAATGTCACTTTATATTTTTGTAATTATTGAATGACGGAGCGACACACGTCCGACAGGCAAGCCGCATCAGCGGTCACTGTCTCTCAGCATAGAAATGAGCGAGAAACGCTATGACGCGATACCGCAGCGATACGAATTCATGCGATTTTTGCGAGATATGTTTTAAATTAATTTATTATAATTGAACAAGACATTCATTTTAAAATCCCTTTGTAGAAATGAAACATCAGAATATGTTTTATTACGTCAATTAATTTTATAAATTTATTTCCAAAATTGTTAAACAACTTATGTGTTTAAAAACACACATTGTTGAATTACAATTTGAGCTTGGACCTTACTTTGTGATTTTTTTCTATCGAACAAAGTTATCGTAATCGCGTTTTGAGTTTTATATAATAATCAAATATATGATCAAGATATTCAATTATTTTTTTTAAGGTCGTCATTTGCATACTTTAGTCTACACTCGTCTTACAAAGGGCCCGTTTTCAGCTCTCGGACCCCCTTAATCAGTTAAAGAAGATCATACCTACATAACTTTTAAACTGCTAGACTAGACATACTCATACCTAAGATAAAGAGCGGGCTCTTTTTCCGCAACTAGGCCGGTAATCGGCCCTTTTTGCGTGAACTACATATGCAGGTTTCCTCACGATGTTTTCCTTCACCGAAAAGCCAGTGGTATGTAAATTCGTACTTAAGTCCTAAAGAACTCATTGGTACGAGTCGGGGTTTGAACCCGCCACCTCAAGAATGCGAAGCGGCGCCGGCGGGTCCCCCACTGAGCTACCACGGCTCTCTAGACTAGACATATAATAATAATAATCGAAAATTCGCTACAGTATGTATAGTACCTAAATAAAAAAAATCAAAAAAATAGCGTAGACTTAAGAACCTCCTCAGTTTTTTCGTCGGTAAAAAGTAGGGTGGTACTCCGCTGGAATAAAATTTTGATTTTGTAGGATCGCGGATTCGGCCATTTTATCGCGCGATCGCAGCGCCGCCCGCCGCCGCGGCGCGCGCATGCACTACCTACTTACTAACTTGTTATGTATGTACCTACTTTAGAATTTTTTAAGTTTTTACTCGGTTTCATTTCCTGTTCTATGAATTCGGCATAAAATAAACTAGCTGTGCCCTGCCGTTTCCCTCGCATGGTGATCAAAAAACGGAGATGACGAATAGTAGATAAATGTTATTCCAAGACGTAAAAAAATTATACCTACTTAAAATTTTCTCAAAATCGGTTCAGTAGTCACGGTGATCCGTGAAAAGAAAACAAATTAAGAATTAAACGATTAAAGAAAGAAGGATTTATATACTTGTACCTACCTACTCTTATCTAGGTACTTATTCCGTTATATGTACTCACCGCCACGCAGAAGTTTCGATGCGTTTCATTGGAGCGATATTCGTCCGGCTCCCGACCTCGGTCTTCAGCGGTCCAGAAATACGCCAAAATGAGACCTAGGTAGAATAAATAAGGTTTAAAAACGAACGGATCATGTACCTACAGGAGGTTTGGGGCTCCGCTGATAGAGCGTGGGCAGTCTTCTAGCTATATGGCGGTATGACCTTGTATCTAACAAAAGACGACTAAAATACGACAATCCCGGCGGCAAATTCTAAAGTATGTACGTGCATAACACTCGGGATACAAAAATTAATAGTTAAAAAAACTAAAAAACACGATTTGTTTAGTGTATTGTCATCGGTCCTCGATATATCTACAAAGTTTGAAAGAAATCTGACCGTTTAAAGTGGGTCAAAAACGCGCTCAAAGGAGTCGGTTACATACAAACATACAAACATACAGGTGAAGCTAATAAAAGCGTGTTAAAAACGAAGCTACCGACACCTAACAATCCAAAATCGGTCAAACCGTTCGAGCGCTAATGCCATATTATCTCGAGTTCATTATGTACTGGCTCCACGTCGTGTTCACTATTTCACACCTTCACTCTGGATAATCGGGTCAAAATACATAAATACTTTCACTTCCACACAGGTAGAGGGTCTTAGATACATAATGCTCTATCCAAACGGCTCAATAGATCTTATATACTCGGATTTATAAGCCGCTCGTGCCATGCCAGGTACATAAGCACAAGATGGCAGCGCGGCGCTCTGCGAAAACCCACTTTGATTTTGAATATCGAATATCAAAACTACCTGCACAAATACATAAACCTTTCACTGACACTGCTTTCAGACCTTTGTAGGTGTGAAATTACTGTATTTTTGAATGTTTAGACCGTGTATCTAAGGGTAGAGCGATCAGGCGAACTGCCGGCCGAAAAGGGTTAAGTACAGTACCTGCATGGATCTGAATGGAATGGACGAAGAACACTGTACACCAACTTAATTTCACTACTACTTGCTGAAGAACACTGTAGTTACAAAATCAGAGGCCCAACCCAGTTGGTGGCGAAGAGAAGTACGTAGACGTGCGTGCACCGCCGCCGGTTGAGAAAAGTGATTCGCTCTACCAGTGTGGCCATAAATGTCGAGAGCGAGAGCGTATAGGTACAAGGTCAAAATGATATGGAAAAAAAACCAATATTTTACACTAAACTGAACATAAATACAACGACGACTAAATTAGAACACAATACATGAGCTAATAGATTTTTTTCGATATTTACTTTTGCTTATAGCTTTTAATTGTAGTTGTTTTGATACATTTTCGTTATAATTAAACACGGGAATACTCACGTAAAAATGCCAAACGAGACGCAATCGCGAGCGCGTTACGTTTGTAAACTCACCTGATGAAGATCACCGAATGTGACCGAAACTAGTCGTAATGGACGACTTAATTTTTATGTGAGTATTCCCGTGTTTAAGTAGTAAACGGATCATTAGACCCTTTTGAGCCATGGTTGTATAGGACAAAGTCTACTACCTGTTTATTTTTTTTGATAATTTTAAGGTTTTGACCAATTATTAATGATGTCCAGTTTAAATAATAAGCGAAATTATATTTTTATGTGTAACCAAACAAAAAATATGTATCAAGTAGGTATTAAGTAGATACATACATATTAAAGTTATGACTTAGAAATTAAACAGAGGGAGAAAATTTAAATATTTACACAAACAAATGTAACAACGTTTTACGTTTTTGTTAAAAAATATATTTTTGTTTGAAATGATAACTGAGCACCATGTGTTCATGCAGCACCATTCATGTTTACTAATTCATATTTTCTTGTTTTTCTATAAAGCCCGTCACACACGTAGCTATAATATATATTAATATGCCTTGCTTTAGTATGAATTAGTATGGCTTGCTATAATATATATTAGAGCTCCGTGTGCGGTCACTTCAATATTTGTATTGAAAATATATCGTAATATGCCTCGCTATATTTATATTAATATATATTATAGCTACGTGTGTGACGGGCTTAAGTAACTCTCCAATAGTCTCCATTAATGAAGGTTGGCAGTCAGCTTCTTAAAGTTTTCATAGTTTTAGCAACGCCATAAGAGCGGTAAAAAGTAACGAAAAAAGTATTAAATGTCTGAAGTTTGGCAACACAGCTCGGCGCCTCGGCCAAGCTTTCTACAAACTTCATCGTATTCTGTGGCCACGGAGCGTGTCGCGACTTGATCGCGGGGGAGGGGTCGCGGGCAGGCGCGACCGAGAGGGAGGCGGCGCGGCGGGCGTCCCTTTGTAAACCGCAAACCGCCGCCGCACGATATTTTACCCGTTACGTACTGAGATTTAACTACAATTCTTAATTACAATTTAACTTCAACAGATCTAACTCCTTATGATAGGATTAACTACTTTTCGGGATTGGCGAGTCGCTGATATTTGATTTACCTGCTCAAGATTAAGGCAGTTTTTCGGATGTTTGCTAGATGTCGGCCTTGATATTCGAGTCTTTGATATTATTATTACCTTACCTACAATAGGTAGCGTAAGTGTTTTAAAATGTAAGCTCTAGCTAGGGTTTTACATTAGTCTCTGTCTTAGACTTAAATGTATTTAATAATAAATAAATCCTACTACTATTATAAAGGCGAAAGTTTGTAAGTATGGATGTAGATATGTATGGATGTTTGTTACTCTTTCACGCAAAAACGGCTGAACGGATTTACATGAAATTTGGAATGAAGGTTGTTCATGGTCTGGATTAACACATAGGCTACTTTTTATCCCGGAAAACGCGGGTGAAGCCGCGGGGCGCAGCTAGTAAATAAATAAAATCATTTTATTTTAGTCTAAGTAAGTAGGTACGTAGGTATCTAAAATGGCTCGGCTGGCAACAATCTGTTAAATAGAAGATTTCTTTTATTTCCTTCATTCCTTGTTATAGGTGCTGCATATTAAAGGTAGGTATTCCACATCAATCGGAAGTGGTTCAAATTCTGCAGCTAGATTTGATTTGAGATTTACAAACAGACACGGGAACAAGTGAAACTGAATAAAAGCTGGTAGGTACGAGTAGATACCTACCTATAGGAAAATAGGGATAGAGTAAGACTTTTTATTGCTGATTCAGATTACTTATTTATTTATTTATTTGTTAGGAGTAGGTATATATGGTAGGTAGAGTAGATACATAGATACAGAGTTGCTATGATCTTATTAATTTAGCTGTGCAGGCACAGAATACTAGGATTTAGGCTTCAGGCTCATGTTTTTAACCAGGCGCGGCGTCGGCGTAGGTACACATATTTCTAAGAAGAATTAATGTTATAGCGCAGAATACCTACCTACCTACTATTGGCTATTGGCCAATAGTAAGTAGGTGGTGGTGATATGAGGTTGCAGTCTTAATTGTTTTTTTCTTTGCCGTGTTTGCTATTTTACTGTTAACCAGTAGAGTAATTTGCTTCGTGGTTACAATAATGAAGGCAGCATTAGTAAGTAGGGAGTATAGAGTAGTCAGCGCCGAGGTGAGCTTCCACTTGCCTCTCCCCGCAGGACTACTTAGCAGTACTTAGCACGCGCGCGGTGAAGAGAAACACCGCTTCTCCCGTTTTAATGCCGCGGAAAGAGACAAACATGGCCACATTCTAGCTTTGTCACATAAACGCGCGGATATTAAAAAAAAGATAAGAAAACAAAGAAAAACGCGGAGAAAAGTCAAGCCATAATACCACAGAATACTAAGGTAGGTATTTCTACTGCCTATAAGTATCTACTTCTTAGTGTAGGTACTGTGGTGTTAGGGCGTTAGGCCTACCGGAGTGTCTAGTCGAGCTCTACCGTTACTTTTTCTTTTTTACATCGGACTAGGCACACTGAGCTATATTACTACGAGCTCAATGACCGCAATCGCACCTGACGGGAAGCGACGATGTGGTCGAAGATGTAACACGCTTGCCTAGGAAAAACCTATTCACTCCATTTTTGAACATCCCCGCCCGGGTTGTACTTACTTTCTAGGAAAAACAGACGCGGGACCAACAGCAGAGGTATGGAACTCACTATACCTCTGCTGTTCGGATTAAAAAAGACGAATGAAAACGCTTAGTACTTACTTATTGAACATGAATATTGGCCGAGCGAAGTGAGAAGAGTAAGTAAATACTAACTCAAGTTATCGTCGGACAAATAAACAAACATGCACACGCCAGTTTGTTCTAACATCGCTCGGTCTACAATCCGTCTTGCTGTGCCACAAGTCTTACCAAACTCGGCTCAATATTGGACATAACATAGCGTAGTCACAGAATACTGCGTAGTTCCACATAGTAATTCCTTAGTTTAGGTGCTTTTCTGACGAATGATAACATTTCAACGCATTCCAAGTAGTCATACACAGAACTAGGCGGATTTTTTTTTCTTAGTAGTCATACCTACATGTAGAACTAAGTGTATGACTAGAAACAAGCCTCTCGGAAAATGAGAGTGACCGACATAATCTCGAGTGCAAAGAGAATAAAAAAAATAGAATAGTAACCCGTGTCTTGGAGTGGGGCTCTCCCGGCGGCGGCCATGTTGTCGCTCGGCTCTCGACCAATAGCGAGCGAGCGGGCGCAGCGGCGCGCGGCGGCAGAGGCGGCGCGCGGCGCGACACACAGGCGCCTTTGATGGCGCCGCCGCGACTGTTTTGTAAGATGTACCTATTGAGACGAAGATGTTTTGCTAAGAGGTTTTAATTTTTATTTGCTTACAGCATAGAGCATAGTATTCTGTGAAAGGTAAAAAAATGAGAGTACCTACCTACCTACGATGAGCGGCATTAAAACAAATAAATAGATGTACCTACTTACTACAAGTTACTTTACATATGCTTCTTCTTCTGCTGTAGAGAACTGTGTTTTATTTTGTTAAATTAAATAAATAAAATATACGTTTCACACTCATAGCTCCCCACTAGGAATTAATCCTGTGTCCGGGATGCCGTGGAACACACACAAAGACAAGGACAACTGACACCCAGACCCGGAGCAGATTGTAGAGGTACCTACTTAAGTATTAGTATTTTTACCATCAGTTTTCTAATTGACACAATTTATCGAACTAAATGTGAGAAACCTGCGTAATGGGAGTTCTACGCCTAGAACTTCCAGGTTCCAGGTTCCTATATACCTAGGTAGATACCTACTACATAGGTACTTAGACTAAGCACAGGTATTTATTTCTTCTGTGATTTGGTTCCAGTTCCAGACTGATTGCTGAGCACGGACCGTGGGCAAATTCTTCCCACTGTATGCGTAGGTAGTTGTGATAAACAGAATTCTCCCTATTACAGGTCTGTAGTGTATGCGCTATAGCATAGGTACATTCACTGTCTCGTGTGCTCCTGGTCGGTTAGCCGAACGTCACTGTCACGAGAGCCGCGGACAAGAGTGGATGGACGCGAGGTACATAACGACCAGATACGGGAATAGCGTGGGCATTGCCGAGCCAGTGGAGAGAGTGGAGAGGAGACGGAGAGGCCAGTGGAGAGAGTGAAACACGACAGGGTTATAGCAACCCCTACAAGGTCTATGGCGGAGCAATAACGGCTACACGAATTTGGATCAAAAATGGTATGAAGATTATACCCTGGATTAAGATTTAGGCTACCTACTTTTTATCACAAGAAATGCGGGTGAAATCGCGGGGCGCCACTAGTATGTAAATCTCGCAGAGGTCTAGCGAGAATGTCCTGAATTGATGAAAAAAATTCTCAAAATCAATTTCTGTTTCGCATGAGGACTTGCCAAAGCGAGGATGTTGCAAAAATGTGATTCTGGCTTAGGTACTGATCTGAGTACTTACTACGACTTACATCTTACCTTACACTACGAGGTATAAGGCATCTAAAGGCACGAATAGGTTAGTTGTAGGAATCAGAAGCAAACCCAGTCCTGCCACATCAGCTAAGGTCTCCTGGTCTCCAGCACCGTGGTCTCCGGATTTCAAGTAATAGACTTCCAGCAAATTTTGACCATTTTGACGTCTCGTTACGATGTTTTCAATTTAGAAGTTATTCAGGATTTATTTTTCTTGAAAGCTAAAGGGCCCCATATAGATACGGTACGATTTATCTGTACGATCCGTCGCATCAAAACGATCGAAACGACGAATCGGTGGTGTATGTCAAGATCGTTAACGATTTACTTAATCGAAGACGATGTCGGAAATCGCAACAAAAACCCATGAATTGCGAGAACGAGAACGACTGCGATTCCGGTTAGAGTTGCGACTGCATGCACGACCACGTTGGTCATTTCCACCAGAATTGTTAATAGTGAGTGAAGCTACTATGCGCGTTAGCTCGTCCACCTTCTTATGAAGTTCTTTAACGTCTGAATTATCATGCGGCAGTATTGGATGCGATTGGGTTGAACATACCTCAAATGATCCAGTATTAGCGTTAATTTCTGCGAGGTTATCTGCCAACTCACCGAGCTCAGCCAACGTTTCAAGCCGTTGAGCTGTCAAAATGGTCTGAAGATACAGGGGAAGCCGGCTCATCCAAATGGTCTTCATGAGATCCTCTGGAAACATTGGTCCAGCCAAAGACCTTAGATGGCGGAGGAACGAGGATGGCTTCCTGTCACCAATCTGCTCTTTCTCTAGTAGGCGCCTTACTTTTTCTTCGCGAGAGTCTGAAAATCTACTAATTATAGTGTTCCTCAATGTTGAGTACGGTTGTACCTTAGGTGGCTGTAGAATTAAATCTTCCACCTCCCGCGTGCAATTAATGTCCAAATGAGCGACGGCATAATTAAATTTGGTCAGTTCTTGTGTAATACCATTGATGCAGAACTGTGCCTCGAGACTAGCAAACCACAAAGCGGGTCGGTCCTTGCAAAAAGGAGGAGTGCGGATAGAAACCCTTGCTATTAACATATTGTCCACTGTCGCTTCAACAGTAGATGCAACACGTTGACCGCTCGGGCCAGCATTAGCTTGGCTGCGTTCCGCTGCATATGCAGAAGCTTGTTCAAAATTCTCCATCTCACTGTCACTCATGAAGGAAAAAACAGGAAGGAAAGTCAGGCACAGAACTTCGGCGACAAAAATATAAAGCAAAATATAAACCAAAATTAAATTAAATTATACAAGTCTGTTAAAAAAATTATGCGATGTTATCATGCACTAAAGAAAGGCTATACAGTTTACTACTTAGGTAAAATAATGTTCCCAACACATATTATAACACTCACATATAATTATAGTTTAGCACTTGCGTTCACGACTGTAGTCGGGGTAACAAAAAAAATAGTTTCGACGTAAAAATTTTTAAATATTGTCCAGAAGGTATACCTCTTGCAATCCAAAGATCACGATCGTCGTGATTAGAGCTAGATCAGATCACCTGAAAGCCTGAGCGGCCTATCGCCGGGCGTCTTGGCAGTCCAAATCTCCCGGAACTCCGTCGCCGCGCAGCTGACGCGATCAGTGAAAATGTCCCACGATGTGTAAAATCTTCCTTGCGACGCGCGTCGACTGCGTCGCAGCATTGGCTGAAAACGGTGTTCGACGCGAAGAGCGACTTGTGAATGCCGGACGGCGATAGCTCTTCGAGCTTCGTTGCGCTGCTTGGTCGGAAGGAGTTACCAATTGTTGGTCACCGCTACCTTCCGATCACGTCGGGGTCACCAATTTGGAGTCTGATCCTATGCTTAAGGATTTTGGGAAACTTTAATAAAAATACCACGCTTCAGTTTTACTTCCAGAAAATCTCTGTCTTTTATTTTCCTCTGACATGCGACATCTGACAGGTTAAGGTTAATAAGGTTCTTATCGTAATGATGCTGGCCACTCAGACGCCACACAATCATGAATATCGTAACGATTATCCTTCAGCTTCAAACAAGTAAATGATCGATCGTTACGACCAGTCGTTTCGTGTATGAGCGACATTTTTGATGCGATCAATCGTCACGATTTTCATCAGATCGATCGTACAGATAAAATTAAATCGTACTCTGTTTGTAAAAAGAGTTTTTATAGAAATCTTAATCTATCAGTTAGGTCCAAGTTTGAAGGCATTTTAAGACAGATATATGTACCTAAACTAACTAAAAATATATCTGTCTGTATCATTGCAAGCCATTAGACAAGGATGCCAATAGTTTTAGAAAATTTAGAGGAAAAGAGGAGTTATTATGTACAAAAACCTAACTCCCAAATAAAAATAGTTTTAGATAATTTGTCAACAGTAAGTACCTAGATACTCGTAAACTACACACACTACTTTTACGACAGGGGGATTTATTTTGGGGTCCCCATAGAAAAAACTTTCCCTTTCCCGGGTTCTTTTCGTTATTTTCAGTAAGTAATGTTTTTCTCTGTGGTCTGATCAAATTTTATTTTAAATAATAGTTTTTGTCTTTAATTGCAGAAAGAAGAATTACAGCAGTACGAAAATAAAATTGAAGTGAACGGACTGAGGATGGCGTTAATTCTGTTACACCAATTTCTGAACTAAATTTCTCAGCATAAAATTGTTGCCATTTCTTTCTCACATTATTAAAATGAAATGAAACAGATAAGCTTAGTCCTGTGAGATTTGTTTGAACTCTAAAATAACTGTAATAAAATATAGGTGTCAATTTTGTTGTCCTACTATTTAACTAGTACCTAGTTCGTGGCGAACTGAGACCTCATACAGCGCCTAAATATCCGCGACCCCGCGACCGATTTCGCTCAAAATTGTATCAAAATGGAGTACTTACTTGCAAAATTTCATCAAGATCGGATCTCCCATACCTACTCAAGTTATCGTCGGACAAACATACATACATATCTACAAGCGCCGATTTGTTCCCCTACACTCTGAGACCTCACTTCTTTCGATCAACTAAAGCCCTTCACACACGTAGCTATAACTATAAATGCTATAATTTATATTAATATGCCTTGCTTTAATATATATTACTAGCTGTTCCCTGCCACGCTTTGCTGTGGATAGCAAAAAAAAAAAAAAATAGCTGTTACTTTGGGATAATGTAGCATTCGAATGGTGAAAGAATTTTTGAAATCGGTCCAGTAGTTTTTGAGTTTATTCCACACAAACAAAAAAATATAAATCTTTCCTCTTTATAATATTAGTATAGATAGCAAGCTACCACACACGGAGACGTCTTTAATAAACATCAATTTGTTGTCCAATTAATTTTTTTCATAAATTATTTTTAATAATACTGAAACATTAAAAAATTAAAATTTGAATCTAGATTTATTGTATAAACTATTAACTAACATTTGAGACCACTTTTGTGTTTGTAAGTCTTCTACTTGGGTAGATATTGTTAAATTAATACAAGCACCTATGCTTCGCTAACAATTTTTTTTAAAGTGCTGCAACTTTGTTATTGATGGAGAAAAAAAAATCCGTGATTTGTCGATAAAATTAATTGCATTTTAACCCCTTAAAGTATCGGACATCGGAAACCGGACACATTGTATATTATAGCTACGTGTGTGACGGGCTTAAAGTATTAAAACGATACAACAAAATAGATACCCAATGTTTTAAGGATTAGGTACAATAAAACATGTAAAAAAATAAAATACGCTTTCAACAGTTTAAAGGATTTTTAGTACAAAATAAACTCTTATTTACAATCTAATACGTTATAATTTACAATTTCGGTCATTGGAAGAGCTGGGGCATTTCCATGCCTGATGTAGACAGAGTTTGCTCATCAATCTTTGTATTGGTAGTTTTTCTGAACATTCTTTTATTGTTACAGACATAAGTTATACAGCACAAGTTCAAAGTTAGCAATTTGCGCAGAATGGTCAGATTTGATCCCTGTTATGACCCTTGTACTGATAGTACAGTCGGAGTCGGTGAAAATGTTGTCTATACAGGTTTTAGATTTGCCAGCAATTCTAGTGTGCTCGTTAATCTTATAGGTACATATTTAGACAAAAACTATTGAGAACATCCGACAAAATATTCCTCAGTTCCATATCCAAAGCGAAATTGACGTTAAAGTCACCACATAATATTATAGTTTTGTTGTTATACGCAGTTACTTTGTCAAGACATTGTTTGTAGTTCTTGGGGACGGCGAAGAGTGCTCGGTCCTGGAGTTGCACCAAGAAGAGACGCTTGTGCTCCTTCGGCTTGGTGATGTGGGGCGGGATGTAGGGGTACTGCGGGGGCTCCAAGTTGGGACGCCACCAGTTGCCTGCAACAGGATTAGAATGGAATATCACTTGTTATTCAAAAAGTCAGTTTCATATACATTTTCAATCCTACTAATATGTGTTAGGTTCAGAGTTATTCAATTGACTTTACTAGTACTGAGTTCGGTTTTATTCGGCCGACCGTTTCCTGTCGGTGCGGTGCGTGATTCAAGTTGGAGGGGGAATGACTCATGGTGGGTTGCGGGCTAGAGCGAGGTTAGCAGTCAGTTCTTGAGAGTGGTGCGATGAGCACCTTAAATAATGTAGACTGTTACTTTGCTCAAATAAAGTAACATTATTAAAGTAAGATTGTGTAAGTGTTAAATATAAAAGGAGTGCAAAATGAAGGAATAAATGGGTGTCACAAGTAAACGGAGTTTTATTACATATGAAATGTATTGACACTTTAATGCCGCTAATAATCACATGCGTTGTTTTACGCGCCTGGCGTGTGTAGCCGCATTCGCGTTGCACAAAGGAAAACACAAGGTATATGTTTTCAGCAGTTAAAGTGTTAATGTCACTGTGTCCACTGTGTATATACGCATCAAATTGAGAACCTTCCTGTTTTTTCGTCGGTTGAAAATACCAATCATCAAATTCAATTCCTAACTGACGGTGTAACCACGTCACAATCATACAAAAAAGTTAAACAAACGAATTGAGAACCAACTCCTTTATCAAGTTGGTTAAAAATATTTGTTGGATAGTGGGTCTGGGTGTTAGTTGGTGTTTGTGTGTTCCATGGCATCCCCGACACGGTGTCCTAGTGGAGAGCTATGAGTGTGAAACATTATTTATTTAATATTAGGAAGATAGTAGGATATAGACTCACCGATGGTGTCTTCAATGAGCCAGTCCTGCTTGACGCCGTCCTGCCGGCCGAGCGTCTCAGTGAGTAGCCTCTTCAGACCTTCGATTTCATCCTGGAAATGAGATTTCACATTTTGACACAATGGGGAGTGTACTTTTTTTATCAATTTATTTTAATTTTAATACTTTGTGCAACGCGAATGCGGCTACACACGCCAGGCGCGTAAAACATTATTAGCATCAGTTGAAGTGTTAAACACTAACCATCCTATTCCCACTACTAGTGATTCCAAATTCCCTTACCTCTCCAGGGTTCAACTCCCGCCGGGCAGCTTGAAGAATGCGGTCCCGAGCTGCAGCAACAACACGTGACGCAACCCGTGCTCGTGGACCAGGAGAACTCCTTCCACTGATCTGTGACGACAATCATTGTTATAGCTTACTATCCTGGAACTTTGCTTCACTTAGGATAATATTTCCATGAAAAATTTAGACAATGAATTTGTTATCGTTATCAACCATTTTCCACGCACTGTTAGGTAAAAGTCTCTGCTTCAGTGAGCCATCTTTTTTGGTACTGTCAATAGGCCTCCTCTTCATTATGAGATTACTAGGAATAAATTATGAGTGTGTTATAAAGATTTGAAACATTGTTTTAGTACTTTAGTAGCCACATTGTGGCCCCTATTTCCATTTAAGTTTATTTAGCCATAAGCACAGGTACAATCTATCGGATGCAACACAATAATGATCTCTTGTAGATGTTATGCCATCATACCACTGGCTCAGAAGATGTTTATTAGGATGGATGATATTTCTTGGCTGAGATGTGTAAGACAAGTGCTAGGAATATTATTAAAAAGACCTCAATACTCCTACTGCAAAATGTAGCTTATTTAAATGGTCCATACTGCCCCATTGTTATAATTACAGAAAGTAATTTTACTAGTAACACGAATTTCTGTATTTATACTTACTTCTACTAAGACTAAGACTTTCTTCCCTACTAATATAATAAATGTGAATGTAACTTTGTCTGTTACACTTTCACGCGAAAACTACTTAACCAATCATCATGAAACTTTGTACACATATTCTTGGAGGTATTAGAAAAACATAGGATACCTTTTAATATAAAATTTACTGCCGGTAAAACCGTGGGGTGCAGCTAGTACATTATAACGAGACCATTGATTTTATAATTGCAGTTCTAAGCAAGTTGTGATCAGTATTCATTGTAATTTGTGAGTGTAATAAAAATAAGGCTAAAAAGGGAACAGTAAAACAACTAACGGTAATTATAGCAACAGGGGAAGCATAGGTCTCCATTATAAAAATACAGATTTGTCATTGATCAAGCATTTTAGATGTTAGATCTCATTACCCTGGTACCAGGCAGTGTGTAAAGGATTAAGTAAAGATTAGGAACTGTTACATGTAGTTCAAAAAAAAGGAAATAATGATATTACTACATTGAGACATATGTATTTGCATCTTGAAGACTGAGAAAGTAGTTTTAAGCATGGATAACTGTGATATCTGTGGATTTGAGCATTTTGCACTACTGAAGGCAGTACTTCCATCACTTATCAGGTGGCTAGCCTAGCGGACAAGCTTGTATTCAGAAGAAATAGGCTTACGTAGTTCAATAACCTTACCTTCTCATACCAATTTTGTTGAATTCTTCCCTCATCCTTTGAAACCTTGCTGGCACTGACGCATCCTTCTCAAACAGCGGCTCTTTGGTCCCGAATGTATAATAAGTCAAGGGATATAGGTTTATTGATCTACTCGCATTGCTTTGGCTGTTCTGATGTTGCATGCCGGGTCGGCTTGGCCATTGCCTATTGCAGGGAGGACCTTGTATTGCAGCCATGATGTGTTGAGCACTATTTTTGTAAGCTTGGAAATATAGTTAACCTTATTTATTATGAGAATAGTGAAAAAGCTTGGTTTTTAAATAAACTATAGTCGAGCGGGCCACTTTTACAGGCCCCGTTTGACAATTCATCGAAATTCAACAACGTAACCTAGTTACTAGGTTACGTTGTTGAATTTCGGAAAAAGATCGATTTAAAAATCGATTCGAATCGTAGTCTAATGAATCGATTCACGAAAAAATCGAGACCTACAAAATCGATTCATAAAAAATCGATCTTTGTTTCAAGTTTGCGTTTACAATGTAAAGGAGAATGGGCACTTTTGTATGGGCGCCGTCCCCGTGTTGTATCAAGTCGTGACATATGTCATTTGAAAGATGATAATATTAGCTTTATTTAATTGTATGACTCAACCTTGAATGACGTGCAGGGAAAAAGATATGATCGTTTTTAGATTATAAAAAAATTGCTGATTTTTTTGCTTTCTAAAGCTATTATTAGGAATTTTATTAACATGTATGTCAAAAATTACTTTTATTATTGAATCCAGGGCTATTCATAAAGGGTACGCTATGCCGAAAAGGGCTCATAAGGGCATTATTTTCATTATGAACAACTTTTACTATGGGACCAACCCGAAATTCGGGAAAAATTCAGCTGTTCCATAGAAAATGTCAATGACACTCGACAAAAAATGTATGGAACATGTAGAAGTCATTTTGGCAATAGTTTGCAAGAAATAAAGAGTATTAAGAGTGCTGTCTGATAAAAGTCATTTTATGTCAGTCGCTATGTATCCAGTAGCTGAATATGCCCTCTCTGAAAAACATATGAAAAAGCTAGTCGTTTCTATTAACACCTACAAAGCTTTCACCAGGGTTTGGCATAAAAGCCTTATAAGCAAGCTCCCTTTGTTTGGCTTGTTCACATGGTTTGTTGCATGGATATCGAACTTCCAGCGTTATTTGATTCGAGCAGTGGTCATTGGTGGTTCTGTATCTGATTTAAAAGATATCAAGGCCGGTGTTCTCCAGGGGTCGGTGCTCTCCACAACGCTTTTCCTTGTTCACTATAATTATCTGCTAAAGCCTGGTGTTTTTGGGTACGCAGACGACAAACCGTTGCCGTTGCATATCCGACGCGCGGTTCAGCGGATGAAAAATCCAGCCTCCGAGAGAAGCCATGGTCAAGCGCATAGGCGGGCATTGAGGCGGTACTAACCTGGTTAAGTTTGATGCGCACTATGACATTTTATTAAATAATAAAGCAATACCTATAGTAAAAACACGAGTTTTTGCAATCGGTATAGATAAGATACACGTTCGAAAGTAGTGTTACTGATGGATAGTCTATTATGGATAGTTTTTTTTAAGACTAAGGGAAACCTTAAGAAAATAACCGGCTGCGTTGGGGGGCAACCGGGTCAAGGGGGTTTTTGTGGGGTTATACCTACTAAAACTAGCTCTGTTACCATCCTCTGTCGGTGGTGATATGAGCGCTTCCTCAAGTTTTCGATAGTCTCATCATGATCTTACCACTCAGATGTGAGTGGTAAGACCACCAGTAGACCAGTTTCAGCAAAATCCGTACTGCCAGTCACTTATGAGGTCATTAGCTTCTCGGTACGCCAGGAGCTTGTTCCATAGTATGTTGTCTTGCAGAGTATGAATATGATCGGGATAGGCATGTAGTCAGATTCAGCACTACTACCCTTCTCAATAAGATTTCTTTATTTTCTAGAACATCAATAATGTCAAAACAGCCGATTTTACCGATAGTACCACACACCATTAGCAGTATTGTGATGTTTTGAGCCAAATTCATGGCTGGTTCTGCAAAGAAGGCCTAATTGACCACTATTTTCAAAGTCAAAAGCATTTAAAAAGTAAAAATCTCTGCATTTAGTCTATGATTGCTCTCTGCTCTATGCTTTTACTCTTATCTGTAACCATTATTTAAAGTTTATCTCGCTCGCTTTTATATTGTCTTGGCAAAGGGAGAGATAATTTAAAAAACAAACTAGTTTGACGAAAGGTTCGGGCTTTTAACCCTTCGACAAGACAACATATAATCTTAATCAGACTTCACTTACAGGTAAGTTCGCTTAATTTTTCAAATATTGATAATATTAATAAATCGATATTATATTATGGCATTATTCAGACAAAAACTGTCGATAATCAGCAATGTAAGGATTTTGGCATGTGCCAGTATGAAATTAAAATAATTACAACTATATAAACGTTTATAAATAAACTATTATTATCTAATTGTTATAAGGGAGTGATAAAATAGTCACAGAAAATGCATACACGACAATAAAATTCGATAAAATAGTTTTATAAAACAAAAAAAAACAGCACTTTTTGGAATCCAAAAACCGTCATATCTTTTTCCCTGCACGTCACTCGGGGTTGGTGTCATATAATTAAATACTGCTATTGTTATGCTCTTTCGAATGACATATGTCATGACTTGATACAGCACCGGGGACGAAGTGCCCATCATCCTTTGTATCAATTTTACTAAAAACAAGATTAATATTGCAATTAACGATATCTTATCAATAAAATCAGGGAATTCAAAAATAGCAATTATTTTTATTACCGTATCAAACTCTAAAATCAACTATAAAAAAAAATAAGTATTTATAAACTAAGTACTAACGGCCTTACTAATAAAAAAAAGTTAAACATCTGTGTAACAACTGTATTACTATACAGTGAGTAAGCTATGAATAGGCGTTACACACTCCCTTTACTAATAATCCGTGGGTAAACAATGCATAGTTATCAATTCCTTATAACAAAAACCACTGGCAACTTTCGTCAGAAACGTTCGAAAACATTACGTCATATTATCAGAGTCTTAATATTAGTTCTAAAAACGCTCATAACTTTGATGCATTAGTAGTGAAAAATATAAATTTTATTAAATTAACTATATTTTTCGTTCTTTAATTACTGTTTTACTTTCACTTAGCCATTTAACTATTAATAAATATATTTTTATTACTGATTTATTATTTGTTATCGTTTTTGAACGTAACTGTTCAGAAGCTGTCAACGAGATCTGTGGTTGTCAATGTCAATTGTCAAAAAAAAATCGAATGTCGATTTTCAAGGGTGATATATCGATTCAGTGAATCGACACAGTACTTCATATCGATTTAAAAAATCGATATTTTCTGCTCGAAAAATCGATTCTTCGATTAATCGATCTCAGATCGCCATCCCTAGGCGGGCATAAATAATATATTTTTTCGTTTTAGAACTGCACAATTGCTGAACTTTTTTCAATTACGATTACATATTATGTATTGTAATAATGACCGATACGAGTTATTTTATGATTTGTTTTTTTAATAAACCATTTTAAGGATGTATATAACATTTATAAATTCAAAGATTCTGCCCTAAATTCGAATATATAGTAGAATAAAACCTCCTGCATCGATTGACACCAAAAAATTAATACTTTCCCAACAAGTTATGTGAGATAATTCATTTTAAAATTACCATTTATCAAACGTAATTTTTGCCGGAAGTGTTACAATTTTTGAGAAGACAGACGAATTGGGAACTTTGTATTAAAATTATACGGCTAAAAAACTTCTTATCAATTTCTTTGTACGATTTGCAATTTTTTAAGCCCAAGAAAAAGTGGGTTCACCGGTTATTCTGCGGAAATATTTCAAATTGAAATTGATAAAAACTATCCTTCGAAGGGTAATGGTGATACAACTGTGAGGCCGTAGTAGTCGCAGTAGTCAAATAACATCTAAATTTTTTTTTTAATAATAATTAAATATCGAATAATTCCTTAAAAATCTATTATAAAAAAATATTATAATTAATAATAAGTGTCTGGGTGTCCAATTTTTAACATATTTAATACTTTCTTATTATAATTACCTAGATGTACTACTGAATTTGACCTTAAACATCCATAGATTTATTTTATACATCCAAACTTATAAACAATTACTGATCTATGAGATAATTTACGATCTCGTAAAGAACTGAACGTTGTTACGATGTTGCGTCAGTTAGCCCTTTTTCTTTTTATAAGGATGTTACTCTAAAAATCGAAAGCTGTTAAGTTGAATCGAATGCAATGATTACTTGTGAAGAAATAATATCACCATAAATTAATAACCACGTTGTGATTATAATAAAACATAAATATTTATTATTCTTTATCAAACTATAAAAATACAAAAAAATACTAAATAGAAAAATCATTGATTTGGTTAGGTAGGTACTACAATTTACTGACCCGGCTTTTTTATTGGACTGATCTTACTGACTACGTCTATTATTTTAAGCCTTTTATTGCTGATAATTTAAACATAGTACATATTGACAATTATTATTATTACTATTTTTCTGTGTCGTGATCAGCGTGTCCTGTGACGAGCCCTTTCCACTTTTTTCCGTCGCTAGCCGTTCTTGGCCAGACTACTCCACCAATGTTTTTTTATGTCACCCATCCATCTTAAGCTGTCTTCCTCTTTTTTTTGCCATCCCGTGGTGGCCACTCTGTTATAATTTTTTTCCATTTAATTCTGCTGTCTCTTGTCATGTCCTGTCCATCGCCACTTTAATTTTAATTGTCTGACTTTCTTTAAAATGTCCTCGACATTGTAACACGAACAAGCCAAAGCCAAACAAGCGGTAGCCATATTAATAAGATATATATGTAGTAAGATTCGTAAGTTTGGTTTGAAATGCCCACAGAATAAAGGTCATTAGTTTTGACCACTACGGAAGACGAGGCGACGCGACGACGCGACGGCGGCGGCGATTTAATCTGAGGACTTGAGCATGGCCAACCGAGGTGGCCAATAAAAAGTATTGTCTTCTCAATTTTGTTTGACGTTGACAATATCGTAAAAATTTGACGTGACGCCAAATCAATGTTTTATAAAAATACTTTGATGAAAATTATAAAATATTAAATAATTATGAATGAAAATGAAGCAAATAATACTTATACCATCAACAATGTTTGTCGTGTTTGCTTAACACTACAAAACATCTATATCCAATGTCGAATGAGCACATAAAATTGTACATAAATCTTGTCGACGAAGTAAGTTATATTTTTGCTGTTTTCATTAGACAATTAGCATTTTATCGTATTTACTTAGTCTTTAGATGTAGAAAATTCTAATACACTCCTACTATAAGTAATTCTAATTTCTTATCACTATTTTTATGTAAAAGAAAAACGACGTAACAGAATTGAATCGCCCACCAACTCTAAATAAATACGACTCTTGAGCCTACATAAACTCAGTCTTCTGACGCTTACCATCAAGCTACCATCCAGTGATGTAGCTTATCTTCATACAAACTTGTATTGGTTTTTATTTCAGATAGTTCACAAAGAATAAAGCATGAAAATTTGTATGATTTGTCAGTGGATGCTCCAAAAAAAAAAAAAAAATTCCAAAAAGTTCAAGCAGCAGTGCCTGGCAGCCAATCATTTGCTGAATGAAGCTACCTACATGGTAACAAGTAAAAATTTACGATACCCTCTCCCAAATAAGAAACTCGTAATTTAAAAACTGCTTGTACTCCCGGTACGCCCATGATTCTAAGAGTTCATAATTCTAAGTAGCGCAGACCTGTTAAGTATGGGCAAACGACGTCGGGACCTGCGCGGGCGCTCGCGGCTGGGAGCGGCCTTGGCCGTCTATAATATTGTTCTCGTGCAGTGCAGCGGTGCGGGCCGGTTTACAATTTTAAGTTTTAAGTTCAATATTTTTGTCAATCAATATTAATTAATTTTATTTTGTTTCAGGAGCACGCCACAGTAAAAACAAAATATTAGTATTCAAGTGTAGGTCGGTGAATACTTCTATCTAACGTTCAACTTGAAACTGAAAGCGATACCACTAGCGGTTTCCTTATCTTTGAATTGTCTCGGCTGCCGACGTGGGCACCCTACTAACATCCAGCTTGAGGATAATTTGATAAAAAATTGCTATATTTAGTGAACATTTTGTTAATTTAACTTAGTTTCCTGTTTGTTACAGTTACTGGATCATCTTAATTTTATTTCAAAATGTTGCTTCAATTTAAGTGTTATTTTTTGTTGTTTGGCATATTTTGCTTTCGTTTCTGCGCTGGGTTTCGTGAAGGTAAGTTTTTAATTACATTCATGAACTCACTAACTAACTGTTTACTGACTTTTAACACGCTTTTATTAGTTTCACCTGTATGTTTGTAACCAACCCTTTTGGACTCGATTTTGCGCTACTTTGAACGATCAGATTTAATTCAAACTTTGCACACCTGTCAGAGACCATTGAAAATGCGTGTTTTTTAGTTTTTTAAACTATTTTTTATTTTGTTAAAATTTCTTTTTGTCATAGCAACTGAAGTTTAAGTTTATTTTTATCTACAACTCACTACGCCCGGTTTCACCAGCAACGATGAAGGAAGCCTATGTTCAGGACATAAGCTATATATTATATACTAATATACTCTCACCATTTATCACCAGGATGATGAAAAACGTTGCTAAAACGATCACGTGATCAAGAAACAACTTCTTGCCATAATTTATAAAGTTTATAATATTCTATCTGCGGGATCTAAGTAGTAATTTTTTTTTTTTCATTAAAATAGACAGTTCGAAAAAAAAACACCAAAATACCCCTAATTAGTACAGTTAAAACCATTTTTTTTTAAATCGTTTTTTTTATTTTTTTTATTTAAATCATTTTAATCAGGTCAAATTACAGGTCAACAATGTTACTAAGAAAAAAAATATTTTAAGTTATTTTTAAAAAATAAAATGTATTATGTATTTTTTCAGTAAAAACATGATCTAATTCTGAACAGAAACAACGGCATGTTGTTCGCAGATGTCAAACAAAGGAAAATAAGTATCCAGCAGAAGAGTCCGGGCGCCTGGCGCTGCTCGAGCGACGATTGGGATCTCAGTTTGGGAAACCCACTCGAATTGTATGTCGAGAACCAAGGAAACTATATTTTTTGTGCAAGGTGTTTTTTTATTAATTTATAGATAGATATATAGATAAACTCTTTATTGTTCACACCATAAAACACAGTACAGTACAGTACAGTACATACAGTGTACAGTTATTACAGTATTTTTTAACCAATATAATATTCTATATAATATACAATTATTCTATATTATATATTCTATTATTCTGTATGATTCAGCAATACTATAGAATATACCTCGGTATTCTGTGTGATTCCTAAACTGAACAGAGTAGTCTGTATCACCCCTTCTCAGAAATATGTGAATTTAAAATAAGTTCTTATTTGACGAGTGTTCTTATATGATTATAAACTTCCCGGGTACGTATATTTCAAGCACACATTGACCCATAAAAACGGCCCGAATCAATCGTCAATTCTCACGTCTGTTGCTCAGAGAACATGGACAAAAAAAAAGTAGTAACAAGGGTAGTTCTTATGCGTCAATATGTGCTTGAAGTATACTCGTACGTATAAGGGCAGTGGAGTAGTTTTTTTTGGCTTCACCTATATCTAAGGCGGAACTATTCCACCGCCAAGCAGTAATGTGCAAACATTACTGTGTTCCGGTTGGAAGGGCATTGTTTCCAGTGAAGTTACAGGGCAAATGGGAGATTAAACAACTTATATCTCAGGGTGACGAGCGCAGTGCTGTGCCGCACAGGGTCTTGAATTCTGCGAGTTCAAAATTCTGGGTGGCGCAGACCTGTTATGGGCAAACGTGACGTTTAACATCAGGCGAGCGATTTGCTCGTCTCGTCACTCAATTACATAAAAAGAAACAACTCTATCTGCCTTTCTACTTGATCTGAGACCCTGACTCGGCAGTTGTTCCAGGACAACTGTGACCTGCAGTCGGCTAGTGAACGATTGTAATGAACTTTCATTTTAGTGCTAACATTTCCAGGTGTCAAACTTCCTTGGGCTCAGATAGCTATAAACTTGTCGAGCTGATGAGACGCGGGGAGGGGTACATCTTAGTGAGTACAAGCATTATGATATGTGTCAGAAATGGAGGCTCCGGAGAGAAGAATACAATAATTCAGCTAATTACATTACTTTTTTATTGCATCACAGTACCTACATTCCTATTCTAAAATTTTCAAAGGCGACCAAATTTAATCAATGGCGGTCTCCCAATGCCATGTGCCTCATCGCGCCACTACCGTGACCAACGCGGTTACATTCATCTGTCTCTAGTTGCACTAAGGTTGTAATTAACTTCGATAAATAATCAATGAAGGTAACCATCACAAAATCTTCTTGATTATTGATTATTTCTGAAACCAAGACGTGACCAGATTGCCTTATTGTCGAAATTCAAGGAAACCCAGGTTTGCCCATTTTAAAGTTCATGAAGCCAGAATCGAACTTTGGAGAAATTGGCCGATAGGGGTGTAACTGTAACCCGCAACCACTGAAATCATGTTTTTGACGTGACAACGTCTAATAAACCGATGAACGCCGGCTGCACACACGAAAAAGTGTCCCGTTACGCTCATTGTGACGTCACGATCGGAGCGAGAACAGTATGCAATCATTTCATCAATGTTTTGTTATGACGTTGTCACGTTAAACTATTATCGTCCGTAAACCGACTTTACAGACAACCAATTTTCCAGGATCCGCTATATCACCGGACGTCTCGTATCCCGCTGGGCGTTTGGAATTATACATGTATATTCTACATTACAGAGTGTAATTATTTTGATGGCAATGTATTGGATCATCTTTATGATAAAAATAAAGTGTATAGCTCTAATACAGGTATAGAATGCATTACCAAAGTTCACGTCCACGAGCCGGATGAAACCAGTGAGTAGAACAATACTTAGTTATTATAACACGCTTTCTATTAGCTTCACTTGTATGTTTGTTTGTTTGTATGTTTGTAACCGACTCCTTTGGGCGCGATTTTGACCCACTTTAAGCGTGTTTTTTAGTTTTTGAACTAACAATTTTTTAACACGCTTTTATTAGTTTCACCTGTACTATATGTTTGTAACGGACCCTTTTAGACTCGACTTTGCCCTATTTTGAACGATCAGATTTAATTCAAACTTTGCACACCTGTCAAAGACCGATGACCGATTCACTTGCGACTTGAAGACACTCAAATTGCACAGGGTTCCGAAAGGGTATGCCAAGCCGACAAGGGCTCATAGTACTCATCATTATGAACAACTTTTACTATGGGACCAACTCAGAATTCGCGAAAAAAACAGCTGTTCCATAGAAAAATGTCAATGACACTCAACAAAATACCAACAAATGCGCGAGTACCAACATAGGTACAAACAAACAAACAAACATCCGGACAGATGAAAGTAAATTTGACCAGTCGTTGCAGAGACGCTTCGCCCGCTCGGTCAAAAAATAGAAATCAAAGCATTTACTGCGAGTTTTTGGTATGTCGAGCAACGATACGAAATCTCGTGTTAGTTTCACTAGATATGGTCGCATTAATCAATTTGAAGTTTACATTGCATAAATCAAAATAGTAAATTCAGCTTATTTATCTATCAACTAGCTGACCCGGCAGACTTCGTACTGCCATACAGTACTTCTTTATGGTACTGCCTAATTAAATATAAACACTGCACAAAACACTATTTACAATTTTATACTTTTATTATATTACAATTATAGGTACGAATTTGTTTCGTGTATCAGTTGACAAAAGCAAACTCATCCATGAAAAAAAAAACACTGACATTGACAGTTTGTTGTTGTTTCAACTTTTTTTTAATTTGATATGACTTGGAGTCAAATCCTTCGAAATTTTAAAATTTCTTGGTTTTGATAGATATGATTGAATTTGAACTTTGTACAGAGGTAATAAAGTGCAAATTGACTCTTGGACGTTAGGAACAAACCTACATTGCTTAAACAACAGTGAGTGCTTGCAATTCAATATGAACTTTATACAATAGCATTATAGCTCGTTTTAGTTAGAAAACGTTTGTATGGGAAAAAGAAAAGGGCTGTTTTTAGGGTTTTTCAATATTTCTGAGAGATTTTCTTAATATTTTTTTCCGTAAGAACCTTCTCCTAATAATAACAAATACAACAAAAAAAGAATTAGTGAAATCGGTCCAGCCATTCACGCGTGATGCCGTGACCAAGGAAAACGGGTTTCATTTTTATATATATAGAATACATATATAGATAGTTATTTTGTCTAAATAGTGTCGATAAAAAGTTTTTTTTTTTACATTAAACTTGAATATTTAAGGCGCGAACAAGAAAAATCTTAAGCTGGCATGAGAATGATACTTGAAAATTTATTTATTATGAATTTATATTTAGGAAGACATTTATAAATCAAAGAATACTCGTATATCTCAATAGGGAAACTTTTGCGGATTTGTTTCGTAACTATACAAGATTTGAAATCCACACAAAGGATCTTATTGGAAACAAAGATAGGTACTTACTTATGGAAGTATTATTTTAGTTATAATTATAAATCATCGAAAAATATACATTCCACGAGTTTGCAGGTTTCAATGTATCATCACATTTACGAGTATCACCATTATATTTTAGGCAGTTCAATTTACGCCGGCGAGTACCTAGCTAGCTATGTACGTAAACAAACACTGACGAAATCTAAAACCATTGCCCATTGGACACGCACTCGACCTTGGCCGTATATAAACCAAATAAATTAAAAAATCACTAACTATTGCAAGTAAGAGGCACAAGCACTCTTCTATGACGCTTTCAATAATTAGCAGGGTTATTATAAAGTACCTACTAAGATTTTTGTCAATGTATCGCTTACTCCGTCGTTAGAGTATTGGTTGGAAAGTTTATTCGGTACCGACTGAACTAAGTTTTCGATGGTAACTCATGGTAGATGTACAGAACCGAGAAGCGCCAGAACGCGTTTCAATATTTTTTTTTATAAATTAATAATATCAAAATAAATACCTGAAAAAATAAAAATAATAATAAATAAACGTTTCACACTCATAGCTCCCCACTAGGAATAAATCCTGTGCCATGGAACACACACAAAGACAAGGACACAAATTGTTACATTAGTGTATAAACCCTGAATCTTGCGTCAGGTGAGTCCTGTGGCGCAAGATTCTGTGTCTTCCATCGTTGATGAAAATATTGAATCTAGACAGGATAAACAATCTTAGCAATAAGTACTGTCTTGCATGAACTTTATTAAATTATTTTTACATTTTTAGTTGCCTTGTATCTGCTGGCGAACAACGAAGGTTTTGTCCATAGCGTATATTCGCTCTTCGGTCTGGTGTACAACTTCTATGACGGGGAAGGTGTCAACTTCGTTTGCAAAAGAAACAATGGCAACAGAGGCGTCGTCGAGCTGACTTATTATGCAAGAGGTGAATTACAAACATGAGCACATGACGCCGCCCGCGCCGCGCCGCGCCGCCAGCTTTAATAGATCCAACTATTTTCTATTTGACAGATCTAATCTGACAGTTATAGTGTTGTGATTATAGTGGACACGATATCGATTCATTTTTCTATCGAGTCTGTGCGGAAAGAGAACAGTCATAGGAATGGCGCTAGTAAGTAGTAGAACGTCATTCTATTCTCACTTTTGTTACATTGACACGTAATAATAATCTTACAATAATCTCACAATAATCTTATAATAATCTCACATGTTAATTTTCATATGTATTTTCATAATTTATGTTTCTGTGAATAAATATTAATCATAATAATCTTCCTAAAATCAATCTATCTACCAATCTATAGGTATTTATACTACATTAGAATGCTACATTATACCCGTATAAAAATAGTTAATAAACAATATCGATATCTCAATCGTAACATCACTATGTTGATAGCCATAGAACGTAAATTTTTAAAAACGTTTGTTATTTTATGTAATTTATAAAAAAACTACTGCACTTATGGAATCAATTTGTCAAAGATGATTATTATACGGGATCAAGGAGCAAACTTAGGCAGTTGTCACATTTTTAAAACCTCGCATTTATAGGTGAACTTTTGCGTAACATAACGCAGTTACGTTCTATTGGTGCTATTGAGCCCGCTCTTTCTATTGGTGCTGTCAAAAAGAAAATAAACGGTTGGATCTAGGCAGCAGTGTGCCAACGTTAGAGAGATGGCACACTGTGTATGGGAATATCTAGTTTAGTCTATGACAGCTGTCACTGCCACTTTTCCCGCTTGTAAAAGATGTCGACATGCGTGTGTCTTGTGTGATTCATATAAGTAATGAATATTAAACAAATTACAACAGTTAAATACTTTCTTCATTTACATCACCAATGGCCAGCGATCACACAAACATGGTGTCAGGTGCGTTCAGCCCACCACTCCGTGCGATGGAATTTGATGGCAACCTAGTTGAAAACTTTAAATCCTACAAACAACGGCTTGAGATATACCTATCGGCAACGGGATTGGACGAAGCTAAGGACAAAAGAAAGATAAGTATTCTACATAATTACATCGGTGAGCAGGGCATACGCATTTACAACTCTTTCAACTGCAACGGCGAAGAAACTTTAACACAAGTTATTGAAAAATTTCAAAAATATTTCGCACCACGAAGAAGCCTGACCATCCAAAGAAATGAGTTTTTCACCTTGGCACAGGGAGACACGAGGCTGGAGGAATTTTTCCAAAAGGTCATTAACCTGGGAAACTACTGCGAATTTGGAGAGCTGAGAGAGAGCTTAACGACCTCGAAAATAATAGCGGGACTCGACGCAAAATACAATGGACTAAAAACCAAACTCATGTCAGAAGATGATTGTAAGCTGTCCTTGGAATATGTCATGAAATACCTACTCAGTGCCGAGGCTTCCAATAGATACATACAAGAAAAATTTGAGCAGCAGAACAACGAGACAAATCATAATGAAGTACTGTTCCTGAACAAAAAGAGCTACACCAAGCCGATAAAAAACTGTCGGAACTGTAACTCGACTCACAATGTCAATCAATGTCCAGCCTTTGGAAAAACGTGTTACAAATGCGAGAAACTGAATCATTTTGGCAAGGCGTGTCGTAGCATGAGGAAACAAAACTTCAAAAAACAAGTCAATATAGTTGAAGAAATGAAAAGCACTGAAGAAAATGAAGGAGGTGATTTTTTCATTGGATATGTCGGAAATGAGATTGTTCAAGAATTCATTGTGAAGAATACAAAATTACCAATTAAAATGGACACAGGAGCAGCATGTAATGTAATAGGAAGTGAGGTATGTAAACAAATTCATTTAAAAAATGCTGAAATTTTACCTTGTGATAAAAAGGTGATCCAACTTGATGGTAAATGCATTCCAGTTAGAGGAACTTGCTGGTTGGAAATTGTACATCCTAATAAAAAGAAATACAATGTTAAATTCATCATAATTGAGGGAAATATTCCCACCTTACTAGGCTGCAGAACATGTTTAACCTATAACTTTGTTTCAGCCAACACAAACCTTGTAAACATACATAGCGTGACATGTGAAAAGGGTCATACTGATAGTCTAATAAAAACTTTAAAATCAAATTTCAGTGAACTGTTCGATGGTGGTCTTGGTTGCATTCCCGGATCAGTGAACATACAGCTGAACAGCGAAGCAGTCCCAACTGTACAAGCAGCCAGGCGTGTTCCATTTTCATTGCTGCCCGAAATGCGCCAGGAGTTAGATAAAATGGAGAAGTTAGGTGTTATTGAAAAAGTAACCAAGCCTACAAAATGGGTAAATAATTTAGTTCCTGTTCGCAAGCCAAATGGGAAATTGAGAATGTGCATTGACCCAAGGACTTTGAATAAATATATCATACAACCCAAATATCAATTGCCTACTCTAGACGAAATTAAAAGCAAAATGCAAAATGCAAAAGTTTTTGCATTACTGGATGCATCAAACGGGTTTTGGATGCTGAATTTAAACGAAGAAAGTTCTGATCTATGCACATTCATAACACCATTTGGCAGGTATAGATATAAAAGATTACCATTTGGCATTAGTTCTGCTCCAGAGGAATTTAGTAGAATAATTACTCAGATGTTTGAAAATGTAGAAGGAGTTATTCCATACATTGACGACTTGTGCATTTATGCTCAGTCGGTGGAAGAGTTAAATGAAAAAATAAATAAAGTTTTGGCTATTGCATTAAAAAATGGCATTAAATTTAATGAATCAAAATGTAAATTCTTCGTGTCAGAACTCTCGTTCCTGGGACACAAGTTTACTGCAAATGGTGTGTCTCCAGACCCTGGTAAAGTGCAGGCAGTAATGAGAATGGAACATCCAAAAAATAGAAAAGATTTGGAAAGATTCTTGGGAATGTGCAACTATCTTTCTCGATTTATTCCAAACTACTCAAAAATGATAGAACCTCTGCGTATATTAATGAAAAAAGATGCTGTGTTCACTTGGGATAGCAACCAAGAAAAATCTATCGATATGTTGAAAAAAGCTCTGTGTAGTAGTCCATGCCTAGCTTACTTTAATACTAACCAAGGTATTGTGCTGTCGGTAGATAGTTCATCAACAGCAATGGGAGCAGTTGTTTTACAAAATGGGAAACCTATTGCATTTGGGTCTCGATCACTCAATTCCACAGAACAAAATTATTGTCAGTTAGAAAAAGAAATGTTAGCAATAGTTTTTGGTTGTTATAAAATGCACCAATACACATACGGTCGTAAAGTAAATGTAGAAACAGATCATAAACCTTTAGAAACCTTGTTTAAAAAGCCTTTATACAAAGTACCAGCAAGATTGCAAAGAATGATGTTAGCTGTACAAGGCTACAATTTAGATGTCAAATACAAACCAGGCCGATTATTATTCATTGCTGATACATTGTCACGTAGTTGTACCAATACTATAGAACCTAAGATGAAGCAACTTCAAGATAATATAATTTGCCATGTGAAACTACAAAGAGATTGTTTACCTGTATCTAATGTTCAATTAAAGAAAATATTCAGATCATGTACTTAAAAAGGTTACGGTTCATAATAAAAATGGATGGCCAAGAAATATAGATAAAGTAGACCAAAATGTAAGGAATTATTGGACTTTCAGAGATGAGCTAAGTGTATTAGATGGAATTGTATTGAAAAGTAACTTAATAGTAATACCAGAATCTCTGAAACTTGAAATGTTAAAAAATATTCATCAAGGACATGTAGGCATAAGCACTTGTAAAATCAGAGCTAGGTCATGTATTTTCTGGCCTGAATTGAATAAAGACCTTGAATTATTTGTTAGACAGTGCAGACCCTGTGTGAAATACAGCCCAAATGTACAAAAAGAGCCACTGATCAATCATGATATAGACAAAATCCCTTGGCACAAAGTTGGCATTGATATCTGTACCCTTGACAACAAAGACTTTCTGATATTAATGGACTATTATTCAAAGTATATTGAAGTTTGTAAACTCGATAACTTGTCAAGTGATTGTGTGATACTAAATTGTAAATCCATCTTTGCAAGACATGGCATACCAGCAATTGTAGCAACAGACTGTGGAACTCAGTTCACTTCAGAAAAATTTAAAGTTTTTACAGATTGCTATAAATTTGAGCATGTTACATCAAGTCCAAAACATTCACAATCAAATGGACAGAGTGAAAGTGGTGTAAAAATATTTAAAAACATTTTAAAAAAATGTAAAGAGGATGGATCAGATCCATACCTGGGTTTGTTAAATTATCGAAACACTCCTAAACCGTATATGCCATCTCCTGCTCAGTTGTTATTTTCCAGAAACTTAAACTCATTGTTGCCTATGCCAAGGAATGAGTTGAAACCTAAGATGTATAATTATAATAATAAATACTACAATCATTTAAACTCTGTAAAGAAAAGCTATGACAAAAACTCAAAACCACTGTCAGATTTAGATGTTGATCAAGAAGTATATTTTAAGAAATCTCTAGATGCTAGCTGGACTAAAGGCAGAATTGTAAAAATATGTGATGAGCCACGTTCTTATTTAGTGGGGGATGAGATAGGGAATAAGTATAGGAGAAACAGAAAGTATATAAGATCTGACAATAATTGTAATTTCAATAATTTGGAGAACTGTATTAACCAAAATAGGAACACAAGTTGTGATCTCATCAATGATAATGTACCAGATATTTCAACGATAGAAAGTAATAGGACACGTTCTGTTGAACCTGATGTTTTGCCAGTTGAGAGTAGTAGTGAACATGATGCGAGTACCAATGAATTCCATGATGAACCTGTTAATTGTCCTCAAACAACTGAGCAACCATCAGCAAACAAATCTGTAAATATTGATGTTAACCTGCCTACTCCCAGCTTGCGCAGAAGGTGCGAGGACATCAATACTTTACCGGATAATGGGAATGTTAATGATATCACTAAGTCAACGCGCAGTGGACGCCGCGTTAGGAAACCAAATAGATATAAAGACTTTGTGGATAGTTCAGATTTAGAACGATTATAATATAATTTATGAAAATAAGGTACTGTCTTAACTTAACTAATAAATCTATGTAACTTAACACTTAATTTGTAAAAGGGGGGGATGTTTATGGGAATATCTAGTTTAGTCTATGACAGCTGTCACTGCCACTTTTCCCGCTTGTAAAAGATGTCGACATGCGTGTGTCTTGTGTGATTCTTATAAGTAATGAATATTAAACAAATTACAACAGTTAAATACTTTCTTCATTTACATCACCAATGGCCAGCGATCACACAAACACACACAGGCGCTGTCGCTGTGTTGCGTCGCAACGACGATGCAGCTTTCTCCGACGTCGCAGCGCCGCCGCCGACGTAGATGAATATTCTAAACTAAACAATACTGAGCTGTCCTGCGTCGTCGCACTGCAGTACTCCTTCCCGCCTCGTCTGTCTCGCTCTCGCTCCTTGTGCGCTGCGCGTGCGTTGTTTCGATGCACGTTGTTCCAGCGCACCGTGTGGCATGCCTGGCAGATGTGTATGTAGAACTACGGAGCGTCAACGCTGTGACGTTGCAGCGACGACGCAGCGCAGCGGTAGCGCCCGTGTGGCATCTCCCTTACTCCTTCCCGATCGTAGATCAGCGGCGCGCTTCAAAATACACGCGCACGCGCAGCCATTTTGTTTTAGGCTTAGAAGAATAACTCTCAAAACGATAGTTTCATTCATAGTTCCGCTCGACATTGAAGCCACTTTTGAATCATTTCCACGTTTAGTAGATATGTAATTAAATTTTTTTTGGCACATACGGCCGAATCATGTAGCAAATGAACATACTTTTTTTATAATTAACACGGGAATACTCACGTAAAAATGAAGTCATCCACTCCGACTAGTTTCGGTCACATTCGACGTCGTAGACGACTTAATTGTTACGTGAATATTACCATGTTAATTATAACAAGACAGTTTCATACTATAGAAGACAGCAATAAAATTCCATGATTTGTAATGTTTTTTTCACCATAAGCCGGACCAACCCTGGTGAGCTCTCACTCGACCGGCTCGCCGAGGATCTACTTGAAGTTGCGAGACTCCAACGACGGAGACGTCGTGCGGTGTGCACACTCCGGCCCGTCCTACTCTTCGATTGTAATGATATTGAGGATTCTCGAGAAAAGACGAGGTGAGCATCGTTGGGTATAGTCCGGCTTCTCAGCAAAATGTTCGGTCGCATCCGGCAGAAAGCACGAAACGTGCATGCTGGTAGCTTTTGTACTCATAGGTGTAATTAAATCCCGAAGTAGAAACACTTCGGGAGACGATTGTTTTCCTCCCTCCCCCCCCCCCTTTTTGTGTCACAAAATATGGTTTTTTGATATTTTCTCAAAAATGGTTCTAGCTATGAGGAAGCTGTACAAGACAAGTATGTTTTATTGTTTTATTGTTTTCTACAACATTTCCCACAATATTGCTCTTAGATACTAGAGGTAGGGGAAAGTTTATTTTCTTACTTGTTTTTAGTATTGGTATCACCACTGACTCATTTCTGATTACTGTTGCGAAGTCTTATATGAATAAAAAAAACGGCCAAGTGCGAGTCAGACTTGCACACGAAGGGTTCTGTACCATTATCTATAAAAACGGCAAAAAAATCACGTTTGTTGTATGGGAACCCCTTAAATATTTATTTTATTCTATTCTTTAGTATTTGTTGTTATAGTGGCAACAGAAATACATCATCTGTGAAAATTTCAACTGTCCAACTATCACAGTTCATGAGATACAGCCTGGTGACAGACGGATGAACGGACAGCGGAGTCTTAGTAATAGGGTCTCGTTTTAACCTTTGGTTACGAAACCCTAGAAATCGTTAAAAATAACGATTTTTTGTTACAGGAATATTAGCTTTTGCAGTGAATGACTTGATTCTCCGTCGCCACTACCAGAACAGTGACAACTTGTATAACAAGTACCGATATTACAGTGCCACAAGTTTAAGTTGGCGGTGGCGATTTGAGGAACTAAATCGGCAATCTTGAAAATTCACTTTGACACACTTCCGAGTTCATAGTAAACATCGTTGCGAATATTTTTGCTGCTATTATATTTGCTACTGTGCTATCATCATGCCTAAAGTGATAAAAAGTGGTACAAGAGAAGCAGTTATAAAAGTACACAGTGGCGCACAGCCGCGCCAAGTTATACTTGCCGGACTGTACGATGGAGAGAACTTGACCGTCAAAGCGATAACAGACGATGAAGTGTACGGAGTCGAGTCGTGTGACGTCAGCGGAGACAATGTGCCAGATACACTTACATCTAGTAAGTTCATAATAATGATACTCGTACCGTACTCGGCAGTAAATTACAAGACTGAGTGAGAAATGTCGAGAGTCGAGACCCGCACTGAGAAAAATGGCAATCAAAATGTATTCGCCTAAAGTACGGAGCATACTGACAATCACCAAAAAGTACGATGATTAGCACCAGTTTTTACGGTAACAACTATAAATGTAGGTATATGGTTGTCACCGTAAAAACTAGTAAGTAGCACCAGTTTTTAGGGTAAGAACCATAATATGTAATATTATGACAGTTGTTACCGTAAAAACTGGTGCTAATCATCGTACTTTTTGGTGTTTGTCAGTATGCTCCGTACTTTAGGTGAAATTTTTCTCAATGCGAACTTAAGTTCGTAACATCAGGGTTGCACTCCGGCGACGCGTGCCGCAGTTGTCGCTGCGGCACTCGGCAGTAGGTACACTACACACTACACGCTGCGGCACTCGGCAGTAGGTACACTACACACTACACACTACACGCTGCGGCACTCGGCAGTAGGTACACTACACACTACACACTACACGCTGCGGCACTCGGCAGTAGGTACACTACACACTACACACTACACGCTGCGGCACTCGGCAGTAGGTACTCTACACACTACACACTACACGCTGCGGCACTCGGCAGTAGGTACACTACACACTACACGCTGCGGCACTCGGCAGTAGGTACACTACACACTACACACTACACGCTGCGGCACTCGGCAGTAGGTACACTACACACTACACACTACACGCTGCGGCACTCGGCAGTAGGTACTCTACACACTACACACTACACGCTGCGGCACTCGGCAGTAGGTACTCTACACACTACACACTACACGCTGCGGCACTCGGCAGTAGGTACACTACACACTACACGCTGCGGCACTCGGCAGTAGGTACACTACACACTACACGCTGCGGCACTCGGCAGTAGGTACACTACACACTACACACTACACGCTGCGGCACTCGGCAGTAGGTACACTACACACTACACACTACACGCTGCGGCACTCGGCAGTAGGTACACTACACACTACACGCTGCGGCACTCGGCAGTAGGTACACTACACACTACACACTACCTACACGCTGCGGCACTCGGCAGTAGGTACACTACACACTACACACTCCACGCGGCGGCGTCGTGTTGCCGTGTTCGAGCCGCGCCGCCCGCCGATGTACTCGGGCAGGACATGTTTTCCGCCACGATCCTCCTGAGATTCTTAACACACCTAAATAAACTAGTAGTTCTGCGAACAGCAGACCTCGTGAGAGTCGGGATGTTTGTACGAGTATGTTGGTACTCGCGTACAGGTCGCACTTCTCAACAAATCTCGACGAAACCCGGTATACAGGATCAATTTTTTAGTTGTCGGGATTTTTTGATTGGGGGGTATTTCCCTCAAAAAGAGGGGAAATTTGCTGCAGCGCGATTTACCGACCGATTTTGATAGAATTTGGTAGAAGTAAATATATGGTACCTATAGTCAACACAAAATAAGAGGCCCGTTTTGACGTTTGTCATAGCGACGTAACTAGTGATAGTTACCATACGACTCGGTACTCACGATAAATCAATTCAAGTTTGTATGAGTATTTGATCGATTTCATTATGTATTGTAAGTGAATCGGTTTTGATTAGAAAATTTAACTTAAACTTTAATATTAGGTATAGGTATTCCGGAATGATAAATGGTACGAAAGGTCAATTTGTCTTTAATTTAATATTTTAAATTTAGTTTTAACATTCACTCAATCACAAAAAAATAAGAAAAAGCGAAAGGTAGTAAACCACTCTGTGAATTTATTTGCGTCCATTTCTTCGTGATATTATTTTGTACTTTTAGACTCGAATGCGAGTAAGGCATCATTCACAAAACCTCTCCCGGCTGATCCAGCTAATTAATATTTAATTACTATTAAAATCGAATGAAGCTGGTGAAATTCAATAATCAATTGGTTACAAGACTATATAATATTTGAAAAAAGAAGACTGAGAACGTAACTGTTTTTGAGAATTAGACATGCATTTTACTATAAAGTATGCGCGAAAAGCGTTCCAAGTTACATTCTAGGATCTTTCTCAAGTGTCAAAACGGGCCTCTTATTTTGTGTTGACTAATTCTAAACAAGAATTTCGAATATGAGTAAAATGAGTGAAGAGGTTGTTGAGATAATACACTGTGAGTACACACAATGTGGTGATTTATTTCAAGTTTTGCAAGTTTCGTCGAGATTTGTTGAGAAAAGCGACCTGTACGCGAGTGCCAACATACACATCCGGACAAACAAACATCCGGACAGACGAAAGCTTTGGTCAGTCGTTGCAGAGACGCGTCGTTCGCTCGGTCAAAAATAAAAAAATAACCACATTGAATTTTGCTCCAGAAAAGCCTAAAAAAGCCATACAACCGCCTCCAATAATAGTAGATGGAATAAAAACTACCAAACATTCTACGATTTTTTAGCCAAAGATCGTCAGGATAGTGATTTTACCATGAAAATGATGAGTGGTGAATCTGTTATAGTCAACGCTTCAAACGATGAAACGTACAGAGCGTTAACCGAAGCTTTAACACAAAACAACTGCCTTTGGCACTCTTACGAAAACAAACAAGAGAGGCCAATAAGAGTTGTTGTAAAAAAATTGCATTACACCTGCAGGCCAGATAGAATTGTGAACGACTTAAAACACAAAGGGTTCAAAATTGTAGAAGCCGTGAGCAAATTAAGCTGGAAAACTAAAGAACCGCTGAATATGTTCATGCTTACGTTTGAAAATTCTGAAGACATCAACAAAATCTTCAAAATTCAAACAGTGTTGGGTTTCAAAGTTGATGTACAGGCTCTTAAAACCAACAAGCTAGTACCTCAGTGCAAAAGGTGCCAAGCCTATGGCCATACACAAAAGTATTGCGCCAAAGAGCCCAGGTGCGTGAAGTGCACCGGAAAACATTATACTAAAGACTGCTCAAAACGAGCAGAAGATAAGCCGAAATGTATTCATTGTGGAGCCGGAGGCTCTCACCCTGCTAACTACAGGGGGTGTGCTATAGCAAAAGAAATACAATTAATTCGAAATAAAAATAGGACAAAACCTGCTGTAGTGCGTCATCACAGTACAGGTACAGCGAAACCAAATGGTCCAGCCGAAAAGCCAAATATGAACGTGACAGAAAGCATTGCAACAAAAAATGTATCATACGCCCAGGCAGCAGCAAAAAACCTTAAAAAGTCAGCTCAGCTACCTACATTTGAAAACCATAACAAAAAGTTGGATGACATATTAAAACTTATGTTATCCTTCGACGAGCGACTTAAAAAGATTGAAAGTATGTAGTACCAACAATACTACAAACACTACAAAGTATAAACCAAAATTATGAATAGAACACTTAAAATCATGATTTGGAACGCCAATGGATTAGCAAATCATGAAAATGAATTACAGCTAATCCTAGAAACAAAAAATATAGATGTGTGTTTAGTGTCTGAAACACACTTCACTAAACAATCATTTATACAATTCAGAGGGTATAAAACTTACCATGCTCTTCACCCAGACAACAAAGCTAAAGCTGGAAGTGCAGTTATCGTAAAAGAAACCTTACAACACCATGAGGAAATTAAATACGAAGAAAAGGAAATACAAGCTGTTGCCATAGAAATAAAAACAAAAAGGTTTCCCTTAAAAATATCATCCGTGTACTGTCCACCTCGACATAATCTGAAAAAAGAACAATATAAAAGTCTTTTGGAAAGTCTTGGTGATAGATTTGTAATCGGCGGAGACTTCAATGCTAAAAATACATATTGGGGCTCAAGACTTACAAACACTAAAGGTAAAGAACTACTCACTGCAATAAAAGAGACAAAATCTGATGCAATATCAGCAGGAAAACCAACTTACTGGCCATCAGACACTGCAAAGATTCCAGATCTAATAGATTTTTTCATTTATAAAAACTTATGTCCTAGCCATCTCCAAGCTGAACAAAGCTTTGATATGAGCTCGGATCACTCTCCAGTTTGTTTAGAAATAAGCGAGAGTGTTTTATATAAAGAGAAATCTCCAACTCTAGTAAATAAACTTACAGACTGGGAGAGCTTTAAAATAGAGGTAGATAGCTACATAGACCTCAAAGTTCCACTGAAAACAAAAGAACACTTAGACGTTGAACTAGAGCAATTTATAAAGCACATACAACGAGCAGCATGGAACAATACACCAGACGTAAATAAAACTACTAAGGGAAAAGTCTACCCCTTAAACATAAAACGGCTTCTATCTGAAAAACGACGGCAGAGAAGAGTTTGGCAACAATCAAGAAGTCCAGAAGACAAAAGAAAACTCAATATTAAGACAAAAGAATTGAGTAACATGATCAAAAATTTCAACAATGCTTCAATGAATAGATACCTTCAGACACTAACAGTTAACTAGTGATGGCAGTACCGGCTATTCTCTATGGAAAGCTACAAAAAACCTAAAAAGACCCATAACCTACACTCCGCCAATAAAAATTGGTCCAGGGGCATGGGCAAAAAACAACGAGCAAAAAGCTAAAAGATTTGCAGAGCACTTAGAAGCTATATTCCAACCAAATGAGTGCGAGTCAAATGAAACTCCAACTTTGAATGATGACAACAACATAACAGAGGAAGAAAAAATCAAACTAGTAACCCCACGGGAAGTGATTAATGAAATCAGACGAAATATCAACTCACGAAAATCACCTGGATATGATCTAATCTCAGGAGAAATTCTCAAAAATCTCCCTAAGAAGGCTTTAGTTAAATTAACAACCTTAATTAACGCCGCGTTAAGGTTAAAGCATGTACCAGATTCATGGAAGATTGCAGAGGTAATCATGATAGCAAAACCAGGGAAACCGCCTCATGAAACTTCATCATACAGACCTATATCCCTGCTGCCAATAATGTCAAAGCTTTTTGAAAAGTTATTTCTCAAAAGGTTAAAGCCAGTTATAGAGAGACTAAATCTTATACCGGAACACCAGTTCGGTTTCCGGGAAAAGCATTCGACTATCGATCAAGTGCATAGAATAACAAATATGATAGAAAAAAGTCTCGAAGATAAAAAAGTGTGCTCTACTGTTTTTCTAGACGTAGCACAAGCTTTTGATAAGGTATGGCATAAAGGCTTGTTAATTAAACTAAGAAATATGCTCCCCAGACATTATGTGGATATACTAGAGTCTTATATTACCAACAGACTATTCAGAGTTAGGCAAGAAGACTCCTGTTCGCGCCGCACCGAACGCCTACAAAGGGGTGCCCCGCCCGAGGGGGGATCGCTGCAGCGACGAGGGAAGCGGCGCGCGCGCGCGGCAATCGGCCATCTAACTCAGACAATGAAACTATGTATTTTACCTAATATTGTAGAACTTCAATTATAGTCTTATAAAACCATCAAGAGTTTTTCACTTTAATATTATATCCTCAAGATCCCGGATATAAATTTGGCGACCGTGTAACAATCAACGACATCAACCTGCAGTGCAAAAGGAAACAAGGTCAAGAAGGTCAACACCAACCGAAGTAAGCCCGTTCCATATATCGTACCTACTTCCCTATCTTTTAATTTCTATTTGCTGTAAAGAGTGAATGCTAACTGTTCAAATGTCTAGAAGGTATCTAGCTTAACGCGTATCTTCCCTATTTTATATTTAGAACGACAATTCACGCTTACCTACAATACAGCTATTCTAATATTTTTTCTAAGGAATTGCCTATATTTATCAATTCCCGCTGGCCGATTCATTTTTAGTCATTGTCATTTTATTTCTACTGCGCCTAATTTGCAGTACTAATCAATTAGCTTGCCTATAAATGCATAGCTTATCTTTTCTATTGTTTTCTCATTATTGCCGATAGTAAACTATGTTCCGAAGGTACTCATCCTACCTACTTTTAAAGTGCTATAAAACATACTTATTCGTAAAAATCATTTGCTAAAGTTAAATGTTCGTACTATTTTTATTGTAAAACAATTATACCTACCTACTTAAAAATAATTCAGCTAAAAATACCTTGTCAATCAAATCTAACTATTTAAAATTGTGAGTTTTACGAACTTTTAACTTATATGTAATTATACCCGTACCTACCTATTTACTTATTTTTAACCTGAACAATTCCAGTCGCTGAGGTCGGCCGTAAGTAGGCCAGCGGTGTTCTCGCGCCCTCGGCCCGCACGCTAGCCCTACAACCCTCGCACCGCCTTCGCGCGCTGCTTCGCGTGAGATCCCCGAACGCAGTCGGTGTGTTGGCGCGCTCGGCGGCTCGGCCCGCGCTCCAGCACCGCACTTTTTTGTTCGCTGCTCCCTATTTACGGGCTCGGCAGCGGCTGTGAGGTTTGAACTACGGCATACTGGATGATTTGTATGTAATAACATTTATTATTTGCTATATTTTGCGCCACCAATTTTAAAAAATGGATAAAGAAACGACTACTAAAGTTAGAAGCCCGCTTCCATTATTAACCCTAGATTCAACCGGTAAACCCGACGTTAAGGAACATTTAAAATCATTGCTTAAAAAACGTTCGGGATTTCGAAGTCGGCTTACTGTTTTGAAAAATTTCATGAAAAAATATAATGTATCCGACATTAACACAATATCTAGCTTAGAATTAAAAGAAATTTCTTTAAGATTAACACAGTTGAAAGAATTAATGTCTAATTTTGATCGCGTACAAGTAGAAATTGAAGGATATTGTGAAGATTTAGACGAACAGATTGCTGAACGAGACATTACCGAAAGTGAGTTTTTTACACAAATAGCTTACGCTCAAGAATTAGTAGATTTGTATACGACAAAAAATAATGGAAGCAGCGTTTCTAACAGTGCAGTGTCAAATTGCTGCCACGGTCATAATAATGAAGCAGTTAGGCTTCCAATAATTAATTTACCTACTTTTGACGGTAACTATATCAAATGGCTGGAGTACCGGGACACATTTAAATCTCTTATACATGATAACAACTCCATTCCACCTATAAACAAATTCCATTATTTAAGGAATTCCTTACAATCCGGTGCTAGTGTCGTAATTAGATCCATAGAATTTGTCTCGGCGAATTATGAGCTTGCGTGGAATACATTATGCAACAGGTACAACAATAAAAACATTTTGATTAATAATCACTTGAGCGCGTTAGTCCACTGTACTTCAATACAAAAAGAATCTTTTAAGGCCTTGCGGTATTTAATTGATCAAGTTTCAAAAAACTTAAACGCTCTAAATACATTAGAAGTTTCAACTGACGGTTGGGATCCGTTAGTGATATTTTTAGTGTCGGCGAAGCTGGATTCCAGCTCAAGTAATAAATGGGAAGAGCACAAAGGCAGATTGACTAACCTACCTACTTTAAATGATTTTAAGAGCTTTATAGAAAACAGAGCAAATGTTTTAGAGACTGCTAATTACCGAAATTCGGAACACAAGCCTACACATAGTAGTAACAATTATAATTTCAAAGAAAACCGAACCACTAAATCTTTCGTTACTTTCACAAATGCAAAAGGCACACAGCCGTTTAAGACTTGTCCTATCTGTGGTCAGCTTCACCTCGTGTATCAGTGCCACAAATTTAAAGGCATGAGTGTTGAGGATAGGATAAGCGAAGTATTAAAACACAAATTATGTACGAGTTGTTTGCGAAGTGGTCATAAAAACTCTGAATGTGGTTTAAAAGGCTCCTGTCGTTCCTGTGGGAAAAAACATAATACGTTAATACATAAAGAAGATATAAATAAAGTACTTACCGAGTGCAGTGAGTCGTCTAGTTTTCCTGTCAGTCTAGCTGCGGTCTCTTCTGGCCAAGTTCTCCTATGTACTGCAAAAATAGAGGTTATTAATAAGCAGAATAATTGTACTTACCTTGCGCGTGCGTTGTTAGACACTGGCAGCCAGTCTTCATTCATCACAAAAAACCCGAAAAATAAATTAGTTCTAAAAACTGGTAATATTAATATGTTAAATGTAACTGGTATTAATGGAGTAGCATGTCCTATAACAGAGCGCTGTCAATTGAATATCAAATCATGCCATAGCTCATTTACTAAAAACATAAATTGTTTTGTTTTACCCAAAGTAACTGGCAACTTACCTAACGTTGAAGTGGATGTCGAGAGACTACAGCTTCCTGATGATATTACTTTGGCAGATCCAACTTTTTACAAGCCTTCGGAGATAGATATTTTGTTAGGAGCTGACTACTTTTTTGATCTGGTTCTATCTAATAAAATTACACTAGGAAAAAACAAGCCTATTTTGCTAGAAAGTGTCTTTGGATGGTTAGTAGCTGGTCCAACAGGACACATTTTTAATAACGACAATATCCAATGCAATTATGTACAAACAAAGTCGTCGGTATCACTTCAAGATATCGATGATTCCATCAAAAAATTCTGGGAGGTCGAAGAATTGCCCCCAGACAATAGTATTTTTTCGACAGAAGAACAATTCTGCGAATCACATTTTGTCAACAATACCCATCGCTTACCAGATGGTAGATTTTCAGTTAAGATGCCACTAAAAGAGTCGCCTGAGGAGGCTCTAGGCAATTCATTTCCAATGGCTTTGCAACGGTTTTTATCGCTAGAAAAGAAATTAGATAAAAACCCTACTCTCAAACAACAATATTCTGATTTTTTAAAGGAATATGAAGACTTAGGTCACTTACAAACTATTGATAAACCTACCTTCGGTTGTTACTTGCCCCATCACTGTGTTTTGCGAGAAAACCATGAAACAACAAAGGTAAGGGTAGTTTTCGACGCCTCTGCTAAAACTAGTACATCAAAATCTTTAAACGATATTCAAGCAGTAGGCCCAGTTATACAAAGTGATTTATTTTCTATACTTATTCGTTTTCGAGTTCACGAGTTTGTACTAACTGCTGATATCGAGAAAATGTACAAACAAATCAATTTAAATGAATCGCAGCGCCATCTGCAACTTATATTGTGGAGAGAGCATACACATGATCCTATAAAGATAAAACAACTAAATACAGTCACCTATGGCATGGCATCTGCCCCGTTTTTAAGTACTAGGTGTCTTACTCAACTGGCAATTGAATGTCAAGACGAAATTGTAGCTAATACTATCAGGTCCCATTTCTACATAGACGACCTTAATACAGGCAGCTTCTCTGAACTAGAATTAAAACATATCTATACAAACGTGACTAAAATTTTAGAATCAGCAGGGTTTCCCTTGAGAAAGTTCAAGACTAATTGTCCTAAAATTTTTGATGTTTCAGATAACCCTGCTGACTTGAAAGCTAACTTAACTCCGCTTGATTTCAGTACTGAAGCTAATGTGCTGGGTTTGAAATGGGTACCTACACAAGACATACTTCAATTTCCAAGTATTGTTGAAGCTAAACCAACCGTAACCAAAAGGATAATTATTTCCACTACATGCAAGCTGTTTGACCCTTTAGGTCTAGTAGCATGCACTATCATACAAGCTAAAATTCTACTACAAAACTTGTGGATTGCAAAATTGGACTGGGATGATCCAGTACCACTACCTTTGGCAAAGCAGTGGTTTAATTTTATAAATAATTTGCATCATATTTCAAAATTGTCCTTACCTCGTCATGTGCTGAGTCACAGCTCAAATGCTAATGAGGTAGACCTACATATATTTGTCGATGCGTCTCAAAGTGCTTACGCTGCTTGTTGCTATACACGATCTCATAACCCTAACAATATAAACAATATTATAAAGGTCTCTTTGCTTTGTGCTAAAACTAGGGTAACTCCTATTAAAAAGAGACTTACAATTCCACGCTTAGAGCTTTGTGCGGCAGAGCTAGGTAGCTTATTATGTTCCAAAGTTTTAGAAGCTATGCCATGCAGCATCAGGGATACCTACTTGTGGACAGACTCCACTGTGGTGCTCTGCTGGCTAAAGTCACAAGGTTCACTACCAGTTTTCGTACGCAATAGAGTAGACAAAATTAACAAGCTTACCCAGGGGTTTCATTGGAAGCATGTTCCTACAAATTTCAATCCAGCTGATTTAGGATCAAGGGGAGTCGAGCCACAAAATATGCGCTCATGCTCATTATGGTGGGAAGGGCCTACCTTCTTAAAGAAAGACGTAGCTGATTGGCCTGTCCAACCTCATCTTAGCGCAAATGACTTAGCTGAATCTGACATTAAAGTCCATTTGTCGGTAGACGAGACTTCCAAGGAACAGACGCTTATCACATTTGAAGATCATTCCAATTATCTGAAATTAAAGAGAACATTTGCCTACGTTTTACGTTTTATCAACAATAGCTCTCGAAATAAAGACAAACTTTCCGGTCCTTTAACAACAGACGAACTAGACTCCTCGCTGAACATTTTACTTAAGTTCAGTCAGGCAGCATCTTTTTCAAATGATTTAGCCTATCTCAAACAAGGAAAGCCACTTCATTACAAAAGTAAACTATTACCCTTAAATCCATTTGTTGACGACAAAGGACTTGTTAGGGTAGGAGGTAGGTTAGAGCAATCTGCATTTGACTATAATAAAAAACACCCAATAATACTAGATGCAAAGCATCATTTTACTAAGTTGATGTTATAATATGAACACAACCGATTATTCCATGCTGGACCCCAGCTTCTGCTCTCATCTTTTCGTGAAAATTTCTGGCCATTGGGAGGCAGAAACTTAGTTCGCGCTATAACAAAACGATGCACGATCTGTACACGTATGCGCAGCAAGACAATACAACCTATAATGGGTAATCTACCGGATGTAAGAGTCACCGAAAATTATCCCTTTAATTGTTGCGGTATTGATTTTGCAGGGCCATTCATGATTTCGTCAAAAAAGGGTAAAGGCAATCGTATCACGAAATCTTATTTATGCGTTATTATTTGTTTAACAGTGAAAGCCGTGCATCTTGAACTTGTAAGCGACCTTTCAACCGCGGCATTTATCATGTGTCTACGCAGGTTCATATCACGTCGTGGGAAGCCCTATGCCATTTATTGCGATAATGGGAAAAATTTTGTTGGCGCAAACAATGAGTTAAGCAAAATGTTAAAATCCAGTCGTCAGGTAGTGTCAGATTTCGCAGCTACTGAGTGTATTCGATTTTCTTTTATTCCGGCCTACTCGCCTCACTTTGGAGGTATTTGGGAGAGTGGAGTCCGTTGTTCTAAAAATCTTCTAAAGCGAGCGGTTGGCAATGCTTATCTTACTTTTGAGGAGTTGACGACACTCTTTGCGCAAATAGAAGCTATCCTTAACTCCAGACCAATAACCCCACTCTCATCTGACCCTTTTGACCTAACTCCTATCAGTCCAGGGCACTTTCTAATTGGTAGACCATTGACATCGCTACCGTCACCGCCTGTCAACACAAAGAAGCCAAACAGATACCAACTCATCGAACAAATCAGACAGAACTTTTGGGAACGATGGCGCCGGGAGTACGTAGCCGAGCTCCAACAAAGGTCCAAATGGAGAAAGGACTGTCCACCTATCAAAGTAGGAGACCTTGTCATCATCAAAGAAGACAACCTAATGCCACTACAATGGAGAATGGGGAGAATCACAAGGCTCTATCCAGGACGAGACGGAATCGCCAGAGTAGCAGATGTCTACGTGTCAAAGGGAACTATTAGGAGAGCAGTTACCAAATTATGTCTCCTTCCAACATCTGAAAATAGAGAGACCTAACCCAGAAAATTAATTTTGAAGATTCCTTCAACGCCGTGGAGGATGTTCGCGCCGCACCGAACGCCTACAAAGGGGTGCCCCGCCCGAGGGGGGATCGCTGCAGCGACGAGGGAAGCGGCGCGCGCGCGCGGCAATCGGCCATCTAACTCAGACAATGAAACTATGTATTTTACCTAATATTGTAGAACTTCAATTATAGTCTTATAAAACCATCAAGAGTTTTTCACTTTAATATTATATCCTCAAGATCCCGGATACTCCTACTCAGAATTGAAAGAAATAAAAGCTGGAGTACCACAAGGAAGTGTTTTAGGGCCGGTCCTGTACCTATTATACACCTGCGACATTCCAGAGCTAGTAAACAACACCATTGCTACCTTTGCTGACGACACTGCCATAATGGCCATAGGAAATAGCCATGAAGAAGCAGTTGAAAAGGTTCAAATGGCTGTAAACCAAGTCTATGAATGGACAAAAAAATGGAAGATTAAGTTAAATGAAACAAAATCCATCCACATAGACTTCAGTAATAAGCAGCACAGGTATTCTCAGATTTTTATTAATAATCAACTAATACCTTATGAGAATACAGCCAAATATCTAGGCATGACTCTTGACGCCAAACTTCGATGGAAAGCCCACGTCAAGAAGAAAAGAGATGAGCTGAACCTTAGGTATAAGCAAATGTACTGGCTACTTGGAAGAAACTCCTCGCTGTCACTACAGAATAAACTATTAATATATAAACAAGTGCTAATGCCAGTCTGGACTTATGGTATCCAGCTATGGGGTTGTACCGCACAGAGCAATGTACTGATCATACAAAGGTTTCAAAATAAAGTACTGAGGGACATAACGAATGCACCATGGTACGTAAGAAACATAGATCTCCACCGGGACCTTCAAGTAGAGTTTGTAGACAAAGTTATACAAAGGTATGCAGAAGCTCACGAAAACAGACTTCACCACCATGTGAATGTCGAGGCCATCCAGCTCCTCGATCACACAGATATAGTTAGAAGACTTAAGAGAACAAAACCGTTCGAGCTAGTGTAGTGTTAGTCATAAGTAGTGATTATAGTCAAAGTGTAAAGTGTAGAGAACACGTGAACATTGTGTCTTCGCCTTAATAGAAACAATAAGAAAAGTGTTAATGGACACATTCTTAGTAATTAGTTACCTAGAAATTTAAGTTAGATTTAAATTACTTATTAGCCTGAGGCTAGATTGTAATTTTATTAAGAAATGTTCTCTTGACACTTCTTAAATAATAGAAAAAAAAAAAAAAAAAAACATTGAATTTTGCACTATATTTGAGTTTGTCACCCTGATTTATGTTTATTTCAGACGCGAAGAAAATCCGTTTTTACGGTTTTGTCTCCTTTTCTCTTAACAAAGTCAATAATGAGACGCAGCTGTCCTGCTCCGTGCGCCGGAGATCTGACTCTGAAGTATTTGTCATTTCGCTCATATTTGTATTGTACACTCCTGATAACAGTAAGTACACCAACATTATTATTCTAATTAATTAAATTTTAAATATTCCCGCCCAAACAAACAAAAAAAACTAAAAATCTTCAAATGGTCGCTTCAGATTAAGTAGAAAAGCGAATAAGAGTCCCGCCTTGGATACAGGTGAAGCCAAAAAAACTACCCTACTGCCCGTGTACCTATACTACAAGCACATGTATACGGACGCATAAAAACTACCCTCATTACCACTATTTTTCTTGTCCACGTTCTCTGAGCAAATGACGTAAGAATTGACGCTTTCGGTTTTTATGCTTCAAATGTTAGGGCCACAGTTACAGTTAAGTTAGGGCCACTGTTAGGTGGGGTGCTAGGTCGGGTAACCTCCTCGTGGTGCACCCTGGGCAACAGCGTGCGGTAATGCTGCAGCTTTTATGCAGTATTACCGCACGCTGGCTAATAACCCGACACGGTGGGCCCTTCCGCGTGTCCCTCTGACTAGTGCAGAGGGCACAGCGTGATGGGCCAGGTGGCATTGCTGCCACCAGGGGGGGTTTTTCCTTGTGCTCCTCGCCGCATGTGGGTTGCGGTCGGGAGTGCAAGGAAAAGGAGGAGGGTTCCTTTCGCACCTCGCCGCATGTGGGTTGCGGTCGGGTGTGAAAGGAACGTGGGCATTTTCATGCCTGCTTAAGGCGGGGTGGGTGGTGCTAACCACACTGCCCACCACGTCGGAGAGTGCTCGCCAGCTCTTCAGCCGGTCACACATTACTCACTTCAAAGACCCCCGTATTGGCGTAAGGGGGTACGTTGGGGTAATGTGTGCCGAAGAGGTGTTGCCTTAATTGGCCGCGCCTTGAGGAAGGAAAACCTTAGTACAAAAACCCGTCAGCAAAGACGTAAAAACCTGCGGATACCAGGGGACCTCCGCAGTATGTACCCTTCCCCGGCTACAGAGGGCTCTGGCCGGGGTGACTTCATACTTCCCTCACACTCGTGGGATTTAATATGGAAAATGTTAACAAAAATCAAAACCAAAATGACGCAGGTGGCCGCTCCGGCGGTGAGATAGCGGAGAAGACGCCGATGAGGGAACCGGCGCGTGACGCTTCGGGGCGTTTCTTGAAAAAACGCCCCTCTCGGGCCTCTCGGGACGACGTCGCGTCGGCCTCGGAGCCCAGCCGCGCACCATCCGCGGCTAGTATGTCGAGCAGGGTGAACGAGTCGAACTCCGACAACGAATCCGTTGTCTTCGACTCGGACACCGGCTCGACGACGATGGCGCAAACGCGGACGGCGCAAAAGCGGACCTTCCTAAAGGAACAGTCTGGCTCCTCGGACTCAACGACGAGGAGCAATCCGAAAAAGAAGGTGCCGAAGCGTGCGCAGGTCCAGCAGGACCTTGAGGAGAGCGTCAGCGCCAACGAACGGCAGGCGCGCACCGCCCGGGCCAAGTCCGGGTACGGTGCGTCAAGCGTCCTCTACGCGGACCACTCCCTGGCGGAGCTGGATCGCATGGCCCAGGAGGATGAAGAGGAGATCTTAAAGGTCGCCTCTAAGTCCTCCAACCTCAAAGGGACTTTTCAAAAGTCCCTTAAATGCAGGGCCGCGAGCATGCGGGGCATCGTCCGGGAGCTGGCGCAGCGTACCGCCACTGACGAGACGAGGCAACTGCAGGCGAAGGTCGACCGCCTGCAGTCGGAGGTCAGCCAGCTGCACAGAAAGCTGGCTGAACTCACGGCCCGGCCAACTCAGGCCGACCCGAGACCGGTGGCTGAGAGCCCTTCCTCCAACCTTGAGGATATTATCCGCAAGGTGATCATGGAGGAAAGGGCTTTCACGAGGGCCTGCTTCGCCGGCATTGAAGACCGGCTCCTACCGGAGACGCCCCTCCGACCGCCACTCGCGGCGGATAAGAGGCTGAATGAGCCGGGGCCGTCCTCCCAGAGGCCCTTCACCACTCCGTCCAACCCGCGGTGGACGGAGGTGGTCAGCAAGGGCAAGGGAAAGGCCACCTCTGCCGCCGCCTCTGCCGCCCCCGTCACTGCCCCTCCCTGCCCGTCCCGAGCGACGGGCAAGGGAAAGGGGAAAAGGGACTCGGCAGCGGATTCCCGGAGGGAGACCCCAGGCGTCAGCCAGGGTGCTCGCCCCCTCGCTACTGCCCCCCAGGAAGAGTCCTGGGCAGCAGTGACGGGGAGGAAAAAGAGGAAAGGCAGCAAGAAGGCCCCCTCCCCTACGGCGGCGCCGACGCCTGCTGCTGGTGCTGCGCCTACAAAGGCAAAGCAGAGGGCTGCCGCCGCTCCCAAGAGGGCGCTTAGGCCCCCCAAAAACTGCGGCAGTGGTGCTGTGTTTGCAGCCCGAGGCCGCAGAAAATGGGGTGACCTACAGCGACGTAATGAGGATGGCCCAGGAGAGGGTCGATCTCCAAGAGCTGGGGATCGACCTGATCCAAAGTAAGCAGACGGCCACGGGAGCCAGGATGCTGGAGATACCTGGCTCCCAAAATGGGGAGAAGGCCGACAGGCTGGCGGAGAAGCTCCGCACAGTCCTGTCGGAGGTGGCCACCATCACCAGGCCCGTCAAGTCCGCTGATATGCGGTTGACGGGCCTGGACGATACGGCCACGCCGCAAAGCGTGGCGGCGGCGGTCGCCAGGGTGGGGGGCTGCGACGCCCAGCAGGTCAGGGTGGGAGAGGTCCGCCGTGGCTCTCGCGGTACTGGCTCCGCCCTTTATTTATTTATTTATTTATTTATTTTATTTAGATGCTCACTGTGCTTACAGCGAAGCCAAAGCGCACAGCAAGCCAGAATTACAAAAATATTGTACATACACTAACAATAGATAACTTAAAACAACTATATATAACTTAAAAAATGGACACATAAACATATAAAACAATTAAAATTTGTCGAAAATAAATCAACTTCTGGTTCCTGACAAATCAAATCGTTGAGCAGATTAATAGCCCGTGTCGTAGGAGCGTATCGAGCTGTGTCAGTGCGTACGCGCGGCGTCCGGAACAGTTTCCGCACGCAGCACGCGCGCGACGGCCGCACCCGGTCCGGCACGGCTAACGAGCAGCGAGCCAGAGCACAAGAGTTATCGATCCGTCCGTTGAGCAGCTGGTAATAGTGCACCAATACCGCACACTTCCGCCTTAGCTCCAGCGTATTGATACCCACCATACCAGCCACAAACAAGGACGGATACAGAAATGGATAATATCCGTATAGCTTTTTGTACAAATATCTACAAAATTTCTTTTGTACACGCTCCAACATAATCCCATAGTTCTTTTCATGCGGATCCCAAACTATGGAATTATATTCGAGTTTGCTACGTACAAATGAGTAAAATAGAGTGACAATAGCGTTTTTGTCTCGAAATCTGGCGGTCTGCCGCATGACGAAACCAAGAGATTTGAACGCTTTGCTACAAACTTCTACAATATGCCGATTAAATGTTAAACCTACGTCTAAGGTCACTCCCAGGTCTCTGATTTCTGTGACGCGCTCCAGCCTGACATCGGACATGTGGTAATCGTAATGAATTGGAGTCTGCGATCGGGTAAACGAGATTACTTTACACTTGGAGCTATTAAATTCCATACGATTAGCTTCGCCCCACTTCACCACATTGTCTATGTCCCTTTGCAACGCATCACAGTCATCCATGTTGCCTATTCCCAAGTATAGTTTCAGATCATCGGCAAACATCAAACATTCAGCCGTTTCAATGACCTCCGGCAGGTCATTTATCATTAACACGAACTGGGTAGGACCCAACGTGCTGCCCTGACTCACACCAGAACTGGTCAGGTAAGGAACAGAACGAAAACCAGAAAGCTCAACGTACTGTGTACGGTTACAAAAAAAGTTCGAAAATAACTGTAGCAGATTAGGAGTGAAACCCGACTTAGAAAACTTGTCTAATAGAACATTGTTATCGACGCGGTCAAAGGCTTTTTTGAAGTCAAAGTAGGCCGCATCCACTTGCTTCCACTGATCCATCTCTTTGACCGCGTAGTCAACAAAGTTGATCTGGTTAGTGGCCGTAGATTTACCAGCTCGAAAGCCATGCTGACTATCACTCAGCTGTGTTCGGACCTGTCCAGTTATGTGGCGATTCAGAACGGATTCAAAGACCTTACCGGGGGCCGAAAGAATAGCTATAGGTCTGTAGTTCTCTACCTTCGACCTGGAACCATCCTTGGGAATAGGGGTAACTCGAGAGATTTTCCATATGTCCGGATACGTAGCCGTAGAAAGAGAAAGATTATAAATATAAAGTAGAGGCACCATGAGAGCTGATATACAGTCCTTTATAATAAATGGTGGGATCCCATCCGGCCCAGAGGAAGAATGAGTTTTTAGGCGGCGGACAGCTATTGATATATCGACCTTATCAACAATATCTAACGCAATCCGTGAGGAGCACATCGAATTTGTTGCTTTGCACTCAGCATTTGCTACTGACAATGAAGAACTTTGAGGCAAAAATACCGAACTAAAATAAGTTGCAAACGCATTAGCTGCATCTGCTCCTGATACGATTTTCCCATTATATTCAAATTCGCTACACGATTGTCTAGAGCCTTGCTGATCTTTAACGAAATCCCAGAAACTCTTAGGATCCTTTTTTATATTATCTTCCGTACGCCGAATATAGCTTTTGTAAGCTAGGTCGATAAGCTCTTTAGCCTTGTGCCGGTAGAATTTGAATAATTCGCGGTTAAAATCAAGATTACATTGCTTAAATTTCTTTAGATGAAAGTGCTTATTTTTTAAAGTGCCTATAATTTCAGGTGTAAACCAAGTTGGATAGTGATATTTAGGGTTTTGCTGGCCAACATTTTTAAGGGGAACGTTCCGGTTAAAGCATTCGCTCAATTTATTATAAAATAAGTTAACAGCTTCGTTTACTTCAGAGACTACAGTTATGTCGTCCCATTCCAGGGAACCTAATTCGGCGTATAAAGATAAGAAGTCAGCCTTACGAAAGTTCCACTCGCATGCCGACTCACAGCCGACCGGGCGCGGCGGCGGCGCAGTCGCGCCCCGCTCCCGACCCGCGCGCACGCACCTGAGGCTCACCTCCAGCGGGGGGTGATGCGGATCAATCTTGACCACCGGCACTACGTCGGCACTAACCTTAATCCACTCATCTTTCCGATTGCTCAGGACCAGATCCAATATATTACCATACTCATTTCGAATCAAATTATGTTGGTTTAACTTACAACATTCTATAAAACAGTTATAATGTAACATAACATTTTGGCTGCAGGAGTTCAAATTAAAATCGCCCACCAATAATATATCTGATTTATGGTATTTAGCAACAATATTTTCCAAAACAGCAAACGTATTTGTGTATTTTGTATCGATTGAATTAGGCGGGATATAAATAGCACAACAAATAATTTTATTATACCTAAATGATACAATACTTATTAATATTTCTACATCACCATCATATCCGTCAATATCTACGACCTGCGTCACAGTATACTGATCACGAACTGCAATCAACACTCCACCCCAGCCAGCGTCGACAATACGGCCTCCGCGCCGCACGGTACGATCTCGACGTAACACGGTGTACCCCGGCGGGAACAATTCAGCATCACTCAAACTGCTAATTAAAAAGGTCTCGGTGAAGACGTATATATCTGCTGATGCTGCTAGGATAGCTGTTTTGCACTCGTCAAGTTTCGTACGAAGACCTCTAACATTCTGATAGAATAGCGTATACGTCTTAAACCGTTTATTGTTATGAAGTCGCTTGCTGCTGGTTTCGAAATCCACTCCGCCACGGTTTAATGTTCATCTTCGGCCCAGTGTTCAGGTTTCATATACTCTTCGAGATTTCTTGTCGGAATAATTAGCTTAAACGACGCATAGTCACCGCGCGATTTTAATGCCTCTGCTGAGCAATTATCCCCGGGGCAAATGGTTTGAAGATGAGTTAAAACTTGTTCAACTGTGGTTCCGACCTGGACAAAGTACAAATGCAGATAGGACTTTCGCTCCGCGGCTGTTATTGAACATATCGCCGAACCTGGGGCGGCCGTACCTCTAGTTACGTTGCTCGGAGGAGGACGGCGAGATCGTCTATGCGTAACTTCAAGCCAAGTCGCATTGTTGTTATTTGTACTATCTAACTGAGCATGATTCATCGCTGGCTGCACCGCAGTGTTTGCAAGCGGCACTGGCGCGCTTTGAATCATTATCGCGGGCGGCGTCGGCGCACTCGGGGTGGGAGGTCCCTTGTCGCCTGCCCGATCCCAGTAGCCAAAAAGCTGCTGGAGGGGGGCAGGTTCATGGTGGGGTGGAGCACAGTGCGCGTGATCGCACTGGAGGCGCGCCCCATGCGCTGTTTTAAGTGCATGGGGCTGGGGCACACGCGCCCCCAGTGTCCGGCCTCGGTGGACAGGAGTGACCTGTGCTTCAGGTGTGGAGGCACAGGCCACAAGGCGGCCAGCTGCGGCAGGGCCGAACCGCGCTGCGCGATATGCGCAGAGGCGGGGCAGCCCTCTGGGCACGTGATGGGGGGACGAAGCTGCGTTCCCCCCAAGTCGAAGGGGAAGGCCGCCCAGGCCCAGCCCACCCCCGCGGCAGCAGCCAGCCAGGCCACCGCCAACCGGGAGGAGGAGCGCCCAATGGCGACGGAGGAAGCTGTGATGGATGAATGACATGAATCGGTCCAAACATCACAGCTTCCTCCAGACGAACCTGAACCACTGCGCCAGGGCCCAAGATCTGCTCATGCAATCCCTGGAGCAGTGGCAGGTCGACATCGCGGTGGCAGCGGAGCCGTATTACGTCCCCGGGTCCCATCCCTGCTGGGTCGGGGACCTTGGCGGCTTCGTTGCCATCGTCGGGAAGGCCAGTGGCCCCCCTCTCTCAGTTGAGGAGAGGGGTCAAGGGTACGCGGTGGCCAAATGGGGAGAGTATGCGGTCGTCGGCGCATACTTCTCCCCTAACAAAACCGCTGCGGAACTGGAGGTTTTCGTGGACCTCCTGACCGCGGCGGTGAGGCGACAGGCGCCGCGTCAGGTCCTCCTCATGGGGGACCTGAACGCCAAGGCCAGGGCCTGGGGCAGCCCCTCCACTAACTCCCGAGGGGAGATTGTGGTGGAGTGGGCTGCCGCGACGGGGCTGACCCTGCTAAACAGGGGGTCGGCCCACACGTGCGTGCGGCATTCGGGGGGTTCCGTGGTGGACGTAACGTTCGCCACACCCGCTGTCGCAGCACGTGTGCAGGCCTGGAGGGTGATGTCGGAGATGGAGACTCTCTCGGACCATAAATATATTAGGTTCGAGGTCTCCACCTCCGAAGGTCGACGAGGGCCCCAGCGCGTCGCGCGGGGGGGGCTCCCGCGCTGGACGATTGGTCGCCTCGACGCCGAGCTGGCGAAAGAGGCGGCCATCGTCCAGGCGTGGTGTGCCGCGCCAACGCACCCGGAAGTTGACGTCGCGGCGAGTCACTTCCGGGATGCAGTGACGGCAGTCTGCGACGCGGCCATGCCGAGAGCCCGGCGTCGCCCCGAGCGCCGCCAGGTGTACTGGTGGTGCGCGGAGATTGCGGAACTCCGAGCCACCTGCTCGGAGTTGCGGCGGCTCTATGGCCACTGCAGGAGGAGGCGTCACGGTCGGTCCGACGATCTGTTGCCAGCTGAAGAGCTGGCAGCCGAGCGTCGGGCGTATGAGGCGTACCGTGGCGCCAGGAAGGACCTGCAGGTGGCCATCGGCAGGGCCAAGTCGCGGGCCTGGGAGGAGGAGCTGGAGCGGCTGGACAGGGATCCGTGGGGGCGTCCGTATAGGGCTGCCCGGAAGCGCTTCCGGGGCCAGACGCCCCCTGTCGCGGAGTCCCTGGAACCGGAGCTCCTGGGTGCGGTGCTGGAGGGGCTGTTCCCCTCTGCGAACCCCCTCTACGCGCCCCCCGCGATGGCACCGTACCCCCCCCCTCTCCAGGAGGAGGAATCGGACCCGTCCTCCGTCCCGCCTGTGTCGCCGGCGGAGATGTCGGTGGCGGTCGACCGCCTGGCGGGAAAGGCGACTGCGCCGGGTCCCGACGGGATCCCAGGTCGGGTCCTTCGGATCGCCCTAAGGGAGATGGGCGATCAGCTTCGGGACCTCTTCGACGCATGCCTCTCGTCGGGGAGGTTCCCGAAGCCGTGGAAGGACGGCCGATTGTGCCTGCTCCGGAAGGAGGGTCGACCTAGCGACTCGCCTTCCGGATACAGCCCAATCGTGCTGCTGGATGACACGGGGAAGCTGCTAGAGAGGGTGGTGGCTTCCCGTGTCATCCAGCACCTGGAAGGAACTGGGCCTGGTTTGTCGCAGGCCCAGTTCGGGTTCAGAGCGGGGCGGTCCACTGTGGACGCCCTGCTCTGGCTCAAGGGGTGGACGCAGGATGCGGGCGGTGAGGGGGACAAGGCGTTGGCTGTCTCGCTGGACATCGCCAACGCCTTCAACAGCCTCCCGCACGGAACAATACAGGAGGCGCTCCGGTACCACGGAGTGCCCCTGTATCTGCGGAGGCTGTTGGCCGACTACCTCCAGGACCGCGAGGTCCTGGTGGAAGGACGTGACGGTTTGAGGCGCCGTTGCGTCTCCTGCGGGGTTCCACAGGGGTCGGTATTGGGACCGCTTCTGTGGAACATCGGCTACGACTGGGTGCTGCGTGGCACGCTTCCCGACAGTGTGCGGTTGGCGTGCTACGCGGACGACACCCTGGTCGTAGCCAGGGGGAGGGACCTCAGGGAGACGGTGCGGTTGGCCTCAGTGACCACGACACTTGTGGTCGACCGCATCCGCTCCCTGGGGCTGGAGGTTGCCCTCTCCAAGACCGAGGCCCTATTGTTCCATGGGCCTCGGGGGGGGGCCCCCTCCAGGCACGAAGGTAGTGCTGGACGGGGTCTCGGTCCGGGTTGGGACCCGGATGAAATATCTGGGTCTCATCCTGGACGGGAGGTGGACTTTTGGGGCACATTTCGTCCAGCTTGCCCCAAAAGTCCTGGGAGCCGCTGCCGCTCTGGGGAGGCTGCTGCCCAACACGGGCGGCCCGAGCGCCACATGCCGTCGTCTGTACTCCGGAGTAATCCGGAGTATGGCCCTGTACGGGGCACCGGTCTGGGCGGACGCCCTAGGTCGCGCGAATAAGGCCCTGCTGCGACGTCCGCAGCGGGTCATCGCGACGAGGGCGATACGCGGTTACCGGACGGTGTCCTGGACAGCGGCCTGCGTGCTGGCCAGTGATCCCCCCTGGGAGCTCCAGGTGGAGGTCCTCGCCGAGGTTTACCACCTCGTGGCGGTGGGGAGATCCCGCGGGGAGTTTATCGGGGGAGAGGAGGTCAGGCGCATGCGACGGCATGCGCGGGCCGTCATGTTGAGGCGGTGGACGGAGGACCTGGCCCCACCTGTGCCTGGTAAGCAGACGGTGGAGGCCATTCGACCGGTCCTCCGCGATTGGACGCGGCGGCGGTTCGGGTCGCTGACCTTCCGACTTGTGCAGGTGCTTTCCGGGCATGGGTGCTTCGGAAAGTACCTGCACAAGATCGCGAGACGGGAGGCGACCCCGGCCTGTCACGAGTGTGGAGCGCCGGAGGATACGGCGCTCCACACGCTGGAAGCGTGTGCCGCATGGGGCCCCCAGCGGCATACGCTTTCGGCCTATATAGGCGGGGATCTCTCGTTGCCGAGCGTGGTGAAAGCCATGCTCAGCAGCGAGCGATCGTGGCAGGCCGTGGTCTCCTTCTGCGAAGAGGTGATGACGCAGAAGGAGGCCGCGGAGCGGATCAGGGAGGACGACCCCCGCTCTGACCCGCTCCGGCGCAGACGGACAGGGGGAGCGAGGAGGCGGTTTGCCCGTCTCCTCGCCCCTATGCAGTGGGGTTTGCGGGAGAGTCGGGGGACTCTCCCGGCCTGCACGACCCCACACCGTCTGGGGGGTGATCCTGGGGAACAGGGTCACCCCTCCATAGGCGCAGGGGGCCCTAATCGGGCCCATCGTCGGGGCGAGGTGGTGAATGCTAACGCGACCCCACCTCGCCCCATCTCAGGCGGATGACGAACGCCCCAGTGGTTTTAGTGGGTATGCCGCCACTAGGGCGGAGACTCCCACATAACCACCCTGCCTCCCCCGGGGCGGGCGTGGTATCCATAAAGGATTTCCACTGGGTAAACAAAAAAAAAAAAAAAAAAAAAAGGGCCACTGTTAGGTTAGAGGCACAGTTAGGTTAGGGCCACAGTTAGATTAGAGGCACAGTTAGGTTAGGGCCACAGTTAAGTTAGGGCCACAGTTAGATTAGAGGCACAGTTAGGTTAAGGCCACAGTTAGATTAGAGGCACAGTTAGGTTAGGGCCACAGTTAAGTTAGGGCCACAGTTAGATTAGAGGCACAGTTAGGTTAGGGCCACAGTTACTCGTAGATTAGAGGCACAGTTAGGTTAGGGCCACAGTTAAGTTAGGGCCACAGTTAGATTAGAGGCACAGTTAGGTTAGGGCCAAAGTTAGATTAGAGGCACAGTTAGGTTAGGGCCACAGTTAAGTTAGGGCCACGACGGTTAGGCAAGTTCGTCTCTCTCGGGGGGGGGGGGGGGGGGCTCCAGGCACGAAGGTAGTGCTGGACGGGGTCTCGGTCCAGGTTGGGACCCAGATGAAATATCTGGGTCTCATCCTGGACGGGAGGTGGGCTTTTGGGGCCCACTTCATCAATCTGGCCCCAAAAGTCGTAGGAGCCGCTGCCGCTCTGGGAAGGCTGCTGCCCAACACGGGCGGCCCGAGCGCCACATGCCGTCGTCTGTACTCCGGAGTAATCCGGAGTACGGCCCTGTACGGGGCACCGGTCTGGGCGGACGCCCTCGGTCGCGCGAATAAGACCCTGCTGCGACGTCCGCAGCGGGTCATCGCGACGAGGGCGATACGCGGTTACCGAATGGTGTCCTGGACAGCGGCCTGCGTGCTAGCCAGTGATCCCCCCTGGGAGCTCCAGACGGAGGTCCTCGCCGAAGTTTACCACCTTGTGGCGGCGGGGAGATCCCGCGGGAAGTTTCTCGGAGGAGAGGAGGTCAGGCGCATGCGACGGCAGGCGCGGGCCGTCATGTTGAGGCGGTGGACGGAGGACCTGGCCCCACCGGTCCCTGGTCAGAGGACGGTGGAGGCCATTCGACCGGTCCTCCGGGATTGGGTGCGGCGGCGGTTCGGGTCGCTGACCTTCCGACTTGTGCAGGTGCTTTCCGGGCATGGGTGCTTCGGAAAGTACCTGCACAAGATCGCGAGACGAGAGGCGACGCCGGTCTGCCACGAGACGAGTGTGGAGCGCCGGAGGATACGGCGCTCCACACGCTGGAAGCGTGTGCCGCATGGGGCCCCCAGCGGCATACGCTTTCGGCCCACATAGGCGGGGATCTCTCGTTGCCGAGCGTGGTGAAAGCCATGCTCAGCAGCGAGAGATCGTGGCAGGCCGTGGTCTCCTTCTGCGAAGAGGTGATGACGCAGAAGGAGGCCGCGGAGCGGGTCAAAGAGGACGACGCCCGATCTGACTCCCTCCGGCGCAGACGGACAGGGGGAGCGAGGAGGCGGTTCGCCCGTCTCCTCGCTCCTTTGCAGTGGGGTTGCCGGGAGAGTCGGGGGACTCTCCCGGCCTGCACGACCCCACTCTGTCTGGGGGGTGATCCTGGGGAACAGGGTCACCCCTCCATAGGCGCAGGGGGCCCTAATCGGGCCCATCGTCGGGGCGAGGTGGTGAATGCTAACGCGACCCCACCTCGCCCCATCTCAGGCGGATGACGAAGGCCCCAGTGGTTTTAGTGGGTATGCCGCCGCAGGGCGGAGACTCCCACATAACCACCCTGCCTCCCCCGGGGCGGGCGTGGTATCCATAAAGGATTTCCACTGGGTAAACAAAAAAAAAAAAAAAGGGCCACAGTTAGATTAGAGGCACAGTTAGATTAGAGGCACAGTTGGGTTAGGGCCACAGTAGTTAAGTTAGGGTCACAGTTAGGTTAGAGGCACAGTTAGGTTAGTTAGTTAGTGGGACACTGAGGGTAAAATGTTTACTTCATGTTCTATGTTCTATTTCATTTCAGGTCCGTATTATGTATATGGTCTGCCAATATCCAATGTTCAGCTGCAATACTCCTGGATGTCGCAGCAGAACGTCACGAATATGATCGTGTATGATGTTGGAACCGAGACATCTGATTTTAATTGTTTCACAAAATGTCAAAACAATTGTTATTATATTACTGATTTCGGTAAGTCTAAATCAGTTTTTGTTGAACTTTTTATTCATTGATAGATTTTTGTTTTTACCACAATCTCGCTTGATGAAGCAATGATGCGATGGATCACGCTTGCCTAGGAGAAACTGATTCACTTTCGGCTTGAAGACACCCATTATTATATCTACGAGTATCAAAGTGTTCGCGGTACACCCATCACCCACTCAGGCAAAGTAATCAACTCTGGCGGTTTGACGGTGGTTCAACTCTGGTGGTGCGCTGTTTCAGAAAAAGTCTCTAAGACTGCTCACTTCGCGGTTGTGGAGGGTCTTAGCATTTAAAGATCCTCGACCTCCCCACTTCCGCGGGATGTACAGTCTCACGACAGACGAGCCCGGGTGTAGCATGCGATGCGAAGTGAGCAGTTGACGGACCCTCCTGTCCAGGGCGTCCAGCTCGGTCTGGGTCCACCTCAGTATGCCAAAGGAGTATATCAGCAGCGGCATCACCCAACCATTGAAGGCACGTACCTTGTTGCCGCCGGACAAAAGGCTGTTAAGCACTTTTGTCAGACGACAAAAGAAGCGCTCCTTTACTGATTTCTTGATGTCCACTGCCGATATACCGAATGACTGACATGTACCGAGGTACTTGTAGGTCTCGGCTTCGGAGAGAGATCTGAAAGTCATTATTTGTTCACATTATTGTTTTCGTTTCACCTATTTTGTTTCATGTACCGCAGTTCCACCAGAGATCTATTCTTATATAGACGAGTACCTATTTTATCATCATCGCATCGTCACTGTGGTATGCCAACAGTCCCACAATTCTACCGGATTTCAAACAACGTATGTGGTTCTGATTCGAGACAATGGTACAGCAGAGACCGTCCCTATGGGATTAGCTACCTCCATGCTTGGACCTGCCCCTGAACTCGATGCTGCTGATCAGACTTCATCAACTCCTGGAACGGCAACTGAAGCTTCGAGTACAGGACTTCCTGATGTCCCTAAAGGTGACATTTCATTTATTTATTGTATCCTACTAAATGGTATACACCCATTTGCTAGAATTTCATTTGCCATAATTTTATCTGCTATTCTGGTCAACAGACATAATATTGTTTCTCATCTTAATATATATAAATCTCGTGTCACAATGTTTGTCCTCAATGGACTCCTAAACCACTTAACCGATTATAATAAAATTCGCACACCATGTGCAGTTCGATCCAACTTGAGAGATAGGATAGTTTAAATCTCAAATTATAGTCGCAATTTTAATTTATTGCAAATTATATATAAACTGATAATTTTTACTATAAATTGACAAGTTAGCATCAACATACTACGGTTGCTATAGTTACGCAATATGACATTTGACATAGAATTGACGCAATGGCTTTTGACAGGACAACGTCTGTCGAGTCAGCTAGTAATTTTATATGTTATACTCATTGTTTACTATATTAGTCACGTGCTAGAAACTTTGTTTTCCATAAAGTCAATTTCAATAACATCATTTGTTATCATCATTGTAAGGCGTAATTATCATATGCCATAACATCATTTGCCATCGAAATTACTTCGGTTTAAACTAAACGATCAATAGGTTAGGTTATGTTAGAACATGAAAAACAACGCACGAGCCGAGCGAGCGTAGCGAGCGTGCCGCGGCAGCGGCCGGCGAAGTGCTAGAAAGCCAATCGCTTTTTAGGACAAAGACGTTAGGTTAATTTTCTACGGAAGCGACATGGATCGATTATAGTGATAAGTAGGTATTAGAAATAAAAACAATTTTGATGACTTTTTTTAATGATTTTTTTTTTGGGCTTGGATGTATTTCAAATTAATTTAGTATGGCGTTGAAATATTCTGTTAAATAATATTATTGCAATTAATAAAATGGATAATAATACGTATGGCACTCGTATCATTATGAACTCTAATGTACGGGCAAACAAGAGTATGTCACATAACTTTTATGGTAAACAAACAATTTGGGCAAATGAAATTCGGGCATTTGAGAATTATTGCTTATATTCTTCGGGCAAACATTAGACAACCCTACTAAATATTATAAGCGCGATTGTTTATAAGAATGTATGAACGTACGTTTGTTACTCTTTCACGCAAACGGCTGAACGGATTTACATGAAATTGGAATGAAGGTTAATGGTCTGGATTAACACGTAGGCTACTTTTTATCCCGGAAAACGAGGGTGAAACCGCGGGGCGCAGCTAGTTTGTTATAATATTGGTTTGTTTTATTTTTGACCGCCTAAGCCGCTTCCAGAGAGTCTGTACAGTATGTTTTTTCATCCAAAGCTGTTCCTAGAAATATGAAAGCAGAGTATGTTATATTCTCCGTACGATACAGGCGCCTACTAATAAACTAATTTGCGATATACTCGTAACACGTGTGCACCGTTTTTTCAGTGCGACAGAGTTTGCATTTGACCTCACAGCACCAGTGAAAGGTGCAGTTGCAGCGTTCTACGACGAACATGGTCTGCGTGCGGTAGCCGCGACCGCAGCACATGAGGTCGCAGCCGTCTACGCCGATGCTGGTGTCGTTGCAAGCGCGCCCGTGCGTACCGGGGATGCCAAGCCGCGGGTTCTTTTCGCAGAAACCTGGCGAAGGCTCCAAGTATACGAGGTCCTTGGCACCGGGTGACTTGTGGTCGGGGTTTTGCGGCCGCAGCTGGAAGCGATAGCGGTCGCGGCGCGGCACGCGGTGCGGCGCGGGGTCGTTGCGTGCCGTCGCCGGCTCCAGGTCCGCGTTGGAGAGCCTCACGCGCGAGGCGCCGTCGAACCGGTCCTTGAGCGCGTCGCCCACCGACCGGAAGCTCGGCAGCCGCATCCAGCACGTCTTCACGGCGCACGAGCCCGACATGCCGTGACACTTGCACTCCTGGCGCATCTCCGTCTGCACGTGCGCTCTGCCGGCCTCGTTGTTGTGAAGGTTCATCTTCTCCCGGAGCGTTTTTCCTCGCTCGCCGGTGTCGACGAACTCCCGGCTGAAGCGAAAGCCGAAGCCGATGTTGTCGCTGCAGCCGCCCCACTTCCAGACGCGCACGTTGGCGGCGGCGGCGGCGCGGGAGCGGTGCGGCACGCGGTCGATGTGCGAGTAGTCGCAGGCGCACGACTCGATGGAGCCCTCGGCGCACGCGCGCGACACCGCGTGCGTCACGCCTGCGCTCGTTATCGCGTAGATGAACGCTGTTTCCCGGCAACCTCTCTATGATTTTGACGAATTTGGCCGCAACTTGGTGGCAAGGCGTTAAGGCCTCGACGGCTACTTGGTCGGAGGCCATTGCGGCTTTAAGGAATACGTTTGGCCCACGTTTGCCGCCCCATCAGATTTATAGAAAATTATTCGAAAGAGAGCAATATAAACACGAGTCGACGGACTTGTTTGTCTGTACTTTAAGAGCGTTAATTGCACAATTGCCGCCGTCGTCATTGTCAGAAGAGGTTCAATTGGACATGGTTTATGGTCTTCTTCACGTCCAGATTCGAGGAAAAGTACCTCGGTCTATGTTCAATACTTTCGGCGAACTGTTGACGTGCGCAAGGCGCGTCGAAGACATTTTAAAAGAAGGACACACGTCAATGACGTCACATACGCCATCGTCGTCAACGTCGACTAAGAAACGACTCCACTGTAATTATTGCAAGCAGCCTGGACACCTTAAAGAGGCCTGTCAACGTTTAAAGGACCGGAAGCCAAAAGATGGCAGCACTGTCGTCGAAAAGGCGAAGCCAACGATAACGTGTTTTGGATGCGGCGCGCCCGGCGTAATTCGATCAAATTGCTCTACGTGCAAGGAAAAGAAAGAAACTGTCATGTCGTTTCAATCAGTGTCCGCGAGTGCCGTCACTTTGTGTTCGCGAGTGCGACCAGTCATTAATGTGCAAGTTTACGGTGAAATCGGGAGGTTATTGGTGGACACTGGGGCGAAACATTCGATCGGTAGTGTTAGCTTAAAACGCCATCTGCTTAAAAACGGTCATAAATTTGAAACGGTTTTTACTGAGCTTAAATATGCAGACGGACGTGTATGTGCTCAAAATGTTGAAGTAGCACACGTTAATGTTAAGGTGCGAGGGATAGAGCTGATGGTGAGCTTTATAATGTTGCCTCAGGCAACCGAGAGTCTGTTAGGCATGAATTTTATTCAAAGTGTTGGCATGGTCTTGGATTTCGGTTTAGGTGTGTGGTATTTTAAGTACGATGCGACGCCTCAGCCGCTTAGTTTCGAGAACGAGAATAGTTCACCGCTTGCCTGCGCGTCTGTGGGTCTCCGCGAAGACGAGGGTTCCCACCTTATCCCGGAAGAAAGGGACAGACTATCTAGCCTCCTGAATGTCCATGAGGACATTTTTGCTCCAGGGGGAGGGTCTACCGAATTCGCAATGCACCATATTGACACCGGAAATGCTGCACCAATCGCAGGACCACCTTACCGCGTTTCGCCTGCGAAAAAGGAAATCATAAGAAAAGAATTGGATAAGATGCTGGAAGAAGGAGTGATCGAAGAGGCTGAGTCCGAGTGGGCTGCACCGGTGGTTTTGATTCCGAAGAAGAACGGCGAAGTTCGCTTCTGCGTAGACTACCGGAAATTGAATCACGTTACCCGAACTGACCAGTACCCCATTCCAGTGATCGACGAGTTGCTGAAGAGCACCAAGGCCAATTCTGTGATGTCTACAATCGACTTAAAGGCTGGGTACTGGCAAACGGTCGTGGCTCCTGAGGACCGCCACAAGACTGCGTTCACGACGCCATTTGGAATTTTTCAGTTTTGTCGCATGCCATTTGGATTAAAGAACGCGCCGGCGACGTTCCAGCGTTTAATGGACAGGATGAGGTCCGGCCTCACGGACGTATGCGTGCTGACGTATTTAGACGACATATTAGTTATCTCCGAGGACCTGGACCGGCACTTAAAAGACCTGCAGCAGGTCTTCGATCGACTTCGACTTTTCAACCTGCGAGCGAACAGGGAAAAGTGTGTGTTTGCGAGAGAAAGAGTTACTTACCTGGGACATGTGATTTCCGCTCGTGGTATCGAGCCTGATTCTGCGAAGGTTGAAGCCGTCTTGAACATGAAACATCCTAAGAACCTGAAAGAATTGAAGACGTTCCTGCAGACTTGTTCCTGGTTTCGGAAATTTATTCCGCAGTTCTCCGAAGTTGCACGCCCTCTCACTGATTTGACAAAAAAGGATCGACGCTGGCTGTGGGGGGAGGACGAGACAAGAGCTTTCGAGGAGTTGAAGCATCGCCTATCTACAAGCCCCGTCCTCCGCCAGCCAAATTTTGATGAACCGTTTATTCTACGCACCGATGCTAGCGCATTTGCCCTGGGTGCGGTGTTGATGCAAGGCCCCAGTCCTACGGAGGAAAGGCCTATTGAATACGCCAGCAGGTTATTGACTCCAGCCGAGCGTAATTACCACACTACTGAGCGAGAAGCTTTGGCAGTGGTGTGGGCGTTGGAAAAGTTCCGTGGATACGTAGAAGGAGCACGCGTACAGGTAGCGACGGATCATCAACCTTTGAAATGGCTGCTGTCGTTAAAGACGCCCAGTGGTCGTTTAGCCCGATGGGCAATGAAGATTCAGTCATATGACCTGGACATCGGATATACCCCGGGCCGTGTTAATGTCGTCGCAGATACGCTGAGCCGCCCTGTAACAGATGAGGTGGAGAAACCTGCCTCTGAGCCCTGCAACATCTGTCCAGTGGTGGTGGATCTGCCACGACGGGGGCCCGAAGAGATACGAGAAGCTCAGTTGGGAGACGTAGAAGCTAAACGGATCATTGATGACTTTGAAGATACCTCTAACCCTGATTCCGCGTTGCGATGGACCGAGAGGGGGTACTACTTGTCGCAGGGGGTTCTGTATCGCTGTGATCCAGACGGAGAGTCTGAAGAACCGCAGTTGGTGGTACCAGAATCCCTCCGCTTAGAGCTGATGCAGGAGCTACATGACGCGCCAACTGCGGGTCATCTGGGGGTTGAGAGGACGCTTAGAAAAATTAAAGAAAGATTCTACTTCAAGGGTATGAAGACATACGTGACCAATTACTTGAAGACTTGTAATGAATGTCAAAAATACAAGGCTACCAATTTGAAGCCTGCGGGCCTTCTCCAGACTCCAATACCCCACCAGCGTTTCGAAGTTCTTGCCATGGACCTGTTTGGCCCTCTTCCTGAAGGGGATCGAGGGGAAAAGTGGATCCTTCTCGTGGAAGACACCGCGAGTCGGTGGGTCGAACTGTTCGCGCTGGGTGACTCAACTGCTGAGACGTGTGCAAAGGCGCTAATCGAAGAAGTCTTCTTGCGCTATGGACTACCGCGCCGTGTCATATCCGACAACGGAAGTCAGTTTGTATCGGCGGTGATGCAGAAGGCCATGTATGTATTAGGGGTTCAACAGTCCTTGACTCCTGTCTACCATCCTGAAGCCAATCCAGCCGAGCGCAAAAATCGCGAGCTTAAACAGCTCCTTGCCATCTTGGTAGGACCGGAACATCGAAGTTGGCCAACCGTCCTACCGGCAGTCCGATTTTCTCTGAACAGCGCACACAACACGGGGACAGGACATTCAGCGGCTTACCTAACTTTTGCTCGAGAGATGCGATCACCGCTAGCCGTACACACCGATATACGAGCAATAGTCTCCGAGCAGAATTTTGTTCCGCAAATCACTCCTTACTTAAAAGAGTTTTCCCGCATACTAATGGATGTGAAGCGACGAGTGGAAGTCCAACAGGACATAAGGAAGACCGTAGGCGATCGGCAACGCCGGGATGTCTCGCCGTATAAGGAGGGTGACCTTGTTTTGGTGGAGACTCACTTGGCGAGCAATGCAGCCAAGGGGTTTACCAGTAAGTTTGCCCCCCGGCGTGAAGGGCCGTATCGTGTCTCGAGGGTCATTACTCCGACGTCGTTCATAATTGTCGATTCTACCGGAGAGATTAAGGGGAAATACCATGCCAGCGCTTTGACCCCTTATGTAGGGAATAGCCCAACGGTTAGGCATCCGCGCCGTCGCGGACGCCCAGCCAAGTCACGGCCGGGTCGTCCTTGTGACTTGGAGGGGGAGGATATAGCGAGCCCTCCGAGCCTACCTAGCTCTGTCCCTCCCGCCTCTCCGCCGCAGGAGTGCCGGCGCTCGAGTCGCCTACGGGCGGGTGCGCGCCCGACGATTCCTCGCCCCCCGCCAGTCGAAAAATAACCACAGGCGAGAGCGCACGCGCCCGTCCCGAGCACCGACGCTACCGCGGTCAACCATTTTGTATTCTATTTTTTCTATTTTCGTGTGTACCGCAATAAATAAATAATATAACTGAGAACGGTTGTTATACGCGTTTAAAATTAATATTAGAATTTATGAGCTAATAAAATTGACTTATTGTTGATAATCAAAATAATTAGATCTTTATTGACACTAAAGCAAGTAGTGTCGACTTTGTGCTGACTAGCTGACTCGCTGACGGAGGTATCCGAAGGCGCTTGATCTGTCCTCGCGGGGACGTATCTTAGTCCGAAAACTTTTCAAAAAACACGGTAGATGGCGCATGGCGCAGTCCGTGCCAAAAGCACTAAAAGGCGCACGCAAGATTTTCCGGTCGTATGATGCGTTTGAGATTGAGGTTTGACTAAACGTTCGGGAGTACCGGAGCTGACTGTCGCTCGCGTGCAATGCGTTAGCAAGATAGCACATGGCCCGCGTAATATATGAATTGTGATGTGCGTTAAAACCAACATTAAAAAAAACATACAGTCGCATTGAGAACCTCCTCCTTTTTTGAAGTCGGTTAAAAATGCACTCGTGGTATGTGTGTATTATAACATACAGGGTGGTAAGAACAGGGTATGCTAAGTCGAAAAGGGCTCATGGTAGTCATCATTATGAACAGCTTTTACTACGGAACCAACTCGCGACAAAAATCAGCTGTTCCATACATTTTCTCGAGTGTTATTGACATTTATCTATGGAATATCTGGTTTTAGGGTTGGTCTCATAGTAGAAATTGTTTATAATGATGAGTACTTTGCGCCCTTTGCAGCCTAGCATACCCTTTCCTTATAGCCCGTATGTCGATTTGACGAGGGCATCACGCCAGAATAGAGACAAGATACTATTTGTATGAAAATGACGAGGCACGTATGTTCTATAAATAAACTCTTTCTACTTTAGCTTGCGGTGCCAACTGGAATGACGAGCAAAATATCTACTACCTACCTACCTACCGTCCAAATATTTCGACTGCCCTACGAACAGTATCGGAACTACAGATGGCTTTTTTTACAAGGGAGCAATTTTATTTAAAGTCAAAATTTGATCTAAATTCATGAGTTAAAATTCGTATTATCGATTTATTTCGTTTAAAAGTTATATATATTTTTTAATATTCGTTTTTAATAATATTCGTATACAGGGTTATTCATAAAGGGTATGCTAAGCCGAAAAGGGCTCATAGTACTCATCATTATGAACAACTTTTATTATGGGACCAACCCGAAATTCGAGAAAAAAAATCAGCTGTTCCATACATTTTGTCGAGTGTCATTGACATTTTTCTATGGAACAGCTGATTTTTTTTTCGCGAATTTCGGGTTGGCCCCATAGTAAAAGTTGTTCATAATGATGAGTACTATAAGCCCTTTTCGGCTTAGCATACCCTTTATGAATAACCCTATATTGAAATAATAAAAAAGCCAGCCAGATAGCTGCAGCCAGGTGGAGCCGAGTGGAGCGACGACCTGCGTGAGGCGGCAGGTAGTAAGTGGATGCGTAAGGCAGAAGATCGTGCCTTGTGGTGTTCTTTAGGAGAAGTAATGTGGACAACAAGAACATTATTTTTACAAAACAAAAAACAAAAACCGACTTCAAAAGACCGACTATTGAGTTATTCATCTATAAAAAAAAAAAAAAAAACAGACGAATTGATAACCTCCTCCTTTTTTGAAGTCGGTTAAAAATACGATAGATGATGATGTTGACAATGAAAAAAATGCGATTTTGCAGTTTCGTTAGTGTTCGTAGCAACAGTCGATTTTATGCCAGACGTTGCTATGCAAAATATGAATGGAGAAGGGAGGTCGGTACAATCACAAATGAAGGTTTTAATTTCGCGAGATAATAAATTTTCGTTAAATGTTTAGGGAGAGGCCAAGCAAGACGAGTTTTTATTCAGGTTTTTTGCTTCCTTTTGGCTTTTCAAGTTTTGACGAGGCATTTAATTTTAGTCAAAAGCAAGTCAGTATATGGATGGGTGACCGTCAGCGGTATTTACTATTTGAAACAGGGCCGTGTGTCATGTGTCACTTTGTTTATGTGATGGGTTGAATTCACGTAACGAGTACAGTGGGGGACTGCCTTCGGCCGAGTACTCGGTTTGTGTAAACATTTTAACGAGGCGAGACAGTTACGTATTGCTCAATAACCGGAACCGCTGACGCTGCATAGGCCGTGCTCCAGATCCACAAGCGACCTAGGCACCGATCACGAGGCGCCGATTCAGCAACTCACCGAGATGACCAGATGGAAGCCTTCTCGTTTTCAAGTCATTACTACTCTTAACTTCAGATAGTATTCACCTAATTAAGTTTTAGACTAATTGTAATTATTTTATTAATTTAATTAAACTAAGTAGCCACAATCTTGGTTTCTTTTAAAGTCCTCCGATCGCAGCTAACGTAATTAGACAGTCACTAGAACCACAATTTGTTTGCTTGATCGAGTGCGCCCATTTACTGTCTCGCCACTGTACTCGTTACGTGTAATCAACCCATAAATACGTTGGAAGAAAAAGCTTTACCTTACTCGTAGTTGGCTCGGCATTATTTAGTTCATCGATAGTAAATTGCGGCCAGGCTACTGAGAATCGGTTTGTATTTGTAGCTATTTCAAGATGTTTCCCGACAATTAATGATACAGGGCCTGCTAGGGCAAGCTGCGCCATGATATCATTTACTAGCGACCTGCCCCGGCTTTGCACGGGTATAAAATAGCCCATGTTACTTAGGGATAATGTAGCATTCGAATGGTGAAAGAATTTTTGAAATCGGTCTAGCAGTTTTTGAGTTTATTCCACACAAACATACAAAAATACAAATCTTTCCTCTTTGTATTATTAGTATAGAAGTATAGATTACTGCTGTTTGTGGGTTGATTACACGTAACGAGTACATTAGCGTACGGGTAAAGAGTTTGCATATGACAGTGAATAATATTTTGCTAATTTTGCTTTCGAGACCCCTAGAGCTTGGGGCCCCGTATTGATTCGCCTGATGCGGCATTAGCTAAACCCTGGTCCTTAGGGTACCTACGCACTGACCGGTTTGCCGCAACGCGGCTACCCGTCCGGCTAGCCGCAGGACACGGTTGTAATTGCGGCCAGCCGGATTGCGGCTAGCCGCAGTAGCAACCGGACAGTGCGCATGAAAACGCGCGGTTTCTCGAATGATCGGCCCATTCACAAGATGGACGTTGAAGAAGTCGCAGCTATTTATTATATTTACTTGCGCTATATAAAGAAAAAGAAACAAAGAAAAAGGTACTGGGTGCATCCTTATTTGCAAACACGAGATGAGAGCAAGCATTTTGAAATATTTTTTGGAGAGCTCAAAAAGTATGAAGACAAGTTTTTTGGATACACCAGAATGAGTCTGAAATCTTTTGAAGAACTTTTGAGCATTTTGAGAACCAGTATAACAAAACATGACACACGGTTTCGGAATAGTATTAAGCCGGAACTTAAGTTAACGATAGTGCTAAGGTAAGTAAAATAAAATAATTTTATATTTAATTTGTTATTTATTTATTTATTTATGGCTCAAGGCATAAGGTCAAACATTTTAATTATTCTCCTGAGTGACAGTGACAGTGAACACTCGTCCTATCAACTCACAGTCACCAGTCATAGGACGGTGAACACTCGTCTTTCATTGAACTTTTTAATTTTATTAATGATCAGGAATATTCATGATTCATTAATAGAATCAAAAAGTTCAATAAACGACGAGTGTTCACTGTCCTGAGACTGGTGACTGTGAGTTGATAATGGCGATTGTACGTCAAAATTTTGAGGTGGTCGTCCAACGTCTAATGAGTACGTAGGCTCAGTGTGGGGATTATTTCTTGAATAATGTGCCGTTTGATATCCACGATACGTGTTAGCCCTTGAAAAACTCCATGACGCGTTTGAATAATCACAAAACTGTTGTGCATCCTTTATTACTTTTAATATATCTAACTTTGTCTGCATTTGCATGTGCTCGGGTATTTTCTTGAAATCCTTTACCAATGACATGAAAAAGAGGCGATCGTCGTCATCTTCCAATTTCTTTTTTTCTAAACTTTTACTTAACACGTCAACTAACTGTGAACCGACTTGATTATCATCATTGTTTTTCTTGCTTCTTTTTGGCGGCAATGGAGACATTGACGGAACATTGTCTTCATTCTGTTTACTCGTGTTTCCATCTACATTTACTGTAACATTACCATCTGTGCGGTTAACCGTTACTGTATCTTTTATAAATAAAAGATTATCGTAGAATACATATGGGACCTTCTTTTTTGCTGCAGACCCACTCTTGCTTTCTTTTCCTTTATGGGCCTTTACAAAAGCGTCGCGAATATTTCTCCACCTTTTTTGAAGATCCAGACCTGTAATAAAACAACAATTATTTTTCAGATATTTAGCAACAGGATGCTCATTCTCCGAATTGCATTATGTATTTCGGATTGGAGTTAGCACTGTCGCCGAAATAGTTCGAGAAGTATGTGCCGCTATATGGATTTGTTTAAAAGAGATGTGCCTACCAGAACCGACAAAAGAAAATTGGCTTCAAATTGCGAATGATTTTTCGAAAAGAGCTCATTTTCCCCACTGTATCGGTGCTTGCGATGGTAAACATATTAGAATTGTAGCACCGAATAATAGTGGATCAATGTGTTTCAATTACAAAGGCTTTTTTTCCCTGGTTTTAATGGCAATTTGTGACAGCAGCTTCAAGTTTGTATTGATTGATGTTGGAGCCTACGGTAGATTCGGTGACTCAGCAGTATTTCAAAATTCAAACTTTTATAAAAAAATACAACAGAATCGACTGAACATTCCTGAACCAGCGCCGATTTCAGAATCCAACAGCACTGCTTTTCCCTATGTCTTTGTAGGAGATGAGGCTTTTGCCTTAAGTGCAACTATGATGCGCCCATATCCAAGACGTGATTTAAATGTTACCAGAAGAACGTTTAACTATAGGCTTTGTGTGGCTAGACGTTACATTGAATGTACTTTTGGGATACTTGCGAATAAGTGGCGCATTTTCCATAGACCTATTAATGTTAACGTCGAATTAATTATTGGTATTATTAAGTCTGCGTGCATTTTACACAACTTCGTTAGAGATAGAGATGGGTATTCTTTTGAAGACTCGCTAAATAATCCACTGACAGAAACAATTGCACGAGATAGTGTACACAGAAACGATACAACTGCATTGAGATATAGAGAATTATTTGCTGATTATTTCATGAACGAAGGGAGGGTAAGCTGGCAGGATAATTACATTTAAAGCTCATAGGCTTAAAACATGAACATGAAACAACATTGTTAATATAAGTGTATTTAGGTAAGGTGCAACGTTTCACTTATGGCGCGAAGTTTAAATTTCAAACGGTTCAATAATAAAAATGTCAATATTATCTCCAATCGCCAGTTTAACGTTTAATCAGCATTTTTGAATAATTAGGTGCATTACTGGTTATTACCTTTACAAAATATCGTAAAAAATACTCAACGATTGGCGCAAATTTCATTATTACTTAATTTAGTTACCCGGTCTAACTCTAAAAACGAAAAAACCGTTTGAAATTTAAATTTCGCGCCATAAGTGAAACGAGAAAAAATGTAATCGAGTTGGTCACGGAGGTGGCGTGGTCGGTGCACATGGCGGGGGGGACCGCCGCCATTGATGATTTTTGGTCGCCTTGTAAACTTGATTAAGAATTGACTAGTAATTGATTAAAAGTAATCTAATAAGCGGAATCGTTGTATTCTTCTCTTCGGAGCCTCCCTTTCTGACGTATTATGTATAAATAAATAAATGATTGGTAGGTACTTACCGAGTTGTTTTTTTTTATCCTGTGGTAATTCAGTTCCATAGATTTCAGCCAATTCTTCCCAAGCTTTTTGGCGTAAGTTTCTGTCAGAGTATTCCGTAGATTTGGTATTCCATATTGCCGGCCTATTCTGTATTTCAATTATAAACTTTTCTGTATCGAAATTCATAGTTCATAAGCGCGTCACACACGTACGTAATCAGTGTCGGGCGGCCAACCGCAAACTAACCGCGTAGTGTGTATAGCAACCGTCCGGCTGGCCGCCCGTTGAGCCGCAGTGCTGCGAGCTACCGCAACGGTTGAGCGGCAGCCGCATGACAGTGCGCATGAAAACCAATTTTTCATACATATTTTTGACTGCGGCTAACCGGACGGCTGACCGCATTCCGGCTAGCCGCATAGTGCGTACCTACCCTTAGTCGTTTCGCACCGCGAGCGGTTCGAACCGCTGTGCGAATCGCCCAAGTACCTATAATTCTGTATTTCTGAAATATATATTTCGAAAAGGGACCTTTCGCACCGCAGTGCTTGGAGAACTGTGAATAGCGACATCGTTATGTACCAAAAACTCGTACGAAGCGTTGATTCCACTTTTACTCGTATTGTGCGAACTACTAGAGACGAATGCTCTGCCCGAGTGGATATTTCCCGGTAGCTAGAATCTGGGTGTCTTCAAGGCAAGTATGCTCCATCGTAGACCGCATCATTGCTTACCATCAGGCGAGATGGCGGTCAAACGCAAGCCTATTACAGAATTTAAAAAAAGTATCGTTTGGAATGGGCCGATTCGGACCACCCCATTCTCCTGTCGTAGGTCCGATTTCTTGTCAAATTGCTTCTTAAAACCGTTTAACAGTCATACGCAAACCAATCACTGAATTAAAAAAAAAACTTAACCCTAACTCCACTCATCATACTTTAGCTGAATAAATACATTTCAACACACAACCCAACACATCCAATCGCAAAATAAATAAAGGCATGCCCTAAATAATTAATCATGTTAGTTCAGCGATTCGATTAAATATTCAACTCGCAGTCCCGGGCCATTATCGATTAAAATGATTCCGGATGCTGTAATTCACTTTCAGTGGTATGAAATATACGGATATAATATAGGGATCAGTACGGAAGTCACGTACGCGAGTATGCATGGATATGATAGCGGGACAACACTAAAGGCACGGTTAGACCGATCTATAAACTAGATCGAATAGATCGATAGATAGATAAACTCTTTAAGATAAATATTATACATTTATTTTATTGAAATTTCATATTAGTAGGTACTCTTTTTATAACTCTTTAAAAAACCTCTTTTTTGTTCACACCAGAAATTACAAACAAAAAGGATAATAACATATAAAATGAGTGCGAAAATTGGTGGCGTTATCGCTAAGACCGATCTCTTCCAGGCAACCTTAGCTAGCTAATCGATAGTGCTACTAAAGTTTTAACGCATAGCGGTGAGATCGGCGAGCATTAAAGAAATAATATTTTTTAGTTAAATACATTTGTATTAGATATACCTACAGGGTTAAAAGGAAAGGGTCTGCTAAGAAAAGAGCTCATAGTACGCTGATCCATGAAAAAATGTACCTTAATTAAACTCGACAAAATGTGTGGAACAGCTGATTTTTTTTCACGAATTCCGGGTTGGTACCATTGCGAAAGTTGTTCATAATGATGAGTACATATTATTATGAGCCTTTTTCGGCTTGCAATTCTACAAAGTTATAAGGAAAGGGTTCCTTATTACTTTGTAGAAGTAATAAGGAACCCTTTCCCTTTAACCCTTTAAGGGGAGGGCTGGTAGATCAAATGGCAGTTTAACTTTTTTTTTATGTAATGCTCTTCATAACATGTTCATTTTGCTTAAGTATACTAGTTTTGCTCTTCAGGTATAGTTTTAGGTATAGCCTTAGTATTCTGTAGTTTTTTTTACATGGGACTAGGCATGCGTTTGACCGCAATCTCACCTGATGGGAAGCGACGATGGGGTCGAAGATGTAGCACGCTTGCCAAGGAAAACCTTTTCACTCTTTTTTTTTATGTAATTGGGTGAAGAGACGAGCAAATCGCTCGCCTGATGTTAAACGTCACGATTGCCCGTAAAAGGTCTGCGCCACCCAGAATTTTGAACTCGCAGAATTCAAGACCCTGCGCGGCACAGCACTGCGCTCATCACCCTGAGATATATGTTGTTTAATCTCCTATTTGCCCTGTAATTTCACTGGAAACAATGCCCTTCCAACCGGAACACAGTAATGTTTGCACATTAGGTACTGCTTGGCGGTGGAATAACTGGCAAAGGTGTGGTACTTCCCCAGGCGGGCTCTGCAAAAGAGTCCTACCACTATATTTTTGAACATCCCTGGATTGTACTTTCTAGGAAAAACAGACGCGGGTAGTGAGTTCCATACCTCTGCTGTTCGGATAGCTAAAAGCTAATAATAAGTTTGTACCTCTCAGTTTGATCGCGCCCTAAGGCCGGAAGCACACTGGCAGGTGTAGCGGTTATACTCGTAGCATAGCATGGCTACACTACTCGTTCATAGAACAATTCAAACTAATATCTACTATACAACCCGGTCACAATATCTGTGCACCTGACCTCGTGACGTCATAATTATGTCTAAACTTAACAATAAACATTAAAAAACAAAACAACAACAAAGCGAAAATATCTCAAAATTATCGGGACGTGTATCGGCAACGAAGGTGCTAACCGTACTGTCGCACCGGGGAGTGCGCGGAGAGGTGACAGGGGAAGCGGGAGAGGCGCCGCATTCCAGCGAGGTGCACAGATATTGTGACCGGGTTGTAAATGCGAATGTGTTTGTTTGTTACGCTTTCCCGCTTTAACTATTCAACTGATCATCATAAAATTTGTGAGCAAAATTGTCAGAGAAAACGTTGTCAGGTTTTGCCCATATTTAACTTAAAACATTTAATATATTAAAATTAACTACATGCCTACAAAATTTCTTGCAGATCCTTCTAGGCAAGCGTGCTCCATCGTAGACAGCATCATTGTTAACTTATCACCAGGAGAGATGGCGGTCAAGTACAAGAAAAATAAATATAAATTAATTGTCTTAAAAAAAACTAAAAAAGGTGTGCAAAGTTTGAATTAAATTTGATCGTTCAAAGTAGGGCAAAATCGAGTCCAAAAGAGTCGGTTACAAACATACAGGTGAAACTAATAAAAGCGTATCAAAAATAAAAAAACAAAAAACACAAATCTGGCCGTTTAAAGGTGGGTCAAAATCGCGCCCAAAGGAGTCGGTTACAAACAAACAAACATACAGGTGAAGCTAATAAAAAGCGTGTAAAAAGACTGAATTTCTTGTGTTGGCAGTGTTCCATCTTTCTCTCTTTTATTCGAGCCTCGAAACTATAACATATTATAGTTTCCCGATCCAATATTCGATATTAATTATGATTAATAGTCCAATTAGGTAAGTAAACGGCCTATCAATTACTCTTTCATTAAGTAATTGATTAGCGAAAATGTCAAGTAGCTCATTAGCCTTTTCAGAAAACGGCCTCCCTTTTCATTATTGATTACGGGCTGAAGTGGTTTAGGTGGAATGTCGTTTTTGACAATTTCGGGGTCTGGTCGAAAGTTTTAAGAAATGTTATTTTGTGGTGCGGAGAATATTCGACCTTATGGTAGTTAAATTATTTGCTTCTTAGTTCTATTTATACATCGATCTAATCCGACTTCGGCGTATTTATAGCAGCTTTTATTTTACTCGTCGTGTTAGTGTGTGCGTGAAAAATCTTACGGCTCAATTTTAAACCACTTCCCGATACGTGATTGGTCTGAAATTAGGTAGTAGACTAGCTTCCGCCCACGGCTTCGCCCGCGTGGACTATATCTCGGGAATCGATAATTAATTTAAGCCTCCTTTTTTTAAGAGCATGTTAATGGCGTCATACAATGGAAGCAGGGACCCCAAAAACCCCCGGATGCAATAAATCAGCCCCCTCGAATCATTTAGAAAAATGACTGCCATTTTGAATCATTTGGATTTTCACCACCACCATCAAGTAGCCCTTGCTAACTCCTATGACATTAAATTTAGTCAAACACCCACCCATCTTCAACCGTTTCGGAGATATAGGCCCTCAAAGTTTGTATGGCGGCCATTTTTTTAATGTTAATTTTAATGGCTCCAGAAAGGTCCGAGGTTTTAGTGACTTTTTAGTCTCAGCGCTTTGGTAAAAATGTTTTTAGTTTTCGAGATAATTAGCAGTTCCACCTCGAGGATGTGACTTTCCGAAGGTTTTAGATTTTTTCAGGATGTTGTTTACCCGCCTTAAGTTTAGAACATCTGTAAAGTTTCATTGAGTTAGCATCAAAACAAATTCTTTCCCCGTACTATCTTTACCACGGCATTTCACCCCCACAGGGGTTGATTTTCCAAAAATGGTGAAATTGGTGTTCGTTATTCTTTTAAGCTTCGTATTATTGTAAAGTTTCAAAACCGAGCGTCAAAAAACAATGCTTCTCCATACTAACTTTAACACCCTATTTCACCCCTAAGAGGTAGAATTAAAAAAAAATATTTCTTGGTTCACGTTTACTCATCAAGACAAACACACCCTCCATATTTTAAATTTCTTCGACCAGCGGTTTAGGCTGTGCGTTGTCTGTCAGTGAGTCATTACAATTCTCTCTTTGTACTATAATATTTAATACGCCCCTTTAGGGGTTGATTTTCCAAAAATATTGAAAGAGGTATGTATTATTTTCTTTAGCTTAGTACATTTGCAAAGTTAAATAATCGTAGAATTATGAAAAAAATATTTTGATACAAACTTCAACACTCTGTTTAACCCATTTAGGGGTTGAATAAAAAAAAATTAAGCGTCAATTATTTTTTTGAGTTTAGAATATTTGCAAAGTTTCGTAACGAAAGCATCAAAAAAAAATTCTTCATACAAACTTCAATATTCCGTTTAACCCCTTTAGGGGTTGATTTTCAGAAAACAAAAAAATAAGTGTCAATAATTTTTTTTAGCTTAGTATATCTGCAAAGTTTCGTAGCCACAGTATCAAAAAAAAAATCTCCATACAAACTTCAATACTCCGTTTCACCCCTTTAGGGGTTGATTTTCAAAAAACAAAAAAATAAGTGTCAATTATTTTCTTAAGCTTAGTATATTTGCAAAGTTTCATAACCACAGCATTAAAAAAAAAATCTTCATACAAACTTTATTGCTCCGTTTCACCCCTATAGGGGTTGATTTTTAAAAAATATTGAAATAGGTGTCAATTATTTTTTTAACTTTAGTATATTCGCAAAGTTTGATAATCGTAGCATAAAGAAAAAAAAATTTTTCATACAAACTTAAACACCCCTTTTCACCCTCTTAAGGGTTGAATTGGGCAAATTCCTTTCTTAGTGTGCGTCCGCTTTTTGATATAAAACTTTTGTCCAAATTTCACGTTTGTAGCTTAAGCGGTTTAGGCTGTGCGTACATGTGTCAGTCAGTCACGACCTTCACTTTTATATATATAGATATCTATGTAACTCCGATGAAAATGTTACCTCTATAAGCTTGTTTTAATCAAATTTTTTTATTTACATTTTATAATTAACTAGCTGACTCGACAGACGTTGTCCTGTCAAAAGCCATTGCGTCAATTCTATGTCAAATGTCAAATGTCAAAAGTTACATTAAAAAAGTTAACATTGTCCAAAGCGCTAAAGTTAAATTATGGTTTTAAGTATTTTTAAATTTTCTAATTTTTCATGTTTTTTTACTATAAATTGAGATGTGAGCTATCCTATCTCCTAAGTTAGATCGAACTGCACCCGGTGTGCAAATTTGATTGAAATCGGTTAAGTAGTTTAGGAGTCTATAGCGGACAAACAACGTGACACGTAATTTATAGGTATACTAGCTGACTCGACAGACGTTGTCCTGTCAAAAGCCATTGCGTAACTATAGCAACCGTAGTATGTTGATGCTAACTTGTCAATTTATAGTAAAAATTATCAGTATATATAATATATATGATGATATAATTTGCAATAAATTAAAATTGCGACTATAATTTGAGATTTAAACAGCTATCCTATCTCTCAAGTTGGATCGAACTGCACATGGTGTGCGAATTTTATTATAATCGGTTAAGTGGTTTAGGAGTCCATTGAGGACAAACATTGTGACACGAGATTTATATATATTAAGAATATTAAGAAGAAGAAGAAGATTATAATGCCTTATATATTTTTTAATTCATGCTGTCTTCGCAATTAAAAACTGCTACCTTTTGTATGAATTTTGTTTGTTAATGTATTTAGTGTACGTAGTTTATGTGAACTTAAATAAATAAATAAACATTTCTTAAATATTTTTTTATTCAAATCTCTTTGTGCCTATAAAACGCATACCAAACCTTCCTAGTCTAGGTATAAAGAAATATAGGATACGCGCTAAGTTTTAATGGAATTGGAGCACCTAAAGTAGTTTCCGAAGCTAATTCTACTAATCTAGTAGCTACTCTTTCCTACTTACGTTTAAGGTTATAAGGAAAGGATACAATTCTAATCTTCTTATCTGATGCTAACACGTAAAGGGTTCATTACTCATCATCGGGCATGAACAATTTTTGGTTGTCTTAAGGGGCGTCTAAACGGGCCATATTTTACGACAATTTGTGTCTGCAATTATTGGCAAATATTGCCCAGCCATCAAAAAAACATTTTAGTGCATTTTATGGCTGAGCAATCAATTGCAGGCAACATGTTGCAATATGGCTGCAATAGTATGGCCTTTGATTCAGAACCCATGATTTCATAAAAAAATTTTGACATACCAAAAAATATGTGGATATAATGCCGGGCCATCCTTAAAATATTGCATAGTGTGGCTGGTATTGCTAGCAATGTTGCCGGCCACAGTATTGCAGCCACAAATTGTCGTAAAATATGGCCCGTTTAGACGCCCCTTAATGTTTGCCCGAAGAATATAAGCAATAATTCTCAAATGCCCGAATTTTACTTGCCCGAATTTCATTTGCCCGAATTGTTTGTTTACCATAAAAGTTATGTGACATACTCTTGTTTGCCCGTACATTAGATTTAATAATGATACGAGTGCCATACGTATTATTATCCATTTTATTAATTGCAATAATATTATTTAACAGAATATTTCAACGCCATACTAAATTAATTTCAAATAATATTGTTTCTATTTCTGATACCTACTTATCACTATAATCGATTCATGTCGCTTCCGTAGAAATTAACCTAACGCCTTTGTCCTAAAAAGCGATTGGCTTTCTAGCACTTCGCCGGCCCTTGCCGCGGCACGCTCGCTACGCTCGCTCGGCTCGTGCGTTGTTTTTCATGTTCTAACATAACCTAACCTATTGATCGTTTTTATTTCTGATACCTACTTATCACTATAATCGATCCATGTCGCTTCCGTAGAAATTAACCTAACGCCTTTGTCCTAAAAAGCGATTGGCTTTCTAGCACTTCGCCGGCCCCTGCCGCGGCACGCTCGCTACGCTCGCTCGGCTCGTGCGTTGTTTTTCATGTTCTAACATAACCTAACCTGTTGATCGTTTTTATTTCTAATACCTACTTATCACTATGATTGATCCAAGTCGCTTCCGTAGAAAATTAACCTAACGCCTTTGTCTTAAAAAGCGATTGGCTTTCTAGCACTTCGCCGGCCCCTGCCGCGGCACGCTCGCTACGCTCGCTCGGCTCGTGCGTTGTTTTTCATGTTCTAACATAACCTAACCTGTTGATCGTTTTTATTTCTAATACCTACTTATCACTATGATTGATCCAAGTCGCTTCCGTAGAAAATTAACCTAACGCCTTTGTCTTAAAAAGCGATTGGCTTTCTAGCACTTCGCCGGCCGCTACCGCGGCACGCTCGCTACGCTCGCTCGGCTCGTGCGTTGTTTTTCATGTTCTAACCTAACCTAACCTATTGATTGTTTAGTTTAAACCGATCTTATGATTTTTTTCTAGAAGTAATTTCGATGGCAAATGATATTATGGCATATGATAATTACGCCTTACAATGATGATAACAAATGATATTATTGAAATTGACTTTATGGAAAACAAAGTTTCTAGCACGTGACTAATATAGTAAACAATGAGTATAACATATAAAATTATGAGAAACAATATTATGTCTGTTGACCAGTATAGCAGATAAAATTATGGCAAATGAAATTCTAGCAAATGGGTGTATACCACAATTTTTACTATGGGACCAATCCTGAAATCGCAAAAAATCTGTTCTACATAATTATGGTCGAATGTGATTGATTTTTTTAGGAACAGCTGTTTTGTTTTATCTCGATTTCCCGAATAATTGGTTTCTATTAAAATTGTTCATAGCAATAAGTACTCTAACTCCTTTTCGTCACTCTTAACGGACCCTTTCCTTAGAACCCAGTATAATGTAACTGCTATTACTGTAGTAGCTGCTGTCCGCAACTTCATTTCTATGTTTAGTAAAGTACCGCCCGCCTGCTTTTTTTCTGTTCCAACTTCAAAAATAGAACCCAACAGCCCAACAACCCAGCTCTCATTGGTTCATCCCTTTGCGTAATCCTTTCTGACGTAAGTAGGTCAAAGTACAAATAGAAAAGCTAAGCGTATGCTGAGACGCAGATGACACAGCACAGCACAGATTTTGCAGCAGAGCAAGCGAGACAGGCATAGCGCGCAGAGCAGGACAGACACATCGACAGCCCCTAGGAACAGTATTGAAACTACAAATTACATTTTTTACAGGAGAGTAATTTAAAGTCTAAAGACCTATGTAAATTAAAAAGGTGTAGCATCAACTTTATTCGATTTAAATTATGAAAGATTTTTATTTATTTATTTGTTTCACCCGCGTTTTCCGAGATAAAAAGTAGCCTATGTGTTAATCCAGACCATGAACAACCTTCATTCCAAATTTAATGTAAATCCGTTCAGCCGTTTTTGCGTGAAAGAGGAACAAACATTCTTACAAACTTTCACGTTCATAATATTAGTAGGATATTCGTATAATTGGTACAATGAAAAAAATCGTGATTTTGCAGTGTCGATCCTGCCTGTAGCAGCTGTCGACATGTCTGCGCCGCACGTGCCTACATCGCAGTACGTAGCTCTCAGCAGAGGAGGCGAGACAGACATAGAGCGCAGAGCAGGACAGACACACGTCTGCGTCGCTCGTGCCTACACCGCAGTACAATGCGATTAAAATAAGAATAGGACCGGCCTAGCGCCATGTTGTGACGTCACTACCTATGATTCGTTTTTAGACTAATTTTTTCTCTACCTATCAGATAAAAAAGTACGTGCTATTACAATATAAAACAAGCCAATATTTTTTAACATTGCTTTTTTTGCACACTATACCAAGTTCCCGTAGTGACGTCACAACATGGCGCTAGGCCGGTCCTATTCTTATTTTAATCGCATTGTACGCAGCTCTCAGCACGTTCATGCATTACACAATCTGCTCTGCCCTGCGCTGCGAGACCTGCGTTCCCTGCGTCTCAGCACACGCTCTGCCTTATAGTACCTAGTAGGTAGATAGGCGGAAAGTGCGTAGTGCGGTAGTAGGTTGTGTGACATTTGAACCTACTCGTCTCGCCAAATTCTAAGTTTAACCCTTCTTGAGATTTTGTAATGTGTTAACTACAAGTGTTACAACTTGCGGTGTGCCGGTTACACCTACGCAATGAAAAAAAAAAGATTATGATGATGATGATTATGATAAAAAGTAGCCTATCTGTTATTCCAGAACTTGAACTATCTGCATTTTAAATTTCATCAGAATCGGTTTAGTAGGTATTACAGAAATAAGTTGCAACAAATATTCAAACACAAAAACTATTTTTTTTTTCGCACTAAACCTAACTATAGAAACAAACTAAACTAAATTTTCGCAGTTACATTAGTAGGAAAGCATGACCTTAATTCGCAGCCCCATTAAGTTTATACCCTACACGACGAACGAAATGAATGAAAATATTTCGTACCGCGCAATATAATATTGTATCCTTTGGAAGGGAACTGGAGCCTTTTGAAGAGTCCACGTCATTTATCAAACGGTGCTGCGTGGGACTTGGAGATTTTAGGGGCCCGTTGACTTTTTTACCACCTTACCTTGCCTTTCATTTTTTTTCATTCCACATTTTGTTATAATTGTTACGAGACTATACACCTACTCGTGTAAGTTTTATTCGTATGCTCCGATTAGTTTCTATCACATTTGGTGATCTGTTTAAGGACTGAAACCTCCATTTCTTTTTATGAGTGTACTTTTTTAGTAAATATGTTTAAAAAAATTAATTCCCATTCGTAATGTGATTTCTTATCAACATGCGCGAACGAGGGAAAAAAAAAGTCTTAAGCCTGTGGATTTTTTGGTATCTTTAGCATGCAAACGCCGTAATTTTGAGATTCACTCATTCAGATTGAAAGTTGAAACACATTCGATACTCTTTTTCTTCAAAACCATGCTAGCTTTTCATCATAAAACACTACAGTGATAAAACTACCAAAAATCTACAGAACCCTTTGCCAATTAGCAGACTCGTGCTTTACTCGCCGAAAGCTAAGTAGAAAGTTTGAGAGATGGCGCCTAATGATTCAGTACTTGAACCAATGGGCTGCGAGCGGTAAGTGGTCACTAAGTCATCAAATGGACATGTTAGGAAAATATTTTTTCTTGTAGTTAGTCTATGGCTTTATATTTCTACTCACTGGCTTTTCGGTGAAAGAAAACATCGTGAGGAAAGCAGCATATGGAAATTCAACGGCGCATTGTAAACCCAGCAACCCGTAGCGTGGTGGAATACGGCCTAGTCACCCTTCGGGGATATATCAGAAGCGAGATGATTAAAAGTTGATGACCAATTAATAATGAAGAAAAAATTGCATCAATTATGCATGATGTACCTAAAATAATGTTTGTTGCATAACGCCTGCGATCTGTGTCGGAGAAAAATAATGACAAAGATACAAAAAAATCTAAATATAAGCTAGCTGTAATAACATTCAATGAGCTACTAAAAGAAATCCGGGTCAGCAGTTTCCTTCGCTCTTTTAACAAAGTTATGGTAATTGGTAACTGTCAGATGCATTCTTGTCGCGGCCGGCCATTCGAAAAACCAGTTAAAACCGAAACCCCAAACTTGGAACAAAAACAAATCCAGCCAATTCCAAAACATGAATAAGTAAACATAAAAGTAAAAGTGGACAGACAAAAACAATCCCGTATTCAGTATAATTTGCGAATTCTAAAAATAACATTCCCCTGTGGCCATCAGAGTTAATGGGCCCAATGGGGCGGCCATTCGATAACTTTGCTCGTTTGTTTTCTCAAAACAGTCCCGTTTTGGGCCACAGGATCTATCTAATAATGTATTATAGAACTTTTACCAATTCGCGGCGGGAAGTCGGTGTTGTTGGGGTACTCGTGCATTGGGCGGTAGGCAGACTAATTAGCGGAGAAGTTTTTTTTTAAATAAGTGACAAACAAGCGCCGGGCCAGCTGATGGGAAGTTGTCAACGCCGCCTATGGACATTTTTAATACTCAAGGGCATTGCTCACCTCTGAGGACTCTATTCACTCTTCGTTTGAAGCAATCAAAATTATAGCTTACTAGCTGACCCGTGCCCACTTCGTTGGGCATAATGTTAATTAAACCCGAAGCCATCGCGCGCCGTCCGGACCGTTTTTTCTCCGATTCACTTTGCAAAACGGACTACCACGTAAAAGCCTTTTTATTTTTCGGTTTTTTATATAACCTATGACACTCAGCATTAATGTGGCTTTCTATTGGTGAAAGAATTTTTAAAATCGGTTCAGTAGATCCCGAGATTACCCCTTACAATTTAACAAATATACAAACACACAAACTTTACTTCTTTATAATATTATTATTCACTTATTTATTCAATTTTCTTAAATTTAAATTTTTACGATATTTTTATAAAAACCTAAAAACATTATAAAAACTTAAACCTAGAGTACCACCGGCAGCGGGGCAGGGCCCAAGCATACCGGTGGTTAAGACTGTAGAGTGAGGAACCTCACTCTCATTATTATTATTCTTATATTATTAATTATTATATTATTATATAGTATATATAGTATAGACTAATATTAACATACTGTCGAATCTAATTTTTTACTTTTAACATATTACTGGCCACAAAAGCAAGTTGATTCATTTTAACAATGCTGTCCCACTCCCGGGCAAAGGTTCTGCCCCATCTCTTCCCCGACATTGTGTCCACGCCCGAAATTCGGTGCATAGGTACCTATATTTTTCTATGCTTACATCTAAGCAACTTGAGTTCTAAGATATTCGAAATTCACATAAAAATCGGCTTGGAACCCGTGTTCCGTCGTGGGCAAAAAAAAACGGGCCCGCATCTGGTCGCAAAATTGGTTGGTATTACATAAGCGAAGAAAATTTTATTAACGTTGTTATTAGACTCAACAGCCGATGTCATGTCGATGTAAATATTGGAACGAGAAAACATGTAGATACGTACTAAGTGCTCTTGTAATAACCTAAAGGCACTCCCTCACTTGAAATCGCGTGTAACGTAACAGTTCAGGTTCAAGCGTTACAGCAGTGAGGGTAGAGAACCGAGCAAATTCAAAACCTGTATTGATAGAGTGGTCACTGAGAAGGGCCGGCGAATGCTCGTCAGTCAGTGTAGCAGTATTGTAACGTAACGCTAAACGCTGCTACGTATAGGTACAATTTTATACCTATGTAATTGGTGTATGTCCTAGTCAAGCGTGCTCCACCGTAGACCAGATCATTGATTTTCATCAGGCAAGATATCTGTCAAACGATACTTTATCATTGATTAAAAAAATAGAATTCATTTTGTTACGCGATAAGCTCACAAGCAAAAATATTGGTAGATACATTTCTAGCGAATTCTCGCCAGCCAGTGAAGCAATGTAATTTAATGTTCGAAATTTAATATTCAATTGTTACATTACAGTCGAACGCTTCCGGTGATGAGCACCTTATATGAAAATTCTGAACTTTCCAAGCAATGAACGAACTTTGCTTTCAAATTTTCGCAGAGTGCTTACATCTCGCGTAAATACAGCTCACTGTTCCTGTTGTGTTGTGATATGACGACATTTACGTCTACATTATAGGTACGAATATAACGCAGATTAAGTAATGAACAATATTTAATTGCGCAGGAAAAATACTCGATTCGCATCTAAATGTTTACATGATCACTATATTTGAAAACCAAAAACAGATAGCTAACAACATTTTAAAATACAACACACAACAACTCGAATAATTCCTAATCAACCTTCATCTTTACTTACCTCGTAGTTGTCAGAAATTAATTTAACTTCACTTCCGATAACTTTATTTTATGTGCGTGGCACAAGTTAAGTTAAAAGTGCTGGCATATATTATATTTAAATCAAAATCTGAAACATCTGGAATATTTTACATGCCTGCGTTCGGATTCTAACTTGCGTGCATAAAAGAAAGTTTTGTCTACAATGATTTTTTATAACAAACATACATAAACCATCTATATACGAGTATGTAAAAATGTTATGTTCGTTTGTGTACGCTTCAAAAACTCAAAAAGTTCTGCACCGATCGAGCTGAAATTTTAGCATGATATATAATACGCATCAAGGATTGTTTTTATTTATATATTTTTTTTTATCCACAGCGAAGCGTGGCAGACAGCTAGTAAGTAATAATATTGGTGTAATGGATGGTGTAACGGTAAAACTAACTCAGTCAGAATGGTCACAACGACCATTTCATCGACCATTCCGTCTAATGCGCGCCACTGCTCCCCCAAAAGGAAATGTTTTGTATTTTCATGTTTTCTGCTACCATAGGAAATAATGAGCTCGCAGTACCTTTATGAGATGAGCCGTCGCTTAGTAACCAAGACCCCATTCTTAGGCGCTCGAGTTTATCTCCGTCACTCTCACTCTTACGACGTTTCTAATGAGAGCGACAGTGACCGAGATAAATATCTCACTTGCTAGAATAGAGTACCGAGTTTCGCTATTATGTAGGTACTGTTTGGAGTCAAAGGTAAGAGAAATGCGAAATTTCTTGATAAAAGGTGGCTAAATACATTACAGGGTTATAAGAAATGGGTATGCTAAGCTAAAAAGGCCTCTTAATATTCATGATTACAAAAAATATTTACGATGAGGCTAACCCTGAAAAAGCGAAAAAAAAATTGTTGTTCTATTCATATCATCGACATTTTTTTTAGGAATTGCAGAATTTCCGTGCTTTCATTAATTATGAGTACTTCCTGTGAGCCCTTTTCGGCTTAGCTTATACTTTTCTTATAGCCCTGTAGAAGCAATTCCAAATTTAAAATAATTATTGAAATTAGCGTATAAATCACAGAATAGGTCTTATTAGACAACTCTAATAGACTACTCTTATTTTCGTTTTTAGACCTGAAAACGCTGACAGGCTGACACCAGGACCAGGGTCACCAGGACTAGCCAGCCTAAGGTACCAAAACTTACTTCTAAATTCAAAATTAGTCGCACCGAGTTGAAGCACGTTCGACGTTCGTTTGTCCTTTACAATAGTTACGCTTGTTGCAAAGTTTGTTCAAAAGTGCTATAGCGTTCTCTTGTTATTTGACACCTTGTTAAAATCTGTTTTGAACTTTAGAAGGTAAAGGTTTTCGTGGTTTGGTGAAGTAAGGTTTTCCCTCAACAAGAGTATCAGGTGCACACTCAAACACACACATCCACACCCATACACGCACACACACACCCACACACTGTCACACACACATAGAGAACACATACAGATATACATAATATACAGTTAAAAGGATAAGAATAAATGGATCAACTGTTACTACGGGGCTAATTTGTAGATCATGACAGAAAAGTCAGCTGTTCAATAGAAAAAGATCAAAGACTCTCGACGAAATGTATGGAACAGCTGATTTATTTTCGTGAATTCCAGGATTGTCCCATAATAAAAATTGTTCATAATGATGAGAACTATGAGCCCTTTTCGTCTTAGCATACCTTTTCCTTTTGACCCTGTATAGATTTTGATTACCTTAGAATTCCAGCATTACATTACAATACTGCTCACGACGAGCATTCGTTTGTAACAATGGGGTCGGCCCACTGACTCCAGCCAAGTCGAGCCGCGAAGGCCTCCACCACTCTAACGACTGTTTTTGTAGTTGGGCTATCCATTATACTATTTACCTACATGTAATAATGACCCACACGCCTGCTCTTGTCAAAAACCTAGTAACACATATTTTGAAATAACCAGTAATTTAATTGAAAATATAAAAAATCTTTTTGTTATAATTATACACGGGAATACATTACTCACGTAAAAATTAAGTCGTCTACTATGACTAGTTTCGGTCACATTCGGTGACCTTCATCAGGCGAGTTTACAAACGTGACGCGCTCGCGGTTGCGTCTCGTTTGGCACAAGTCGTAGTAGACGACTTAATTTTTACGTGAGTATTCCCGTGTTTAATTATAACAAAAATGTGTGAAAACCACGTTAGTTTCCATAGTATAAAAAATCTTCTTCTTAGTCGTTCACTCTTGGCAGAGTGGTCGTGGTTGCCATGGCACACGGAGGCTCCTCGCCCCCTTCCATTGCTGCTGCACGTCTCGCAATGCTTCTCCATTTCTGGCGGTTTGTTACATCGCGAGCACACTGAACCACAGTGGACTGCACGCAGTCCACCGTCTTTTTTATGAGGTCGATCCATCGAGTTTGTGATCGACCGGGACTGCGCTTATCTTTAACTCGGCCTTGCACTACGAGCCTCTCCATCGAGTTCTCATTCCTGGAGATATGCCCAAAAAACTTCAGTATTCGCACCTGCACAATCGACGAAAGTCTATCATGTACATACGTGAAGTTCCTTGAGAATAGACTTGTTGGTGCGGAAAGCTGTCCACGGAATCATCAACATCGGCCGCCTACACCATATCTCCAGTGCATCGATTTTCCGGTGATCCTGCAGCCGCAGAGACCAAGTTTGAACCCCATAGAGGAAGATTGGAAAGATGAGGCATTTCATGAGACGAACCCCTGCTTTTTTGGTTATTCGCCTGTCCTTCTAAATCGTCCCCAGTCATTCGCCGACCTCATGATAGCACATCGTCGTCTGATCTCGTCTTCGCATCCTCCAGAGTTTGAAATAGTAGAACCGAGGTAGTAGCATTGTACTGCTTTACAGTTTGCTATATTTGTTATTCCTGCTGAATTCTGTCCTGCTCGATCGACTGCCATTACTTGTCTCTATTCAAAGCCCGAATTGGAGACTAGTGGTTTCCAGACGCGAGTCAGTAGCTCTTCTAAATCTTCTTTTGTTTGAGGCAAAAGAGCAGTATCATCAGCGTACTTAAAATTACCAATACAATACTTTAGTTAATACCTTTATTCCACTCACCCAAGACAAATCGCATAATATACTCAGTGTAATCGTCAAACAACAGACTGTGACTTGAATGTGCCTGAGAGAACATCATCTACTCGTACTGCTGCTGTGCCATCCTCGTAAAGCCGTTTGAGAAGGAACACTAGATGTTGTGGTACCCTTTATTATCTTTAATAAGACTACCCAGAGGCGTTCCCAGATAACCGTATCAAAGGCTTTGCGGAAACCAGCGAAGCAAATGAAAACGGGTGAGTTGTATTCCCTGGCCGTTTCAATTATCTGCCGCAGTATGAATATTTGTTCACGTGTTCCTCTGCCTGTCACAAAACCGGCTTGTTCTGGTGCAATTTGCCGAGTGAGGTAGGCTTGCAGTCTTGTTAAGGATGTGAACTAAAACTCTACTGGCATGTGGTAAGAGGGAGATGAGTCTGTTGTTATTACACTTTTTTGTGGAACCTTTATTAAGGAAGGGTATGAATATTGATTGATGAATAAAAAATCAAGGTACCTACGAGAAAATGAAGGGAAGAGCTAATAATCTTCAAATAGCTGAACAGATTTTCATGAAGCATACCTGGTGAAATAGAAAAAAACTGTTCGTTTTTGTTATTTTGGAACTTATCTTGTTTCGCTTGGAAGAAAACTCGAGACACTCGCACTTTACTCGAAATTAACACCCAGACATCAAAATTTTTTTTTCTTTTCCTGTAGGTAAATGTAAAATCTGCCGACTATGCCTTACTGCGCTTTTATCTCGGCCAGCCGATATCCCTACTGCATTGCGCTATCCATTAATTCCCAACTTGATTTTATCAGTACGATATGCTTGAAGTAATTACCAATTAGTTATTGGTTTATATGCATACTGGGAGCTGAAATTTAACTTATAATTTGATCAGCAAATATTACGACAATATTTTCCACTAGTTGCGCCCAGCGGTGTCATTCGTAATAAAATACGAGACAGTGATGATAAAAAGTCACCCATGTCCTTTTCTATACGTCTGACAACGTGTACAAAATCTCATGAAAATCGATTGAATAGCAAACGAATAAAGCCCGTCACACACGTAGCTATAATATATATTTCTATGACGTCACCAAACTATACCGTAATTTATAGCATCGCATATTAATATAATATATATTACTGTATATTATGGTATAGCAAGACATATTACGACATATTTGGAATGTACAGCATGTTCCAACGTGTTCGAGGGTTCGAGTATTTAAGTAGTAACTAAGTATTTAAATGCAAAGTACATATTTCTTAACTTTATAGAAAATAAAAGATTGATTTAAATTTTTTTTTAAATGTTTTCCTTAGGTACCTTAAACACACAGCAAGTCGTTCTTCAGAACTAATGCTTTTGCGCATGATTCTGTCTTTTCTGCTTATATAATTTTTTATTAATTCATGAAGATCTACAAATGACGATTTTAAACTCCTAAAATATTGAGCGAATTTTTTTGAGGATAACTATCCACGATACAAATTAAATTCGCCACGAGTTTTTTTATTCTCTAGATGGGATCAATCCATTTAGTTCTAGTTTTTGAGCCTGATAGGGGGCAACTGACATATCAAAAGCGGCATCAGAATCGTCCTCTGAAGAACTGTCAATTAAATCCAATAACCATGTACCTACTTCTTGAATTCATAATTATCTAATTAGTAATCAAAACACCCTGTATTATAAAACGCGTGCAAACGCTTGGCCGACCATCAATGAAATGAAGGCAAAATATATATTATAGCATCGTCTCCGTGTGTGGTAGCTTGCTATAATATATATTATAGCAAGGCATATTACTATATATTATAGCTACGTGTGTGACGGGCTTAAAGACTGTGAGATATTTTTTGAAATCTCTCATGGGTTGATTACACGTAACGATTTATTGCCGATATTTTCGAAAAGTTCTAGAAACGTATGAAAATGAATAGGAATGACATTTCTGTAATATAATACAGAATTTATGAATATTTAGATTATATAATTGCAAAGTAACTGGGCTAGGAGTTGGCTCGGGTGATTGCTGGCCTCAGAGTGAAACGCACAATACTCCCTTTGCGGGACGCCAGTGCGGAACCCATCGCCATCATATCGAAAAATAATAAGGCTGTACCCACCGCGCTGGCAAAGTGCGGGTTGGTGGATTCACATAATATGTACTTGTACGCCATTGAATGTATCGAGAAATAAATCGGTAGTCGATTCTTCGCAGCTAAAAGTAGGTGCCTCAGAACTCAGTACCTAATTCGTTACAAGAGTTCGGAAGTTAGATTAGTTAAGCAATTAACTAAACTAGTATTTATAGATCTAGTGTGGGATAGTTGGTGAGTGTGTGGGATTTTTAGTTGGAACGGAACTAAGTTGGAATTGATAATGATTCAGCAAAAGTATCTGTGGAATCTCAAAGTTCCCAATCCCCCACATAGTTGTGGGCACAATTTAGGATTGTTACAAGATGTTGCCAGAGTGAAAAAGAAACATGGGGATTAATGGAATATGTTTCAGCGGGCCCTAAACCTGCGTAAGGCGGCAGGTAGTAAGTGGATGCGTAAGGCAGAAGATCGTGCCTTGTGGCGTTCTTTAGGAGAGGCCTATGTCCAGCAGTGGACAAAAATCCGATAAGCTGATGATGATGATGATGATGATGGGCCCGAAACTAATTGTTTGTTTTTTTAGTCCAAATATTTTTTTCTGTATTTCAAACTAGGCTAGACCTGTCTTGTTTATCTTGGTCACTAATGTTTAGGATTCATTTTAACAGTTTCGGTGTTCAAGTGACCTTTCAGTTTTCAAAAATTTGTTTTAGCACATGTGCCTCTATTTTATCTCTGAAATGTTAACAAAATTCAAGTGCCTAGCTTAAATGGTGTATTTTTTTTCTTTGAAAATTTGACCCCTTTGGGGTGTGAAATGTCCAAATCTTTTTTGTAAACGTTTTCACCCGTTTCGAATCTCTACGTCAGGTTTAGGCAGTTTTTTTAGCTAGCCGTTCACTGATTACAAAAAAGCCAATTGCAAACCGTCGCTCGTATACAGAGGTGTAATTGCAGTCGTAGCTTCAGATGCAAAGACACATTTAACAGCTTGCAATACAAAATCCGTCTTGGTATTTAAGCTCATAAGTACAAAGCTTAAACACCAGCCACTCGACTCATAAAAGTCGAGTGGCTAGCTCTGCTGTCAGTCTTTAGGCCAGCTGAAGGCCTCTGATTTGGCTTGCGATTGTTGTAAAAGGACAAACCACCGGGACCTACAATTTAACGTGTGATTCGACCCACTCTAGCGCTCAGTTGTTCACGCCACCCGCGGTCACCCATTCGAAGACTGACCGTGTCGTCCGTTGCTTAACTTCGGTGATCGGTTACGGATACATAGGCAAGCTACGCTACAAGAAGAACATTATCGACATAGACAAATAATCAAAATGAAAACACTGAGTTTTCCTGGAAATTACATTTAAAATAAAAATACCTACAGCGTATTTATTGCTCACCTTTTCCTGTTTGGAGAAGGTTAAAAATAAATTACAAGCAACAATGTAAAGGATAATGATAACATGTACGGAAAAAAGCATTAATTTATTTTTCTCTTTATAAACATTAACATGTTATTTCAACGATCGCATAAAACCAACGTTTTTGCGGAGTTGATTGGGGGCGCCAGCATCGTATTGTATGAACAAAACTGATTGCTGTCTTAAATCATTTTTGGTTCGTCATTTAGCCACTTCAACAGATAATTTGGTATTTCTGTATCTATTCACAATTGGTGAGTGAATATTTCATTCAAGTTTGTAAAGGGAGGCATAGACAATGAAATCGGAGATGAATCTGATTTGAATAGAAAATGGAGGTAAATGTCAAAAGTGACTGACAGACAGTGTGAGATTGGTGTGAGATTATATCTATGGTGTGAGATAAGAAAAAATGGCGTAACAAGCACACCCTACACGTAGGGTTGCCAACTATACTGCTTTCAACAGTATTATACTTTTTTCATTAAATTTACTTTTTACTGTTGAACAAAAATAAAGTATACAAAATACTGTTTTCAGCATGTAAACACTTTATTATGTGTTATAATTAAACGCTTACACAAATTTGTTTTTATTTACTCCTCATTTATTTTAATTTCAGTTATAATTATTGTGGTGAGGCGTATGAAGTGCTTAAAAAAGATTGTAAACTAGCGGCCCGTCCCGGCTTCGCACGGGTATACTTTGGGGTAAACGTAGAGTAAATTGAAATCGGTCCAGTCGTTCACGCGTGATGGCGTGACCAAAGGTGTTGAGAATAATTATAGGAACTCTTTGTTAGTAGAACCTCTATTCTCATGCTATTGCGTAACTATAGCAACCGTAGTTTGTTGATGCTAACTTGTCAATTTATAGTAAAAATTATCAGTATAAAACGCACACTGTTTTGATAGATATGATTGAATTTGAACTTTGTACAGAGGTAATAAAGTGCAAATTGACTCTTGGACGTTAGGAACATACCTACATTGCTTAAACAACAGTGAGTGCTTGCAATTCAATATGAACTTTATACAATAGCAATAAAGCTCGTTTTAGTTAGAAAACGTTTGTATGGGAAAAATAAAAGGGCTGTATTTAGGGTTTTTCAATATTTCTGAGAGATTTTCTTAATATTTTTTTCCGTAAGAACCTTCTCCTAATAATAACAAATACAACAAAAAAAGAATTAGTGAAATCGGTCCAGCCATTCACGCGTGAGGCCGTGACCAAGGAAAACGGGTTTCATTTTTATATATATAGATTAGTAAGTTGTGCGAGAAGTTCTAAGAAATGTGTATTTAAAACAATAAATAAATATAAATACTGTTCATTTTCTAAAATACTGTTTAATATTCTTCACAGACCTGAATATACTTTATTTCTTGTAAGAAAAGTTAGCAACCCTACCTACACGGTACCATTGAGTAGTCACATGGGTTCCGTGGATATAATATATAAAAATCAATCGCTGTAGGTACGTCTCGAAACTCGAAAAAAAACTCGAAAAGAGCTCGACCACTTTATTTATTTTTTGTTCGATTTAATACAAGTTTAGGTACATCCCCTGAATTCGTTTTGGAATTGGTGACAAAAATAATAGTTAGCACCTTGATTGCGGAAAACGCATACCTTGTGTTTTCTTTTGTGCGACGCGGATGCGGCTGCACACGCCAGGCGCGTAAAACAACGCATTTGACTATTAGCCGCACTTAAGGCAAGCAAGCGTATGTGATTATTAACCGCAGTCAAAGTGTTAAAAGATAGAATCATTTGTATGTGTACGCACTTGTATGTCACACATGCGAATAATTGTGAACAAAAGAGGCGTATTTAACTGTTTTTGATCCCAAAACAAACGCAAGGATCAATGGTGTGAGATAAGAAAAATTTACCTGACAAGCACACCCTACCTAGGGTTACCATATCTCAGGATTTGTCCTGAGATTTCAGGATTTTTTCGACTTTCTCAGGATTGCGGCCGGATTTTGCAAATCTCAGGATTTTCGCTTTGAGTGCGATGTGCAAGTTGCAACGCATGAGCTAAATCCGCAATGTATAAAACGATAATACGAGTAGGTACATGATACGTTTTTGAAAGAAAATTCTCGAACTGTATAAAATCTCAGGACTATTCCATGGAAATCAGGCCTTTTCTCCGGTCTTTTGATTTTTTCATCTAGTAACCCTGACCTTACCGGGTTTCTTTCACTAGTCACCAGGGTTCCGTGGATTTATAAAAATCAATCGCCATGCGTTAGTCTCGCAAAAACTCGAAAATGGTTAGACCAATTTGTTATGTTCACCTCAATTCCGGGTTAGTTTAGGGGAAAGAAATGCGTCTTCTATAGTATAGCTGATAGGAAAACAATTGATGTCCTTGTCTAATAGGTTGCAATGACAAAGACAGATAAATTTATAGTTGGTTTAGATCTGTCAAATTAAGCCTTCAAACTTGTGCCCTTTACATATATAATTATGAATAGCTCCAATTTATTTTTCTCGATTCTAAGACCTCGCTTTACTTGATTCAAATTAAAAAAATTGAAAACCCTTAAGATAGAAACGAATAAACCAAAAACATTTCCAAGAACCACCGCTAGGAAATCTGCTTTCAAATATAATAATAATAATGGCTGTGACATAGGTACAGAAAGACAGACACCAAAGTCTCGCCATAAGCGTTTTTGCCCCAAAGAAGGTACAGAACCCTAAAATCCACATCCAAATTCGTTCACCCGTTTAAGAGCTATGGTACCGCAGATATAACGGTCAAACTTACAAAACCCCTCTTTTCGCGTCAGTGGTCAATAAGACATGACATTTCAGATTTCCGATTCCAAAATACACATGTATCAACTTCCTAATCTACCAAAATTGATGTAGCCCGCCCTTAGCGTCAGCACCCGGGTCAGCCGAGATTACTGGAAGGCCGACATTCGAGCGGAAATTACATGTTTGGTAGATGTGTAATCTTAGAGAGCTACGGCTAAGGAGAGCCGAGAGCATAGATTTGATTGGTCTGTGATGTGACCGAGAAATTCAAATTCAGAATTCAATTTTTTTTTTCGCAATATACAAAGTACATAATATATAGTATTACACAATAAAAATAATTGAAACAATTAAGAACATCCATTTAGATAAAAAAAAAATAACAAAAAAGAGAAAGACATAATAGTCCTAACTACCTCTAATATCGCTAAGGCTAATGAGTTGATTACACGTAACGAGTACAGAGGCGAGGCAGTGCGCTTGGCCGAGTACTCGGTTCGTATAAATATTTTGACGAGGCGAGACAGTCACTAGATCTATGATTTGTTTGCTCGGATAAGTGCAGTGTAGTCATTACTGTCTCACCACTGTACTTGTTACGTGTAATCAACCCATAAGGGTGTGTTGAGACGCAGGTGACGCAGCATAGCACAGAACAGATTTTTCAGGGCAAAGCAGGCGAGACAGACATATCGCGTAGAACAGGACAGATACATGTCTGCGTCGCACGTGCCTACACCCCAGTACGCAGCTCTCAGCAGAGCAGGCGAGACAGACATAGAGCGCAGAGCAGGACAGACACACGTCTGCGTCGGTCGTGCCTACATCGCAGTACGCAGCTCTCAGTACGTTCATACATTATCAAATCTGCTCTGCCCTGCGCTGCGGGGCCTGTGTCTCAGCTCAGTATGTGCTTAGCTTTATCCTAGAAGAAAGAAAAAAGTTTGAAAGAGTAACAAACATATACATAGACAAACTTTCGCATTTATAATATCAGTGTTTTTTTTTTTGTATTAAGAAATATTTATTTTTCACCTTGAATATATTTACATCTTTTTACATTTATTTTTTCAGTGTGATTACTGATAATTAGGCATTAATGTCTCGGCTACATTTGCCTCGGATTCTCTTTTTTGTTTGGTTCGTCCATCAAACGACTTTATTGTTATTTCAGTATGAAAATATTGCCCTCCTGGCAATCAAACAAAAAGGGGTTGCTCTGCATTGCTCCCTTAAGCTCCCCCTAATCCTGAGGGAAATACCTAGATTGAAGATTATCTTAGAACCCCTAAGGGGCAAAAAGGGGGTTCAATTTCGTAAGTTCTCAGTTCTCAGTTGTCAGACTTTTTGATCTGTAAGTAGTAATAAGAGATGTTAAAAGAAATGAGCTCGCGGGGAAAAGTTAAATTATATCGCGTAACCAATATCTTGCCAAGGTCGGAAATGAGCCCTTCAAGGCGGGCGAGTCCATGTTACCGAATTGTACTAGCGGTAATTCAAGATTTCACTTACTATCCTACAGGCATGGCTATAGCTGTCACAACGGTACAAAAATAGTAATTATAATTATCATTCGTTTTTACGTAGCTATAGTAATTGGTTTTTAGGGTACCGTACCCAAAGGGTAAAACGGGAGCCTATTACAAAGACTCCGCTGTCCGTCCGTATGTCTGTCTGTCCGTCTATCACCAGGCTGTATTTCATGAACCGTGATATAACTATCACGGTTCAGTACAGGTACAGTTGAAATTTTCACAGATGTATTTCTGTTGCCGCTATAACAACAAATACAAAAAAAAAACAGAATAGAATAAATATGGGGCTCCCATACTAGAAACGTGATTTTTTGCCGTTTTTTAGATAATGGTTCGGAACCCTTCGAGCGCGAGTCCGACTCGCACTTGGCCGGTTTTTACTATTAGCTATCTGTAATGGGATGATAGCACGTAACGTAACGAGTACAGTGACGAGACAGTGCCCTCGGCCGAGTACTCGGTTTATATAAACAGTTTGACGAGGCGAGACAGTCACTAGAACTATGGTATGTTTGCTCGGCCGAGTCTGCCCATTTACTATCTCCCTACTGTATTCATTACGTGTTATCAACCCATTGCTTTGCATACTCGTATAGCGAGAAAAGCTCCATAAAAAAGATTGACTAAAAAACCCTCTTCCGATTTACCCCACATGCCCCTATCAACCAACTGTTAACAAATCTCAATTTCCAAATTGTTATCAATAATCCTCAGCTGAAATACCAATTTACTTCGTAACAGGTACATGATACCTGATACATTATATCAGGTACAATTTATGTTCCCGCCCCAACTCTACGGTCGCATAAAATGTACGAAATACGAAACCAAACCGGCCTAAGAAATATACCTAAGGGAAGTAGGGCTGGGAAAGAGTTTTGTGAAATAATTATTCAATATTTGAACTATTTTTGATAAACAGATCCCTTTTTAACACGCTTTTATTAGCTTCACCTGTATGTTTGTATGTTTGTATGTTTGTATGTAACCGACTCCTTTGAGCGCGTTTTTGACCCACTTTAAACGGTCAGATTTCTTTCAAACTTTGTAGATATATCGAGGACCGATGACAATACACTAAACAAATCGTGTTTTTTAGTTTTTTTAACTATTAATTTGTTTAACACGCTTTTTCTATAAAGTTTCTTTAACTTTTAATACCGTTTAACTTACAAATGGTAATTTCGTCATTCGTGTCAGAGAACAGAGTGGCGCAGTGGAAGCGTGCTGGGCTCATAACCCAGAGGTCCCTGGATCGAAACCACGCGCTAGAAATCTTTTTGCTCAATATTTTTTTGTTACGCATCAATTTTATTTTATGAGGTCAAAGGATCGAAACCACGCGGCTACAAATCTTTTTGCTCAATATTTTTTGTTACGCATCAATTTTATTTTTAATTTGCTTGAGCAGACGGCCAAAATCGGATAACACCAACACATTTGTACATATTAAGGATGGTTAATAGTTAGCAAATCGAACTAAAAAGCGAAAAATAAATAATAGTTAAAAAAAAACTAAAAAAACACGCTTTTTATAAAAAACCGAACTAAAAAAATAGAAAATAAAATTTTATAAATTTAAATTAATAATAGTGTAAATAAATAAATATATGTATTTTATTTTTTAAAAAGCGTGGGGTGCTTTCTAAGATATTATCAAAATGCTAATCACTCTACTCATGTCTGTCAATACAAAATGTATCTACAAAATATATAATATCTATTGACCCATGCACCCCACGCTTTTTAAAAATAAAATACATATATTTATTTACTTACACTATTATTAATTTATATTTATAAAATTTTATTTTCTATTTTTTTAGTTCGGTTTTTTATAAAAAGCGTGTTTTTTTAGTTTTTTTTTAACTATTATTTATTTGTTGTAACTTGAGTGTAAGTAAGTGTGTAAGAGAGTGTATCTGTGTATGGCATCGTAGCTTTTAAACGGCCGAACCAGAGTTTTGTATCCTTCATCCGAGGGCCGAAGTGATTATAAAATCAGATTGATTTGCCACCCTAAAAACTGGTGCTGGACATCGTACTTATTGGTGATTATCAGTGTCCTCCGCAGTTTAGGTGAATTCATCGGAATTTTGATGGCCATTTTTAACACGCTTAGGTATATTAGCTTCACCTGTATGTTTGTAACCGACTCCTTTGGGCGCGATTTTGACCCACTTCAAACGGCCGGATTTCGTTCAAACTTTGTAGATATATCGAGGATCGATGACAATAAATTATTATCAAAAAAAATAGGTAAAAAAAAATTTTAAGTTAAACGGTTTTATAAAACAATAAAAAAATGTATAAATAAAATAGATACAGTCGTGGGAATTATAAACATATGCATAGACTAGACTAAAATAAAACCGTGGGGCAAGAAAACCGTAGGACGTGCCCCACGGTTTTATTTTAGTCTAGTCTATGCATATGTTTATAATTCCCACGACTGTATCTATTTTATTATTTTTTGGTTTTTAGTACATTTTTTTATTGTTTTATAAAACCGTTTAACTTAAAATTTTTTTTTACCTATTTTTATTTTCTAATTTTTAGTTTTTATTTTATATAGTACATTGTATTATACTGGTTGAGCACTTTCATTTGATACCCATATTGATGGGATCGATAAAACCTACGTTATCCGCCATTTTGTAGCGGCCGCCATCTTGTATTTCAATTTTTTATAGTATATTGTATTCTGCTTGTTGAGCCCTTTCATTTGATACCCATATTGATGGGATCGATAAAACCTACGTTATCCGCCATTTTGTAGCGGCCGCCATCTTGAATTTCAATATTTTTTTATAGTATATTGTATTCTGCTTGTTGAGCCCTTTCATTTGATACCCATATTGATGGGATTGATAAAACCTACGTTATCCGCCATTTTGTAGCGGCGGCCATCTTGAATTTATAATGATAATGAATAAACATAATTGTATTGTCACCAAAATCCAAAGTGTATGCAAAATTTCAGATTAATCGGTTGACAGGAAGAGGGTGAAATTTGAATTACTAAATTTGACCCAAGAAAGAAAAAAGAAAACGTGAGCTAAATAAAACCGTTTAAAAATAAAAAAAATATACTTATAAATAAATTAAAATAATTATATGAAGCTAATAAATTGTGTTTTTGCTCCGAACGCGATTTCTACGATTACTGTTAGCTAAGCTGTGACTCGGTACGCGAATTCTGTGACTACTGCTGGCTAAGCTGTGGTTCCCCACGGCTACTGGTACATATTCTGCTACGTGCCGCGTTTGTCAAAGAGCGATGACAATGCGTGTTTTTTAGTTTTTTTAACTATTCTATATAATTATTCTCAGTGTCCTTCACGCTGAAACGGGCGGACAGAATTAGACTGATAACGTAAAGGCTTATCACGATCACAGTTTTTCATCACCATGCGCATGAACCCGCGTGATACAGCTTATACCAAACAAGTACAGATTGATTGCCCATCCCTACAAAATACTCTTCCAAAATATAAATATTCCACCTGCCCAGGGACGGTAATAAAGTCTGGTGAAGACTTGCAGGCAGGCTTTTTCTAGATTAAATTGGAACGTACGGTGGTCCCAGTACACAGTACCTACCTAACTTCTCTTTACGGAGCCACTGTCGTATTTTTAATCGTAACCAAAAGTTTGCTGATGAAAATTTTAGTTCTCCCAATTTGGCCAACTGCAGGAATAAGTTTGCAGATTCGCGGTATTTAAAATAATAGATATAGCTTAGTTTATAAATAACCGAGCGAGCGACGCGTCTCTGCAACAAGTGATGAAACTTGCTTTTATCTGGATGTTGGTACTCGCGTAAAGGCCGTTTTTTTTTCTAGTTATTTAGGAAAAATTTGGTGTATTGGTTCTACGATTTTATAGATTGAAGTGATATTTCTCCAAAAACTTTTGATATTTGATATTTTTACAATATTCTGCAGAAACATTAGGTACCTACTCAATACTAAACAAGAATTTCGAAAATTAGCAAAATCGGTCCAGAGGTTGTTAAGATAAAAGTTTGTGATTGTTACAAAAAATAATTCTGCTCACTGAGGTCAAACCAAACCACACCACAGTAAATAAGGGTAGGTTAATATTAGTTTAACTACAGTAGTAGTTAAATTGCAGTAACTACTTTAGCTATAGTAGTAGTTAAACTATCATTAACCAATTTTTTTTTAAATATTTTTTATTATTTACTTGTCTTTTTAGACTTTTGTTTTGCTTAGACAATAATTATACGCCCAAATTGAAAGCCTCCACTTTTTTGGAGTTGGGTGTATTCAACTGGAAGTTTAAAGGTTTGAATTCAGATGAACCATGAGAGAAAGATGGAGCGTTAGATTTTTGGTGAAGCTAAGAACTCATCTACTTTCGCGCGTACATACACAAACTCCACAGTGCCGCGAGTGGGGGAGTCATTGATATGTCAATGTGTGCGTCCTGTATGCCTACGCGTGGAAGTAGAAGAGATCTTGGCTGAATCCAAGAACTAACTCAGGGATTAGTTAGGGAACCCTTACTACCCTACCCACCCTTGCATCGTAGATTTTCCTTGGATTCGTACAAAACCTTTGTTCCCTGTGTCCTGAGAGATACCTACAATCTTAGGCTTTTCAAGGTCAGAGTGAATAGGTATCTTCTAGGTCTGCGTGCTTCAGTTTCGACCTCATCGTCGCTTACCATCAGGCGAGCCGGTGGTCAAACGCGGAATTATTCGCGTTACAAAAACCCAAATCTCACGGCGTGCTCCATTTTTCTCTGTGTTTATCTGGGGTTTGAAAGATTCCGATTGGCCCTGTCAGTAACTTTTGATTGAGTAAGGTCTCAGTAAATTTAATTTAGCTTTTTAATTTGTCAGTAAAAGTTACTGATGAAGTGAGCCGATGGTGGAAACGATTTCGAAGTTTCCACCATCGCCATCGAAGCTACCAATATCTTTAGAGTAAATATTATTTAAGTCGACAAGGACAGTGATTCTGGTGTTGTATTTTTTTGTACTAATATTAGGTTTGAAAATGGTCATATCCTTTTCTTACTTATTATTAGCTAGGACGTTTTCACCCGCATTTTCCGGGATAAAAAGTAACCTATGTGTTAATCCAGACCATGAACAACCTTCATTCCAAATTTCATGTAACCGTTTTTGCGTGAAAGAGTAACAAACATACAAACATGCATACATTCTTACAAACTTTTTACTACACTATTATTATACGTACTATTTTTATTAGTAGAATTAAAATATATTTTGGGAGGTAATAATTATGCGTACTATGAGCCTTTTTCGACTTAGCATACCCTTTCTTTATAACCTTGTAAAGCGTCTTTGTTCTGAGCCTGACACTCGAACTCAGCAATAATAAAATTACGCTCAAACATTTTCAATTTCAACAAAAGAAAGGGGTTAAAAGAATATTTGGGGTATAAATCATATCGCAGTCAAATTGGCATATTTATGGCTGTAGGTACCTTTATTGCAAATAAATCTGTAACGGGCGAGAATCTGTGAAGAAAACAGTCTCGACTTATCTTCAAATTTAAGGAAAATCTGTAGCGGGCGAGAATCTGTGAAGAAAACAGTCTTGACTTATCTTCAAAAAGGACAGAACACACTTTGGTAACTTATTAAGAACTAGCTGTTTCCCTGCCACGCTTTGCTGTGGATAAAAAAAAACAAACATACAAAAAAAAAAATAGATAAAACCAATCCTTGATGCGGATTATATTATATATCATGCTAAAATTTCAGCTCGATCGGTGCGGAACTTTTTGAGTTTTTGAAGCGTACACAAACCAACATAACATTTTTATAAATATAGATTTAAAAACCCTTAACGTTGAAACGGGAACCATTACGAGAAAAATCTACTTTCACTGCTTTCAAATAACAAGAACATTATTTTTACAAAACAAAAAACAAAAACCGACTTCAAAAGACCGACTATCTATTTGTCGCGCACGTACTTAATGAAAATTTAAGACTTATATAGTTTTCTCATGGATACTATTATCAGAACTGGACTAAATTGAAATGGGACCAAATGGAAAGCGTCAGCTTTCTAATAAAAAAAGAATCATCAAAATCGATTCACCCAGTCAAAAGTTATGAGGTAACAAACATAAAAAAAAAAATAAAAAAAAAAAAAAAAACATACAGTCGAATTGATAACCTCCTCCTTTTTTGAAGTCGGTTAAAAAAGTGCTTCTAAATCGGTTTACCCGTTTAAGAGCTACGTTGCCACAGACAGATACACATACACACATAGTGGTCAAACTAGATGAGTTTTAAAATGACAGAAGTATTTGCCGATTTGAATGAATAAGTTTATGTTTAATTCTGAATAATTTTTATTGTAATTAGTAAATTTAAGTACCTATCCGCTTGTACGCTGACTGGCGGGCTCTGGAGAACTTATATTTACATATTTACCAACTTTGTAACCCAGGCCCACAAGCTTAATAAATTGAATTTTGAATTTTTAGAATTTTGAACTCACAACATCCGTCTTTTTGCGTCGGGGGTTAAACATTTGAAATTGCTCAGGATTCCACTCTGGCCTTCAATTTTTAAAAATTCGTGGTTTGGATTCCGGACGTTGAACTAAGTTGTGTATTTCGGCATGAAAATGTGTTTCGGTGTTTTTTTGTGGGTTTTTCGCTCGAACTTTGAAAATTTGCTGAAAAGGCTGAAATACGTAATTCTGGGCGGCGCAGACCTGTTATGGGCAAATGCGACGCTTAACATCAAACGAGCGATTTCCTCGTCTCGTCACTCAATTGATTAAAAAAAAGTGTCTTGGCGTCAGTGGCGGATTTCAAATTCAAATAATTTATTGCAGAACAATGTCCATACAATTACATTACGTAATCAAGAAAATTAAAAATAAAAAAAATTAAGGAAGAAATTGAAAACAAAATAATGTCAAAAAATTAAAAAAAAAACAAATAATTATCAAGAAATTTAAACATAATATTATCTTAACCTAAATTTAGGCTGGGATCCAGAATACTTAACATGTACTTTGGTCCAATGCTACATTATTGGGCAGTCCAGGTCGATCCGCCAGGCGAACAGCTGTAGGTACGCTGCCCCGCACGCGGCACATCAGAGACGCAACACGCTTGCGCATAATTGCGGATTTCGTATGGGGCACTCTAAAGTCAGGGGCGGATCCAAGATTTTAGTACGGGAGGGCTTGAACTAGGCTGAGGGTAAAAAAAACAAGGGTAGTAAGCCCCCTAGCCTCCTCTGTATCAGTGATGGCAAATAGTGTAGGTATAGTACTGACAGGGTAAGGATTGCGGACAACCGTACCATCGGCAGACCACAGCCCGATGAGTCGACGATATCAGAGCCATCGCTGGTCATTCCTGAATGAAATTGGCTCGAGACAGGGAAAAATGGCTTAAGGGCGAGAAGCCAGAAGGTCGATACAGGCTAACGATGATAAGTGGTTTTTTTTGAAGTAGTATCACAGAATAAATAATAGTAGCTATGTATATTTGGATACTTAGTATTATGGGTTGATTACACGTAACGAGTACAGTGGCGAGACAGTGCCCTCGGCCGAGTACTCGGTTTGTACAATCAGTTTGAGGAGGCGAGACAGTCACTAGAACTATGATTTGTTTGCTCGGTCAAGTGTGCCAATTTACTGTCTCCCCACTGTAATCAACCCATTACTAATTCTGTGATTCGGATAAGGCCACAGGCTGACTTGTGACATAATAAAGGGCCCGCAGACCGCACGCTCGAGGCGTTACGTCTCCGACATTAACATTGTTTGGGCCAGATTTGTAATAAATTACAAGGCGTTTGAAGCTAAAACGAATTGACCGGAGCAGAACCCTCTGTTCCACTCAACTCAACTCTAGGGTCTTTTAAGTTTTTTTTAGGATAAGGTATTTTTTAGGGGTTTGATTTTTTTTCGCTCCCTACCGATGGTCTACCTACACAGTTCACCTGGGGTGTACCTACCAAGGACATTTTTGTATATAAAATACGTAGGTAATCTACAGTTTATATTATTTCTTTAGATACATCAATATAATACATAAAACATGAGATACTTTATGCGTAAACGGAAATAAATGTTTCATACCATATAACATATTCTTCTGTGAATAGGTAGATAGTTTTTTGTTCTATCAAACCTGAGAAAATTTATTTAATTTTAAACATTTGTTACAACTTTATTTTATTTATCACGAAAGTCTATCTAAGAAGAAGAAGAAGCAAGAAAACGCTAGCAAAAGACCGTCGAGCCTCGAAATTGCTTCACCGAAAAGAGCCCTCTCAAACACTGATTGATTTATCGAGTGAAACCAAATGGTACAGCTGTGAGATAAATACGAGTATGTCCTTGCCCCCAGAAAAGCTATATAGATTTCACACGTCAAAATCTAAGCAAATAGAAATCAACTGAATAATTTCTAGCGGAAAGATATAAACTAAATGCAGCAGCGGTTTACGTAAACTGGCGAAATCCGGCAGTCTGTCTCTATCCTTCGCGACGACCGCACGTGTTCTGGTCGCTCCCAGCCACTTACGAAAAAATAAACTTTCAGTAAATCAAATTGGAAAATCAGTGTAAATTGCTTGTGACGTGTAAAGTTGTTTCGCGATTTTCGGTGAGTCATTTATTTTTGTAAATAATTAATTATTTCAATTTTGATGTTAATTTAGTTACAAAAATATTTTATGATAATATTAGCATAAATAAATATAATATAGATCAAAAGCAGAGTTCATGTCAGTATGTGCGGATAAACTACCAAAAAGGCTGGAGACGTTACCTCGTGGAATAGCAATGCTAATTCTCTAACCGAGATGAACGGACTTTTGGTCGCTTGATCTTTCTATCAGCTGCATAGAGAAAGAATAAATGATAAGCGATATAAAATAAATCGACTTGAATTTATCCCGGAAAATGCTAAAAAAAAAAAAGTAATATATTTATTGGTAAAACCTAAGCAACTACTAAATTTAAGTTACTACAATACTACTAATACTTCTTCTCTAATACTAATTCTTCTGTAGTGGTAGGGCTCTTTTGCAGAGCCCGCCTGGGGAAGTACCACACCTTTGCCAGTTATTCCACCGCCAAGCAGTAATGTGCAAACATTACTGTGTTCCGGTTGGAAGGGCATTGTTTCCAGTGAAATTACAGGGCAAATGGGAGATTAAACAACTTATATCTCAGGGTGACGAGCGCAGTGCTGTGCCGCGCAGGGTCTTGAATTCTGTGAGTTCAAAATTCTGGGTAGCGCAGACCTGTTATGGGCAAACGTGACGTTTAACATCAGGCGAGCGATTTACTCGTCTCGTCACTCAAATACATAAAAAAAAAAAACTTACTCGTACTATTATTTTATTACAACGTAAAAAAATATTTCTAACCCGTAATCACGAACGAAAATTAAAATAGCAACCTTTTTGAGGTCGGTTAATATAATTATCCAACAAATTTGCAAAAAACAAAGCAAATAACTTCCGAATGGTCAAACTAAATCAGTTTAGCCGAGCTACTCTTTTTAAACTCTGTTAACAGTTCTTATAATTCAAAGAAACACAAAAACCTGTCTGAAAATTGTGGCCTAAGGCTGTATGTGTAGATCTCTTTATTCATTCCACTGCTGGGATACAGGTCTACCCTCGAAGGGTGATTAGGCCGTATTCCATCACCAAATGCGGGTTGGTGAAATCACAAAACCCTTTTTTTTTTTCGGACTTAATAACAAACCTTCCAAGTACAAAATCGGTCAATCTATTCCAACAACAGAATGTCACATAGGAACTAACCAACATCATCATCATCATCATCATCTTCTTACCCTTGCCCCACCTACGTGGGGTCGGTACAGTATGTACACTTCTTCCATTCATCTCTATCACTCATCATATCTAAATTTACATTAAATAACATTTTAACATTTACTTATAAATACTCCCAAAATACATTTCAGTTTATTTTGGGCAGTCTGATAAAAATAATGACAAGAGAAGATAAGAAAAAACGTGGTTTCGATATCATAATTAAGTATATTAATTATGTTAAAACAAAATGACTACGATTTGAGTTTTACAATAAATTAAGACATAACAATTCTGTCCAATTATTATATTCTCAGTAACAGTTATTTTTTGTTTATTACATCAATTTATAGAGCGAAGTAAGACGACTCTGGGAAAACAATCTGAATATCTGATGTTTTGTAGCCATGTTTGTGTATTTATTTTACGATAACTTGAGTATGGTTGGTAAAGTAGTTTACTTCAGTGCAAATATTCCATTTAAATATGAGCAAAATCGGTCGACGGAAAGTTAAGATTCAGGAACCGCAAGATTTTTTTGTATCTCTTTCCCAGTTTAATTTGTGAGTTCCCCATTAATTTGTTAAATGGCTTTCCCAGTGGAACAATTTGTTTTAAGGTAAATAAATGACTTGACTCTGAATTCGGTACCCTTTTTTTAGACCCCGGTTGAAAGTCACAAAAAAAAAACGCCACAACCCATTCGTAACCCAAGACTTCCCGACCCTCACAAAAAAAAAAACGAAAATAAGCCTCGAGGGCGGAAAAATCGGCTCAAACAAAACTTAGATGAAAGGCTGAAGAGTGAAAGCCGAGTGTTGAAATATTCACCCGAGACCAGACCGACCGCTCTAGTTTTACCTAGATATTAGGGATATTAGGTCATTTTTGCTACACCTGCACTGCTCTAAGTTGAGTTTCTTTTCTTTCTTAGCCTTTTGTGTCCCAGTGCTGGGCATAGACCAACGTTTTTAACCGACGAAACAACGCAGCAAGGTTCTCAAGTCGAAGCGTATATTTTTTTTGGTAGATAATTTTCCAACGTTAGAAAACCTTTTTTTTATTTTAAGATAGGCTTGCGATTGACCGCCATCTCGCCTGATGGTAAGCAACGATGCAGTCTACGATGGAGCACGCATGTCTAGAAGAAACCGATTCACTCGCGACTTGAAGACACCCAAATTAAAGCTACCGGGAAATATGTACATACTCGGGCCGAGCATCTCACTCTAGCAGTACGCACAATACAGGTGGAATCAACGCAGTTAACTGAGACAATGGTTCTATAATTACGTTACCCTATTTCTTGATTAGTACAATGTAAAATAGGCAGGGTTCAAGTTAAACTGGAACATGTCTCAGCAAAAGCACGGCCGTTCAAAATGTGGAACAAACTCCCACCGGCGGTATTTCCGAGTTTGCAGCGTGGGGTTCCTCAAAGGGCTAATAGAGTCAAAGAGTCGGCAACGTATCCATGACGCCTCCGGTGCTACCTGTATCCAGGCGACGGTGATAGCTTACCACCAGGCGGCCCGTATGTTTCTTTGCGTAAAAGGGGCTGATGGTGTTTTGACCTAATTGATCAAGCGAAGCAAAATTATATGAGTCTAAAGGTATAAATCAACGTTTGTCCGACGATTACTAGATAATGGTTGATCTGATCTTAACAAAAATTTTACAAGCATTCTAATAAATAAATAATAAAATAAAATAAGCCTTTATTGACGAGTTACAATTTTTAACTTTACTTAGTTATCACTAGCGGTCGGTACTGTTTTCCCAGCTTGTCCTTCGACAAAGGCCTCCTCTAAAGCTTTCCACTTTTCTCTATCTCTCGCAAGCATTCTAATACCATTTTAAAGTTTAGTTTGACGCAAAATACTAGTTCATGATGGGGAAGAACCCTTTCCCCATTTTAAGGCCTTATAAAAATTTCTCAGCATGTGTCGTTTTTTTACCTCAAAATTCGAGCGCAGTGTTAGGTATATAAAAGCTACATGCACGCCAAGTTGCAGTCTTTCTTCTGCCGGATGGGACCATTATTTGCACAAAGGAGCTGTACCTAACCAGTGGTTTGCGGCGGACTGAGACTACACGACCCCTATCTCGACAACCCCTTGACTAATTTGGCTCATCTTCGAATTTAAAATTTGCATTGAAATCATCGATCAAGTACGTAAGCATAAAATCCGACTTCGGTGATTGAAATAAAGTATTTGTTTACAAAAACAAGAACATTATTTTTACAAAACAAAAAACGACTATTGAGTTATTCATCTATTTGTCGCGCACGTACTTAATGCAAATTTAAGACTTATATGGTTTTCTCATGGATATCATTATCAGAACTGGACTAAATATGGGACCAAATGGGAAGCGTCAGCTTTCTAATAAAAAAAGAATCATCAAAATCGTTTCACCCAGTCAAAAGTTATGAGGCAACAAACATAAATACAAAACATACAGTCGAATTGATAACCTCCTCCTTTTTTGAAGTCGGTTAAAAATATGAAGATCGGACAAACCATAGGTACATAAATTATCGTCGGTCGTCAAATATACAAGGTGTAACGCTAAGATAGTAACTATTACTTAAAGGTGATCTTCTACACGTGAAAGTGAACAACTTCTAGAATACAAGTTTGCTAAATTCGAGAAAGATAGTATCGAATCCCCATAGAAAATTGATCACGTCACTAAATATTTTGTATGGAGACTCGATATTTTCTTCTCGAATTTAGCAAACTTGTGTGTGTCACAAAAGTAATAACTTTTACAATAATTTAATAAATTAAAAAATAATAAATAAATAATAATAATAAATTAATTAATTATTAATTTTTTTTAATAATAACTTTGACGTGTAGAAAAACACCTTTGAACATTACTACACTACAAACTAACGCAAGCGCCAATTTTTTCCATAAACCTTACTTCGCTAGGTTAAAAAATCGCAGCGAAGTCGAACCTGTTTCGTGATCCCTATATCTCCAGAACCCTTCAACCTATATTGGAATGAACTAACTTGTCTACAAAAGTTTATGAAGATCGGATATACAGTCCAAGTTATCATCGAACAAATATACAAACATACAAGCACCAATTTCTTCCCTAGACTGAAGCCTCACTTCGCTCGGTCAATAATTAGTAATTACCGAACTTACCCAACTTCTCTCTCATTTTCTTAGCTTTGGCACGTGACGAATCAACATCGAGCTGTGCTGCGCTGTACTGCGCTGTGCTATGTTTGGTCAACTCGCTCGTCTAATATTTCAATGAGGATAGAAACAAACCATGCTGTGCTGCGCTGTGTGAGGCTACGCTCTGTTTAAAAACGCAGCAGTCTCGAGCGAGGCGCGCTACCCGCCGTGCTGAGCCGCGCTGTGCCGAACTGTGCTATGTTTTTTATGGATTTTGATGTGCTGATTACTTTTTTGGTGGACGGACAACATAGTTCTAGTTTAGCTTAGCTTAGTTCAGTGAGTTTAGTTTTCATTTAGTTTAGCCGGCGGTGGACGTTCAGCTTTATACTGAGCTAAGCAAAGCGCAGCACAGCTTGATGTTGATTGTTAAAAAAACGTAGCTTAAGAAACACAGCACAGCACAGCGCAGTACAGCGCAGCACAGCTCGATGTTGATTCGTCACCCTTACTGTTGTAGTGCTGTTCCAATATTATTCACTTTTTCGGGTACTTTAATTATTTTTCTTTATTACCAAATTATTGATCGGAATTTCATTACCGGCGAAGCTCGGTTATTGGCTTCGCAAGTTAATAAATTAAACATTCAAGGATAGTATAGCTTAACATTTTTTGAAATATTTTATAAAGTCCAATAGTTTTTTTTTATTTACAATTAAGTGACAAAACGATCAAATCGCTCGCCTGATGTTAAATGTCACTTTTTCCCATAACAGGTCTGCGCTACACAGAATAGTAATACAAACAAACATACATACATTTTTTATCAGACAGATTTTTATCAGCGACTCGTAAACAAACGGCACGTTACAGTCTTTGCTCTCGAAAAATAAATCAAAAAGTGGTAAAAAGTGAACTATGAAACAAAATTTTGTGTTTATTATGTTAAACTAACGACAGTCTCAAAGTGTAGTGATTTTCTCTGTGTTTCAAACTATATTAATGTAGTTTTAATACCAAAACAATATTCAGTGTTTAAAAAACCGTTACGAACTTTGGCCGATGACCCGCGAGAAGTGCATGTTGATGTAAACGCGTAAGCGACACCTTTTGCATGGCGCTTATGATCTTTTTAACGGTGGTCGTTATCTAGGCACGCTAAGGTGTTGGTAATGTGACGAGTTCGCTGCATGGGAATGTTTTAAAATAGCTAAGCTCTACTTAAACAATAAAGCGCTTGATTGCATGATATTTCATTTGTTACTGATAAATTTGGTGCAATTAAATTCTAACCAAAAATGGAGCATTCAGTAAAGAAAATGACTCCTATAAATTGCGAAGGCTGCCCCCAAAAAATAACAAATAGACAATACATGACATGCTCTGTTTGTAAATGCACGTATGATCTCTTCTGCGCAAACGTATCTTTCACGAGATTTACTATAATGGAAAAAGAAAAAAAGGCTTCCTGGAGATGTACCCCTTGTATTTCAAAAAGGCCGAAGGGTGATAATACAAATACGCCTGTTGGTAGTCATAATATCGTCCGAGATGCGGTCACAAATGAAAACGTAACGATAAGAAGGCCGAAATCATTGCGTCGACTCTCCCTAGAGAATTTGTCATTGTCAAGTCACACTATCGAAGATAGCTTTGAAGATGCTACATTTTGTCCTAGTTCTGATGAATTACCAAACGCATCAACACTTAAAATTAACCAACTAAAAAATGAACTTGATGAGATTATAAGTCATCTTATCAAAGCCAAAGAAGAAATAAATAAATTACAGAGGGAAAATACAGAGCTTAAGTCACAAGTCGAGTCAATAAAAAACCCAATAAATGAAAATATAAGTGTGAAGGAAAGTCGAGAAGAACAAATATCTTTAGAATCTGATAATACACAGAAGAATAAAACAGTCCTGAAAACTATTACTTTAGAAGAAAACTTCTCTCAAACAGAAACTAAAAAGAAACAAAATAAACGAAACAAACCAGAAACCACAACAAAACAAAAACGTAGCTCATCTCCACATGAAAAAACCTCAAATCGGAAGCTCCATAAAATACGACCAACCTCTAGCAATACAAATGTATCTATTAAATGTCAAGCACAAAACCCTGACCAAAAGGCGACTGAAAATATAATTCATGCAAATAACAAGAAGTTAAAAACCAATATTCAAGATTCTGATGTCGGAAAATCTGTGAAAATGCCCGTTGCTTGCAAGAAAAATCCGAAAATTCATATAGTTGGAGATCAAAGTTGCAAAGACATAGCAGCAATGATAATTACTCTTAGAGACAAAAACCGGAATGCAAAAGACTATGAAGTATTATGCTACTCTTACCCAAATGCTCACACTGAACATATCCTGCGAAACAGCGAGATCAATAACGACAACTTTCAAGAAGATGACTGGCTAGTGTTATCGTTAGGATCAAATGAGACAAACCCAACAAGATTTTTTATAGAGATATCTGCAATATTGAAAAAAATTACCAAACCTAATATCATAGTTACTAGCGTTATGAGCAATAGCCACTTAAATGAGGATAAACTCAACCAAGAACTGAGGAACATAGTCAACAACTCCAAAAATAGTCAGTTCCTTGAGCTTCAGAACCATCAAACAGCAAGTAGGTATCAACCACTAAAAACTGCTAAAAATAATGGTTATCTTATAAACACCCTGATTAATACAGAAGACTATAAGTCTTGCTACCTAGGAAAAAATATTACGCGAAAATATAAGCAAACTCAACTAACAACAAAACTGAAGACAGGAACAATACCGTACTTTTTCGATAAAATGAACAAGATGAATTCTATCAAAAACTTTACTAAAACAAAACTTGATACGACTCTAACCAACTTACCAAACACAATTAATGATGAAATCAGTAATAACTCACCAAGGCCAGGAACAATACCATTTTATTTCCAGAAAAAGAATACACCAAAAGCTTGCACTTCTCCAAAACCAATTCAGTTTTTTCTTGCCTGAAGAAACGTACAATCTAAACATACTACATTTAAATACTCAGGGTATAAGATCTAAGGTAAACCAATTAGAAATTTTGACAGCAGAGCGTCATATTGACATTTGTTGTTTCAGTGAAACATTTTTAAAGAATCATGAAACGGAAATATTTCAAATTGAAGGTTATACTAAAGCTGCACATTTTAGTAGGAAAAAGACATCACGAGGTGGTGTGTGTATTTTCGTCAAGAATGCAATTAAATTCATAAAGTTAGATTGGATAACTGATATGGCTATAGAAAAACACTTTGAGTGTTGTGGAATAGTGGTACCTGAATTAAACTATGTTATCATAAGTGTTTACAGAACTCCCGATAGTAATATAAATTTGTTTATTCAAACTTTAGAAAATATCTTAATTAAACTTACATTACGGACCAGAGCAAACAAGAAAAAAGTAATATTATTAGGGGATTTCAACATAAATTTACTAGAAAAGAATAAGAATACTGAGCTTTTTACAAATACAATTAAACGTTTCAACATACAACCAACAATTGCAGAAGCAACCAGAATAACTGCACATTCTCAAACATGTATCGACAACATACTTACTAATATAAAGAGATATAAAACTGAAGTTCTAAATATAGGTATATCTGACCATACTGCACAGATAATTAGTGTTGCGTCAAATCTAAGCTACCAACAAAAATACTGGTTCACTTATAAAAGAAATGTAGATTTGTATCTAGATTTATTTTTAAAGTACTTATCACAAACTAATTTCTCTCACGTGTATAATTATGATGAATCAAACAAAGCATACACAGAATTCTTGGACTTGTATAGCTTAATTTTTAAATTGTGTATACCTGTAGAACGAATCAAAGTAACATACAAAAGAAGGCCAAACTGGAAAACAAATGGAATTAAAGTTGCTAGTAAAAACAAACGAAAAATGTATGTACAACTGCAAAAAGATAGTAACAAAGAAAAGTATGTGGATTATAAAAAATATTGTAAAACGCTTAAGAAAGTAATATATACATCCAGAAAAAATGCTAATATCCGATACATTAACAGGAGTGCCAACAAAAGTAGAGCTACATGGGGAATTATAAAACAGCATACTTCCCATAATAACAGGATTAAAACTACAATAGAAAGTTTAAATATAGAAAATGAAAAAATTGTAGAACCATTAACAATAGCATCCACCATGAACAACTACTTTATTAACCTCAATAAACCAAATGATAAAAACCATTTGCCTCATTCAAAGTGTATCAACCAAAACTGTAAGAGTATTTTTATAAGGCCGGTTACTGCCCAGGAAGTTAAAAATATTGTCAAAGACTTAAAAAATAAAAAGAGTACCGGTCATGATGAAATATCTATGCAAATAATAAAACACAGTATAGATTATATTGCAGATCCACTGGTATATATTATTAATTTGTCAATAGAAACTGGGTGTTTTCCTGATAATTTAAAAAAAACACTAGTCAAACCACTGCATAAAAGGGGATCTAAAAAAGACATAGGAAACTACAGACCCATAGCAATATTGCCAGGCTTCTCCAAAATATTCGAAAAGGTTTTATATAACAGGTTAATATCATTCTTAGATTCTAACAGTCTACTTAACAATAACCAATTCGGATTTCGTAAGGGAAAAAATACGTCATTGGCAATATTCCAAATGTTAAGGCAGGTTTGGGAAGAAATTAATAACAAAAGAACAAGTATTGCGCTGTTCTTAGATCTATCAAAAGCCTTTGATTGCGTAGTTCATAAAACTCTACTTTACAAATTAGAAGCAATTGGAATACGTGGAACAGCTTTAAAATTAATCGAGTCTTATCTTAGTAACAGAAACCAATCAACTCTACTTGAAGTATATAATAAGAACACAAAAACAATAGAAAAAGTACAATCTGATTTCCAAAAGGTCGATATAGGAGTCCCACAAGGCAGCATTCTTGGACCACTTTTATTTCTTATATATATCAATGAATTGCCGCTTATCACTAACCATCTCTGTGTCATGTTTGCAGATGATGCTACCATTTTCATATCACAAGAAAATATTAATAACGATTATGAAACAGAAGTAAATAAAACACTAGAATCTATCACAAATTGGTTACAATTAATAAATCTTAAAGTTAATTTAGAGAAAACTAAAATAATTCAATTCAAAAACGTTAAAATGTCCCCCTTGCAATTAAAAATTAAAAATAAAGACAACCTGGTTAAAATAATCAACGAAACCAACTTTTTAGGAGTAACCATAGATTCCCATTTAAATTGGAAGGCTCATCTATATAAAATAAATAAAACTATTTCAAAATACTGCTATGCCCTGTCAATACTGAGTAGTATCACATCTAAAGCTGTTGCAACAAATGCCTATTACGGTTACGTTTATCCTCAATTAAGCTATGGCATTGTCTTCTGGGGCAACTCAGTTGATATACAGTCAACATTTGTTTTACAAAAGCGTTGCCTTAGATGTATCTATCATCTAGAAAATACAGATTCTCTTCGTAATCTTTTTTATGATAAGAAATTTTTAACTTTAACAGGAATATACATTCTAGAAATTTGTACTTTTGTTAAAAATAACACCGAATATTTCTTCAATATTCAATCTATTCGTGCTGGTAATCTCCGTAGCAAATATAAATATAATATTTGTATTCCTCAAATTAATAATACTATGTACTACAAAAGTTCCTTTATCAGTGCCATTCGAATTTACAATCACCTGCCATCACATCTAAAATGTTTGAGTGGTAATTTATTCAAAAGAAGTTTAAAAGAGTGGTTAATGTCTAAAGTCCATTATAGTCTCAGCGAGTTCTTTGATAATGTCTAACTCTAGTAGATTTATATAATTACTTTAATGTTTATTACAATAAAATTAAAGGAAATAATATTGTACATCCGAAATGGATATAAACTGTTGCAACAAATTTTAATTTTAAGACCTTTATACACACAGTTATAAGCAATAAAATTTATTCTTATTCTTATTCTTATTCTTATACAAACTGTGCCTCATATAATAATATTAGAATGGATTTGTGTGCAGCGCTTTTCTTTTTGTCTACTGTAGGTAGGTACTACTTTACTTTTCGTCTTTTATTTTAATTCATTTATAATATCGTGTCAAAATATCTACCTGCTTCCTTTACTTTTTAAACAATCTCGAAAAACTAACGTCGTTCTTTGTGCAACACATATTTATAGTACGGAACCACTTTCCTTTCTCGACAAAACTTCCCGCTACCTGTGTTACAATGAAAACTTTTGAATCGGGCTATACCCTCGTACTTACTTTTTATTGTATCTCTTTTGTAGACATGTGCAGATCCAGGATTTTGTTAAAGGGGCAACTATTTTTTGTTTCGAAGAATACATGTACGTGAGATTTCAGATTTCGTTCAAGAGGGGTTAGTATATTTTTAAATTCCCAACGAGTCACACTGTGACTCGTTTTGGTGTGACTGGTTGGGAACCCCCCATTTTTTGACGATTAGTACACCACCGAGACCAGCTCAAGATTTTGATGGTATTAATTTAAACTAAGTAATTCTATACTACATAGATAAATGTCAAACTTTGGATGTTGCAATGCTTGTGAGTTTAAATGTTCACGAAAGAACAGATAGATAGATAGATAAACTCTTTAACAGCTGAACGGATTTGGGTGAAATTTGGTATGAGCCGGAACTTTATCCCAGAAAACTTGGGTAAATAAATATATATGTATATTAAGCTATTGAATAGCTTCTATCGCGGGTCTTGAGCGTGGAGACTGAATCCAGAAATTCCGTAACGAAAATAATCTCACACTTTTTAGTTTTGTTGCCATCTATCGATGAATAGCAGAACTTTTAATGACTTTTTGAAATATCACGCTTGTCTCTTTAGTTCAGCAAGGTGTCGAGTGTAAGGTTTCGATAAATAATATAGTAAGTAATAGCTTTACCGCGGCAGTCCCCGAGTGCCACACGTTTTTTTTTTTTTTCATAAATTGGCTACTAATTAATCTGTATTGTTCACATCAAGTATTATAAACATAAAAATAATCAATGTGAAACTTCACATTGATGACTTTTGTAACCGTGGTACCGTGGACTATTCCGTGGTACTTTGTGGGGGGAATCGCACCCATTGCAACGGTAACTTTTCCGCCCTATATCCGTGCCTGATACGAGAAACTAAAACAGCTTTTAATCCGAGATCAGTAAGTTGGCTGGCGAGTGGTAGAGTTGAAACGAAGGGGATACTTGTGATCAACAAACATTGTACATACTTAGATGATTGTGTGGATACGCGCCCTTTTATCCTGGTCGATTACGAGCCTAGTGTGTTTTTGTAGTGTGTAGGATCTATACAGAGTTATATAAAAAGAGTATGCTAAGCCGAAAAAGGCTCATAGTATAGATATTCTATTTCACGATGAAGGTTTGGTCTTGTTTGTTGTTAGCCGTGCACATGCACATTGAGTTAGTGTGCGTAACCTCGGGAGCGCTCACGGCGCTCAGTCACGATCGCGACGCGGTCGAAGTCACTAGTGTTCTTGTACCCGCGCAAGATGTCAGCACAAAGTACCGTTTGTAACTCAATGTGCATGTGCACGGCTAACAACAAACAAGACCAAACCTTCATCGTGAAATAGAATATCTGTACTTATTTATCATTATTGACAATTTTTACTACGGAACCAATTATGAAATCGTAAAAAAATTAGCTGTTCCATAGGTTTCCAATGACACTAGATGATACTTGACAAAATGTGTCGGAATAGCTGCCTTTTTTTCGTTCTAAATTTAGTCCCATAGTAAAGTTGTTTACCATGATGCGTACTACGAGCTTTTTTCAGCATACCCTTTTCGTATAGCCCTGTCTGGTATAGTGTATACGCACCCTTTGTCCTAAATCCTGATCGATTAAAAAAAACGTTTCACACTCATAGCTCCCCACTAGGAATAAATCCTGTGTCGAGGATGCCACGAAACACACACAAAGACAAGGACAACTAACACCCAGACCCAGAACAGATATTTAAATTCATCATTCAAACATCTGCCCGGCCGGGAATCGAACCCGGAACCTCTGGCTTATAAGGCGGATACACTACCGCTGAGCCAAACAGGCCGACTTATTACGATTACAAGCTTGGTGTGCATTTTTTTCGCAGTGTGTGGGTTACAGCTTAGAACAGTATATTCAGCAGTATTAATATACTATTACTAGCTGACCCGGCAGACTTCGTAATGCCATACAGTACTTCTCTATGGTACTGCCTAATTAAATATAGACACTACACAAAACACTATTTACAATTTTATACTTATAATAATAAGTATATTACAATTACTAGCTGACTCGACAGACGTTGTCCTGTCAAAAGCCATTGCGTAACTATAGCAACCGTAGTATGTTGATGCTAACTTGTCAATTTATAGTAAAAATTATCAGTATATATATAATTTGCAATAAATTAAAATTGCGACTATAATTTGAGATTTAAACTATCCTATCTCTCAAGTTGGATCGAACTACACATGGTGTGCGAATTTTATTATAATCGGTTAAGTGGTTTAGGAGTCCATTGAGGACAAACATTGTGACACGAGATTTATATATATTAAGATTAAGATAGGTACGAATTTGTTTCGTGTATCAGTTGACAAAAGCAAACTCATCCATGAAAAAAAAAACACTGACATTGACAGTTTGTTGTTGTTTCAACTTTTTTTTAATTTGATATGACTTGGAGTCAAATCCTTCGAAATTTTAAAACAAATGAATGAACTATTCGATTTCGTTTTCTTTTTTTGTTTTATCTGTGCTCCAACGCACACTGTTTTGATAGATATGATTGAATTTGAACTTTGTACAGAGGTAATAAAGTGCAAATTGACTCTTGGACGTTAGGAACATACCTACATTGCTTAAACAACAGTGAGTGCTTGCAATTCAATATGAACTTTATACAATAGCAATAAAGCTCGTTTTAGTTAGAAAACGTTTGTATGGGAAACAGAAAAGGGCTGTTTTTAGGGTTTTTCAATATTTCTGAGAGATTTTCTTAATATTTTTTTCCCTAAGAACCTTCTCCTAATAATAACAAATACAACAAAAAAAGAATTAGTGAAATCGGTCCAGCCATTCACGCGTGATGCCGTGACCAAGGAAAACGGGTTTCATTTTTATATATCGCACATACGGTGCTATAACGTCACTTATGCTATTTTTATCGAAACTGAACTGAGTATGAGAAAATACACCTAATCTACCTCTTTACTTGGTGCGTTATTGTCACTTGTGTAGCACGCATACTTTCCGCGTGAGGGCATTAGTGTCGTTATGGTTTTGGCGCGAATCTGGACGCCACTAGGAGAAACAACGTTCCAAAGGTCAGTTGCGCGCGGCCGGCCGCGGTCCCCCGCTCAAGAAGCAGTCTTCTGGAGCTACAACGTTACTAAGGTAATTGTGACAATTTATTTTTATGTTTTTGGAGCAATAATGACACTTAGTTATTTGTGACGCTTGTATCTTGAAACAACAATGACACTTGTGTAATTAGTGACGTTATTTCCCCAATCTTTGTATTTTATGGTACAAAGTTAACGTTAGATTAACAGTAAAGTTGTGACAATATTGCTCCAGTATAGTAAGGATTATTGTTTTTATTTTAAACTAATTTTATATTTTTATGATAATTGCCTAACATGATCAATTGATTCCCTAAGCAATCTAGTAAATAATTATTTTGTGGTAATTAAAATAATAATAATAATAATATTGATAAACCAGTCGATCGTTTATTTTGTTATCATATTTTTTTTGTATGTCTATTTGTTATCATTATGTAAGTATTTTGTTTCTTTCAGACCTTAAATGAACCAACGCGGCAAAAACCTTGTGCTTCTGGCACTTTCAAGTGGCAATCAAGACTCGGTTGAAGTGCAAGATTTAGCCAACTCTACAAGTATTCCATATTCCGAACAAAAAAATACACTGTCTCATCATACAAATTCCGAGAAGCAAGTAGCACCAGCCAACCTAGATGACTACTATGAAAGTTTTTACAATGATCTCATTTAATTTTTATTTTACTTATAGTCTACAAAGTCACATTTACACTTGCAGGGAAAACGCTAAAGCCTTCCCTGATTTTCTTGGGAATGTGGCAGTGATTCTAAGAGTGTTTACCAAATTAGTATGAACATAATGATAATTAGAGGTATCATAAGTAAAAGAATTTGTATTTGATATACTACTATTGATTATTACGTACTTGATTAGATTTAAATACCATACGGGTACAATGACTGTGATTAAAACGCCTAATTAATAGTAAAGTTCTACGGATAATTGCAATGACAGCATTTAACGCCACTGATTAACCTGAAAACAAATAAAGTTCTACGTAGAATTAAGAAATTTTGTTATAGGTACTTACTTTTTTGATACTACAATAAATATTTTTTTAGAAATGTATGATGTCGTGTTTTCTTTGTTTTGAAATAATTGTCCGGTTTTAATTGTTTTCTAGTGCCATAACGTCACTTCTGGGAGGGTTGTAATTTTTAAACGTTTATTTTTTTTTTAAAGTAATTAATGAGATGTTAAATTTTACTTTAAAATGAAGTTTAAAGTTGTAGTTTAAATAATTATCATTTTATTTGTTTAGTCGAGAAGAACTATCGCTACAATGGGATGTTGAATTTTAAAATGCTTCTCCTGGAATATTACATCATTTGCATAAGTGACGTTATAGCAACGTATGTGCGATATGTATAGATGTATAGATTAAGCATTAAGTATTATTTATATTTTAAGCAGTACATATCCTTTTGAATTTCGCACCTGGTAGGTATGCACCTGGTTCACACAGTTCAGTTCAGTTAACACATTTTTGACACATGACAGATAACAAGAAGACAGTTGACAGATGACGTTAAAATAGCAAAATATTAGGATAAATTGGCTAAAGACTCAAATCGCGCCCCACTAGACCTCTCCGAAGCTCCACGGCTCGCGTAAAAAAGAATCAAGGTAAAAATCCTTACATTTTATCGTAAACAATACTTTTTGTGTTTGTCGTAGCGCCATTCCTTTTAATTTTATGACACCATCAATTTTTAATGAAAATCCTGACTCATCTCTTTTTGTTATAAACTTTGACCTATAAAATGGGGCTGTAAAGACCAATTTTTTTATTCCCCGAGAAATTCAAAAAGCAATATGAATAAATTAGAAAATATTTATGAGTTTACATAAGAAAGGTAATGTTTGAACTCCAAAATAGGACTTTAGAGAGACTTTGAAACACGTAATTTTCAGTAAATATTTGTTTGGATCCATCCTGTCACCGTGTCCTGTCTTAAAAATAAAAATATTTTATGGACCCGCTTATATATTTTTTTTGTGTTTTTATTTTTAGGGGTATATTTTATGGAACCGCTGAATTTTTATTCTTGTTTTTTTCTATTTTTAGATGTTGCTTAGACCTAGTTTACATTGTACTGTTTAGGCATACAAATTATGTTTTTACACGCCTTTTATTAGCTTCACTTGTATGTTTATTTGTTTGTTTGTAACCGACTCCTTTAGGGCGCAATTGAAGAGTGTTTTTTTAGTTTTTTTGAACGATTAACTTTAACACGCTTTTATATTAGTTTCACCTGTACGTAACATACCCTTCTGGACTCGATTTTGCCCTACTTTGAACGATCAGATTTAATTCATACCATGCACACCTGTCAAAGACCGATGACAAAGCCGGTTATTAGTTTTTTAAACTATAATTTAAACTATTACTCTGCTTAAAAATATTCTGTTTGGACTAATATATTTTACACCCTTCACTTCCTTCGGTTTACACTCTGCCGACCTTTTCTGCTTCCGATTGAATCGGTACAAATTCGTCGTAAATCGACACTGGCCAAAGAAAGTATCTCTTCGGGAATTCGTGTCATTTGTCATCAAAAAGGGCGCCAAAGTTATTTATCAATATGGCAACCCGATAGGCCCAATATACAAGATTAATGGCAGTTCGAATGACGCCTGTGTTGCCAGATGCTGTCGTAAAAACTCTTAAGACAATGTGATATTTGGTAAGTTTATATTTGGAAATATACTTATTGCGTGTAAGTAGGATCCTATACAATAAGTACCTAGTCTCGTATACGCTCGTTGTAGGCTGAGTAGCTAGTCCTGGTATCAAAGTTTTTAGGCCACTTATGGCCTCTGACATGGCTTGCGGTTGTTAAAGGACAAACAACCGGGACCTACAGTTTAACGTGTTATCCGATCCACGGTAGCGCTCAGTTGTAATTGCACCCGCGGTCACCCATCCGAAGACTGACCGTGCCGGCCGTTGCTTAACTTCGGTGATCAGTTACCAATCGAGTCGAGATACGCTATGAGCTATATGCTATATGCTATCCTACTGTAATGTTCTAAATGTTAAAGTTTGAATGATTTGTTGATATTGTTCATGCACAAATTACTGGGCGGATTTGGATAAAAGGTACACTAATCCTACTACTATTATAAAGGCGAAAGTTTGTAAGTATGTATGGATGTTTGTTACTCTTTCACGCAAAAACGGCTGAACAGATTTACATGAAATTTGGAATGAAGGTTATTCATGGTCTGGATTAACACATAGGCTACTGTTTATCCCGGAAAACGCGGGTGAAACCGCGGGGCGCAGCTAGTACAGTTATAAGGAAAGAAATGCTAAGCCGAAAGGGCGCATAAGTAGTACTCATCATTAATGATGATCACAGTTGATTTTTTTCCGCGTTGGTCCTGTAGTAAAAGTTGTTCATAATTTTGATTACTATGAGCCATTATCAGCTTAGCATACCCTTTCCTTATAGCCCTGTATTTAAAACCTGGATGAACATAGGCTACTTTTTATCCCCAAAGCGGTAGCTGTAATAAAGTTTTTGAAACCGCGAGGCGCAGCTAATAAAATGACCTATTTTTAAACCCACCCTAACCTAATTTTGTTGAATTACCCCACTCCAATCATAAAATACATGGAATTGAAAAACAACCTAATTTTGTTCATGACGTCTGTTTGACGGAATGCGAACTTCTATTTGAGCGGCACTTTCAATATTTAACTTAGCAAGTGCGACACATGGGGTTTTGAGGATGCGGAGTTTTAGGGAAGGGGTGGGGGGAGTTTGAATAGTTTCAGTTTAGTTCATTATTCATTTTCAACCCAACATCCTACTTACGGGGTGATTACAAGCGAGTACAGTGGCGAGACAGTGCTCTCGGCTGAGTATTAGGCTGAGGGCACTGTCTTGCGTGTAAAACCGCGTAGTGCAGCTTGTATTTTATAAAAAGTGATGAGTTGGGAGAAAATTGATAAAGAATTAAAAGTTCTTACAAATTATGCTTATTCGGCATTTTTGGATGAAAACTTGAACAACTTTTACTATGGGACGAAATCGGAAATCGCCTTATCCTTAGTGCTTGAACACGTTGACTCGCGGGCGCGGGCGCGGGCGCGGTCACGAAATATCAAACATACAGCATACTATGCAAGTGTTCACGTACAAAACGCAGGTGCGGCGAAAGTAGCGGGCCAGCTAGCGATTCGCGCGCGCGGCGCGCGCGGCTATATCAAACGAGTGAGACGTTTGTGTGTGTTCACGTCGAACTAGCGGCGGAGCGCGCGATTCACTCGCGACGCCAAGTAAGTTCAACCAGTTTGAAACGTCAACTCGCGCAAACGCCTGGCGGCCAATGTGAACACGAGTTCGCCACTTCTCCGCGCCCGCGCCCGCGCCCGCGCCCGCGCCTTCCAACGTGGACAAGCACTTATAGCCCTGTAGAACACGATTCCTCGAAGATTCCAGGTAGATATCCTACCACGGCGGTACGAGTTTAAAAGACCGGACAGGACTTAACAACCAGTTTGGCTCAGCGGTAGTATATCCGCCTTATTAGCCAGAGGTCCCGGGTTCGATTCCCGGAAGGGCAGATGTTTGGAATAATGAATTTAAGTATCTGATCTGGGTCTGGGTGTTAGTTGTCCTTATCTTTGTGGGCGTTTCATGGCATTCCCGACACAGGTTATTCTAGTGGGGAGCTATGAGTGTGAAACGGTATTATAGACGTACTTGTCCCGGCAACTGATTGATTTATTCCCCTTCTTTCCCGATTACGTCAGATTTGTCCCGGGAGATCATTACATTCGTGGATGAAACCTTTCTTACGAATAATTATGCGCTTTTTAGGATTCCGTGTGGTGAAAGATAAATCGGGAATTGGAGAATGGGTGTGAAAGGGGGCGGGAAATCTTCAATGGCATCGCAGCTCCTAAAAAGCAGAATCTGCTTTTTAGGAGTCAGTGCGTAGATTTTAATTATATTTGAAAAATTTCTCGATCGAACAACAGAGCAGTGGCAACAGTTGTAGCTTACAACAAAGAATTTCATAATTAGAGGCTCACCGTTTTAAAGAGTTATCTATTCCAAATCTTATAAATATATCAGTAAAAATTTATAAGTGTAACCGAAGACTAAATTCCACGGTGAAATATTTAGTTTGGAAAGATTTTGTGTAGTTTTTTACTAAATCACTGGCGAAATGATACAAAAGCGAGTGTGGCGTTTAAACTCCAATTGCAAACCAAAGTCTCGGTTCACTTAAAAAATATCAAAATTACTGTATTACACAAAACACACTGATACCAAAAAAAAATTACACATAATTATGTATGTATAAAAGGCCGATCAAAAACATAACGAGTGACGCAAAACGTTTTAGTTCTTTACAGTACCAAATGTCAAAACATAAAACCTTCAGAACTGAAACTGAATTTACAATTTCATGAATCTTGCCGTTTCTTAGAGAAAAAGATCTTTTTCCTTAGCTTTGGAGGAAAATGTGTAGTGGACTAAGTGGCTCAAGTGGTCCATGGCAGCTTCAATTAAAACACAGTGTACCGCCGATTTATGAGCTACTAACATAGCTATGCGCCGCGGTTTCACCTGTTATTCTGCACTTTTTGTATAGTACCTACCTACAACCCGGTCACAATATCTGTGCACCTCGCTGGAATGCGTATAGGCTTATATAGTGGCACTGTGGTGACAGGTGTCACCGGTGACAGGGGAAGCGGGAGCCTCTCCCGCTTCCCCTGTCACCTCTCCGCGCAGTCCCCGGTGCGACAGTGCGACTATATAAGGCTATACGCATTCCAGCGAGGTGCACAGATATTGTGACCGGGTTATATACCTTTTGCTTTTCCACAAAACGACTTCCAAAAAGGAGACGGTTCATTCGACTGTTTGTTGGTTTTTTGTTTGTTACGCGATTACATCGTCAATTGTTAACTTCAACACGTTTTCAATTGGTGTTGATTATACAGGGTTATACTCGTAAGTCTTATAAGGAAAAGGTATGCGAAGCCGGTAGAGGCTCATGATTTTGAACAACTTTTACTTTCATAATTTTCTCTTGTTTTTACAAAATATTATCTTAAGGTGCTATTCGCATAGCTGCAGTCTAAAACTGCATGCGGTTGCAGTCAAAAAAAATACTAACTCATTTAATTAAATTACTATTTTTATTTACAAGCCAGCAGGCTTCCATATACTTAGTCGCTGCACTACGGGCTGAAGCGTAGCTCGTAATAACACTTCCACATTTGCTGAACTGAAAGTCGGTCTCTATACGCATGGTATGTATCTACAGCGGTCTGTCACCGCCAATACATCAGACGGATTGTCGCCATCCCTCACTCAGCGGCTGAATTATGGCCAAATTAAGCGGATAAAGCGCTTCAGAACAGAAACTCAAGTGAAAAACGGGTTACATTTGGCCTAACTCACATTTTTTCATATTTTAATTACTGGAATGTTCATTTAATTGAAATGTTAATTAAATTAAAATGTTCTTCTATAAAGTTCCAGAGTGTGCTCGGAGTATCTTGTGTTGTGTCAAAAAGGTTTTTTATAAAAATTTAGAGCAAACGACTACACTGAGAAAAATTTCACTTAAAGTACGGAGCATACTGATAATCATATATTACTAGCGGCCCGTCCCGGCTTCGCACGGGTAGACTTTGGGATAAACGTAGAGTAAATTGAAATCGGTCCAGTCGTTCACGCGTGATGGCGTGACCAAAGGTGTTGAGAATAATTATAGGAACTCTTTGTTATAACCTCTATTCTCATGCTATTGCGTAACTATAGCAACCGTAGTTTGTTGATGCTAGCTTGTCAATTTATAGTAAAAATTATCAGTATAAAACGCACACTGTTTTGATAGATATGATTGAATTTGAACTTTGTACAGAGGTAATAAAGTGCAAATTGACTCTTGGACGTTAGGAACATACCTACATTGCTTAAACAACAGTGAGTGCTTGCAATTCAATATGAACTTTATACAATAGCAATAAAGCTCGTTTTAGTTAGAAAACGTTTGTATGGGAAAAATAAAAGGGCTGTTTTTAGGGTTTTTCAATATTTCTGAGAGATTTTCTTAATATTTTTTTCCGTAAGAACCTTCTCCTAATAATAACAAATACAACAAAAAAAGAATTAGTGAAATCGGTCCAGCCATTCACGCGTGAGGCCGTGACCAAGGAAAACGGGTTTCATTTTTATATATATAGATGATAATGATTTTCACCGTAAAAACTGGTGCTAATCATCGTACTTTTTGGTGATTGTCAATATGCTCCGTAGGTAGGTAAATTCATCGGAATTTTGATTGCCATTTGTCTCAGTGTACAAATAAATGTGGTTGAAGCCTCTTTTTCGCTAGCAAAGCCTCAACTGTGTGGTGATGAAAAATAGTCTATGTCCGTTTCTGTACAATATGTATACAAAATTTCGTGATGATCGGTTGAGAAGGCAAGGCGTGAAAGCGTAACAAACAAACTCACTTTGACATCTCATTTTTCACATTTCACATCAGGGAAGATCCCTTACATATTTCTTTGGGAACCTTTGTTGTCCTATTCCATGCCAAAGGTCCCTCACATTTAAAAATAAAAAGTTTATAAAACTAGCTGCACCCCGCGGTTTCACCAGCGGTAAATTTGTTTTTAATAAAAACTATCCTACGAGTATGTCACTTCTAATACCTCCAAGAATATGTGTACAAAGTTTCATGATGATCGGAGAGCCGTGGTAGCTCAGTGGGAGAACCGCCGCTTCACATTCTTGAGGTGGCGGGTTCAAACCCCGACTCGTACACCAATGAGTTCTTTAGGACTTATGTACGAATTTACATACCACTGGCTTTTCGGTGAAGGAAAACATCGTGAGGAAACCTGCATATGTAGTTCACGCAAAAAGGGCCGATTACCGGCCTAGTTGCGGAAAAAGAGCCCGCTCTTTATCTTTTTTCATGATGATCGGTTAAGTAGTTTTCGCGTGGAAGCGTAACAAACAAACTTAGATTCACATTTATAATATTAGTAGGGATGTTTAGAAATCCATCTAAGAATATTTCACACTAAAATTACCAATTAGCTGCATCCCGCAGTTTCTCGCACTATAATTCTATTGTACATATTAATATTCGATAAGTTATCGACAATAGATCACGTTGAACAAATCATCACTATCTCAAACGGTATGAAATCAAAGCAACGCGTTAATTAACTGTCAACCTCATACGTCTCTAGCTCAAGTATGTAGCTAACCAAGACATAGCGTAGAACGCTTAGGGTTGATTACACGTTACACGTAACTCCGGAAAAGCCTTGGTAGCTCAGTGGGAGAACAGCCGCTTCGCATTCTTGAGGTGACTTGTTCAAACCCCGACCCGTAGGTACCAATAAGTTCTTTCAAACTTGTGTAAGAATTTACATATCACTGGCTTTTCGGTGAAGGAAAACATCGTGAGGAAACCTGCATACGGCCGGAGAAGAAATTCAATGGCGTATGTGAATCCACCAATGCGCACTTGGCCAGCGTGGTGGTAGACCTGTATTCCAACATTAGGAGGATTAAAGATTAAGAATCTTAAATGGTGACACATAATGAGTACAGTGGCGAGACCGTGCCCTCGGCCGAGTACTCGGTTTGTAATAACAGTTTGACGAGGCGAGACAGTCACTAGAACCATGGTTTGTTTGCTCGGCCGAGTATGCCCATTTACTGTCTCGCCACTGTACTCGTTACGTGTAATCAACCCATTACAGTGCTTGAGATACGATGTCAAAGGGGGTTTACTTGCAAGGGGCCACCCCTTGGTAGGGGGTGAATTACCCTGACATAGCTAACATATTACCATCATATGTAAATGGCTGGGACCAGTTCCCCAGCATCCTGCAGGAATCGTTAATTTTCCGGGATAAAAAGTAGCTTACGTGTTAATTCTGAGTATAAGCGTTCTCATACGTAGTTCATACCCATCAAATCTGTTAGCACGTTTTTACGTGATTTGATAACAAAAAATCTAACATAATTTTCTAATATTTCTAGCTCAAAACGCGGTGATGAAAAACGGTGGTAATGATGATTTATGGCTAATATCCTTTTCTGTAATCTTGACGCCCCGGTTATATATATTTCATGACGATCGGTTGTGTAGGAGCTAACAAACAAACAAAGTCACTCTTTCGAGTTTAATTTCCATATAATATTAATTAGGATAGTACAAAGTAAAATAAGTAGATTTACTAGTCACCCAACGAAGTTTCTCTGAACTGAAGCCTCTTTTTAGAGTATCGTACTTAAGTGGTAAAACGGAACCATTATGATGAGAGTTCGTGTCCGACTGTCAGTTTATCTGTCTGTCTGTATCACACAATTATTTTGTAACGGACACAATTGTTTTGTATTTTTTCTAAATGTACCCAGACTACCCATACCCAGCTGTTTTTCCTTTTCTTACAATATAGAGTTTGTCTATCTATCTTTATCTATCTGTATTTTATTGTATGTTTGTCTGTAATTTTCCTTAGACACAGGTCGGAGACGTTATGCAACAAACGTTATTACATCATACATAATTGATGATTTTCTTTATGATAAATTGGGCAAAATACATAGAGGTACGAGTATATTGCTTGTCGGGATGCGGAATCAAAAACTAACCCATGCAGTATAAGGTACAGTCGAGCACAGAAAATGAAAAGCCAATAACTTTTAAAAGTGCTATGTACGTGAATGTACAACCTGCCTCAGGGACTCATCCGCGAGATTGGCTCGTCCGTTAATTCCCGCCAGAGGCGCTACCGCAGCCAAATTCATAATTGGAATCTATCAGCCAATAAAAGGCTTTCGTTTTCTATTTGCGGGGCGACAGTTGGTTTAATTAAATTTGGAATTTTGATAACGAGTTTGTTACGTTTTTGCTATTTTCATTCTAGCTATGCCTATTTTCATTACAGGCATATGTATAGTTGTTTTTTTAACTGTTTTCAAAAGAAGATTAGGTCCTTTGCTTGACTGTAAATATTTGTTTTAATTGCTAACTGATTTTCTAGGTGGCACTAAGACGTCAATTTCAATGGATTTTCAAAACATATAAAGAAAACAAGAACATTATTTTTACAAAACAAAAACCGACTTCAAAAGACCGACTATTGAGTTATTCATCTATTTGTCGCGCACGTATCTACTTAATGTAAATTTAAGACTTATATGGTTTTCTCATGGATACCATTATCAGAACTGGACTAAATTGAAATGGAACCAAATGGGAAGCGTTAGCTTTCTAATAAAAAAAGAATCATCAAAATCGATTCACCCAGTCAAAAGTTTTGAGGTAACAAACATAAAAAAAAAGAAAAATAAATAAAATAAAAAAAAACATACAGACGAATTGATAACCTCCTCCTTTTTTGAAGTCTGTTAAAAATAAAACAGATCCTTAAAATGTAGTTCAGTGGTTTACTTTTGTCAATTCTTCAGACCTGAAGATTATCACACAGCGCTTTAAAATAGAAAAGACAGCTAAAGACAATTTATCTTCGACTTAAGTAGTCTTTTATTCTTATCCTTATGAATAGACCATTTTTAACACGCTTTTATTAGCTTCACCTGTATGTTTGTATGTTTGTATGTTTGTATGTTTGTATGTTTGTATGTAACCGACTCCTTTGAGCGCGTTTTTGACCCACTTTAAACGGTCAGATTTCTTTCAAACTTTGTAGATATATCGAGGACCGATGACAATACACTAAACAAATCGTGTTTTTTAGTTTTTTTAACTATTAATTTTTTTAACACGCTTTTTCTATAAAGTTTCTTTAACTTTTAATACCGTTTAACTTACAAATAGTAATTTCGTCATTCGTGTCAGAGAACAGAGTGGCGCAGTGGAAGCGTGCTGGGCTCATAACCCAGAGGTCCCTGGATCGAAACCACGCGCTAGAAATCTTTTTGCTCAATATTTTTTGTTACGCATCAATTTTATTTTATGAGGTCTGAGGATCGAAACCACGCGGCTACAAATCTTTTTGCTCAATATTTTTTTGTTACGCATCAATTTTATTTTTAATTTGCTTGAGCAGACGGCCAAAATCGGATAACACCAACACATTTGTACATAATAATATTAAGGATGGTTAATAGTTAGTAAATCGAACTAAAAAGCGAAAAATAAATAATAGTTAAAAAAAACTAAAAAACACGCTTTTTATAAAAAACCGAACTAAAAAAATAGAAAATAAAATTTTATAAATTTAAATTAAGAATAGGGTTGAAAATTTCAATAAATATAAATTAATAATAGTGTAAATAAATAATTATATGTATTTTATTTTTAAAAAAGCGTGGGGTGCTTTCTAAGATATTATCAAAATGCTAATCACTCTACTCATGTCTGTCAATACAAAATGTATCTACAAAATATATAATATCTATTGACCCATGCACCCCACGCTTTTTAAAAATAAAATACATATATTTATTTATTTACACTATTATTAATTTATATTTATTGAAATTTTCAACCCTATTCTTAATTTAAATTTATAAAATTTTATTTTCTATTTTTTTAGTTCGGTTTTTTATAAAAAGCGTGTTTTTTAGTTTTTTTTAACTATTATTTATATCGTGAAGCTTGTGGAACGCCGAAGTTGAGCGAAACTTGGCGCAACCCCTGAACCAGCGGTTAAATTTAAACTTTGCCCATTGTTTGAAATCAAAAGCACCTATACCTCAACGATTTATTCCACCACCTCTCATATATTTATTAATGAAAAAAATCACAAAAGGACAAAAATTTACGGTGACAATAATTTGAAATTCTTGCTGCGAGAAAAAAAGGGAAAAATATCGCGTGCGCGGTAAAGATTCGGCGGAAACATTCCTCTTTTGCTGTCAAGGATTTTAATAAAAATGTTTGTGACATACGGAGGTTGAGTCTAAAACCGGTTGTACACTGCCGGGGCTTTCGCTCGATAGCGTAGCACAGTACATCTCGTAGCGTGTAGCGCAGTGTACCTCGTTGCGCAGTTGTCATGTAGCAAACTGATGCGCGTAGCACAGTATCACGTAGCACTGTGTATCGCGTAGCACTCTGTATCGCGTAGCACAGTTTGACATGACGCAGACCCCTGCGCATTGCACAATGTATCGAATAGCAAATATGTGACATGTAGCAAGCTGTTGTGCGTTGCACAGTGTAGCGTCTAGTACACTGTAGCACGTAGCACTGTGTAACGTGTAGCATAGTCTGGTTTGTAGCAGACGGTTGTGTATAGAACAGTCATAGCGTGAACTGTTGTGTTTTTCTACATAATAGAAAAAGCAATTGGTGACCATTTTGTTTTAATGAGACATTTCAATTAATTTGAAACGACATAGAGCGCATTTCCCCTAATGCGCCGGGTTTCAAACGAAACATGCAAATGCAAATAGTAAGGGAGCACTTTTAACTAAAAAGTTTTATTTGCTTTAAAATGTTCGCAAGACAATCTGCACGTATGTCCCATCTTATCAAAACTGAACAAAAAATTTCAACAGCAGAAGTCTTACTTTCCAAGTTGGCGACTTGGCTAACTTTGTGAAGCCATTGTTTTGAGTTGTGTTGAAGGGTGAAGGGTCACTGGACCAATTTGATGACAGGAAATATTAATTTTTTTAATCGACTTTTACCAGAAGAGGGAACTAATTTCGTTTTGATTTGACGGAGTAGGTATTTTTTAGAAAACTTTTTTTTTTTTTGAAGTCTTGTTAGTTTGGGCACAGATTAGATAATATGGTTTGGGTTAAAATATTTCCACTCAGTTTTAAATTACTTTACGATGTCCGATTGAGCAGAAATTAGGTAAAACTGGGTAACTTCAAAAGTGCAATTTAAGTTTGTTTTTATATCACGTCTTATTTTTTTTTCTAATTACTCTGGTAAGTTAACAGATTCCAAAAAGCTTGGTCGTTTTTTTTATTTCTGCCCAGTGATTTTATTTCTTAAAAACATTTAAAAAATACTAAAAATGTAGCAAATAACTAAATAAATAACGTAATAACGTAATAACGTACGTAGCTACCTACATTATCATTTAAAATAACAAGAGTTAATTAAGCCCCCCCGCCTTCAAAGACTTTTTTTCTCCAACCTGTTTACGTTACAAAGGCCATTTGAGCTCAGATTGGTTTTCAAGTTTATTGAATCCAGAGCAATGGAGTGTAAAACCTCTTTGCGACAAGGAACTGGAGCTGGGATATTATCTCTGTCACTTTCTGTCTGACGAGTTTTCTGATGAGATAGATAGTGACCGAGTATATTGTATGCGGTATTAGAGCTTTATAGCTAAGAATTAGTCGGGAATTAGAAAAGATTTGAAAGTCGTTAAAACGTTTTGAAATTTGAACGTTTGAGCTAAATGGTTTTCTAAAATAGAAGTAGCTGTTATACCTCTACAGTGAGAAAGCTCTCATAAAGTTGTTGGTCAAACGCGGACTTATTCGCTCTAAAAACAGTCCGAATAGCTTTTCTGAAATCGCAAAAAATCAGCGTTCCATAGAAATATGTCGATTACATTCAGTAAAGTGTATGAAATGCGAAATTGCAGAAATATCAGCTGCTCCACACACTTTGTCGAATGTCATTGACTTTTATGAACAGTGAATTTTTTTCGACATTTCAGTTTTGTCCTTATAGTAAAAAAAAAAAACAAAATGATGAGTGCTATAATCCGTTTTCGGCTTAGCATACCCTTCCTTTTTAGCCTTGTCTGGCCTTCTCGGTTTATTAGCAATTTTTCAAAACTTTCTAAAACTTTTTTCCTCTTCTCTATGGCCTTTTATTTTTTATGTGCACATTTTGGAGCATTCTTAATTTTTTAGTGACATTTAGTATGAAAAATGTGTTTTTTGCGGTTTTTTGCTGAGTAATCTGAGAGATTTCATTGACCCCTATTAACATTTTTCGCGTAAACATTATTTTTCCTTTGATTATTCAAATGAGCTTGGGATTTGTTTGGTCAGAAGTCGGGAAGAGATTTCCGTAAAAGCTTTTGAAAATACGACATCAGACGATTCGGGGAAGAAAATGACAGACTAGGTATAAATATATACTATTAGGCGATTCTCCCTAGAGTCGATTAATGGTTCGCTATCAACACATCACTACGGCGCCGTACAACACTACGCCGCTTGGGAGCGAGCGAGAGAGACGATTCCCGCGCGATCAAGGAAGATGGCGTGCCTCCTTTGCGATAACATTGTTAATTAATTAATCGGTACCTGACCTAAAGTAAATGAATACGGGTTAAAGTAAAAACAGTATTTCATTCATAACTAGTACCTTCAATAATGTTGGAGCAAGAAAGCATCTAACAGTTTTCAGAATTGGGATCTGAGCAAAATCGTCCGCGAGTTTGATTGTTTCAGCTTTTAGGTTAAAAGCAAAGGAACGAAGGAAAGCTAATTGGAAGTCGTCGTGTACTGTGATTATTGCTTCAGTCGTGCAAAAAAAGTACGCATCGAAGTATTCGCAGTAAACCATCTACAATACCTACAGAAACACGCGCGTCGTAACATGACGCTACTGTACTGTACTGCAGTCGGATTTGACAAAGTCTACAAGCCCGGAATACATACAAGTTTGTAGTATCTTGTAATTTCACCAAGGATATTCAGAGGTAACACTAAAGAACCGTGCTTTGGTGAGTTCATATCGTATTCTATTCAAATAAACAAAAACGAGATGAAACACAAAATGCCCAAAGTTGTACCTACTCAAGTAATCACACGTAAGTTAAGTACATTTGTACCTGTTGCATTTTGGTTTATTGTGTGAGAGTGAATCTGGAATCTGGCATTAGTTTCTTCCCTATTATCTGGTGCTAAGGAATCACATCAAATTATAACCTGAAATACTTGTAAAATTGTGATGATGATTATATGGGGCAATGATTTTATGTTTTGGGCACCAAGCTAGTCGCTTAATACCTTGACTGTTAAAGTAATTAAGTACCTTATCGAAATGTTCTGAAACTTATAATCTTGGTAATTCAAGAATGCATTATACATGTTATATTATATGTTCACACCGACCAAGTTAGTACAATTTAAAGTGGAGTCTGGAACACACTACCACTATAACTGTTCAGTGTGATAATGGTAAGCCTACAGAATCTATAACAAATACATAATAATCTTTACTCGCAGAACTTACTATGAAAACAACAAAAGTTAAATCAACTTTACCGGAGTCAGTTGTTTAAAGTCAGAGTTAGACAATTTACCAAGTTTGTTGTACAATAGCAATTATATTACTGCATTAATGAAAACCATGACACACTCATAAATAGCATGATATGAATAATAATAGTAAGCAAAACAAACTTACAAAATAGATTGAAACCAAGCGATACTAAATACTACCTATTATAGATTCTATGCGAGTAAGTTAATAAAGTCACTTACAATTAAAATATAAAGCAACTACTATGTCAGTGAAAGAGGTATTTTAAAGTCCATAACTGGTTAATATTCATAAATTGGTCAGAATTAATGGACGGAGGAACGATCCACTCAATATTAAATGGGATGTTCTCTCAAGTTGTTATCAATGAATAAAATGGTTGTACAAAAATAATATGTGTACCCACTCACACATAATAATAATTAATCCACATGTTATAAGATTATTAAAAACTCATAATTACTCTCAATTGGTCACAATAAGTGATATTTGTTGCAAATCCATTTGCGTTGATTGTACCTTGCACAAAGGTATACATATAGGCTGAGTGTGTATTGATCACCTGAGTACCAGCCTCTGAACTAAATTATACAGAGGAGTGGAGTATTTATTACAAGTACAGTAATTCATTGTGATACTCATTCATCGGTTAAAATAAAATATTTGAGCAGCAACTTCTTCAAATACCGATGGGTTATTTATCAATTACCACTTACAAGTAGACAACCTATTATTTCAGTAAAAGGTGATTTTACTGATGATGACTTAGTGCTAGTTTGTTTCTACTAGTTGTTTGAATGAATAAGGTGGAATAATATACAACACCTAATATTCTACTTGTGCATTTATTACATAATATGCTATCATGAAACTATGGGCAATACAAAGACCTTTTCAGTAAGGACATGCTCTTCCATACATTTACCTATATCTAGTCCAGGCCTGTCCTTGAAAAATGATGTATGAGTCAATGGATTTTGAATAATATTATAATATAAAATGTTTTATGATTATTTATAAATATGGACCTAGTTGGCTGAAGTAAATAAATTATTATTATCGATACAATAATATTTCAATAGTAATGCTAGTTTGATTAAAGGATCAAACATAACAAATAAAATAAATTAACAATATGCTGTTTGACACAAGACAGTAAGAATTTAATTGAGCTTATATGGTATCTTTTGGATATGAAAATGTACTCCTGTAATATTTGAACTTGCCTTTCTGACATGAAAGCAGAGTAACTGTAAATCATTAACTAAACGTTCTGTTGGTGAGCAACTTTAACAATGTGGCATGTTTCACTAAGTTAATCAGTCGATTATATCTTAACATTTGTTCAAGTAACAATATGGCACCTATGACATCATGTTATATGACATGTGAGAGAAAATAAGTACACAGTCATACACAGTTAGTATACCAAACCAAGTAATATAAATTGACTCATTTCTTCAGTGCTATAGTAAACAATTATTCTGAGGCTAACTAAATAAATTCCAACTAAATTAATTTGTGTAGTACTGCTACTGTACTGCTAGAAGCAGTGTATTGTCAGCCAAATGTCATAAATGATCTTATGTGTATATGATTGGTTACTGAACTAGAGTTGACCCTGTTTTCCAGTAGTTAACAGTGGAGTTAGGTAAACCAGATATTACAGTTTCTTTTGTAGAATTGGTTTATACAAGACCATAAATTGAGATGAGCATACACATGAAAGATTTGCGAAGCATAGCTGCTGATACACCAAAATATGACACGGAGCTATTCAAATGTTGGAATATGAATGAGTTGACCTTGTTCCTATTGGTAGACGGTTGAGTTTGGTAAACCTGGAATAACAATTTCTTTTGCAGAATTGGTTTGTAAAATACCACAAATTATGATGAGATTACAAATGTCCATTTGACAAAATCTTTGAAGTAGACCGCATGTTATCTTCGGATACACATGTCCATTTGACAAAATCTTCAAAGTAGACCGCATGTTATCTTCGGATACACATGTCTATTTGATAAAATCTTCAAAGTAGACCGCATGTTATCTTCGGATACACATGTCTATTTCATAAAATCTTCAAAGTAGACCGCATGTTATCTTCGGATACACATGTCCATTTGACAAAATCTTCAAAGTAGACCGCATGTTATCTTCGGATACACATGTCTATTTCATAAAATCTTCAAAGTAGACCGCATGTTATCTTCGGATACACATGTCCATTTGACAAAATCTTCAAAGTAGACCGCATGTTATCTTCGGATACACATGTCTATTTGACAAAATCTTCAAAGTAGACCGCATGTTATCTTCGGATACACATGTCCATTTGACAAAATCTTCAAAGTAGACCGCATGTTATCTTCGGATACACATGTCTATTTGACAAAATCTTCAAAGTAGACCGCATGTTATCTTCTGGTACACATGTCCATTTAAGAAAATCTTTGAAGTAGACCGCATGTTATCTCATGATACACATGTCCATTTAAGAAAATCTTTGAAGTAGACCGCATGTTATCTCACGATACACATGTCCATTAAAGGAAACTCTTCGGAGTAAGACCGCATGTTATCTCATGATACACATGTCCATATAAGAAAATCTTTGAAGTAGACCGCATGTTATCTCACGATACACATGTCCATTAAAGAAACTCTTCGGAGTAAGACCGCATGCTATCTTTGGATACGCATGTCCATTTAAGAAACTCTTCGGAGTATGACCGCATGTTATCTTCTGATACACATGTCCATTAGCGAAACTCTTCGGAGTAAGACCGCATGTTATCTTCTGGTACACATGTCCATTTAAGAAAATCTTTGAAGTAGACCGCATGTTATCTCATGATACACATGTCCATTTAAGAAAATCTTTGAAGTAGACCGCATGTTATCTCATGATACACATGTCCATTTGAGAAAATCTTTGAAGTAGACCGCATGTTATCTTCGGATACACATGTCCATTAAATAAAAACCTTCAAAGTAGACCGCATGTTATCTTCGGATACACATGTCCATTGAATAAAAACCTTCAAAGTCGACCGCATGTTATCTTCGGATACACATGTCCATTAGCGAAACTCTTCGAAGTATGACCGCATGTTATCTTCGTATAAACATGTCCATTATCGAAACTCTTCGGAGTATGACCGCATGCGATCTTCGGATACGCATGTCCATTAGGGAACTCTTCGGAGTATGACCGCATGTTATCTTCGTATAAACATGTCCATTATCGAAACTCTTTGGAGTATGACCGCATGCGATCTTCGGATACGCATGTCCATTAGGGAACTCTTCGGAGTATGACCGCATGTTATCTTCGTATAAACATGTCCATTATCGAAACTCTTCGGAGTATGACCGCATGTTATCTTCGGATAAACATGTCCATTATCGAAATTCATCGGCGTGTGACCGTATGTTAGCTTTGAATAAACAGGTCTATTTTCGAAATTCATCGGCGTGTGACCGTATGTTAGCTTTGAATAAACAGGTCTATTTTCGAAATTCATCGGCGTGTGACCGTATGTTAGCTTTGAATAAACAGGTCTATTTTCGAAATTCATCGGCGTGTGACCGTATGTTAGCTTTGAATAAATAGGTCTATTTTCGAAATTCATCGGCGTGTGACCGTATGTTAGCTTTGAATAAACAGGTCTATTTTCGAAATTCATCGGCGTGTGACCGTATGTTAGCTTTGAATAAACAGGTCTATTTTCGAAATTCATCGGAGTGTGACAGCATGCGATCTTTGGATACGCATGCCCTTTAGGAAACTCTCCGGAGTGGACCGCACCGAGAGATGTCTACAACATTGGGTGCACGAGTTCTACGAGCAGCATGGTGTGAGCTGCTACTGGGTGAACTTGCTGCTGAAAATGAAGCATGCAGCACTGCACCCGATGAGCCGCACAGCCCGTCTGCTGATGGTGCTGTTCGAGTATGGTTGCCAATGACGGCGACATCTGCATGAAAATGCACCATGCCGTCACTACCTGGAGCAAGACGGTGATATTATTCTGGATTGTACGGTAACATGAACAAATGGGTCTGTAAATGACTTTCCTTATAGAAGTATTATTGTTGATCTGTCAATTGAATATAGACTCATAAATGTTTGATCTTATTATCTTAATGACACCAAGTCTTACCTGAGGATGCTATGATGATCCATGTCTTATAGAATTGTTTCCAGCTGTCACCATTATGTAATATCTAATTGAATTATCATGTACACTAACATAGCGAGTACCGACCTCAACAAAGTTCTGGTGGTACAACGCATGGTTGTGGTCGAGTAAGTTGTCAACTTCTATGCAACAGAAGTTGAAGTTAACATTGGCTATGTCTGTGAACAGTGAGTCCGTAGCTTGGCTGCTGAATATGAAGCAAGCAGCACTGCACGGGAATGAGCTGCACAGCCTGTTGGCCGATGGTGCTGCTCCAGCATGGTTGCCAGCGAGGGCGACATCTGGACGAGAATGCATCATGCCATCGACATTTGAAACAATACGGTGTTAATCTGGATTGGTAACATTCATCCATGGGTCTGTAAATCAGTGTTTTCCTATGAAAGTCGTATTCAACACTCAATTGAATTTTGACACACATGTGTCTGATGATATAATAATTTTTAACTTATGAACACTATATTTTATTTGATACTATATGATCTATGTCTCATGGCATTAATTCACCTGATGTTGCCATGACAATATCTATAATAAAATTTCAGATCTAACTGAATTTTCATAACAATAACTGAACGATTTGCGATCAACAGAATCGCGAGTTTGATGCGACACCACATGGTCATGGTTGAGTAAGTTGTCAACTTCTGTGCAACAGAAGCTGAAGTTTAACATTAGTTATGTTTGTGAACAGTTGCTTCTGGCGCTATGGTGGTCCATCGTCCAGAAGACAGGCTTCTAATCCCGCGAGGGCGCGTGATGTGCAGGATGGCCGAACTATTAGGCGATTCTCCCTAGAGTCGATTAATGGTTCGCTATCAACACATCACTACGGCGCCGTACAACACTACGCCGCTTGGGAGCGAGCGAGAGAGACGATTCCCGCGCGATCAAGGAAGATGGCGTGCCTCCTTTGCGATAACATTGTTAATTAATTAATCGGTACCTGACCTAAAGTAAATGAATACGGGTTAAAGTAAAAACAGTATTTCATTCATAACTAGTACCTTCAATAATGTTGGAGCAAGAAAGCATCTAACAATACCTAACTATAGTTTTATATTTCGAAATATACAAAATATCCACTGAAAAAAAACTGGCGAAGTGTGAGTCGGACTCCGTACCATGGTATAATATTAACACAACAGTTCGTTAAAAGTTAAGACTTAAGAGTTAAGTTATTGTTCAGGGATCTCCTTTGTTTTTTACATTATATTGCGCTTACTCGTAAATGCCACTCACGGTCACCCATCCGAAGACTGACCGACCTGGCCATTTCCTTTCCTAAAATCCGTAATTCATTGCAAACACCTAGTCGGACGCAGCTAGGGAGTGGTGCTACAAAATAAGTACCCACTTAGGCTGTTATTTATTAACGCTGCTTAAACATAATCAATGTTTAAAATTCTCCGTCTGGTTTTTGCACATAGCATTTCACGTCAGCGAAAAGTTGCCAGAGCATTATAAGCAGTAATTAAGTTTAAAGTCAGACCCTATATCATTATCCATTGGAATATCCCGTGCAGCCAATTACTGGCCGTTGCAGTTTAAAAAAGGTAAAAATTGCTAACCTGCACAAAAAAATCAGTTCATTAGTATTTCCCGGAGTGGTCAGGAACTTTTGCATCGGGGGTTCCCCCTTCCCCCCCCAAATATCGGTAAAAGCGTGAAAAATGAACGGCTCGCTGTAACTGGTGTGCTTGTTTTGGAGACGCCAGATGTACCGAGCTGGCCGCAGTTTCGCTGCAAAATTGCTGTTGGTTTTAGTGAAATTCTCAGTTTTCTTTTGATATATTTTTAGAGAAGTAATTGTTTTGGGTCGACGATTTTGTAAAGATCGCGGTCAAACCTGGAAAAGGTTGGCATTGGACCGGGATGAGTGACGTAGAAGAAGCTGGTAAAATTACGGGCTGAAAATGATGATGATGATAAATTGTTTTTGGTTTGGCATTTTTAAGATAAGTCCTGTCGTCATTTTTGTCGCTTACGCAACATAAACTAAATGTTTGTTTTTTCCAAAGTTACTTTTTCCCAGCTGTCTCCATGCGTTTTACGAGAGGGCACATGGGAAATTTTGTAACCGTTGACGTAGACAAAGCAGACCAAAATACTTACAAATTTTTATAAATCAATGTACATTTTAATATTTATTTATCCTTTATTGCATTGTCATCGGAGTTATACAAATATACCTTTCAGTTCAATCAGACATCGAGAAAAGATTCAAAATTCAATTGCAAAGTTTAACCCAAACACACAAAGTAACATATTAACCTTATTTAACTTGCAATGCAATGTCAACAATTTAAAGAACAGCTTGAGAAAATATACGAAATCCGCTGCAATTTACACAAGCTACAGAAAAGCTTGTGAAAATAGAAGAAATCCGCAATTAAAGTCGACTAAGTATAAGATAATCTGTGGCAAAACTATCAGACTCGCTAAACGAAACGTATCAGGTAACATACGGACTTGGCTGAAAGTTCAGTGGAATGGAAAAACGAAACGCACTAGCCATTAGTCCAGTGAAGTGTGAATACCTACTGTACAGTACCGGATCTACATTTTTAAGGCAGTGTTATGGAATTACAGCCGTCTCTTTTGCGCATTTTATTGAAGATACAGTGAATCGGTTTCTTCTAAGCGCGCATGTTCCATCGATGACCGCATCATTGCTTATCATCAGGTAAGATGGCGGTCAAACACAAACCTATCATTGAATAAAAAAAAGAATTAAATTTAGTGAACAATGAAATTCTTTGGTTCAAAACCCACCAAAGTACGATCAACTACTTCAACTCTACCTTCAAAGACTGCCAATTTTCCGCCTTCTTTTCCGAGCATAATACAAACAGGGAGATTATCTGAGCCTGGTGCCTGCCGCTTCTCAGTCTTTGCCGCCCGGGGCAACTGCCCCGCACCCCCCTAGATCCCGGCCTGTGCCTGTGTGATATTTCAACTGTGAAACACTTTATTTATTGAGATTGGTGGTTGGCCAATCTCTCTTTAAGGCACAGATTAATCGTCACCCATCCCGTTCGTAATTGAAGTAAATTACTGAGTGGGAATAAAACAAAAGAGTTGAAATGATTTAAATTTAACATATACATACTTATTAAAAATGTTTTGTAAAATTTTCGTTTTGACAACTTAGTTTGACGGAGGAATTTGAATAAACTGTTTTATGTAATTTTTCATTCATTGTAATTTAAATTGACATACGCAATTTTCATTTCTGTTACGAGTATAACGGGACTTGTAACTTTTTTTTGTTTTGATGATTTTTACAAACCGTTTCCTAAACATGTTGTTAATTTTGAACGCGTTTATCTCGAAACTAATTATTTTTTCGTCACTGAACCGCTCATATAAAATCTAAGTACAACGTTATAAACCACATAAAGAGAAGGTAAAAGACAAGGTATAATACATGTACACACAATGTATAATAGTTATGTCGTGAAACATTAGCAGAAATCAAACAAGCTTGGAAATTACTCTACAAGAGCAACGCGCTAACTAAATTTAAAATGATAATTTAACTACTTGACTTCTATTCGCAAATATATAGAAATTTCCCTACATTATGGATTAATTTAGGAGTTAAACATGTATCCGCTTTCCGATCGTAAAGGTTTTTTTATTTACTCTGTATATTTATAAAATAAATCAGTTTAAACTGACCACTTAGAAAAGTATTTTTCAAGGCTCTATTTTCTCACAAAGGTGTTTTTACAAGCCTTTATTTAGCTTGCCCTGTTATTTGCTGTTATGGTTTTGGTTTTTGAAAAATGAAAATAAGGTCGACCGACGGAAACAATAGCCCATTTGATTGCACTTGCGTTTCATTAAAATCTGAAGAGTTGTTTTCGACAAGTCGAGTATGTTGGTGGGTTTCCAACGAGTCACACAGAACGAATCACACTGTTATTCGTTGGGAATTATTTTTCCAATGAGTTACACTGTTACTCGTTACAAACCTTTTTAAAAAAAGTGTTGCCTACGAGTAAAATTCAGTGTAAAAGTGTGACTTGTTAGGACCAACAAAATCCCGACCAGTAAGTAGCACCTTACTGTTATACCGTTACTGTTTCTTCGTGAAACACTTCTTTAAACTTGCATTTTATGTTTTTATTAGGCCTGGTCTTACTTTTAGCTATAGTCACCGCGTTACCAACTGAGTCTTAGGGCCACAAAGTAGGACCCTATTCAGAGCCACAATACTATCTACTATGTTCCTATCTGATTTTATTCTTATCGATATGCGCCTATCTATCTTACGCACATCACTATGCAGCTCCATAAGACCCACAAGTGCAAGCGAGATAGACATAGAGAAATGATTTATGGCCGCACGACTCAGTTGGTAACGCGATGACTATAGTTAGATGTATTATAAATAGTATAGTGCTATTTGTAAACAGGGTGTTTCTGAATGGTGTAGTAAAAGTGTTCTTCTACATGTCAAAGTGAACAATTTCTAGAAAACAAGTTGGCTAAATTTGAGAAAGAAAATATCGAATCTTCATAGAAAAATGATCACGTGACTAAATACTATATTTTGTATGGAGACTCGATATTTTGTTTCTCGAATTTAGCAAACTCGTGTCTTAAAATATGTATTGTATATTTTGACGTGTAGAAGTAACCTTTAAGTTGTATTACGAGTATTAATTATTATTTAGGACTAAGCATTATTCGTACTACACCATTCAGAAACAATTTGTTTAATAGTGTTTGTATGAAATCGCCTGACCATAGATTCTATACTGAATGAATGAACTTAGCTGAAAAATATTTAAAATATTTTTTTTGTTATTTCCATCAACATTTCAAAGTCTCTATTCCCAAAAAGCACATTTAATTCTCATGTCGGAATTCGTTAAGAACTCGACTTTACATTGTTTAATTAAAAGTTTGCCCGTTTGGCCCGTTCGTCCTAATGTTTATGCATAAAATAGTTGCCTACTGGGAAATGGGGGGCGGAGCAGAAGAAATTAGGCTGGGAAGGGAGTTAGTGCGGAATACATGGTAAACACGGGTCAAAGCGTAAGGGTTACTTTACTTTAGAACTGCTGAAAAAGATAGTAAAGATATTCATAGCCTTTCTTTATTTATTTTCACATAACATTTTTTTTTTCAAAGTATATTTTTTTAAGATAGTTTTTTTTTTTGTATAAACTAAGTGGCTTGGTAGGTCCACCTCCTATGTACACCTCTAGCACCCAAGGTATCAGTGCGTTGCCAGCTTATATCTCAGGGTGACGAGCGCAATGCTGTGCCGCGTAGAGTTTTGAATTTTAAGGGTTCAAAATTCTGAGTGACACAGCCCTGTTATGGACAAACGTGACGCTAAACATCAGACGAGCGATTTGTTCGTCTCGTCACTCATTCGCTTAAAAACCACTATTGAGGACTCTCACCCTTTGTTTCAACCAGCTATTCAATAGTTATGGAGAAAAACTGAATTATTTTCTTTTAATATTTTTGTCCATCTTTTCATGAGCATTCTCGCAAGATGTCCAGACAATCGCCATTTTATTTAAGTCCTAAACACTTTAATTTGTCATAAATCTATCAAACTGAAGCCTTCCAATTCCACCTACCCCTACCCTACTTACCTACCTCCTCTGCCTACCCTGCCAACTACCGATCCACTGAATTTCAATCCAACCTACATATCACTTGAAGTGGTATAATCCGCGTCCAGCACAACTTAAACGGCTGTCCACAGCGCTCCGACAAACTTCCGCACAGTTCTACAGCCCGGGGCTTGGTACAGTTTCCGGGATGATTAAACTATCGATATGGGCCTACCTACTACATAGGTTTGTTACCTCTAGTTTGTTACCTCTAGTATGAATGTTCTAAGTGCCTAGTGCGAGGTTTTTCGTATTTGTATGGAACTATTGTAGTTCATCTTATTAACACTAGGTGGCGCGGTTTTATTCCATACAAATTGTAGTTTACGTTAACGATCGCGTTACACGAAAAAACTCGCACTAGGCACTCTGTTTTATACAATAGGCGTGACGAAAGATTTTAAAATCCTCTTCCATAATGTGAGTACACATTTACTATTTACAAAAAAGCCTTTATTTCGGTAATAAACTTAAGTTTAACGAAGTTTGAAGCCATTTTTCACATATTTTTTCAACAGTGCCCGAAAACAGCTTGCTTGTGTCATGGCGTCGATTTGACGTCACGGCTAGTAAACATGTCATTGTGTCTATGCGTGATGAGCGGCGGATGACCTGAGTTTACTGAGGCGTGACGTCATACGCTGTGATTGTTGTTTCTGACAAGATGGCCGATAGCTGTATTTTAATGTTTTAATTTATTGAAAATCCTAATAATCTGTTTTTTTTAAATAAAACTAAACTGTGTTTTAATTTTTTTTAATCTGGCTAGTCCGTGAAAGCATTGAATCGGCGATTTTTTGATACTGTCGTCATGCCTATTTTAACGTATATTTTATATTTTTTGGTATCCTAACTAATATTGTAAATGTGAATAATAAACAATTATAAGTGTGGAAATAACTCTAAAATCAAGAAAAGCCAGGGTTGTAGCATGAGTAAAATTCTGCAGTCCGTGGCTTGGTACAGTTTCAGAGATGATTAAACTATGGATATGGGCCTACCTACTACATACATAGGCAGTTTGTATGTTCTGTTTCCACAATTTTAACGTATAATATTACAGATTTATCTTAACTAATGAGTTCTTTCGAACTTGTGTACATATTTAAGTGTTCTTATTATAATACTAGCTGACTCGACAGACGTTGTCCTGTCAAAAGCCATTGCGTTAATTCTATGTCAAATGTCAAAAGTTACATTAAAAAAGTTTACATTGTTTTTAAATTTTCTAATTTCACATGTTTTTTTTTCCCTATAAATTGAGATGTGAGCTATTCTATCTCCTAAGTTAGATCGAACTGCACCCGGTGTGCAAATTTGATTGAAATCGGTTAAGTAGTTTAGGAGTCTATAGCGGACAAACAACGTGACACGTAATTTATATATTATTATACTAGCTGACTCGACAGACGTTGTCCTGTCAAAAGCCATTGCGTCAATTCTATTTGCGTAACTATAGCAACCGTAGTATGTTGATGCTAACTTGTCAATTTATAGTAAAAATTATCAGTATATATATAATTTGCAATAAATTAAAATTGCGACTATAATTTGAGATTTAAACTATCCTATCTCTCAAGTTGGATCGAACTGCACATGGTGTGCGAATTTTATTATAATCGGTTAAGTGGTTTAGGAGTCCATTGAGGACAAACATTGTGACACGAGATTTATATATATTAAGATTAAGATTAAGATGTGCTCGTAAGACCGCCTTATGTACACCCATCAATTATTGTTTTTGTCTACAGTTTTTGGTTTGAATAATAAAAAGTTTATCTATCTATGTTTTACTGGTATTTAATTTCCTATTTGTGGTGTCACTAAAGTATTATTGCATATTTTTAACCGACTTCAAAAAAGGTGGAGGTTATTAATTCGACTGTATGTTTTTTTTTTTATGTTTGTTACCTCATAACTTTTGACTGGGTGAATCGATTTTAATGATTCTTTTTTTATTAGATAGCTGACGCTTCCCATTTGGTCCCATTTCAATTTAGTCCAGTTCTGATAATGGTATCTATGAGAAAACCATATAAGTCTTAAATTTGCATTAAGTACGTGCGCGACAAATAGATGAATAACTCAATAGTCGGTCTTTTGAAGTCGGTTTTTGTTTTGTAAAAATAATGTTCTTGTGTTATATTTAACACGGGAATACGAGTCACGTAAATAAGGTCGCGTAGTAATTATTACAAACATAATTATTGTCTATTCCGGAATACAATACGGTCACTACAAGATGGCGGGTAAAACAGCTGCTAATGTATAAAAAAATATTAAACACAAAAATCAAATTCAAACAAACACGCAAATTGAATAGCCCTCAATTACGGAACAAAAATCCCTTCCAAAAATTTAAATGAGAAAATTAATCTCGAAAGATTAATCTTAAAAAAAAAAAAAAAAAACATACAGACGAATTGATAACCTCCTCCTTTTTTGAAGTCGGTTAAAAAGTAAGGGAAATGTTAAAGAAGATCATTAATTTCCATATTTTAACATAATTATTTATATAGAAAATTAGCTGAATTATAAAGTACTCTTGGAATAAAACGAGTGCCTGGCATCCGGTAGTAGTATAGTAGTAGTCTACAAGGTTATAAGGAAAGGGTATGCTAAGCCGAGAGCTCATAGTACTCATCATTGTGAACAACTTTTATAACGGACCAATCTAGAATTCACTAAAAAAAACAGCTGTTATTGCATTTTGTTGAGTGTCATTGTCTTTTTTCTGTGGAACAGCTGTCTTTTTTTTGCGAACTTTGGGTTGGTATCATAGTAAAAGTTGTTCCTAATGATGAGTACTAAGTCTTTTTCGGCCTAGCATACCCTTTCCTTATAGAACTGTATGCCTATTCTACCTATCCTTACTGACATTAAACTGGAAAATACCCCCCAAATAATTCCGGCGACAAAAAATTCTATCAAATCGTGGCAGGTTCGATTTTATAAAAAAAAAATTGTAATACCAAGTTACATCGAGATTTTGTTGAAAAGTACGCCCTGTAAGCGAGTACCAACACACAAAGATCCGGATAGATGAAAGAAAATTTGGGCAGTTGTTGCAGAGAATGATATATCAATACTCCGTATACACTGAGAAAAATGTCCATCTAAATTCCGCTAAAAGAATGATGAATTCACTTCACTTCACACAATTCATCAAAATTCTGATGAATTCACCTAAAGTACGGAGCATACTGATATCACCAAAAAGTACGATGATTAGCACGTTTTTACGGTGCTCCGTACTTTAGGTGAGTTCATCGGAATTTTGATGGCCATTTTCTCAGTGTACTCGCAGCACTGTAGAGCTTGCACGTACTCGAAAGTAGTTCTTGCCTTCACCTAAATCTAACACAGTGCTCCATTTTTGTTATACGAGTAATCAAACACGGGAATAGTCACGTAAAAATTAAGTCGTCTAACAAAAACAACAAAAACATGAAACATAACAAAAAGGCTGAAACTATTTACGGGTACTGTACGAACAATTTATGATTATTAATACGGTTAATACGGTTAAGGTTACGGGAATAGTCACGTAAAAATTAAGTCGTCTAACAAAAACAACAAAAACATGAAACAACAAAAAGGCTGAAACTATTAATGCGGGTACTGTACGAACAATTTATGATTATTAATACGGTTAAGGTTACGGGAATAGTCACGTAAAAATTAAGTCGTCTAACAAAAACAACAAAAACATGAAACATAACAAAAAGGCTGAAACTATTAATACGGGTACTGTACGAACAATTTATGATTATTAATACGGTTAAGGTTACGGGAATAGTCACGTAAAAATTAAGTCGTCTAACAAAAACAACAAAAACATGAAACATATCAAAAAGGCTGAAACTATTAATACGGGTACTGTACGAACAATTTATGATTATTAATACGGTTACCATATTAAAAACCTAACCTAACCGGACACGATTAGTACAATTTTTTGGAAATAACATCAATTTTTTTCAAAATTTTTGCAAACTTTGAAAAATCGTAGCGTCCGCGTCTTCAAAATTTCAAATTGAATTTTTATATTATTTTATTCGTTTTATTCGCGTCGCGCTGCATACTTGGATTCCTATTTTTAAGATTCCTTTATTAGCTTGTTACCATTATTAGCTAATCATCCAATTCATTCTTAATTTAAAAAAAATAGAATAAATGTATGAATAAACATAATTTATTCGTCCAGTACCCGTACAAATAGTCACTTCGTAACAAAAATGTGTGAAAACCACGTTAGTTTCCATAGTAAAATACAGTGCTCCATCTTTCAAGTTTATCTGCGATAGCAACCAAAACACTCCAGCAAAATTGTGTAGAAAATAAAGCGGAATATTCTATGTTTGGCAGCCATTTCACAATTTAAAACGGAATGATGAGCTCTTGGATGCAAACTGGCTGTGAAGGAGGTACTTCCAGCTACGAGAACTTCGAAACTTCAGTTTATGTGGCAATTCTGAGAGAATAGGACTTGTGTTTTGAGAAATTAACCTTCCTGTTTCAGTAAGATAAGGCGGCATGTATATTAAGCTAGTATAATGTATGTATGTTAAGTATATATGTAGTAGTGGCTGGTATAGTGTCTTCAAGTCGCGAGTGAATCGGTTTCTTCTAGGCAAGCATGATCCATCGTAGACCGCATCGTTGCTTACCAACCATCAGGCAAGATGGCGGTCAAATGCACAAGCCTATTACTGAATAAATAAAAAGGAAACGGTATACCGAAAAGGGCTGATGAAGTGATAGCACTGATCATTATGAACAACTTTTACTATTGTAAAAGTTTTTTTTTTTACTTTTACTAATTACTAACCCGAATTTCGCGAAAATATATCAGCTGTTCCATAGAAAAATGTCAAGACACTCGACAAAATGTACAGAACAGCGGATTGTTTTTTCGCGAAATCTGGTTTGGTCCTATAGTAAAAGTTGTTCATAATGATGAGTAGGTAGTATGACATAAAGAAAATAAATCTAAAATGTCTAACCAAGTCATCTCAGCACAGCGCAGCGCAGTCGAGCGCAGTGCTGTGCCGCGCAGGGTCTTGAATTCTGCGAGTTCAAATTCTAGGTGGCGCAGACCTGTTATGGGCAAACGTGACGTTTAACATCAGGCGAGCGGTTTGCTCGTCTCGTTACTCAATTACATAAAAAAAAATCTTGTAAGTCTATAGGCTAGTAGGTAAGTTCGTATAATGCAATTGACTACGAGTAGCTCTGGTCTCTGGTGTCTCAGTTTTTAGGCTGTCTGAAAAAGTCCAATCCAATTTGTTCAAATATCTCTTCAATCAGTTGTACATATTGGACGACTTTCTTCCAATTTCTTTTACTGTAAAAAATAGTTGAACTAAAAATTTCAAAGCGAGGGCTTTGAAATTTTCAGTCGAAGTAATGTCAGAGCACCTCTGCTCTGACATTACTTCGACTGGCCCTAGGAACAGTATTGAAACTTACAAGAACATTATTATTACAAAACAAAAAACAAAAACCGACTTCAAAAGACCGACTATTGAGTTATTTATCTATTTGTCGCGCACGCACTTAATGCAAATTTAAGACTTATATGGTTTTCTCATGGATAGGGATACCATTACCAGAACTGGACTAAATTATAAATTGAAATGGGACCAAATGGGAAGCGTCAGCTTTCTAATAAAAAAAGAATCATCAAAATCGATTTACCCAGTCAAAAGTTATAAGGTAACAAACATAAAAAAAAATTAAAAAAAAACATACAGACGAATTGATAACCTCCTCCTTTTTTGAAGTCGGTTAAAAATGTCATTTTTACAGGAGAGCAATTCATAGTTAAAATTTGACCTAAATTAATAAGTTAAGTGTAATATCAGTTTTATTCGATGTAATAATATGTAATTAGGTACATTTGTTTTTCCTAATAGTACATTAATTATTCGTATAATTGGTACGATAAAACAAGCGTGATTTCACAGTTTTGATAGTCTCCGTAGTTTATTCCGGTTTATTAATATTTTTACTATTTTAATATTTAATTAAATTAATAATATATTTATTTTAAAAAAAATGTATTACATTTTTCAAATATAAAATAACAACTTTTTTGAAAATAATATTACCCATCTTTTTTTTAAATCCGTACAGTCATTTTGCAACGCAAGATGTTGGGATCGTCTAATCTAAAATTGAGTGCCGTTCCTCTGATTCTGAATAAAATATTCTAAAAATAAATAAACCAGAGGTGGAGTGGCTATCAGTTTTAGATTAGAGATGATTTCTATCTACAGTGGAATCTTCATGAGACTATCTACTAGGTTAGGTAATCTACGTGTTTGACCAAGTACCTTTTTAAACGGTTAACGTAGGTTTTATCGATCCCATCAATATGGGTATCAAATGAAAGGGCTCAACAAGCAGAATACAATATACTATAAAAAATTGAAATACAAGATGGCGGCCGCTACAAAATGGCGGATAACGTAGGTTTTATCGATCCCATCAATATGGGTATCAAATGAAAGTGCTCAACCAGTATAATACAATGTACTATATAAAATAAAAACTAAAAACTAGAAAATAAAAATAGGTAAAAAAAATTTTTAAGTTAAACGGTTTTATAAAACAATAAAAAAATAAATAAAAAATTACTAAAAACCAAAAAATAATAAAATAGATACAGTCGTGGGAATTATAAACATATGCATAGACTAGACTAAAATAAAACCGTGGGGCACGTCCCACGGTTTTCTTGCCCCACGGTTTTATTTATGTTTATAATTCCCACGACTGTATCTATTTTATTATTTTTTGGTTTTTAGTACATTTTGTTTTATTTTTTTATTGTTTTATAAAACCGTTTAACTTAAATTTTTTTTTTATTTATTATTCCACACACAACACAATACTTATGCGACCAATTACATTAAAATTATTAATTTAGATTATAGATATATTTTTAATCACACTTAACGACACTAATTTGTCAGCCCAAAAGTTACCAATATAAAAAAAATATAATAAGTAATATTCAAATAATCTTATTTGCGTCGGGGGTTACAAAACCGATATAAGTGGAAACAACGATATAAGGATGAAAAAGTTGTATTCGATGTCTTCGATGTTTGCAAAAAGCTTTATATACTTTTTGGTAAACAAGCCTCTAAATCATGCCCGGACGCAAGACGGTCTATAGTGACGTCAGCGCCGGACGTGTGGCTGGGCGCCAGGTGGCGAGGGGCGCCAAAATGTCAAATGCGAGAAGAATTTTCAAGTTAAATTGTTTGCGAGGAATTCTAAGGCAGCTGGACATGCACGTACTCCTAAACTGAAATGTTTAGTTACAGGGTAATAAGGAAAGGATAAGCTAAGCCGAAAAGCATAAATAAATATTTTTGCTATGGGACCTAACCTGAAATCGCGAAAAATTCTGCTGTTCATTTTCTCAAGGGTCATTGACATAAAAAGCGTTGTATGTTTTTTGGTAAACAAGTCTCTAAATCATACCCCGACGTAAGACGAAGTATAGTGACGTCATTGCCGGACGTGTGTGGCGAGGCGCCAGGTGGCGAGGGGCGCCAAAACACCAAATGCGAGAAGAATTTTCAAGTGAAATTGTTTGCGAGAACATTCTAAGGCCAGCGCTGGACATGCACGTACTCTGCAACTAAAATGTTTTGTTACAGGGTTACCTATAAGAAAAGGGTATGTTAAGTCACAAACCCACACTTGTGCAGCGTGGTGAGATAGTCACCCTTCGAGGATTGACCAGGTATCCCAGCAGTGGGATCATTCAAGGTTGAGTTGATTTATTGACGGTTGACGGTATATACTAAGCCAAAATGGCTAACAAAAACTCATCATTATGAACAATTTTTGTATGGGACCAACCCTGAAATCAAAAAAAGATGTTTCATAGAAATAATATAATCAATGACACTTAGTCTTGACAAAACGAACAGCTGATTTTTTTCGCGAATTCAGATTAGATCCCATAGTGAAAAATATTTATAATTATGGTTCTCAGCTTACCATACCCCTTCCTTATAGCCCTGTAATACATATTGGACTTAAACGTATGTACAGATGATTTAGCAGCATCTGCAGGCCATTAAGCGAGTCGCGTCCCTGATGCGGCGGGTGCGTGGTAGCCTCAACAGCTACCTGCAGTTGTTCGCCTGGCGGATGGATCTGGACTGCCCAATAATGAAGCACTGGACAAATGTGCACATTGAGCACTCCGGAACCAGAGCCAAGTATAGGCTTAGATAATTGTTATGGACATTGTGTAATCTATTTTCATTTTATTTTTAGTTATTCTGTTTTGACATTTTGAATTTAATATATATAAATATAGATATATTGTAATCCTATGACATTTCAATGATTTTTTTTATTAATAACTATTGTAATTTGTAATTTGTAATTTGTAATTTTCAATTTATATTTTTATTATTTTTTATTTTTTATGATATCTGATTTTATCTTTAATTTTAATTTTGTAATATGTAAAACACTATATGGACATTTGTGGTCTGAAATAAAGATTATTATTATTATTATTATTATTAAGACAACCGCGTCGGTGGCTGGGTGACCCGGTACCGGTACTATTTGGTATTATATTATTATGTAACATAATTATGTAGGTATGTGTGTATGTTAGTTTCTTAATGCGAAGATTTCCAAACCATATGGTTTTAATCATTGTAGCTAATTACTGCATCCAACCCTGGCTTTAGTTGACAGATTTAAACTTATCCTTTTTAGGATTCCGTACCAGACCCAGAGCTATTTAAATTCATCAAACATCTGCCCTGCGGGAATCGCACCCGGGACCTCTGGCGTATAAGGCGGAAATACTACCGCTGAGGCAAACAGGTCGTCAAAACGTTCAAACTTCCACATTCATAGTGAAAGTTTTACTTGCTACACTGTTAGAAATTTGTCCTAAAGTACGGATCATAGTGATAATCACCAAAAGTACGATGATAAGCACCAATTTTTACGGTGACAACTATATGGTTGTCACCGTAAAAACTATTACTATAGTTCGGCCGTTCAGAGAATGCGTTTGACGTTTGACACTCAGTTTGGCACAAAATTATAACATTAATTGATTATTGATATAATAATGTTGTTTTAATGCTCATCAATTATTGTTAAAACGGTAAACAACCAGCAAAAATATTTTTATCGTAACTGCAACGCCATTACAAAGTTACGTCGTCAGTTCAATCGCGACGTGTCAGGAACGCATTCACTGAACGGCCGTATTATAGCATCAGTTTTTAGAGTTTTTTTTTTTTTTTTTTTTTTTTCTATTATTTAAGAAGTGTCAAAAGAACATTTCTTAATAAAATTACAATCTAGCCTCAGGCTAATAAGTAATTTAAATCTAACTTAAATTTCTAGGTAACTAATTACTAAGAATGTGTCCATTAACACTTTTCTTATTGTTTCTATTAAGGCGAAGACACAATGTTCACGTGTTCTCTACACTTTACACTTTGACTATAATCACTACTTATGACTAACACTACACTAGCTCGAACGGTTTTGTTCTCTTAAGTCTTCTAACTATATCTGTGTGATCCACTCCGGACTCACGTCTCCCCTAGCTGGTTCCCCAGGGGGGGACGTTGATCGAGGAGCTGGATGGCCTCGACATTCACATGGTGGTGAAGTCTGTTTTCGTGAGCTTCTGCATACCTTTGTATAACTTTGTCTACAAACTCTACTTGAAGGTCCCGGTGGAGATCTATGTTTCTTACGTACCATGGTGCATTCGTTATGTCCCTCAGTACTTTATTTTGAAACCTTCGTATGATCAGTACATTGCTCTGTGCGGTACAACCCCATAGCTGGATACCATAAGTCCAGACTGGCATTAGGACTGTTTTTAGAGTTTTTAGAGTGACAACCAATGATAGTTGTCACCGTAAAAACTGGTGCTAAACATTGTACTTTTTGGCGATATCAGTATGCTCTGTACTTCAGTTGAAATCATCTTTATTTTGCTGGCCATTTTTCTCCGTGTGAAAGTTTTACTTTTACTATCAGACATGACACCTTCAGAATTGGCTGAAACGTACTAAAATGACATTCACCGCGACGCGGCGCGGCTGCGATATTCATCCGAGCAACTTGTCATGGCGTGGTACGTGATCTGGCAAGTTTTCAGCCGTATAACTTACTACTCCAAAACATCAAGCATATTGAAGGCGTGAGCACACTGGCAAGCTTTATTTAATTTTTATTTTATACGCGCCAGTTTCACCCGCGTTTTCCGGGATAAAAAGTAGCATTGTTTTTTTTACCTTAGCTATATACAGGGTTATTCATAAAGGGTATGCTAAGCCGAAAAAGGCTCATAGTACTCATCATTATGAGCAACTTTTACTATGGGACCAACCATGAATTCGCGAAAATAATATAAATAATGGCTGGACCAATTCCGCTAATTTTGATCTTGAAATATTTGTGGAAGTTCAGGTAAGGTTTAAAAGTAAAAAAAAACAGCTTGTGAAACCACCGGTTGCAGCTAGTAATGAATAAATCCGCATTTGACCACCAACTCGCCTGTTGGTAAGCGACGATGCGGTCGAAGATGGAGCACGCAGATTTAGAAGATACCTATTCACTCCTTGAAAAGTCCAAGATTATATCTCTCAGGGAACAAGGAAGCCGGAAGTCTGTTCCATTCCGGGCTGTACGGATCAGAAACGGATGAGCAAATGTGTTAATCCTGTTCATTAACGACCTTCACGCCAAATTTCATGTAAATCGGTTCAGCCGTTTCAGCGTTCATTAGTAACAAACATACATACGTTCACCTTTATAATATTGGCAAGATAAGTTACGTACAAAAAATAATTAGCAAACTATGAAAAACTTTAACACACTAGTCCACAAATATAATACATTATAAACTTATAAGTTATAGAGAAGGGGTATGCCCATTGCCCTAACGAGGAAAGGGTATGCCTCTATAAGCCGAAAGGGGCTAATAGTAATCATAATTTTGAACAACTTTTAATATGGAACCAACCCTGAAAACGCAAAAAAACAACCAACTATTTTATTGCCATCTCGCTTTAACCTACTAAATAATATAGCAGTCTAACCTCGCCCTTATAGATAAAAAAAGTCACGTACATCAGTAGACATGAACACAGAATAAATAATAGTAAAAATACAGAAGGTTCACATCCGACTTTTAAATAAATGAAGACTTTCGCTGCGTTGCAATAAAGTAAATTTTAGCATGCAAATCCACAGAATACATAAGGCATAACGAAGTTTTCCTGCAATAAATACCTACAGCAGCGCAATGCGTAGGCGAGAGTGGTCGCTCCGTCTCTTTCGCACTCATTGGCTTAGATGCAGACGCGGCCCTGCCTGCGGGGTTTTTTATACTCGTGCTCTGAAACCAGAGAAACCAACTTCCCAACACTGGGCCCAATACTACTCTACCTACTAATAATAGGCCCAAGTTTGAAGGCATTTTAAGACAGATCTAAACTAACTAAAAATATATCTGTCTTTATCATTGCAAGCCATTAGACAAGGATGCCAATAGTTTTAGAAAATTTAGATCTGTCTTAAAAAGCCTTCAAACTTGGGCCTAATGTCCTCGTAAAATTGGCACTGGAAGTGAAAGGTTTTCTCCCGGTTCAAGTCGGAAAATTGTCACACCGGAAATGGGGTTGTCTCGTGGTTCCGGTCTGTACTACGAGAAAGCCTTCGATAAAACATCAGTATACATTTTTTCAGGTTTATGTATTCATTTATTCCTGACATGAGCAGCAGCCTAGAAATAGACTTGGGAAAATTGAAAAAATGCACCACATGCTCTTCCCCCGTCTCTCGTACTTCACTTCACTTTTACACTGAATAAATTAATCGACTTGGTTCCACATTTAGATCTCATAACTTTTTACGTTAGACAAATTTTCTACAGCTGCGATTGCGAGACGCGCCATTTTCTTTACATGTAGATAGATAAACTGTTTATACTACACACTATGAATTACAAACAAAAGGATTATAACACCTAAAGCTAGTGCGACAACTGGCGGCCTTATCGCTAAAAGCGATCTCTTCCAGGCAACCTTAGGATGGAGAGGATAGATAAAAAATATAAAAACGGGGTGTGCAATATACTCGTAAATAACGGGGTGTGTAATGTTCTTAATGGGATACCTATTAGGTACTTGAAAGTACCTTCCGTACCTCTTATTCCTACATAGGTACCTACCTATCTACCTATAGGTACATTTATCTACCTTAGCGTAATAATAATTTCCGTAACATAACACGCCACTTCGCGAGTATAACGTGGTATATCCCTTATGGCCGACTCGTTATCTTTTACACCTCCTTTCATGGCGAGAAGTAATTATTGTCATAAATGTTTCTGGTTTATTATCGCCTTAACTCGGTTATGAAGAAGTGGTGGGAGATAATAGCATGTTTTTAACCGAGCGAAGCGAGGGTCTGAAGGCATAGAAAAGATTATATGAGTAAACTAGCTTTTACCCGCGGCTTCACCCACATTGTTTTTTTTAGTAAAAAGTAATCCTATGTTTCTTCTAATACCTCCAAGAATATGTGTACAAAGTTTCATGATGATCGGTTAAGTAGTTGAAAGCGTAACACGTAGGGTGAGTTGCACATTTATAATAGGTATTAGTAGGGACTGTAGGGAAAAGTTAACTTACTTATACGTGCAAAAATTATGGTTTTAGCAAAAGCAGGGCAAGTATGGAACTTTATCGATCAATTAGACATTTGAAAAGTACAAAAATCATTTTGTTTTGAAGTTTTAGTTTTAAGTTATTTTATCCATCGACAAGGCCCTACTTGAGAAGTATTTGAGATAATATTTGGTCAAGTAAATTAGAAGTAGACCATTTACCATGGTTTACCATTTTTCAACGCTGATGCCATGCCTAAACTTACTACTACCTACTTCTTCTTCTTTCTTTTATCCTTATCCTTTGTCTTAATATCAAAGTTGTAATGTCATGTTTTTTCAAGGAAATAAGCCAAGATGAGTTTCGATCGTCTTTTGTTGTGTTTGAATTTCCTCACGAAATAGTTTCCGCCTATCTTTAGTTTCACGCGCTCTATTTTTACATGCGTGGCTTTGTCTATATACATATAAGAATCTGTAGAATTTCATACGCTTGTTTTAAGGGAGCCCCCTAAAATATTAATTTTATTCCATTTTTTTGCATTAGTAGCTATAGCAGCAACAGAAATACATACATCATCTGTGAAAATATCAACCATCTAACTATCACGGTTCATGAGATACAGCCTGGTGACAGACGGACAGACAGCGGAGTTTTAGTAATACGGTCCCGTTTTACCCTTTGTGTACGGAACCCTAAAAAGAAGTTGTCCAGAGCATTTTAGGTACTGACTAAGTTTAAGCAGTGTTTATGAGTATGTCTCCGAGAGTATAATATTTTTTCTTTAGCTGAACAAGCCAAATTATTATGTCTATACCTAACAGCTATTGTTCCTATTTCCTAATGGATATTCAATCAGATCCAACCTTGCGAATCGAGAGAAAAATAACATTTGTCACTGATCCAACACTGGATCGCCCGCATCAATGGGCTGTAGATGGATCTTCGCGAGTGAACCCGCCGACAACTGGCATAGCAATCACTTTAGGAACGTATTGTAAGTTGACAGTATGTAAGATTGGGCGAAAACAAGATTTAAAAAAAAATAGGGTTCCGTGCCCAAAGACTTCGCTGTCCGTCCGTCTATCCGTCTGTCGCCAGGCTGTATCTCATGAACTGTGATAGTTAGACAGTTGAAATTTTCACAGATGATGTATTTCTGTTGCCCCTATATCAACGAATACTGAAACAGAAGAAAATAAATATTTTAGGGGGCTCCCATGCAACAGACATATTTTTTTTTGCCGTTTTTCTATGTAGATAATGGTACGAAACCCTTCGTGCGCGTCCGACTAGCACTTGGCCGGATTTTTTTTATTACCCACGTTTGACCACTTTCTCGTCGGTTGGTAAGCGATGATCTGGTCGAAGATGAAGTACGCATTTTTAGAAGATACCTGTACCTATTCACTCTGACCTCTCTGACTGATTTTAAATAATAACTAAATTTTTAACCGACTTCAAAAAAGGAGACGGTTAATAATTCGACTGTTTGTTGCTTTTTTTATCTACTACTAGGTAATCTGGCAAAAAAGTTTGTCACCAAAGAGAAGGCCATTGATTTCGGTCTTCCGCAGTCTCTTACCAGTTGGCTAACATTGTCTTCTAAATTAAACTCAATTCAATATTAGGCTTTTTCTTTTTTCTTTTCCAAAAGACTTTTTTTTTTAATTTTGAGATTTTTTTAAAAATGTAAAAGTAAGGAAAGTAATATGAAATAAGGTACTGGAGATGATGCCACACTTAGCCACAGTCAATCAATCATCAGTATCCTTAGTTCCTTACTTATCTTTACCTAGACAAACAAGAATCACTGTTTTGTTGTACCTTCCTATTATTCGAATAAATGTACCTCTAGGGCAAACTGTGTGATACGAGACACCCCCGTAATATTTATTCGAATACTAGAGGCATTCCGCGGTTTCACCCGCGGTCAATCTATCTATAATACTACCTTTTTTTTTTTTTTTTTTTGTTGACCCAGTGGAAATCCTTTATGGATACCCCTAACCCGGGGGAGCCGGGGTTATGTGGGAGTCTCCGCCCTGCGGCGGCATACCCACTAAAACCACTGGGAAGTTGACCTCATTCCCTTGTGGCCGGGGGCAGCGGGGTTCCCTTTCGGAGTCTCCGCCACCCTCAGCCAGGGTCGGCCCTTCGGCCCCGTCTTCCGTGCGTCAAGAGAGGGACGGCCCTGGTCACCCAAGGCCGCCCCCAGACGTGTGGAGCCGGTGCAAGCCAGCGGAGAGCCCCCCGACCCTCCGCCAGTGGCCCCACTACGGAGAGGGAAGGAGGCGATGGATCGGATCGCCCCCTCCTCCCTCCCCGTCGTCTGCGCCGGAGCGGATCCTGCGAGAGTCGTCCTCCCCGATCCGCCCCGCGGCCCCTTCTGCGACATTACCTCTTCGCAGAAGGAGACCACGGCCTGCCACGATCTCTCGCCGCCGAGCATGGCTTTCACCACGCCCGGCAACGAGCGATCCCCTCCTCCTTTCCTTGCACTCCCGACCGCGACCCACACGCGGCGAGGAGCACAAGGAAAACCCCCCTGATGGCAGCAATGCCACCGTCCAAACCATCACGCTGTGCCCTCTGCTAGTCAGAGGGACACGCGGACGGGCCCACCGTGTCGGGTTATTTGCCAGCGTGCGGTAATACTGCATAAAAGCTGCAGTATTACCGCACGCTGTTGCCCAGGGTGCACCACGTGGAGGTTACCCGACCTAGCACCCCATCTATAATACTACCTGACTCGACAGACGTTGTCCTGTCTTAACGATGACTATTTAATTCGAATTGGTAAAAAAGCCATTGCGTCAATTCTATGTCAAATGTCAAAATTTACATTAAAAAAGTTTACATTGTCCACAGCGCTAAAGTTAAATTATGGTTTAAATATTTTTAAATTTTCTAATTTTTCATGTTGTTTTACTATAAATTGAGATGTGAGCTATCCTATCTCCTAAGTTAGATCGAACTGCACACGGTGTGCAAATTTGATTGAAGTCGGTTAAGTAGTTTAGGACTGAGTCTATAGCGGACAAACAACGTGACACGTAATTTATATATATATCTATACTAATATTATAAAGAGGAAAGATTTGTATTTTTGGATGTTTGTGTGGAATAAACTCAAAAACTACTGGACCGATTTCAAAAATTCTTTCACCATTCGAATGCTACACTATCCCAAAGTAACATAGGGTATTTTTTTTATTTTTTTTTTATCCACAGCTAGTTAAGATATAAAAATGTTATGTTGGTTTGTGTACGCTTCAAAAACTCAAAAAGTTCTGCACCGATCGAGCTGAAATTTTAGCATGATATATAATACGCATCAAGGATTGTTTTTATTTTTTTTTTTTTATCCACAGCGAAGCGTGGCAGGGACAGCTAGTTTTGTAATAAAAAGTATCCCATGTTACTTCTAATATCTCCAAGAATATGTGTACAAAGTTTCATGGTAATCGGTTAAGTGGTTTTCGCGTGAAAGCGTAACAAACAGACTTACATTCACATTTAAAATATTAGTATTAGTATGGAAGTATTATTTTTCTAGCGAGTGACTGAGTTTTTGACATGTGACACCAATGGGATATCGCGGATAATATCCTGCGTTGTTACATCTAGCCAGGTTATGGCAGTACCTATTTGAATTACTTGTAATTCAAATTTTGAAATACAAATACGTATTTGGCATTTGTATTTCAATTACTTCCTTAAAATGTAATTTGTAATTCGTATTTCAAATACCTGACGCCGAGATAATATATTTTGTAATTAGTATTTCAAATACTTGAGGCTTTAAAAATAATATATTTTAACATTAAAATACATTTAACCTTCATTTAGCGATCGTGAGTGAGTGTGAGGCGAGAGTGAAATGATGGTAAAGCATCTATTAGGATTGGCAACACTGCACCTGTTATGTATAATGTATACTGTACGTCAAAATTGGCCAACAAAACGCTCTACTTTCCAACCCGTGCTGGTCTAGATTACATATTTTGTATTTGTTTCAATCAAAAATAGCTAAAATACTGTATTTTGTATTTTATAATTCAAATACCTTACTTATAGATATTTTGTATTTCGTATTTTAATTACTTGCGATACAGTATTTTTTAATTTGTATTTCAATTACAGCAAAGCCAACCCTGCCTCTAGCAAGTCCACATTTATAGGTCAATGCTAAAAAAAAAATCCAGGAAAACTACAAAATCACAAGCACATTCCCGATTTCGGAAACAAATAAATCAAAACGTCGTAAATTTTCTACATACTTACCTCATTCACTGTCTCAAACTAAATTCTCCGTTCAATACCTTTCCAATCTCGCAGAGAACATTCAACTTTAACGAAGAGGAATAAAGGAGAAGTTCGCTTGTGTCCTTTTTGGAGGATTGCCAAATTTGGAGCAAAGCGATCGCCTGATGTAAATTTTAATGCTTTGAAATCGTGTTGCCAAATTCGAAGCTTTCGTATCCCTGAATGGGGTGTCAGTGAGCGTTTGTCGAGTTCGATGAGAAATGTTTGGAACAAAACTCGAAGGAATCTATATATCTACATCTATATATATAAAAGAAAGTCGTGTTAGTTACACTATTTATAACTCAAGAACGGCTTTACCGATATGGCTGAAAATTGGTGAGGAGGTAGCTTAGAGCCAGGAGACGGACATAGGATACTATTACTATTATTCCGAAATTCAAAGGTGAAGAAGTTCTCATTCCGAGGATCCCGATGATCCCAACCGATATGCCGTTTGAATTTAAAAGACTTCAATTTCCGATCCGTCTTACATTTGCCATGACCATCAACAAATCACAAGGCCAATCCTTAAAAGTTTGTGGTTTGAATAAATTCGAAAATCTGCTTATTTATTGCCTTTAAGGCGGAACAGAGTTCGCCGGGTCAGCTAGTAAAATATAAATGTTACCCATCTAGCAAAGTCTTGATACAAGGTTATTCATAAAGTATATGATAAGCCGAAAAGGGCTCATAGTGCATAAAAAGTAGTAATAAAAAATCAGCTGTTCCATAGAAAAATGTTAATGCACTCGACAAATACATGGAACAGCTGATTTTTTTTTTTTTTGCGAATTCGGTTTGATCCCGTAGTAAAAGTTGTTCATAATGATGATTATACTATGGGCCCTTTTCGGCTTAGCATACCTATCCTTTATGAATAACCCTGTATATAATATGTATTATCTAGATTCTAGGGAAACCTGTAAAGTCTTGATTTAGTTTAGTTTAGTAGGTATTTTGAGTCCGGGGAAAGATCTCTGACTGAGATCTCTTTCAATGCAAATAAGAGATTTAACTTCTATCTCAGAGTGACGAGCGCAGTGCTGTGCCGCGCAGGGTCTTGAATTCTAAAAGTCCAAAATTCTGAGTGGCGTAGACCTGTTATGGGCAAACGTGACGTATAACATCAGGCGAGCGATTTGTTCGTCTCGTCGTTAGTTACCATAAAAAAAAAAAGATTTTTATGGAACGCTTACCATCAGACGAGTTAGTCGGACTTATTCAAGTTAAAAAAAGATTATCTTTTGGAAGATTATCTTAGAATAAGTATAGCGTTATTGCACACACCAAACAAATTACAAGAAAAAACTGAGTAGAAGTACATTCGGTTGTACAAGTCTTTTTGGCTACAGCGTTTTTATTTTCAAACAACATTAAAAAATAAATAAGACTTTTTACCAAGATGATATTAATTTTTTTTTTAATCTAGCATTAAACTTCCGTCATTGTGAAAATTATAAAAATATAATAAGCTCTTTTGAATGTTTTTAGAACAATCGTTTCAAAATAAATATTTTTCATCCAAGGTATAAACTCAAATCTAAACCAAACTAAAACTCAATGACATTTTAAATTCAAAAAAAGTTATAATAAAATCGTACACACTTGTAAAAAAGCTCTTTCTGATGTTCTGCTAGCTTCCATTCATAGACGACTATTTATAATATCTTGCATATTTTTTTTGAAGTTGGCTAACAGCGCCACCATCGTATTTTACTAAGAAACCTTAAAATCACCTATACAAAATATTTAGTTCATCATATAGCCGTCTCTTTAGATAAGTTGGCCGCACAGTATGCCTGCTATCAAAAAGTTGTACTCCGGACAAACTAGATGGCGTTAGCATCGCGAATAAGAATTCCTGCATCGCGCAAACGGTATTCGCCGGTACAAGATGGACTCATTTAGCGTTGGTTTCGACAGTTATCATCATCTTATATCCTACGAAAGCTGGGTATAGGTCTCTTTTTCTTATGTTTTTGGAATGGTCACGTGCACAAGTACGGAAGATCTTTTTGAAAGTCTAAACTTATTTCAGGTTGGATGTTTTAATCTAAGAGCTCAAATTTTCGGCCTGTCTATTAAGTATTATAAACAGTTTTCCTTTTTTTTTTTCTTTTTTTGTAATTGAGTGTCGAGACGAGCAATGATCCTCGACAAAATGTAGGTATGGAACAACTGATATTTTTTTCGCGAATTCCGGGTTGGTCCTCTAATAAAAGTTGTTCATAATGTTCGCTCCTGACTGATAAGTCCTATCAGCCTTTTTCGGCTTAGTAGTCCTGTATTTTTCATCCAGTGTATTGTGTGATTGAAACAAAAATAATGGTACATACATATTCGGGAATATTGAAATATAATAATATGTTCCAAATTTTAACGGACGAAAATCAGAGGAAGGTTTCTCAAGTCGACACGTATAAATATTTCTTAATGTTTGATCACGCATAACTTTTTATTACGTAGGTACGTACATACGTCCGATTTTGATAATATTTTTTTTATTGGAAAGGGTATATCCCGAAGTTGGTCCCATAATAATTTAAAAAAATCATGCCTTGTGGCATGATTTTTTTAAATTATAAAAAAAAATGGTATGGTGGTGGGAAAATAGGGGTGACTTACGTTAATACCCAAAGTAAGGTAGGTACCTAGTGAGCTATTTAAAAAAAAAGTTATCAATAATTTAAGCATGTAGTAATTAGTAGATTATAACCAAAAAAGTTTTAAATAAAAACTTTTTAAGAAAAAAATAAACCACCGAAAAAACTGAAAGTTTCTAATAAAACATTAGTGTAATAACTTAGTTATTAAGGTTAAATAAAAAAGTTACTATTTTTTGCTTTTCAGTTTTTTGGTGGTTTAATTTTTTTGTAAAAAAGTTTTTACTATTAAACTTAGTCTTGATGTTACATGTTAGATAGCCGTGTTTTGGAGATTGGGCTAAAAGGAAAGGGTATGCAAAACTGAAAAAAAGACTCATAGTAGGTACTTTTACTTTGGGACTAACTCTAAGCAGTCTTTATAATGGGTTGATTACACGTAACTATAGTCACCGCGTTACCAACTGAGTCGTGCGGCCATAAATCATTTCTCTATGTCTATCTCGCTCGCACTTGTAGGGTCTTATGGAGCCGCATAGTGATGTGCGTAAGATGGTTATAGGCGCATATCGATAAGAATAAAATCAGATAGAAACATAGTAGACAGTATTGTGGCCCTGAAAAGGGCCGTTTGTAATGGCCCTATGACTCAGTTGGTAACGCGGTGACTATAGTACAGTGGCGAGACAGTGCCCTCGGCCGAATACTCGGTTTGTAGGTATAAACAGTTTGACGAGGCGAGACAGTCACTGGAACCATGATTTGTTTGCTCGGACGAGTACGCCGGTTTACTGTCTCGCCACTGTACTCGTTACGTGTACCTACTAATATTAGGTAAAAAAAAAAAAAAATATATAAATGTGAATGTAAGTATATTTGTTTGTTACGCTTTCACGCGAAAACTACTTAACCGATCATCATGAAACTTTAGACACATAATATTATGAAGTATTAGAAGTAACAGGACACTTTTTATTAAAAAAAAAAAATGCAAGCGAAGCCGCCTGGTAAATGCTAGTCAACCTATAAGTAAGTACCGAACTTGAAGTTGATTTCGAGCTCACACTTTTTTCGTATTTTATTAAGAGGAAGAACCTCAAGTCATCCAATTTATCCTGAGTACAGCTTAAAAGTGCCCTGTCAGCGACGGAACCCGGTACGAAACAGAAGATGTTTCCCGATAGATATACTCGTACTACAGTATAACAGTACCCGGCGATGAATATTGCACATTGACCTTTGGAAAGAGACAATCGGCTAATTTCGGCTTCGTAGAGCATTATCTCTGTCGCACACTACCTCCTAATCTCAGATTAACAGATAGAACCATAATTGCTACTTTGTAAAAAAGAGCAAGATGGCAAGTGCCAAACACGGTTGAAAAAGAGAGACAGACATTTCATTTTTTGTCCCCGTCGCTGTAACCGTGCCAAGGTGGGCGAACCACAGATTAGGAATAATAGTTACTACGTGAGCCGCCTACGATTTGTAGCTGCCAGGTTGTGAATTATGTTTGCACAGGATTGTACCCAATAAATTAATAAATAATTAATTTATTGGACTATTTCTTATTTCCCGCTGACCCAAAACTAAGATAAGGTACATTATTTTCGCAATCGCAAGATTGCCTATTTAATAAAAGATGTTCATAATTATGAGTAGATTAGTATACTAGTAGTTATTTTCCTACTATTAGACTTTTTCCTACTATGAGCAATTTGCGGCTTGTATATCCTTTCCTTATAACCCTGTATAACAATGTTTTATTTTGTGAAGTACATACTTATAAAGATTAGGAATATTTTATGATTTTTTTTTCTCTAAAATGGGGGAAGCTTTCCTATCCTTATCCTGGCATCCATTTCAAGAATATAGCTGTCGCTTGTGCGGTTACACTTTGGTTCTATCTTTAGGTAATATATCTATGCTCCTAATAGATACTGGGCTGTTTGTATTTCGTGCGACAGAGATTACGCTCTACGAAGTCTCTTGTCTCTTCCAACGGTCGATGTGCAATATTTATCGCCGGGTACTGTAATTTGGGTGTCTTCAAGTCGGGAGTAAATCGGTTCCTTCTATGCGAGCGTGCTCCATCCTAGACCGCATCATTGCTTACCATCAGGCGAGATGGCGGTCAAACGCAAGCCTTTAGGAAAATTTAAAAAAACTGAACTAAACTACACTCAACTTACATTACCTACCTAACTTAAGTTAAACTCAAGCTCACACTTTTTTTGGATTTTATTTTATTATTATTTTAATCTCAAGTCATCCAATTTATTCTAAGTAGGTACAGCTTAAAAGTGCCCTGTCAGCGTCGGAACCCTGTACGAAACAGGACATGGATTCCATTGCGTAACAGAGGTGATGAGGCGTTTCCTGTGGGCACACTTTAGAGGCTGCCGCTCGCACAATTTGACCATTTAAATAATGATTTACTAAAAAAGAAAGAGAAGGAAAAGATAAGAAGATGATGTAGATAAGTTTGATAAATAAATATGTGTAGATTTTTGTAAACCTATCTACATACGCGGTCCCGTTCGCACATTTCGACCATTTTTTTACTAATATTATAAAATCACTGATGACTTAGTTACATAGAAAACTAGCTGACTCGACAGACGTTGTCCTGTCAAAAGCCATTGCGTCAATTTTATGTCAAATGTCAAAAGTTACATTAAAAAAGTTTACAAACTTGTTGAACTGGAGAAATTAGTGGAATAGAGGGCCAATGAATGATCTTGTACAGCGAGGTGGTAGAGTAATTTCAGGCGTTAAGTATTTGAGAACATTCATAAAAAACTATGTTTACCCACGTGATTTAGGAAATATGCATTATGCAACAACTTTTGATCCGAACCCCCCCCCCCCCCCTACTGTTTGTCCAAAGCGCTAAAGTTAAATTATGGTTTAAGTATTTTTAAATTTTCTAATTTTTCTTGTTTTTTTACTATAATTGAGATGTGAGCTATCCTATCTCCTAAGTTAGATCGAACTGCACCCGGTGTGCAAATTTGATTGAAATCGGTTAAGTAGTTTAGGAGTCTATAGCGGACAAACAACGTGACACGTAATTTATATAATATTAACTAGCTGACTCGACAGACGTTGTCCTGCCAAAAGCCATTGCGTAACTATAGCAACCGTAGTATGTTGATGCTAACTTGTCAATTTATAGTAAAAATTATCAGTATATATATAATTTGCAATAAATTAAAATTGCGACTATAATTTGAGATTTAAACTATCCTATCTCTCAAGTTGGATCGAACTGCACATGGTGTGCGAATTTTATTATAATCGGTTAAGTGGTTTAGGAGTCCATTGAGGACAAACATTGTGACACGAGATTTATATATATTAAGAAAGATATTAAGATGAAGAATTATAAGATTTAGATAAATAAATAAACTTAATTGGTCCAAAGGTATTTAAGGTTCTTAAAGATATTTAAGAAGTCGCTTAAGGCGATAAGACTGCACAAATGATTTTCTATATTCTTAGTTTTTCTTGTAATTTGTTTGGTGTGCAAGAGCTATATTCTATTCTATTGTTCAAACTAGAAAGTAAAAACAAAAGGATAAAACTGGCGGCCTTGTCGTTAAGAGCGATCTCTTCCAAGTTGAAAGGTAACAAAAAGTCAAAATGTTCAGAAATATAAAAGACAATTCAGATTAACATTGTAAACATTTCAAACAAACGTATTTTCCGGGGTTTAAGGGCAGGATAAAAAAAATCTCTTTAATTTAAAAAAATGAAAACATTTTTTATGTTAGATGTCTGGCCAAAATTGTAGTTAGAAATTTCCTTAAAAGATTCAATTACCGAGGTGGCTATTATCCGTTTGTCCCAGGGGAGCTCCTTGATAGACCTTGGGAATCCCGATTGTTATAATAACAAAGCATCATAATAATATAACAAATTATGTAATAAATATTAGATACCTAATTACCGTACCACTACAAGTAATACTTTAGAATAGCTGTTTTTCTAATGGATTGCTAATGAATTGACGCCTTCAAACCGTGTCGGGTAAAAAAAAGAATGAGGATTTCCAAATTTTTTTTTTCAATGTAATGTAATATTTAAATATCTACAATTACAATAATAGGCCCAAGTTTGCAGGCTTTTTAAGACAGATCTAAATTTTCTAAAACTATCGGCATCCTTGTCTAATGGCTTGCAATGATAAAGACAGATATATTTTTAGTTTGTTTAGATCTGTCTAATGCCTTCAAACTTGGGCCTAATAGGTAGGTATTTATATTTTTAATTTTTAATGTGAATCAGCAGCAATGTTAATATGAAACTCAATCAATAATGATTTTAGAGATATTTATGGATATAATTTGCTATTTGAAGATGAACTGCGGCGAAGTAACGCCTGATTCAATTATAATAATACTTATTTGAGATGCGAAATTGAGTTTCTTTGTTTGCCAGGCTTTTGCCATACTCAACCGATTATCAGAAAATTTTGCACACCTACGCGTTGTCAGATGTACAGAAAAGGGGATAGGCTATTTTGCATACCTACGCGTTGTCAGGGGTACAGAAAAGGGGATAGGCTATTTTGCATACCTACGCGTTGTCAGGGGTACAGAAAAGGGGATAGGCTATTTTGCATACCTACGCGTTGTCAGGGGTACAGAAAAGGGGATAGGCTATTTTGCATACCTTCGCGTTGTTAGGGGTACAGAAAAGGGGATAGGCTAGTTCTGTTCATCGTCATCACCGTTTTTCATCACCTACCGGTTGACATCGCGGGGTTGATCCACTAATCATCATCAAACTAATAAACATAAAAGTGAAAGTTTGTCAGTATGTTGGTTACTTCTTCACCCTAAAACAATTTAACAGAATTGGATGAGAATTGTAATAAACTGATTATATTCTAAATTAACACATAAGCTGCTTTTATCCTCATCATCACAGTTTTCCCTCATCACGCGATGAAACCGCGAGGCGCTAATCCTATTGTTATAAATTGCACAGTTAGGATGTTTGTTGCTCAATCATGCAAAAACGGCTGATCAGATTTGGATAAAATTTAGTGTGATGGTAACTTTTACTGTGAATAACCACTCAGGCTATTTTTCATCATCATCATCATCATCATCGTCATCACTAATTGTTGTCCTTGTCTTTGTGCGTGTTCCTTGGTATCACCGACACAGGTTATCCTGGTGGGGAGCTATGAGTGTGATACTTTAATCTATTATATCTATTACTAGCTACACGCGGCGCTTTTACCCGCTGCTTTTTTTTACCTTGCAACCTTCTCTGTAGAATACAAAACAAAAAAAAATCAAATCGGTCCAGCCGTTCTCGAGTTTCAGTACGACAAACGAATAGCGATTCATATTTACATACAGGGCTATTCATACAGGGTATACTAAGCCGAAAAGAGTTCATAGTACTCATCATTATGAACAACTTTCACTATAGCACCAACCCAGAAAACGCGGAAAGAAATCAGCTGTCCCATACACTTTGTCGAGTGTCATTGACATTTTTCTATGGAACAGCTGATTTTGTTTTCGCGATTTTCGGGTTGGTCCTATAGTAAAAGTTGTTCATAATGATGAGTACTATGAGCTCTTTTCGGCTTGAATAACCCTGTATAAGAGAAGAAGAAGAAGAAGAAGAAGATTACTTTCATGACTGCGCGAATGAAACCGCGGGTCGCAGCTAATTCCCACATATTTTTAATTGTTGTTGCGAGGTTGAGAGGCCCTAGAGTGGAGTGTGCGCTAACAACGCGCGGCGGCTGTTGAAGACAAGGGTGGGGATTCCGGGCTTCTCATTGTGAGCTTTCAAAGTAGCCAGATCAGACTATGGGTATTTTAATCTATCTATATAAAAATGAAACCCGTTTTCCTTGGTCACGGCATCACGCGTGAATGGCTGGACCGATTTCACCAATTCTTTTTTTGTTGTATTTGTTATTATTAGGAGAAGGTTCTTACGGAAAAAAATATTAAAAAAATCTCTCAGAAATATTGAAAAACCCTAAAAACAGCCCTTTTCTTTTTCCCATACAAACGTTTTCTAACTAAAACGAGCTTTATTGCTATTGTATAAAGTTCATATTGAATTGCAAGCACTCACTGTTGTTTAAGCAATGTAGGTATGTTCCTAACGTCCAAGAACCGCGCCAACAATAAGTTTATAAAGTTATTGCAATTTAATTAGGCAGTACCATAGAGAAGTACTGTATGGCAGTACGAAGTCTGCCGGGTCAGCTAGTTTTATATATAAAAATGAATCGCTGTTCGTTTGTCTGGCTACGAGTATAACTCGAGAATGGTTGGACCGATTTCGCTAAGTTTGATCTTGAAATATTTGTGAAATTCCGGGGAAGGTTTAGAAGTAAAAGTAACAAAACGCGTGAAACCACCGAGTGCAGCTAGTAATAAATACATTTTGTCGAGTGTCATTAACGTTTTTTTACAGAAGAGCTGTTTTTTTCGCAAATTCCGGGATGGTAAAAGTTGTTCATAATGATTAGTACTATGAGTCTTTTTTCGCTTAGCATACCCTTTCCTAATAACCCTGTCCCTGTATACAATAAAATAATTTAATAAGCGGCTGTAAAATGCTATATGAGATACAACATTACAGTTCCCACACATCTTTTTTACGATAATTAATCGACTATTGTAATTGTTATGAAAACAAAACGTCTCCACCACTCCCCCGTGACCTCAGATAAACGTATAGAGAAAGATGGAACACTGTTAGATTTGCATGAAGCCAAGAACTCCTCTACTTTCCGGGAGTACTGATATGTCAACGTGTGCGTCTTGTGCGAAAGTTGAGAAGTTCTCGGCTTTTCAAATGCTAGTGGTGCCAACCCTGTGTAAGCAAAAAACTGTAGACAAGCTCTAAAAAACTGTAGAAAACTGTAAAACCTATAAAATTTTTACAATTTTTGCTAAAATGCTTATCGCAAAAAACAGTAATAGCAAAAAAAATTGATTGTACTGTAAAGCATTTCTAACTGAGACAGCTGTCAAAAAACTTTAGATCTACAGCTAAACTGGTTGGCTTTGGAAGACCAGCGTTTCCAGTTTCCAGGTCTTGAATTCCATGAGTTCAAAATTCTGGGTGGCGCAGACCTGTTATGGGCAAACGTGATTTTTAACATCAACCGAGCGATTTGTTCGTCTCGTTACTCAATTACATTAAAAAAAAAATACACTTCCGTAAACTAACGCAGTGCTTTATCTTCCTCTCTGTTTATCTCAGCCCATGACAAGGAAAATTGTTCGAAAACAACGATAGAGAGTTCACGTATACCATAAGTAAGCCGCCTTATAAACCAAATGGGTTGTTTTCGACAAAACAAGCTATTATAATATTGAATTATTTATTGTTATCTCGAGCGTGTTTGCTGGATTGCCGAATGTACGCTTTTCACTTTGTAACAGGAAAAGCGGGATAAATAATGCTGCTATTCATGTCAGTGTTCTTTATACTAAGAGCTTTATTTATAAACGGTGCGTAGATTGCTCAGATTGACTGCCATTGCTGCCAATCATTTCACTGTCATTTGCTGCTTGATTGATTCGAGTTTAAAAATTTCTTTATTTTGCATAAGTTAGGTATACATAAAGTGCGATTACCAGTGTACGTTTGGTTTCCTGGTAGCACAAAACAGTGGTTGTGAATACGTAGTGGTAGGGCTCTTTTGCAAAGCCCGCCTGGGGAAGTACCACACCTTTGCCAGTTATTCCACCGCCAAGCAGTAATGTGCAAACATTACTGTGTTCTGGTTGGAAGGGCACTGTTTCCAGTGAAATTACAGGGCAAATGGGAGATTAAACAACTTATATCTCAGAGTGACGAGCGCAGTGCTGTGCCGCGCAGGGTCTTGAATTCTGCGAGTTCAAAATTCTGGGTGGGCAGACCACCTATTATGGCAAACGTGACGTTTAACATCAGGTGAGCGATTTGCTCGTCTCTTCACTCATTTACATAAAAAAACGTTTTTCAAGCACGCAGGCTTTTATAAAAACTTATAGAAGAAACATTACAATAATAGCTGTTCGCTTTAGTTAAAGCGATACATTTTGTAAGGTGAGACATGTGAGCTTGATGGATTGATTGCCATTTAATTTGTGCACAACACGAAACAAATATATTGCCAAAATTGTAGTAGGTACAAAGGTTTTACTCCTTAAGTTTAAGAAGAATTTATAAGTAAGGCTTAATGTGTACCTATATAATATGTACTTAAAGAAAGATAAAGCATCGTTGGTAACCCTTTTTATCGAGTAGGTACTAGCAGAAGACTGTTCCTATGAGGAGAAAGACAAAAAGAAAAACGAAAATTTCTCCGTACTGCATCTGTTTCACTGGTAGTACAAAAGGCGACATCATCGTTGAGTGCCACAATTTACAAAAAAAAGAAATCTCAGCGCATATCAAAGGACAATAATTAAGTGTCCACGGACGTAAAACATAAATTTTAGACGCTTTTGTATCCACAAAAGCGCCAGTGGGCTACCTCAACTTATTCTGTACGAGTATAATCGAGTCGTCCGAGCGAATTCAGATCTTAAAATTTAGAGGAACCAGTTGAAGTTTGGTTGTTTATCCGACGATAACTTGAATAAGACAACCTGTTTGGCTCAGCGGTAATATATCCGCCTTTTAAGCCAGAGGCCCCGGGTTCGATTCCCGACCGGGTAGATGTTTGAATGATGAATTTAAATGCCTGTTCTGGGTCTGGGTGTTAGTTGTCCTTGTCTTTGTGTGTGTTCCATGGCATCCCCGACACAGGATCATCCTAGTGGGGAGCTGTGAGTGTGAAACGTTTGTTTTGTTTGTTTGTTTAAGTACCAGCAAACCCGATCTTCGTGTAATTTTGCAGGCAAATAGTTTATTCTAATAATTTTTTTCTTTTCGAATATAAAAAGAGTTAGCCAAAAGACATGAGTCGCAGGACCTTCCAGCTTATCAACCCAGTTTCACAACCAGTTGTCAAAAAATAACGCTAATACCTACTAGCATACTAGTATTAAAGAGACACTTTACTTTATAACTTTTATTGGGCCATTATATTTATGCCGGCTTTAAAATTTTTACGTCGATAGTCGATTCGAAGTTGTAAAACATCGAGACGTTACGTCCCGACGGAACGTCTGGCTCACGTTTATGGACTGATAACACGTAACGAGTACAGTGGCGAGACAGTGCCCTCGGCCGAGTACGTGGTTTATACCTAGTCTTGCCATATATATATTTTTTTTTTTGTAAAGAATAAATCCGCACTTGACCACCAACTCGCCTGTTGGTAAGCGACGATGTGGTCGAAGATGGAGCACGCAGATTTAGAAGATACCTATTCACTCTGACCTTGAAAAGCCCAAGATTATATCTCTCAGGAAACAAGGAAGCCGGAAGTCTGTTCCATTCCTAGCTGTACGGATTAGGAACGTGTACTCGAACCGTTTTGTACGTATCCAGGGGAAATCGACAGTGTAGGGATGGTAAAAGGGCGTCTTTCTACTTGTCCTGTATCGGAAAGGGGATGGCAGTATAAGGTCGTGTAGCTCTGAAGCACACTCTCCAAAGTGTATCCTGTAGAAAATCGCCAGGCAGGCCACCTTACGACGGTGTTCCAGACTATGAAGCTTTTTGCTAACTAGCTTGTAACAAAGAAAAAAAAATCTATTGTAAATAACATTTTTTACTCTTACAGTGTGTTAGTTTAATACATAAATATAAACAATTTAAAATATGAAATATGTGGTCTCCATTGGCTGCAATACAGTCCTTTAAACGTTGAGGCCAGTTATCAATAGAAGAACGCACTCTTTATATGGGAAAATTCTTCAATGCCAATCGTATGGATTGTTTTTAGGGACTCCAAAATATCATGGCGTATAAGTAAGTATGTTAGTTTCACGAGGCGAGACAGTCACTAGAACTATGATTTTTTAAGCTATTGCATAGCTTCTATCGCGGGCCTTGAGCGTGGAGACCGAATCCAGAAATTCCGTAACGAAAATAACCTTACAAAAAAGGAAGATATAAAAACTTAAACATTTTTTTTTAAATAGAACTACGGTGGTAGGTACACTCGGAAGAGAGAGTCATGACGTTTGAAAAACATTTTTTTTTAAATATTGCAAGGGCTATTTTTCAAAAAAGTATCCAAATTAATTTCTGTAATAATTATCAATAATTTTCAAAATAAAATAAACTTGGCGAAAAGTCAACGAAACCTTACACTCGACACCTAGAGGCGAGTTGCTGAACTAAAGAGACAAGCGTGATATTTCAAAAAGTCATTAAAAGTTCTGCTATTCATCGATAGATGGCAAAAAACTAAAAAGTATCACTGTATGCAATAGCTTTACCGCGGCAGTCCCCGAGTGCCACACGTCTTTTTTTTTACTCAGCCGAGTATGCCTACCCATTTACCGTCTTGCTACTGTACTCGTTACGTGTAATCAACCTATTAGTGCTTGAAAACAATCTATCTCTGTTCGTACTTCTTGCGAGAGAGATATCTCGGTCACTGTCGCTCTTATTAGATATGTCATGAGAGTCAGAGTGACCCAGATAATATTGAGCACCAAACAATAGGGTCCGAGATAAGTGCCCAAACGTAAGCTTGTCTTGAATTTTTTTTATTTTACTTATAGCGTATTTTTATTTTAAGCAGGTTGATTTATCCCTATGAGGGGACAAAACTTGGGGACAGATCGGAGTAATTCGATATTCATTGTTATACAGGAAGGGTATGCTAAGCCGAAAACAACTTAAGCCGGGTCCAGATATGTATCATTTGCACGGGTGATGATACGCGTATCAAGATACGCGATCTCGAAACGTACGCGTATCATCACCCGTCCACATAGGCGATCATGATACGCGTCAGCGATACGGATACGGGCAAATGATACATATCTGGACCCGGCTTCATAGTACTCGTCACTAAGAACAACTTTTACTACGACACAAACCCGAAGTTCGCGAAAAAAAATCAGCTGTTCCATAGAGAAATGACAATGACACTCGACAAAATGTATGGAACAGCTGTTTTGTTTCGTGAATTCCTGTTTGGTCCCATATTAAAAGTTGTTTATAATGATAAGTACTATGATTATGAGCCCTTTTCGGCTTAGCATACTCTTTCTGTATAACCCTGCATTTGCAGAAAATGAACATCTATAAATACCAAGTCTTTATATTATGAAGTATCATAAGACACCGATAAAACTGTGACCTCTTTCACTACTTTCACCTAAGGTGTCGTAAAACGGCTAGGGTTGTCAAGTGCCACCTAATGACGGTGTTCGAGCCGTTCGAGCCGGTGTCGATAGTTTGGATGTTTTATGACTCTGGAAATGAGACCGTTTAGTCTATAAGGGATGGGGGACTGAATTTGACGGAAGGATATATCTTTTGCAGGATATATTGTTTATTAGGTTTCACCCGCGTTTTTCGGGATAAAAGTTGCCGATGTGTTAATCAGGACCATGAACAACCTTCATTCCAAATTTCATGTTAATCCGTTCGGCCGTTTTTGCGTGAAGGAGGAACAAACATATCAACATACATTAGGAGGATAGTACTTAGGACTAGCTGTGGTTTGGGGTTTCACTTGAAATACTAAAAGAACCGTACTAGAAATACTGAAATAATGCAAGAACCATATTTTCAGGATATAAAGTAGTCTTTGTGTTGTGCCAGTCCAGGATGTAAGTTACTTTGGTCGTTCCAAATTTCAACCAACTAAAACGAAATTATCTATCTAAAAATACAAACTCTAACATTTTAATATTAGGATTGTACGATTATTAGTAGGTTTAGGGTATATAGGATAGTAACAAACCCAACCCTATTCAATACAATTCATTTATTTCAGATTACAATGTCCATGGGTACCTATATAATGCATATTAAAAAATTAGGTACAAAGTACATATTTACAATAATAAAAAAAAAATTCAAAGAATAAAGTTAAAATCAATCAAAAATAAAATAAATTAACATCAATTTAAACAAAATTATCTGAATCTAAACTTACGCTGAGACCCAAAATGTTCAATATGCACATTGAACCTTATAATCCTTTCAAACCCTACGCTTGTTTCTTATTTCAAGACTAAATAACTAAACCAACCCTATTAAAGTTTAGCAAGAAAATAGTGAACCGTAGCCGAAAAGGCAAAACTTTTATCCTGACAAAATGCAAAAATGAGCTGAAAAATTGAAGGGGGTAGCTACGAGAGTAATATATTGTCAACCCACTTGAACTTACCCTTAGGGCTGACGCTATCAGCGTGAGAAACACGCACCCAGTCCTAGACTGTATTATACCTAAACTCGGCAGCACACCTTCGCTGAAGCAAACAATAAAACATCATGATTGCCCACAACGCAAAATGCCTATGAGGCATAATGCCTGAAATCGAAATCTAACTTGCAAATTAAACAAAATGGATTCTACGAGTACGTGCCAAAATTGAAAAAAGGTTTTTAATTTACCTATTTACAACAAAATAGTGAACCGTAGCAGAAAAGGCAAAACTTCTATCCTGACAAAATGCAAAAATGAGCTGAAAAATTGAAGGGGCGTGGCTACGAGAGTAATATATTGTCAACCCACTTGAACTTACCCTTAGGGCTGACGCTATCAGCGTGACAAACACGCACCCAGTCCTAGACTGTATTATATCTTAACTCGGCAGCACACCTTCGCTGCCCGTATAATTCATCTGGGCACCTTGCGAATAGGTTTCTTCGAGGCTAGCATGCTCCATCGTTGACGCATCTTTGCTTACTATAGAGCGAGATGGCATTCAAAGGCAAATTAATTATTATTCAATTGCGTTATTTACTAACGTTATTTTTATTTATTGTATTAGGAAAAATTATTTAAAAAATCGGAAATAATAAAATGGAATAGAACATAGCTTTTATATTAGGTACATACCAAACAAATAACAAGAACAACACACTAGGTAATTACAAATTTACAAAGACGCGTGTCATTTGATTTTTTTGTTTAATTTATTTATTGGTTTAATGTTATACCTGTTATGGGCAAACGTGACGTTTAACATCAAGCGAGCGATTTGCTCGTCTCGTCACTCAATAACACAAAAAAAATATGTATATGATTGAGTATGTACAAAATATAAATTAGAAAGTACAAAATTGTAAGTCTGCTCAAGTAGACTGTTGGCATAGCATAAATTATTTCACCATTAAACACAATTTTATGAAATTTTACTTTACTTAACTTTCGATATTTTAGTTCAGCACGAAGCCGATCGCTATTGGCGCTAGCGTCTGCGTCTATTTTGATTTGCAATTCTATTCGTTTTTAGTTTGTTTTACGCCTAAAAGGTCTCGGCGTGCGAGAGTGTGCTACCGGCAGTACAGCAGTCCTGTTTGCTCGCTTAACGAACGCGTTTGTCCAAACATTGGCCCAATTAAAGTTGGGGTAGGATTTGTGGATTTAAAGTGGGTACATAGATAAAAGTAATAGTTACAGCGGTGTAATAAACTGGGTACGAATTTAAATTTGAATTTGGAAACAGTGAGAACCGATCCCTTTTGGAACAAATCAACTTCCTGTACTACTAATATTATAAATGTGAAAGTGTATGTGTGAATGTTAGTTACCATATCTCCGTAACTACTAAACCAATTTAGATGTAATTTGGAATAGAGATAGCTTACGTCCCGAATTAACACACAGACTACTTATCGTTATCGCCTTTTTTCATTACCGCGCGAAAACATGAGGCATTATTTAATCAAGAAATGTAAAAGTTTTTGTTTACTCAATCACGCTAAAACGACGGAACGAACTTGGAAGAGATTTGGTGTGGAACCAGATTATAATCTAGTCTAGACACAGGCCATTTTTTATATCGGAAAAATAACGGTTTTTATAGGATTGCGAGTAAAACTGTGAGATGCAGCTAGTCTATAAAAATCAAAAGCTGAATCAGATCAGCGCTGTGCAGTAAAAAAAGTGCAAAAATGTGGTCTCGCAAAAACTTAAAAATGGTTCGACGTACTTGAATAATGTTTTTTGTTTTCCTTAGTAGGTACTGGCCTACAAAATCACCGAAAAAATCTAAAAATAGAAATACTAATTTCAGGTCACCAAGTCATCTACGTATTTGATTGAAAAGTAGTTTTAGTCCAGCCAAATTAATTTAGTTTTCAGTGTGGCATCAGAGCTGTCACCATATTGTATTAACTTTATTTGTTTATTTAGTTAGCCAAACAATCAGCGAAATGGCAATAAGCTAATGGAGGGTTCCTGCTGGCTCGTTGATTTCCTGATTTGATGAGAAAGTTATTTTCACTGACTCTTCTGGGTTGATTACACGTAACGAATACAGTGGCGAGACAGTAAATGGGCACGCTCGACCGAGCAAACAAATCATGGTTCTAGTGACTGTCTCGCCTCGTCAAAACCGAGTGCTCGGCCGAGGGAGTGACCCGTACGTAATGGGTTGACAACATTGAGAAAAATTTCACCTAAAGTACGGAGCATGGTGATAATACCAAAAAGTACGATGATTAGCACCAATTTTTACGGTGACAACTATCAAAATTCATCGGAATTTTGATGGCCATATTAGACGGTGCCCTCGGCCGAATACTCGGTTTGTGTAAATAGTTTGACGAGGCGAGACAGTCACGAGAACCATGACTTGTTTGCTCGCCCGAGTGTGCCCATTTACTGTCTCGCCACTATACTCGTTAGTGTGATCAACCCATAACTCTTTACTGAGTAAAGGAACCAAATAAAGAGGAAGCCAAATAAGAGCTTAAATTAATTTCGTAGCAAGTAATAAAAAGTTAAATAAATCTAAATTGGAAAGAAAGAATTGGACGAAATTGGGGCAGACTCTTGCCCAGCAGTAGAACAGTATAAAAAGTAAATGAAAAACCAAATTAATGTTTTGTAAATTAACCTTCACCGGCCCAAGCTAAGCCAAAATTTTCCTCAATTTACACCAATTCAAGTTTAACAATAAAAACAATTATTTTCTCAATAGGTTCGAAAGTCGAGGCAGATGGCACAGCAAGATACGGTTTTACTCCGCAGTTAAGTTAGGAAGGCTGTGATTCATAAAGGATTTTCACTGGGCCTAAAAAAAGGAAGGCTGTAATCACATGTGGCTGATAAATTTACAACAAACTTGACAAATTCAAATACGAACCCTAATATATTTATTTTTATTGGATACAAATAAAAAAAGGAAATATTATCTTTTTTGTTAAGTTTTTAAAAGACTTATGTACTATGTGAGTCTCTAAGACATGTTTTTGCCGGAAACTTTACACTACTTTACTTTACTATAAGCTATAGTATAGCCTATACAGGGTTATTCATAAAGGGTATGCTAAGCTAAGAATGGCTCATAATACTCATCATTACGAACAACTTTTACTATGGGATAATGGGACCAACCCGAAATTCGCGAAAAATCAGCTGTTCCATACATTTTGTCGAATGTCATTGACATTTTTCTAGGAACAGCTAATTTTTTTTTTCGCGAATTTTGGATTGGTTCCTTAGTAAAAGTTGTTCATAATGATGAGTACTATGAGCCCTTTTCGGCTTAGCATACCCTTTATGAATAACCCTATATGTTAATCCAGCGTGGGTCTAAGCTACCATCAAACCAAAATATCATTCGAATCGGTGTACCCGCTCATGCATGACTGAGTAACAAATCTAATCCGCTATCCGCTCTAATAATTATGCTCTAACCCGTCTGTTGAATTTATTGTACCTACGTTTAGATATATTTCAATACCACACTCACATATTATACCCCACCACATAAACTTGTGTTTTGTATATACACAATACCCTGAAATCGCGAAATAAAAACAGCTGTTCCATAGAAAAATGTCAACATTTACCTATGGAACAGCAGATTTTTTTAGCCCCATGGTAAATAAAAATTTATAATATGAGTACTATGAGCCCCTTTTGGCTAAGCATACCTTTTCCTTATAATCTTGTAAAAGAATACTTTCTGCTACTGTAATACTAATATTACTGTGTACCTACTGTATAAAAAACCAATAAAATTTGAATCTACGAGTAAATCTGAATTTTATTAAACAATCATACCCCGTTTCCTTTCCTAATTCCCATTTTAAACTAAAAAACCAATAACAGTTTTCTTTTGTCCCCAGAAATGTGTTCCACCACCCGCTGCGCTGTGTTCTTAGTGTTCCTGGCGATTTGCGCTGCATCCAGCGCTATAAAGTGCTGGAAGTGCGGCCAGTACAGCGACGGGGTGGGCTCCATCACGCCGTGCAACAACCGCAGCGCTGCACGCCTTGAGACTTGCCCACAAGCTGCCAAATATTGCATCGTAAGTATTTATTTTATATACAGTATACAAACCAATGCACAACACTTTGTCCAGGCAAGTTTTTTTTTTTTATTTATTTTTTATGTAATTGAGTGACGAGACGAGCAAATCGCTCGCCTGATGTTAAACGTCACGTTTGCCCATAACAGGTCTGCGCCACCCAGAATTTTGAACTCGCAGAATTCAAGACCCTGCGCGGCACAGCACTGCGCTCGTCACCCTGAGATATAAGTTGTTTAATCTCCAATTTGCCCTGTTACAGTTACTGTACTGTTACAGTAAGTTACAGACGCTGTGAGCAATACGCTTTTTATCTTTACCTCTTGTTCTGAAATACACAAGTAAGTACTGCGCTATATCCAGCACCATAAAGTGCTGAAAGTTCATCTTGTCGAGTGTTGACATTTTTCTATGGAACAGCTAATATTTTTCTCGCGAATTCCGGGTTTGTCTCTTTGTAAAACTGGTTCATAATAATGAGTACTACGAGCCCACAATAGGGTGAATATTGGATACTAGCATTGTATTATGAGCTAAATATTGAATTATGAGTATTGCCACAGAATACTAAGTATAGCCTGGAAGCGGCTAAATACTCGAATTGTATCAGCCCGCAAGCATTTTAGCAAAAGTATAATCGTGAGTAGGTAGGTACTTATTGCTCGGAAGCGGCTTAATGTCGAGAACATTTTCATAAGTCGTATTGAACAAAAAGCTTTCACATTCATCTTTTATTGCTTACCGGGACAACACTTGATACTTTTACTTACCATTAATCGAAAATTCTGTTTATCTTAAAATAATTCTTTTCAAACTCCCAACCTGCCACCTGCGAGTTCTCATCATCGATTTTCGGCTATCTTCGGCTTATTTCGGCTCACTTCGGCTCTTTCGACTCGTTAATTCGAGCCATTTCCGATCTGCGATAAAACGACACCTTTATCTCTGAGAGGTTATTTTTGGGGTCCCGTGTGTCGAGAGAAGAGAAAACGCTTAAAACACTACTTAACGTATTAAGCCACTGCTTAGCAAAACGAGGAAAGGTAATACCGATAGCAGCTATATTTAGTTAGTATCACATGATCACATGATCACATGATTCTAATAAAAAACTAACAACCTAATATTTTCACGTTAGGCTTTTTTACTACTATCGTCATGGCTATTATAATAATACTCGTAGAATAGCTGTAGCGCTCGTGGTGTAGCTTTAGCGCTCCTGGTGTAGCTGTAAAAAGAATAATGTGGTAGTAGTTCTTGTAGTATGGCTGGTGCTGATGGCGTTGCTGTAACACTCACAGCATAGCTACAGCACTAGTAGCATAACCGTGAGATTTATTATGTAACAATAGAGACGATGCTTGGTCATCTCAATAAAAAGTAAACGTTTCACATTCATAGCTCCTTACTAGGATAAATCCTGTGTGGGGGATACCATGGAACGCACACAAAGACAAGCACAACTTACACCCAGACCCAGAACAGATATTTAAATTCATCATTCAAACATCTGCCCACCGGAAATCGAACCCCACAAAATAATATAATACATATTTAGAAAAATATCTACCTACTATTTATTTCTTTCCACACTTATAAAATACAAAACCTAAAAATGTTACGGAACCCTGTTGTTTGCAAGCAGCTTACGCTTGTCTGTCGTTTTTCATCACAATGACAAAAAGGTGACGCTTTATCTGGGCACCTTTGATGAGCTTCTAAAATGGGTAGTTTACGCTTTGTCTTACCAAATACGTAGATAGGTACCTACTTATCTACATATTGTATTTGAAAATATGTAAAGTAAAGCTTTGATAAAACGATGACGTCAAGTTCAAGATTTCAAAGAATATTTAAAGACTTTTTTATTGAAAAGGCTTACTACAAAGTGGTGAATTCATCTGTGATAAAGTCTTTTTACGTAAATTGTATTTAGACTGCAAAAATAATACCCGACTGTTTATAGAGGTGCAGTTAGGTTTTGCAGTTGTTGTATTATTTTATATTTTGTTTTTTGACATTTTAATTTATTTATTTTTGACATTGCGTTTATTGTATAATATTTTATTTTATTCGTAGAAACTTGTAACTGACATTCATAGGTGTACATTAATATACCCATCTTCATAAATATAAAAATGAATCGCTGTTCGTTTGGCTAGCTCGAGAACGGCTGGCTGGACCGATTTCGCTAATTTTGATCTTGAAATATTTGTGGAAGTTCAGGGAAGATTTAAAAGTTAAAAAAAAAAAAACAGTCGGCGGTGGGTACACAGCTAGTATTTTAATAAATGAATTGAATTGAATTGGCAAGCTTCGCAGCCAGAGTAAGATAAAATCGCCGTTATCTAGATTTTATTTCAACACTTTATTCATTAAATGCGACCGAAACTTTGAATAGCGCCTCAATTGTATCCAATTCCATTTATCTATTGTCAAAATAAATACCGTCAAAGCATTGTAAAGACTTCCTTATCGTTCCAAAGTTTCAAAGATCGGAATACAATGAGAGTTAAACTGGAAACGTCACCCGCATGAATTGCTACATTTCAGAATCCTAATTTTAATTGATAAGGAGGTCGCGGGAAATTGGGAGTCAGTGTCTGAGAGATAAGCAATCAGTGCTCTCTTTCACACCTTTTGAAGATTGTTTTTTTTTTTCTTGGTAATAGGCTTGCATTTGACCTCCATCTCGACTGATGGTAAGCAACGATACGGTCTACGATGGAGTACGCTTGCCTAGAAGAAACCGATTCACTCGCGACTTAAAGCACAAGATTTTTTTTAATTAACCATTTTGGTCTTGTTATAATTTATTGAAACAATAAAGTGATAATAACTGTTACATAAAATTACTACACGAAATAAATTAAAGTTTATGGCGTAATTTTGTTTATAGTATCGCCTCGGCTTCAGTCGTAATGTTCTTTAAAATATAGAATTTGAATTTGAGAAAAAATAAATAAAACGAATCTAAAATACCGCTCATGTCTGTGTTAAGGAATTGCTTTTATGATGAATTTATAAAGAAACTACGTAATGAAATAAGTTAATTAAACCTGTATTCTTAAGTACATAATTAAAATATTAACTGATCCAAATTAAAATGTAGGTAACATTTGGAAATCTGTTCCTTTTATTTAAAAAAAAAAATTTCGAACTCTTCGAAACGCAGCTTTTTACAATTTTTTTTTTAATTTTTTTTATTTTATTTGTTTTTTTTTATTTGATTAAGTGACGAAACGAGCAAATCGCTCGCCTGATGTTAAACGTCACGTTTGCCCATAACAGGTCTGCGCCACCCAAAATTTTGAACTCGCAGAATTCAAGACCCTGCGCGGCACAGCACTGCGCTCGTCACCCTGAGATATAAGTTGTTTAATCTCCCATTTGCCCTGTAATTTCACTGGAAACAATGCCCTTCCAACCGGAACACAGTAATGTTTGCACATTACTGCTTGGCGGTGGAATAACTGGCAAAGGTGTGGTACTTCCCCAGGCGGGCTCTGCAAAAGAGCCCTACCACTACAACAATTATTCATACTTCGATACTAATAGATCACCTTCAGGCTTTAACTTGTAATATTGCTAAAGTATTCATGTTGTTAGAATCTATGAAAAAACTAGCTGTTCCCTGCCACGCTTCGCTGTGGATAAATAAATAATAATAAAAAATAAAAAATAAAAATAGATAAAAACCATCCTTGATGCGTATATTATAGTATATATATATATATATATATATATATTTTTCACGAATTTCGTTTTGGTCCCATAGTAAAAGTTGTTCATAATGATGAGTACTATGTGCCCTTTTCGGCTTAGCATACCCTTTATGAATAACCCTATAAATCGCTTCAGTTACGAATTGCCATTGGTATTTATATTTATAATTATCGGTGTATCCGCTAAACTGTTTAGTAAGTACATTCACTTTCAATCATTGTTCCAGCACTTATCTTGAAAACGTTTAGTAATACATCTTCTACGTTATTAAAAAGCTCATCTTTCAACTTGAAACATCATATCTGCCAGAGGTTTAAGTGCACCCCATTTTTCTTCGCCACTCCGCTCTTCGGTCTCCGTACGTCACTTTTCAATATGCGCGACACCTAATTTCCGGAGACTTCAATTCTGCATTTTGTCGGCTAAAGCACAGGCTAAAGCGATAAGATGTGACAAGCTATAATGGAGGCTTTGTTTTTATATATTGGGATAAAAAATACACACAGTTTTTGGGGACTTTGTTCTAGTTAACATACAATACATTTTGTCGAGTGTCATTGACATTTTTCTATAGAACAGCTGATTTTTTTTGCGAATTTCGACTTGGTCCCATGGTAAAAGTTGTTCATAATTATGAGTACTATGATCTCTTTTCGGCTTAGCATACCTTTTATGAATAACCCTGTATTATAACTATTAACATTTATACATGACATGACATGTATACTAGTGTTATTGAGTCGCATTCTCCAACTATTGTTATTTTATGCCACAGAACTTTGTTCTACGAAGAGTTGAAAGTGATTGAATATTGAGTGTGTTTGAGAGTGGTTGTCAATAAATGAGAATGGTTGGAATTCGTATATTATCATATACTCGTATCATACACATCGACATCTTATAATTATCTCAGGGTGACGAGCGTAGGGATGGCGCAGACCTATTATGGGCCGATTTGCTCGTATCGTCACTCAATTAAATAAAAAAATGTAGGTATATCGTTTGATCGTTGATTTTGCAAAGGCCACTAGTCAAATCACTAGTCACTAGTCAAACCTGGATGCGGCATATAAGAAGAGAGGCCGATGCTCAGCAGTGGGCGATAACAGGCTGATAATGATGATGATGTACGACGCGATATCTCCCTTCTCTTTCTGGCTAAGTATGTTTTTCTTGCTCTTCCTGGTCTTCTCTCTACAACAAGTACAAGTACCGCAGACTCCTATTATTATTATAAACGCGAAAGTTTGTAAGAATGTATGTTTGTCGCTCTTTCACGCAAAAACGGCTGAACAGATTTACGTTAAATTTGGAAAGAAGGTTGTTCATGGTCAGGATTAACACATAGGCAACTTTTATCCCGGAAAACTCATGTTAACTTTTTGACTGCGAGTGAAACCGCGGGGCGCAGCTATTATTAAATAATTACCTGCTTGTAATATGACAAGTACCAAGTAATTTAGTGAAAACCCCGAAAATGTTGTTTTATGAGGACAGCACAGCCGGGGGCTGTTTGTACAGATCTAGGGCCCTATTCTGGCCAGTGAGATATAATCTCGGCCATAAAATTGTCGCTCTCATTAATATATTAGTAAAATTAATAAATTGTAATGAGTAATAGTAATTGTTAATGTGTACTAACCCCAGCGATAAACGGGTTCCGCTAAGTGGTTTTCAGGGCGCCCAAGATACAGACTCGGATTAGTTTGAGGTCCGGCGTAACTTCACTGAGAAAAAAATCCGCTAATACAATATGAATTCACCTAAAGTACGGATCATACTGATATCACCAAAAAGTACGATGATTAGCACGAGTTTATGATAATTGTCACCGTAAAAATTGGTGTTAATCATTGTACTTTTTGGTGATATTACAGTGCAACCTCGATATAACAAATCGGAGGGGAACAAGAAAATATTCGTTATATCAAGTAATTCGTTGAACTGAGGTTTGCTAAGTTGAGGTTAGGTTGGTCTAAAATTCGTTATAAAGAGGTAAACAAATAGTTTCGCTTTTCTGCAACCGATAAGGAACACCTTTTACGTTTCTGAGCCATTTTAACTTAAATCTTTAACAATAGTGACGAGCAGAAGTGTTTACATTACTTTCTATCAAACAACAATGATTGTTTTACGAACAAAAGCGTGTCGAAACATGTCGCGACATGAATCACATACTAGGTATAAGATTATTGGTGGGAACTTTATATAAAGGTTTTGGGTTGACAAAATTCGTTAATTAGAGGTATGTATACTTTTTCTTGATAGTTGACAATTCGTTATAAAGAGGTTGTTCGCAAAAAATGTTCGCAATGTAAAGGTATATTAATTTTATATTGACTCTTATGGACAATTCAAGGGGATTACGAAGAATTTGTTAAATCGAGGAATTCGTTATATTGAGGTACGTTAATTAAGGTTGCACTGTAGTATGCTCCGTACTTTAGGTGAATTCATCATTCTTTTAATAGAACTTAGCTGGTCATTTTTTAGGTTCTCTTTGGTTTATAATATTAGTTATTTAATATCATGCAACTTGTCAAGTTTAGGTATGTATCAGGCAGTAAATAATTTTATTTTCATTAGAAATGTCATTACAGTGAGAGTGACCGAGATAATCTCGAGCGACTAAGAATAGGGTCCCTGAAGCCCTGGGGGTAAGAGATAATGCTTTCAAAAACAACGTGTTATGAGCTTAGGATAAATATTTGTTTATTTGAAATGTAATTTATGATTATTTTTCCAATTTCGTAGACGGATTTGTTTGCGTGGCCGCGCCAGTTAAGCTACGGACCACGCTGTCAGTTTTCAGATGGGTGACCGCGGGTGGTTGATTTAATGATCGGTTGCGTAGTAAATGCAATAAAGTAGAACATACAAACTCACTTTCGGATATAATAATAATAAAAACGTTTATTAGGTCAAAAAAGTTAATATTTCGGCAGTTTGCTCTGAAGCGAACAAAACGGTGACGTGTTTCTAGGGCTTCAGGCATTTTAACGGTTTTTTTTTATATAGTTGAGTGACGAGACGAGCAAATCGCTCGCCTGATGTTAAACGTCACGTTTGCCCATAACAGGTCAGCGCCACCCAGAATTTTGAACTCGCAGAATTCAAGACCCTGCGTGGCACAGCACTGCGCTCGTCACCCTGAGATAATGTATAAGTGGTTTGATCTCCCATTTAAAATAAAAACTTACAATATTAATTATGGGTTGATTACACGAACAAGTTCAGTGGCAAGACAGTAAATGTACATACTCGGCCGAGCAAACAAATCATAATTCTAGCGACTGTCTCGCCTCGTCAAACTGTTTATACAAACCGAGTGCTCGGACGAGGGCACTGTCTCGCCACTGTACTCATTACGTGTAATCAACCCATTAGAAAGGAAGTTGTATAGTAGGATGTTGAAAGTCTGAAGTTGGTATCCAGATCAAACTATAGAACTATTCTAGTGTAAACTGAACAACTATCGCGCGAGTATGAGATAAGCGGCTCTAGTGCTTCCGGTGTTGAGAACAGGTATATTACAAGTGATATTACTAACTGCTGGGAAAATACAACAACTGTGTCACTTTATCTGATAGTCATTATCAACGTCAGCCTATATCGATCTATATGTTTGTAGTGGTAGGACTCTTTTGTAGAGCCCGCCTGCGGAAGTACCACACCTTTGCCAGTTCTACCGCCAGTAATGTGCAAATATTACCTCGTTCCGGTAGGGCATTGTTTCCAGTGAAATATCAGGGCGAATAACAGATTAAACATCTTATATATCATGGTAACCAGTAGTGCTGGGCCACGCAGGGTTTTGAATTGTATGAGTTCAATATTCTTATGAGTTATGGCAAACGCGACGTTTAACATCAGGCGAGCGATTTGCTCGTCTCGTCACTCAATGGCATAAAAAAATTAACTACTGGACATAGGCCTCCTCTCACGAATGGCCCTATGTCAGATCACATCATTGTTTAACATATTTAGGCGAGGTGACAAGCAAAAGCGCTTAAAAAATTGAATAAAAATACTGTTCATTACATTATTAGGGTTCAAAATTTAATGAAGATAGATTTTTGACGTGAAACGTCTTTAAAATCGCGCCGAAACATACGGGTACCAGGTGTAAAAACTGGACCGTAACGAAAAGGTCTATATCATCGTACCTTAATAATTTAAAAACTATTAGTCTTAGAAACAAAAATGTGGTGTAAATATTTCACTTATATAGTCAGCAGTTCGTGTCGGGGTCAAGCGGGTTGGCGGGGGAGGGATACTGCGATAACTGTGCGAAACCGGCGCTCACGCTTGTTTCTATTCAGTGTAACTCGTGACTCCGACTTTATAGCGTGGTGATTCTTTCGTGTGTTTGTCAAGTTTATTTGAACCGATTGATTTATACAAAAATAAGTGTAATTTGGACAGTATTTATATTTAAAATAACCAGAAAGTGACAATAAATATATAAACATTTGCTATGTCGGCCTCAGCGCGTGCAAGAGCCAGCCAGAAATATAAATTAAGGCTAGCGTTACAAAGAGGGGGCTATGGGCCACGCACAGGTACCCCAATGTCCGGCGCCGAGCGAGCGAGACGGTTCCTAACATAGACGTTTCACGTTAAAACCAACGGCCGTGTGCCCCGACACAGCCCCACCCGCTTTTTTAAACGTTTACAATGCTATTTTCAAAGAAGTTTTTTTCCGATAGTGATTTTAAATTACTAAAATAATAAAATACGCAAAAGAGACAGAGAGAGACGATCGTCTATCTCCTCAAAAATAAATTAAATATAATTTCAGTCTAATTTTAGCCATCACAAAATCGAAACACTCCAATTTGCGCTGCCTTATTTATGCCAACTTTTATGCAGTAATCTTCATTTATGACATATTAAATAAATACACAATGCTTTTATAACATTTTTATGAGAACTTCCCCTTAATAAATGTCCAATGAGATTGGGGAATGTATGACGCCAGAGAGGTATCTAGGATTTTGGTTTGGGGCTTGCCCAGATGTAGGTATGATTTATTACGATAAACACTCTACAAACTCTAAAATACAGAAGACATTTTACAGGCGGCTTCCATCCATTGATCCGAGTAATTTTTGTTCTATACCGTTATAACTACCTCTATAAATACATATACGTTCAATATATTTTAACCAAGAATAATGAATTTTTATATGAAACAGATTTTTTTGTGTATTTTCGAAAGTCTTAGAACAACAGTTGTTTGATTCAAGTATCTCGGTTGCCTGTGAAAGTTCTTCAGTTGTTTAGAGTTGACACAAAAAAATTAGACTATTCAGGAATGGACCCCAGATGCTTTAGTTTAGGTGGGGGCTGGAGCCCCTTCCCTGGATCCGTATCGATCATAGTCTGTATGAAGCTCCTTAGTCATAAAATTTGTAATACTGTGCCAAAAGATATCCTTATGACGTCATGCTTAGTTAATGATGTCTTCTTTTAGTATGAAGATTAATTTTTCTACAGGGTTATAAGGAAAGGGTATGTTAAACCGAAAAAGGCACATATTACTTATCCTTATATGAACAACTTTTACAGCAACCAACCCTAAATTAGCGAAAAAAATATCAGCTGTAGAAAAAAAAACAAAAAAAAACGTCAAAGGCACTCGACAAAATGTATGAAACAGCAATTTTTTTTGCTAGTTCCTGTTTGGTTCCAAAGTAAAATTTGTTCATAATGTCATCAATACTACGAGCCCTTATCGGCTGAGCATACCCTTTCCTCACAACCCTGTCCCTGTAAGCAAAGTTTTATGATAAAGCGTGAAAACGTAACAAACTCAATTTCATATTTATAAGTTTTGGTAGGAAGTTAGGATGTTTTATAGCCAAACCCGCAGCAAACCGGACACGCAGCCCCGGGCATCAGCAAGTTATAAACATATCTGATTCACATTCCACGAGCTCGGCTGGGTACAAAGGAATTATCCAGCACACTTGACAGGCGTAAATGGCGTACACTTTTCTATCGAAAACTCGCTATGTATTTTTACGTCGAAGTTGTGCTAGCCCCACAGGTCTGCGCCACCCAGAATAAAAAAAACTCATTGATTCCTTGATTGATATGAAAATGTGGAACAGCTAACTTTTGACGTGAAACGTCTTTAAAATCGCGCCGAAACATACGGGTACCAGGTTTAAAAACTGGACCGTAACGAAAAGGTCTATATCATCGTACCTTAATAATTTAAAAACTATTAGTCTTAGAAACAAAAATGTGGTGTAAATATTTCACTTATAATGTGGAACAGCTAACTTTTGACGTGAAACGTCTTTAAAATCGCGCCGAAACATACGGGTACCAGGTTTAAAAACTGGACCGTAACGAAAAGGTCTATATCATCGTACCTTAATAATTTAAAAACTATTAGTCTTAGAAACAAAAATGTGGTGTAAATATTTCACTTATATAGTCAGCTCGCTGTTAAGACATTGAGTTCGTGTCGGGGTCAAGCGGGTTGGCGGGGGAGGGATACTGCGATAACTGTGCGAAACCGGCGCTCACGCTTGTTTCTATTCAGTGTAACTCGTGACTCCGACTTTATAGCGTGGTGATTCTTTCGTGTGTTTGTCAAGTTTATTTGAACCGATTGATTTATACAAAAATAAGTGTAATTTGGACAGTATTTATATTTAAAATAACCAGAAAGTGACAATAAATATATAAACATTTGCTATGTCGGCCTCAGCGCGTGCAAGAGCCAGCCAGAAATATAAATTAAGGCTAGCGTTACAAAGAGGGGGCTATGGGCCACGCACAGGTACCCCAATGTCCGGCGCCGAGCGAGCGAGACGGTTCCTAACATAGACGTTTCACGTTAAAACCAACGGCCGTGTGCCCCGACACAGCCCCACCCGCTTTTTTTTTCTCAATTTCCGGGTTGGTCCCATCGTAAAAGTTATTCATAATGACGGTACTATGAGCCAGGAGCCTGTTTTAGCTACACGCACACATACACTTTCCTTGTAACTGCATAAAGAATACTTTTACGGATATACAACCCGGTCACAATATCTGTGCACCTCGCTGGAATGCGGCGCCTCTCCCGCTTCCCCTGTCACCTCTCCGCGCACTCCCCGGTGCGACAGTACGGTTAGCATCTTCGTTGCCGATACACGTCCCGATAATTTTGAGATATTTTCGCTTTGTTGTTGTTTTGTTTTTTAATATTTATTGTTAAGTTTACAAATATGACGTCACGAGGTCAGGTGCACAGATATTGTGACCGGGTTGTACATATAGTGTTTTTGAACATACGCAATTAAAATTAAAACTCAAAATTAAAAATGGAATGCACTTTGCGTTCCATTCTTGAAACAGATCCCCTACACAGAGATAATTGAAACATATTTAAAAAATACACCACTTCCAATGTGAATCAAGCTTTAGACAGCAAAGCTCACCGTTCAAAACACTCTTAAATTTCCCCCCAACTCACCCAACAGTTTGCATCCATTACCCGCTCGACGTGTCGTTATCCGTTAGACCTGTCCGCTAGTCGTTAGTCCTGTCCGCTAGTCGTTAGTCTAATGGAGACTAAGCCACAGCGGCTGTGGATTCAACCACTACCGTAATTAAGGAAACCCTTTAATTTCAGTTCGAGGATTTTAGTTTAATTAAATAAATTGGTTAACAAAGTGAATGTTGTTTGTTGATACACGATTTCGAATGTGTTTTTGTAACAAACTGATGCTTTTAAGACAGATTTTATTATAAAACAGCTAATTGTAAAAGAATCACCAGATTGTAATAAAACCGTTTATTGTAAAACATCTATATCTACCTCATTACTAAAACAGCGAATTGTAAAATAACACAACTTGTAACATAATACCCAACTATAAAATAACCATCAAATTGTTTTACAACAGGTTATCGTAAACGAACCCCCTCATTATTAAAAACAGCTAATTGCCAAACAGCTGTCTAATCACAAAATCATAAAAATAATTCTATAAAATTGCTACCTGACTGTAATAAAACAGTTATAAAGTATTATAATATTAAAATCCATCATCTAATATTAAAATCACCTAATTGTAAAAGAACCGTCTCATTGTAAAACAACCACCTAATTGTAAAAAATTGCTAATTACGAAAAACCTTATTGTAAAAGTCTAGCCTGCAATAAATTCCCTAACAACTGACTCGGCAAACATGCATTTAAAAGCTCGAGTCGTTATTAACGGCGTTATTGCGGCCGTTGCCCGCCCAGGCGCCGTTACGGTCGTTTTATTGCCCGCAGTCATTACTGGACAATGTTTATTGAATAGGGCGGGCTTCAATAGACACGAATATTATTAATGTGAAAGTTTGTGAGTAGGTATATCTGTTTCAACTTAGGCGTGGCTGAATGGGTTTTGATGTGATACAAAATTGTCACTTATGTGATAACAGGGTTTACATGATCTAGTTTTCGTCGTGACACTCAAATCATACAGATTCACATACATAAAATAGGTACGAGTATACTGTAATTCTGGGTGGCGCAGACCTGTTATGGACAAACGTGACGTATAACATCAGGCGAGCGATTTGCTCGTCTCGTCACTCAATAGCATAAAAAAACTGCTAAGGTGTTAATAAATAAAATAAATAAATATTACCCATTCCACGCATTATTTTCGGTGATGTTATTGTCAAGATCTAAAACAATAAAATAATTATCGTGTTTTGGTTCGACAGATTTTAAAATATTATTTTTATTTTGTTCGCCTCAAAATATGAGTAGGTAAGTACTTGGAAAAAACCAAACAAATTAAACTGCGGTACACATTTCAAAATATCTAAAAATGCTAGATATTTTCTGTCTTACATTATTCTCAGACGAAATAATATGCTTTACATCTAAAAACAAAATAACTTTTCTCTCAATTTATAGGTATTCTCAACCAAGCAGTACAAAAAAGTTACGTAAAATGTATGAACATAATATGCAGATTCCATTTACGCGCGTGCGTTGTTTTTTTTTGACACCGTCCCATTTTTAACCCCGACGCAAAAACGACGGGGTTTTATAAGTTTGACGTACCTATCTGTGTCCGTGGCATCGTAGCTCCCGAACGGATGTACCGATTTTGATAATATTTTGCCTTGAGCTTGGAGACCGAATCCAGAAATTCCATAACGAAAATAATCTCATACTTTTTAGTGATACTTTTTAGTTTTTGTTGCCATCTATCGATGAATGGCAGAACTTTTAATGACTTTTTGAAATATCACGCTTGTCTCTTTCAGCAACTCGCCTCTAGGTGTCGAGTGTAAGGTTTCGATAAATAATTATAATTGCATAACTTGATAAAAAATGCTATGCAATAGCTTTTTTTTTTAATAGCTTTACCGCGGCAGTCCCGAGTGCCACACGTCTTTTTTTTTATTATTAAGAGGTGAATTAGTTAGGGAGTATTCTCAGCTATGTTTGATAAAAATCGGTTCAGCATTTTCAATGTTGAAGGTTTATAAAATTTTAAATTTAATAGTTTCTTCATACATATTTATGTATCAAATACTCGCTACGTGTTCGTCCGAATTTATGCTAGGCATTCTGTACGTGCCTGTACAACGCCCATGCTGAGATTTCTTCTCTATTGTTCCCTAAATTAAAATCGTGTGTATTATACCGTACGGTTTCACGATTCACGCGTACTGAACTCTGTATGTGTTAGTACGTGACGAAAATACCAAATTTAATTAAAATGAACGAAAAAAGAGAAAATATCCAAGGGGCCACTTATAGCTAGACTGTTGCCAAAATGTATGAATATAATGTATGGCTATGCAGAGTTATAAGGAACGCGTATGCTAAGCCGAAAAGGGCTCGTAGTACCTACTCATCATTATGAACAACTTTTACTATGGGACCAACCCTGAAAAATCGTGAAAAATCAGCTATTCCATTTATTTTGTCGGGTGTCATTGACATTTTTCAATGGAACAGCCGGTTTTTAACACGCTTTTATTAGCTTCACCTGTATGTTTGTATGTTTGTAACCGACTCCTTTGAGCGCGTTTTTGACCCACTTTAAACGGTCAGATTTCTTTCAAACTTTGTAGATATATCAAGGACCGATGACAATACACTAAACAAATCGTGTTTTTTAGTTTTTTTACTATTAATTTTTTTTTTACTTGATTCCAGAGTTGGTCCCATAGTAAAAGTTGTTCACAATGATGAGTACTATGAGCCCTTTTCGGCTAAGCATACCTTTTCCTTTTAACCCTGTATTATATTTGTTTGCCAATTATGAAAATATCATGTTATTTTGTTACAGAAATACGTGAGTGAACTGACGGTCGTCCGGGATTGCGTGCCGACATGCAGCGAGAAAGGTAATATTATTGCGCTTACCATTAATAATTAATAGCTGTATTATTGACCGAGCGAATTGAAGGCTTCGGAGATGGAAAGGACAAATCGGTATTTGACTGTTTTTAGCCTACCATCACTTGAGTACGATTGATTCGATCTTTATGAAATTTTGCAGACTAGTTAGTTCATTTCAATACCAATAAGTTGGCTAAACGTTAATACAGGCTATAATAATTAGTCTCTACACTCAATTTCATCCAATTCCATCCAGCCGATTCAACGCAAAAGCGTTGCATACAGACAAACTTTCATATATTTTTTTTAGATTAGTTTAATTCAGAGACACATTTCAAATAAAGAGTCTCATGATTCTGGCAACACCATTCGACACACGATTATTTTAATTAACCACGATATCGTGGTTGCCTGGTTATTTTTAATTGTTTTAGTAACAGTAAAAACTACTGCAATGCCGTGTGTTAATAATAAATGAGAGTTTAATGAAATGGGATCGTAGTCATGAAACTGTTCAAAATGTTCAAAATGTTCAAAATTCTGGGTGGTGCAGACCTGTTATGGGCAAACGTGACGTTTAACATCAGGCGAGCAATTTGCTCGTCTCGTCACTCAATTACACAAAAAAAAAAAAAAAAAAAAAAAAACTCATAAAATGTAAACTAATGCACTAGTCTAGTGGTTCGGTGAACTGAACCTCGTAACCCCTATACCTCGACAACCTTTAATTTTGCTAATATTTGAACTTATTTATCACCTACTCTCATATATAATTAAAAACTGAATTTGTCCGCAAAATTTCATCAAAATCGGATCAATCATGCCTACTAAGGTTGTCGTTGGAAAAATATACAAACCACACACATAATTTTAATCTTATTAATATTATAAAGGTGAAAGTATTTAATTATGTTTGTTACTTATGAACGCTGAAACGGCTGAACGGATTTACATGAGGAATAAAGGTCGTTCATAGACTATGATATATCATAGATTAACACATAGACTAATTTTTATCCCGGAAAACGCGGAAACCGCGGGGCGCAGCTAGTTATCATAATATATCAAGAAAGTAATGACTCAATAATCGGGGATGTTTGAGAAAAGTACATTATTGGCGTCTGGTGCGCGCAGTTAATCTGTGTAAACATAAATCTGCCTACACAGTGCTTCCAAAGGGCTGTATAAAAAGCCCATCTCAACCCCTGCGATTACCATAAACCTACAAATAAAGATGATATATCCGGTAGATCGCGCATGCAGAGAAGCTTTTTCAATCAATGATAGCTCAGGATAGAGACGAATGGAAAGAGTGTAGATAAGGTAGAGAGGTTTTTGACTAGCATTAGGGCATGACAGTCTCATAATAATTATAATAACAGAGATAGACTTGCGTTTGACCATCATCTAGTCTAGTGATAAGGAATTGCACGGTACAGTCTTAATTTTTACGATTCGATGGCGTCATCAAGGAGTTTTATTTCTGCAGCTGGGTACTAAACATACCTACCGGTTGCGTTGCATGCACTGCAAGTAAGTGAAGTGTAAACGTAACTACACGTACCCCGGTGTCAGTGTCACCATGCACTACGAGCTGCATACGGCGCCACCGCCGCCGCCGCGCCGGTGTTCTTTGGGTCAAACTCAAAAACAATTTTTTAGACTGTTTTGAGCGTATCATTTTCGTGACAAGAAAAAGGTACCTACGACCTGTCAACTGGTTACATGATCTGTGCCTACAAACGATTGTTAACATCAATTTTATTTTATCTCAGCGTACTTTTTATTTCTACCACTTATTTCTACAATTACGTTTATTTCTACTTCCTACCACTACCGTAGCGTTTTATAGCAATCTTTTATGCGAGTTGGAACGAATCCGTTTAATTGCAATTTAACGATTTAAACGTTTGATTTATTTTATAGGGATCGGATTAACGTCGAGTCTGGGATTTTTTGCTACATTGATGACGTTAAAAGACTTTTAACGATCGTTTAAAATAAACTACGAACAAACGTAAATGACTAATGAGGTCATGTGAAATATTTTTATTGTTCCTGTAATTCATTTTTAGAAGCTTTTATTTCACTGACATTGTATGTTCTTTAGGTCAAATCTTGCTACTAGGTTGTGGACCCACTTCCTGATTGAACTGAAATCTGGTATAGGTTTTTGTAGTGGTAGGGCTCTTTTGCAGAGCCCGCCTGGGGAAGTACCACACCTTTGCCAGTTATTCCACCGCCAAGCAGTAATGTGCAAACATTACTGTGTTCCGGTTGGAAGGGCAATGTTTCCAGTGAAATTACAGGGCAAATGGGAGATTAAACAACTTATATCTCAGGGTGACGAGCGCAGTGCTGTGCCGCGCAGGGTCTTGAATTCTGCGAATTCAAAATTCTGGGTGGCGCAGACCTGTTATGGGCAAACGTGAAGTTTAACATAGGCGAGCGATTTGCTCGTCTCGTCACTCAATTACATAAAAAAAAATAAAAAAAAGGTGCCTGTCCAATTCAGATGAAACTGCAATAAGGACCATAGATAAGTATAAATGCTTAGCAATTGCTAAGATTGACAAATGTTATTTAACTTGCGCAATACAAAATATAGTGCGCGGTACTTATCCAATAAATGTTACTACACTTTACGAAAACTTTACGAATAAGGCCCTAAATGCTTTGCTTTAAATTATATTTTTATTATAATGATGGCAGCTCATTTAGATGCGGTGAATTCCGTACTTAACTGAATTTTCAACCTTCCAACAATTCTCATACAAAATTACCAATTCAAATATATTCGATTTTTCAACTGTTCCTTTGGGTTTTCGCTGATTTTCTTTTTTCTAAATCATCCTTGTATTGAGGCGAACAAAAATCTCATAAGTATCTTTAAATATTTTTTACAAAGTAAAACATCTAGTCGAAATTATGACTAGCCATCTTTTACTATTATTATCATTTATATATATTATATTATTTACATTTTACATCTTAAATAAAAAATAAGCTAAAATAACAAACTAAAATACCTAACTAAAACAAAGAAACTTCCAAAACTAAAAATCAAAAAGTAGGGTTTGCCCGCGTGGCAAAGTACATAATTATCAAAGGTAGATACCATCTTTTGTCATATAATTTAATTAATTTTGTAATCGGTTAAAATTACGATCACACTAAAGTATCTTAGATAAGTACCTATTATGCGACAAATTGTGCTTTTTTTGATTCGATTAAAATAATGATCATACAAAAGTACCCATTATGCGACAAAATAGGTTCCTAATTTCACAGTCAGTCAGTCAACGCTTTGTGTGGATTAATACGTGCGTAAATTTAACGAGTAGCCAAAAAGGGTAGCAAAACGACACAATAGCAGAACGACCTCCATGATACCAACTTTCCTGAAGAGTTCAGAGTTGAGAGCTACATTGTATTTACCAAACAAAAGTGACTCTGACGAGAATATTAGTTTCCTAATTTGGCATTTGGGCAAGTCTATCCAATATTATAGTTGTTCGTTTCGAACTGACCTTGCTACCCCTAATACGAGTATATCGTTACAAACCGCCGACTGGTTAAGTTCTGATTGGACCTAAAAATTATGTTTATTTCATGAACTTGTCTACTATTTTATAAAAACAGATCGGCGCTTTCCACTAAACCACTAAAAACTAAAAAACTTTACTAATACTGTAATGAGGTCAAGTTTGTATGTTTGTAAATAAGGGGGGAAATCTCCGAAGCTACTGGTCACATTTAAAAAAAAATACAGCTTAGTCACTGTTTTAGAACTAAGAGACGTAGTTTGACACTGTTATAGTACCGCTATAGGTAAGCCTCGAAATCTGGCATCTGCTGTTATTTCCTCCAGTGTTTTACTTGGGTATAAACTACTTTTATTTGCACAAATATTTACCATACTTGTACACAAAAGAATTAGGTTAACGACTAGCCCAAAAATCACACGTGGCGTAAATATTTTGCATATTCAACAATATATTCGTTTTGTTCCAACTATTGTACCAAACTGGAATTCCAAATTAAAGGGATCTCCGCAATGCAGTCGACGAATTCTCGAAAATGTTTGGCCGTTGTTGGATATTACTGTTTGTGGGCTCGCGAACTAAAAACTGGGGGCTAGTGTTGCTGTTCGATAGTCGAGTATCGATAGCAGAACGGTAGCAGTAATAGAAGTTTTTTAATGGTTTTTTTTATTCAGTAATAAATGCGTTTGACTGCCATCTCGCCTGATGGTGAGCAACGATGCGGTCTGCGATGGAGCTCGCGCGCCTAGAAGAAACCGATTTATTCGCGACTTGAAAACATTCAGATTATATCTATCGGGAAACACTCACTCGGACAGAGCATTTGATTCCACACTCTAGCGGTTTGCACAATAAAGATGGTATCAAAACGATGATGGTACCGTTTTTGGTACCTATACATTTACAATAAATCGATAGTTTTGACAGGTCGAAATGTGAGAATACCGTTGACGGAGAAAACTATTGATACTTTTGATACCATCGATAGTCTCAATACTATTGATGTTTTAGAATATAATATTGTCGATATTACCGATCGTTTTGGAATACCGATAGTTGCTCATTTATTAGAATTAAGTATAATTATATTATGTAATTTAAAATTAAATAACATATTATAATGTTTTCTAAAACATCGACCAATACTATCGATAGTATGACAATCGTTAATAATATAATAGGATTTGACGTTTTGAGAAGTATTTATATTATTTGAAATCATTTTTTTCTGATAAAAGCTATCGGTAGTAAACAATCGATACTTCGACAACACTACGGTGAACCCAGTCAAATGTATCGGAAAATGTTTAGTGGTGGGTCCAGCCTTTTTTAGTCTTTTTCCAGTATCAGAATTTAACTTCGTTATTTGCCGCGCTGAAGATGAATATACAAACTCTTTCTTCTTTTCCAAAAATAAATTAAAACAAACAGTCGAATTGAAAACCGTCTCTTTTTTGAAGTCAGTTAATAATTTTTAAGAGATTGCTGAGCACCGTTATTTTTTTATGCCATAGGTGGCAAAAAAGCAAAAATGGCCGTTTCATGGTAAGCGATCACTGTCGCCTATATTTAACACCCTATACCTACCTTAAACACCGGAAGCGTCACGGATACGCTGCCGATCTTTTAAGACTATTAACAGTCAAGAACCCAACGTTGTAGTTACTCGGGAGTACCGGCGCGGCGGAGGGAGCCAATTTATATTTTTGTTTATTTTCGTGGTAGCCTTCTGCTTCCTAAACAAGTGTGTTTTATAGGTTATCCGTGGGGCTGTTAAACAGACCAAGCTCTCATAGAAATTCGCCGAAAACATACTCTTCTGCTTTGCAGTTGGCTGTAAAAATGGATTACTATTACAAAACAGATTAGTCCACCAGGAAGTTTTTTGAAGGTGAAGGAAAACATCGTGAGGAAACCTGCAAACTTTACTTATTTCTAAAATTAGTAGAGATATAATAAAAGGATAACCATAACCAAAAACGGTTCATAGTATCAACTCATCATTATAAACAACTTGCACTATGAGACCAACCCTGAAATTTCTAAAAAATCAGTGATAAGTATTTATTTACCGAAACGAGTAACCAACCCTGAAATTGCGAAAAAATCAGCAAGATTTGCCTCAAAAAACGAGTATTTACCTGGATTTCCAGCTGGAAATCTAAAAAAGGACTGCGTTCCAAATTGCGGGCACTTTCACTGAAATCACAGGACAGTACCTACCTCAAGGAGATGACAAGCGCAATGCGGCGCCCGCTTCTAATTTTAATTCAGGTGGCATTTGGTTCCGCTCATTTTGTTACTGATTTAAGAGTTTGCTTTTTTCGTTACTGATTTAAAAGTATGCTCATTTCTAATTTGAAATAAAAATTAAATTTAAAATAATTTCAATAAAGTTACAACAAATTTATTAATTATATTATACACTAGCGACCTGCCCCGGCTTCGCACGGGTATTAAAATATGGTCTTTGTTACTCGCTAATGATGTAGCTTTATATTGTGGTGAAAGAATTTTTAAAATCGGTCTTGTAGTTTTTGAGCTTATTCGTTACAAACCTCCAAAACTACAAATTATGTTTCCTATTTATAATATTAGTGTAGATTATTCATGTGCGGATTTAATTAAAGTAATATATTATAAACCTGTGCTCTATGAACTTTCTATGACTTTACTGATACAAAAACTTAAATTTGTAAGATAATTTTTATTAAACGGTTTTATCTATCTCACGTTTTCTTTTTTCTTTCTTGGGTCAAATTTAGTAATTCAAATTTCACCCTCTTCCTGTCAACCGATTAATCTGAAATTTTGTACACACTTTGGATTTTGGTGACAATACAATTATGTTTATTCATTATCATTATAAATTCAAGATGGCCGCCGCTACAAAATGGCGGATAACGTAGGTTTTATCAATCCCATCAATATGGGTATCAAATGAAAGGGCTCAACAAGCAGAATACAATATACTATAAAAAATTGAAATTCAAGATGGCGGCCGCTACAAAATGGTGGATAACGTAGGTTTTATCGATCCCATCAATATGGGTATCAAATGAAAGGGCTCAACAAGCAGAACACAATATACTATAAAAAATTGAAATACAAGATGGCGGCCGCTACAAAATGGCGGATAACGTAGGTTTTATCGATCCCATCAATATGGGTATCAAATGAAAGTGCTCAACCAGTATAATACAATGTACTATATAAAATAAAAACTAAAAACTAGAAAATAAAAATAGGTAAAAAAAAATTTTAACCGTGGGGCAAGAAAACCGTGGGACGTGCCCCACGGTTTTATTTTAGTCTAGTCTATGCATATGTTTATAATTCCCACGACTGTATCTATTTTATTATTTTTTGGTTTTTAGTACATTTTTTTTTATTTTTTTATTGTTTTTTAAAACCGTTTAACTTAAAATTTTTTTTTACCTATTTTTTTTTTTAATTCATATCAATAATACCAAACGAATACCACTTCGAATAAAAATGGTATATCTTGTGTCCTAGAGTGCCAGTAAAAAAAAAGTGTCCTATTCCATTAAAGTGGCCCATATTTTTACATTGATCCTCTTCAGATGAAAATAGAAGAAACAGCTTTGTTCGTACTCGTAGGTATGTATTTTTCTAAGGTATACCCTTTATCAAATTGACGCAGCAAAGGGATAAAATCCAGCAGACCCTGAATGGATTAACGCAATCTTTTATCTTATTTTTGTCAGTAAGATGTCAAATTATACTTCTTACATTGTATGTGGGGTTAATTTTGTTCTTCTCCCTTTACTATGACAAGTGGTTTTAGTTTATAAGTGAGCATTGTCATCGATTTTAAAGGTTAAAGATGTAATACAACTGTGTTTTGCTGCATAACGTCTCCGACCTTTGCCGGCGGAGTATAGCAACAAAAAAAATCCTTCTAAGATTTTATATGTCAAAGTTTGTATGTATTTGTTGCTCAACGTATACCCTCGATTAAAGGCTTCTTTTTATCCCAGAAAATACAGGTGAATCTGCGGAGCGCAGCTAGTTAACAATAATTGTTTGTTAAATAATATAATTAACCACCGTCGATTTCCCCTGGATATGTATAAAACGGTTCGAATCCACGTTTCTAATCCGTACAGCCGGGAATGGAACCAACTTCCGGATCCTTACCCTGAGAGGTATGATCTTGGGCTTTTCAAAGTCAGAGTGAAAAGATATTTTCTAAATCTGCGTGCTTCATCTTCGTCTACATCGTCGCTCACCAACAGGCGAGGTGGTCAAAAGCGGATTTATCTATACTAATATACTAATACTAATATAATAATATTATAAAGAAGTAAAGTTTGTGTGTTTGTATATTTGTTAAATTGTAAGGGGTAATCTCGGGATCTACTGAACCGATTTTAAAAATTCTTTCACCAATAGAAAGCCACATTATTGCTGAGTGTCATAGGTTATATAAAAAACCGAAAAATAAAAAGGCTTTTACGTGGTAGTCCGTTTTGCAAAGTGAATCGGAGAAAAAACGGTCCGGACGGCGCGCGATGGCTTCGGGTTTAATTAACATTATGCCCAACGAAGTGGGCACGGGTCAGCTAGTTCATTATAAAAATAAAAAAACTTACATAAACTTTTGTTTTGTTTTTTATGTTTATAATATGACACAGTTTTCTCCAATATTGCATACCCGTTTTTCTATTTATTTTATCTATCCTGTCCATCCTAAGGTTGCCTGGTGAGGTCGCTCTTAGCTATAAGGCCGCCAGGTGTCATGATCCTTTTGTTCGTAATTTATGGTGTCGACAATAAGGAGTTTATCTATCTATCTTTTGTTACAGAATGGTGGGGCGCGCGTACGTTTTGCTGCGAGACCGACGAATGCAACAGCGCTCCGAGGTCGCAAGCGACGGTCGCTGCGGTCGTCGCGGTCGCGGTCACCGCGGTAGCTGTCGCGCGCTGACCGCACGTCTGGACGCGCCTTTAGTTTGTTCGCTAGAAACGTGGTAGGTTGAAGTGAGATGACAAGATAACACGTGAATAGGAAGAGTAGGATAGCAGTATTGCTGAGAAGTAGGAACAACATCAATTAGTTTATGTAAGGAGCGAGAAAACTAACTAAAAAACTTACATGTCATGTTTGCAAAGGATGACTTTGATTGAAGCAGCGTTGAGGGTAATTCTAAACTAGACCAGGAGAAGTAAATGTGAAAGTCTTAAAGTATATCAGAGGTTCTCAAACTTACTTCGACTTTCGCCAACTTTGATGAATAATATTCATCTACAATGATTTTCTAGCGCCCCCTACTTTTTCTAATTTTATCTCAAAACTTTTCCAATGTATCTACTAAAATAACGTTTCTCCCTAATACCGCTTCTAAATCACCCACATTTTTCTGAGCTTTTTCCGCCCCCTGCGGGCCTTCAGCGCCCTCTTTGAGAACCTCTGCACAAAAGGAACATTACTTATAACTTACTATTTTTAAGCGTATCACCGCATAGCTAAATAACTACACTGCCGTCCCAAGCCAAAAAGCGGTATCTCAAAAAAATATCTGTTTTTTCATGCATCATATGCGTAATGTATCTATCAGCTATCAGATGCATGAAAAAACAATAAAAAAAATTAAACCGCTCTTTGGCTTAAGTCGGCTGTATTTATCTGTATAAATACTAGCATAAATAGCTACAGCTAAGTTTAGCTTTATTTCACTAGACCAATTTCATCACATACGGTATTTTGGAGCACATAAAGTTTTGCGACCAAATAGTAAATCCAATTTCGCCACGAAATATTTAAAAGGTTTCCGCCCCACTAATGCGTTAGTAGAAGTTAGATATACTGTCGGAATTACGCAAAAAAATGCAGTATCAAAATGAGTTAAGGCGCAGACATCGCTGATTGCGCGGAAAACTGGAAGCAAACGCATGCGACAGACTGTATGGATGGATGATCATTGAGCACTTTTATAGCGAGTAAAAGCGGAGACACACATCGCGAGGCATGTAGGAAAACTATAAATGAACATACCTCATTCTGTATGGACATGAACAGATGAGCATTGAGCACTCCAACCACAAAACTTGGGAAAAGAGGCATGCCAAACCACTCGCTATCAGGGTTACAGCCCCTAGCTAAGAATATACTGTACCCCTGAACTCTTAACGCAAGCCTGAACTGAATCGCCCTGGCTTTCGTCTCGCTCTATCAGCTAGACAAACCAAGACAAAAGCCAACGCGATTCAATTCAGGCGTGCACAATTGCGCATGTACGCATGGTATACAAGCCCAGTGTTCGGCGCATGCTTCGCGATGCCAGTCGCCTTAAGGACAAAGTCCCGGATAAATGGCTCCCATTATCCTTTTATCGATCATGCCTTTGGGATGCAGCGATGCATTATTCAGACTTTAGGAGAATAGATTCGACGCAAATCTCGAGAGCAGCTTTCTAAAGTAAACGTTTGCGGAAGGCCCATAATGCCAAGAAAATTGTTTGTTTTAGAGAGAGCGAATACGTCAGGCACAAAAATTATCATGATAGCAGTTACGATAATTTTTATTGAACTATTTAGCTTTATAATAGAAGTATTTAAGCAAACACTGAGAAAAATTAACCGTCTAAATTCCGCTAAAAGAATGGTGAATTCACCTAAAGTGCGGAGTTGTCACCGTAAAAACTGGTGCTGATAATTGCACTTTTTGATACTATCAGTATGCTTCGTACTATAGGTGAATTCATCTTCCTTTTAGCGGAATTTAGATGGCCATTTTTCTCAGTGTACAATACCAAAGCAAAGCGCTTAACTATTTTATAGAAAATATTTTAAGCTCTCATAAAAAACTTAACCAACACAAGCCCAAGACCAGAAATTACTCCATCAAAAGAGCAACGCTCATGCTTATAGAATAAATAAATTGAGAGTTGCATTTTACTTAAATATTAGACTAGGGTGGTAGAAAAATAAGATACAATGTTTCAATTCTAATAATTATTAATAAAAAGTTCAAATTTTCGCTATGCCAACTTTATGTTTCACCTTACAACAAAAAAAAATACATCGCAACCAAAATATTCTGGATTCAAATATCAAAAATATTTTAATAATTGCTCATGATTATATTTTTTTTATATTTTGCTTTCAAGAATACTTAAAAAACGGTATTGGTTTATATCACCATTATTTCTATTGTCTATGTAATTAATAAATTAAATAAAAATGACTCCTTTAAAACGCTACTTTCTTGGCTCTATTTTCTTTAGAGAGTTTTTTTGATAAAATAAATAATGCATATTGGAAGGAGACATCCCATTTGCTTCTACTTATTAAGTTTCATCGAAATCTGCCTACCCGACCTCCGTGGATCTGTTAAATAGAATGTATAAAATAAGTACATTATTAGACTATATTTTAAGATACCAGTGCCTCAAAGTGATCACTTGGACTTTGCGACGGAAGTTCTAAAAAACTTTGACAAGGCAAGTCAATTTGACTTTGACATTTGACGTTTAACCTTAGAATCGGTAATAATTAAAATGTAGGTAGAATTATTTCTTGTTTAGCGAAATTACGAATTCTCAAGAAGGTTTTTTTATTTAGCAAAATATTATATATCATGCAATTGAATATCCGTAAAATAATATTAAATATGCGTCCATTTTTTTTATTTATTTTTAGCTTTATTTTTGGTTTGGTTTGTGTTTTATAACAGTAACTGACCTAACCTAACTAAATAAAAAAAATCGCATTATTTTCTTATTTTTACATCTTTTCTCTTTCTCTCGAAACAAACTGAAATTGAGAAAATATCGTAATTTTGACTAAAATGGAATATACTTAGATTAGATAAAAAAAATAACGCTTTAAAGTATAGATACTTATCACATTCAAGCTGAAATATTCTAAATTATCACTAATTAAAAATTTAAAACTAGCTTGTAAGTAAAATCATTTCTAAGTTTGTATATTATGTCACAAAAGTTTCGATGTTCCATCAAAGATTTGTAACTTATTTCAAGTAAGTATACCATTGTTTATTTATTTATATTTTTTTATGATTAATCATTTTATATTATCTTATTATCAATTACGTAAAGGTATTTTGTTGCATATCAACGAAAATGGTGTATGACTGAATTATTAACATAATATGTAATATGGGAATCGTAAACAACGTAGGTAAAGGAAGGTAGGATTTCTACATGGTTTAACCTAAGTTTGAGGCGTACTGAGTCGAAAACATCTAGATTTTATGGAAGTGCTTACGTAAAAAAATCATTATTGACACTCAATGAAATGTATAAAAGAGATGTTTTTGTGAATTTTAGAATATAATAATTGGTCCTCAGTGAAATGAAATAAAAATCACCTTAGCTGCCCTCCTAATCATAAGCAACGCACTTGCATCCCGAACGGTTTTGAGATATGGCGCCAAAAAGATTATTTTCGTTTTTGATGTGTAGTGAGAAAACTATTATAAATATCATAATAATTTTTACTTATTACTTTTCACACAACGTTTAACTTCACAGGATACAACTTTTTATTGTTCTTAGTATTGTTATTTAGTAATAAAATAAGAAAAACATTTTTTACCTAGTAAACATAAAAGAAACTTATGCATATTACTAGGCATAACCAACGTATTGCAATTGCGCGTTTTATAATTAAAAAACATGGAAGTTATCAATATGTTTGTCTAGACATAAGCGACGCAAACGACGCAAATACGATTGTTATTCCTAAATGTATTGTATTTTGCGGTGCTAATGGCTAGTTAATCTGCTATTTATTTTTCCATGTCACTTATCATAAGCGTCGCAAGTACGCAAACGCGTTGGTTATGTTTAGTTCTTATTTTGATATATAAGTAGCTAAACCAAATCATAATCGTCGTAAGTGATTTTATGATATTTATGTTTAGTATTATATGATTTTTTGAGTGAAGAAGAGTGAAAAAATAAGCCGTAATAGCCATTACGACGGTTATCACTAGTAAGTCCTCTTATTTTTTGTCGATTGCGTTGGTTATGCTTAATAGAAATATGGGATGCAATCAATTTAAAAAAAAAGAGTCGGTGATACTTGTAGATCTCATTACGCAGATTCTGGATATATATATAACTCAAATCACCCAAAAATGTCGATTACGTTGCTTATGATAAGGAGGGCATGTTGGTCCTACACTAAAAGGTAATCAGGAAAAATTTTCCATCTAAAAAGACCAAAGTTTACCAAAACTTGAAAATAAAAAAACCCGATTGAAAAATATGTTTAAACCCTTTTTTGTTTTTAAACAACCCTTACTAATTCGATCAGTAAATTATCAACAGTGGATAGTTAAATAAATGGTTTAGGTAAATAACCACATTCAAACTTGGTAAACATGAATCTAAGTGTTCTTAGTAAAAAGTACACTCAAGCTGAAAAATCTAAAACAGCTTTTCCCGACTTCCGTACCACTTTTTCAAAGAACGATGTTTTCAAGCGTGAAATCCCGAGTGCCGGGTGACGTCACCATGTTTTTTAATGAGATAACAACGTCATACGTTTATGTCATGCTAATTACTCGACTGCACAAAGGAGAAGGTAATTAGACGTACATAATTATGTCAGTAAGTTCCTACAACCTAAAAAATAATATTATTTCAGTTACTGATTTTGTACGAACTAAAATTATGCAAAAAGTTGTAATAAAATAAGTAAAGGATCTCCGCCACACACTATTCTATTGTTCAGATTTAAGCGAAATTCGTTACTGCTGTGACGAAAAAAAACTAACTAACTATTTATATTATAGAAATACAGGGTTTTATGGAAAAAATGCTGCGAAAAAAATATCAAAAAAAAATTCGCGATTTTCGGGTCGTGAGCCTTTTTCGGGTCGTGAGCCTTTCCTTATTACCTCGTATACAGAATGTACAAAAGTCACTCTGAAGAAGTTGTTGGTTAGTTACCCCTTATATACGAAAGTTTATACACAAGTGAGAGCATGTGTGTGTGTTTGTAACTTCTTTACTCTGACACGACTCATTCTTCTTCTTTCTAATTTCCAATAGGATTCTTTTCCCTAATTTCTGTTCCGACAGTAATTAACTATTTCAAGGAAAGCGGGTGAAACCATCGGACGAAGCTAGTAGTTTAGTAATACATGCAAACAATTTGAAGGCACTCGAATCTTTGTACGAAGGGATGGATTTTTTTCAAGATTTGTACTGTTTAAGGCACTACTTCATTTTGGGGCTGATAAAGAACAGTGAAAATAAAATGAAATCAATTTATTTTAGCCGCTTTTTACCTTTAGAGACACATAAATAAAAATAAATAGATCCGCATAATAAAAAAAAAGACGTGTGGCACTGCCGCGGTAAAGCTATTTGCATAGCATTTTTTATCAACTTAAGCAATTATAATTATTTCATTATCCAATTCCACCTAGAGGCGAGTTGCTGAACTAAAGAGACAAGCGTGACATTTCAAAAAGTCATTAAAAGTTCTGCTATTCATCGATAGATGGCAAAACTAAAAAGTTGTGCCTTAGGTTATTAAAATTTTCGTTACGGAATTTCTGGATTCAAGGCCCGCTCAAGGCCCGCGATAGAAGCAATGCAATAGCTTAATAAAATTGGGGAAAAGTCAACGAAACGTTACACTCGACACCTAGAGGCAAGTTGCTGAACTAAAGAGACAAGCGTGATATTTCAAAAAGTCATTAAAAGTTCTGCTATTCATCGATAGATGGCAGAACTAAAAAGTATCACCGCTGTGCCGGTCGGAGTGGGGGGTGTTAGGTTATTTTCGTTACGGATTTTCTGGATTCGGTCTCCACACTCAAGGCCCGTGATAGAAGCTATGCAATAGCTTAATAATTAAAAATAAAATTAATTAAAAATGTATTAAATAAAATGAATTTCGCCTTGATCTGAACTGACCTTTCAATGTTTTTGTATTTATTTTTTATTATAACGACATTATCACATCTACGGTAATACAACTTGAATAATACATGAGTATTATTACTTCTAAAAGGTACTTACTTTTGAAATTAGTGAATATGCTGTTTTGTTTTCTTTTGTTGTTATTGTTTTCTTATATTACCTCTTTTACCATTTATCTTTTATTTTGTCGAATAAATGTCTATCGTCCTTTTCTTAAATTTTTGAATTCTAGAGAATTTATATTGTTATTCTTCATTGTTTAATAGTAAATCTGTTGTTACAATTCAATTAAACGTAATTTATTAACTAATTTAGTCATAGCAATATTTATTGGAGTTATTATGTAATTTCGCATTTATCATAGTGTTCGTTTCCATATAATTTAGCATCTTATAAAATTATAAATTTTTGGGCTTTACTCATAAACGTTGTTTAAAGTTAGTCACTGCCTAAAATGCTCTGACTTAAAACATCTCGCTGACTCGAAATGTCGCATGTGAAAATAAGATTGAGAACTTTAAGCAATGACTAAATTTAAGCAGGCTTTATAAATAAGGCCTACTATATACTGTTTTACATTAAGCTGTTATGTTATTAGCTAAATAAAGACCAATTTATCATTCATTCGAAATGTTTCTTTTATTGTTACTATGAGCAATCATTGGTGACAGCGAGTGGCATTTAGAACTGGCAACTACCGTGGTTCGGGTGAACTGTGAAATTGTTTGTACTTCACCAACTGCTATACACTACTGCAACTATTATTACAGATATGATGCAGGGTTATACGGAAAGGGTATGCTAATCCAAAAAAGGCTCATAGTTCTCATCATTATGAACCACTTTAACTATGAGACCAACCCTGAAATCACGAAAAAAAAAACAGCTGTTCCATACATGTCATATTGTCGAATGCCGTTGACATTTTTCTATGGAACAGCTGATTTTTACGTGAGTTTCGGGTTGGTCCCATAGTAAAAGTTGTTCATAATGATGAGTACTATGAGTCTTTTTCGGTTTTGCATACCTTTTCCTTACAACCTTGTATTGTACTATACTCGTACACCAAAGCTAGCCACTCCTTCTAAACAAACTTCTTTAACACAGCGGTTTTGTTTTCCTGTCACGTTCGGATCATCACTCGGTAAACCCCTCCATCATCATCATCATCATACCAGCCTGTAGGGCGTCCACTGCTGGACATAGGCCTCCCCCATAGATTTCCAACGGGACCGGTTGGAAGCGGCCTGCGTCCAGCGTCTTCCGGCGACCTTAACTAGGTCGTCGGTCCATCTCGCGGGTGGACGTCCTACGCTGCGCTTGCCGGCACGTGGTCTCCATTCCAGGACCTTCCGGCACCAACGGCCATCGGTCCTGCGCACTATGTGGCCAGCCCACTGCCACTTCAACTTGCCAATCCGCTGGGCTATGTCGGTTACTCTCGTTCGTCTACGGATCTCCTCATTTCTGATTCGGTCTCGTAGAGAAATACCGAGCATAGCCCTCTCCATGGCTCGTTGAGCGACTGCGAGCTTTTCCATCAGGCCAATAGTTAAAGACCACGTCTCTGATCCATATGCCATCACTGGCAACACACACTGATTATATACTTTTGTTTTTAGGCACTGAGGTATTTGGGACGAGAAGACGTTGCGAAGTTTCCCGAACGCTGCCCATCCGAGTTGGATTCGGCGATTGACCTCTTTCTCGAAGTTGGACCTACCTAACTGGACTGTTTGTCCTAGGTAGACGTACGAGTCTACAACTTCAAGAACCGAGCCTGCAACTGATACTGGGGTGGACACGACATGGGCGTTAGACATAATTTTCGTCTTGTCCATGTTCATTTTAAGGCCCACCCGTTGCGAAACTCGATTGAGGTCTTCGAGCATCGTGCCGAGTTCCTCCATTGACTCTGCCATCAAGACGATATCGTCGGCAAACCGAAGGTGAGTGATGTATTCGCCGTTGATGTTGATGCCGTGTCCTTGCCATTCCAGGAGCTTGAAGGCGTCTTCCATTGTGGCTGTGAAGAGTTTTGGAGATAACACATCTCCTTGCCTCACGCCTCTTCCCAATGGAATCTCCTTCGAGGTATGCTCCCGTACTCGCACCGACATAGTAGCGTTATTATACAAACACTTCAACACTTCGATGTACCGATAGTCGATGCGGCATCGCTGGAGGGACTCAAGCACCGCCCATGTTTCGACCGAATCAAAGGCTTTCTCATAGTCCACAAACGCTAGACATAGTGGCAAATTATACTCTTCGGTCTTCTGTATAATTTGCCGAAGCGTGTAGATGTGGTCTATGGTACTGAAGCCTTTTCGGAAACCGGCTTGTTCGGGAGGCTGGAAGTCATCGAATCTGCGTTCGAGACGATTCGCGATGACCCTTGCAAACAGCTTATAAACGTGGCTCAGAAGCGTAATGGGCCTGTAGTTCTTCAATAAGGAGTTATCACCCTTCTTGAAGAACAGCACCACCTCGCCCCCGTTCCACGCTTTAGGAGATTTTCCCTCGAGCACGACGGAATTAAAGAGCTTCTGAAGGACTTTAAGTATCGGTGTACCACCCGCTTTCAGAAGCTCTGACGTGATTCCATCAGCGCCCGGGGCCTTGTTGTCCTTGAGCTGTTTCAGGGCCATCCTAATCTCGTACAGGCTGATGTCCGGGATATCCTCAGTGTAGTGTCGGGACAGCTTGGCTCTAGGGTCTTTGGCCAAGCCGTCAACAGGCTTTGCGACCGAAGTGTACAACTGTCCATAGAACCTCTCGACCTCCCCTAGCACCTCTGCTTTTGTCGACGCTATGCTGCCATCTTCCCTCTTTAGCTTTGTCAGCTGGCTTTGCCCAATAGAGTTGTGCCTTACAAACACTTTGGAGCCCTTGTTCTGCTCTATAGTCTCTTTAATACAGTTAGTATTAAAGAGACGTATATCGTGCCGCAGGGACTTCTGAATGCGTCTATTGAGCTGCCTATATGACTCAGCGTCAGTGGTAGACTGCAGCCGTAGCGAGCGTCGTTTAGCCATGAGGTTTAGGGTGTGGTCAGATAGTTTCTGAGGTCTATCTTTACGGCGGGGTCTAAAATATTTAGCACCCACCGTGTGGACAGTTTCCACTAGCCTGTCGTTGATCTCGTCCACCGATGCAAGATTTTCCAAGCAATCAAAGCGATTTGAGAGCTCGAGTTGAAAGCTTTCGGGGTTTTGGATATGGGCGCGAGTAGGTCGGAGCGTAGACTTCATCATGCAGGACCGTTCAAGTTTAACGTTAATATTCAGAGTGCCTCTTACAATGCGGTGATCGCTACCGGTTTTCACCCTATGGATCACAGAGACATCCCTGAATATCCGTTTCTGGTCGGTCATGATGAAGTCAATCTCATTTCTCGTGGAACCGTCAGGACTCATCCAGGTCCATTTCCTGTGAGGCGGCTTCTGAAAGAAAGAGTTCATCGCAAAGAGTCCCTCTTTCTCCAGAAAGTCGGCCAGCCTCTGTCCTCTAGGGTTCCGTTGTCCATACCCAAATTGCCCCACTTTCAACTCATAATCGCTTTTCTTGCCCAGCTTTGCATTGAAGTCCCCCATAACAACCGTGAAGTGAGTCTTTGAAGTATGTATGGCCCTACTTACGTCCTCATACATAGCCTCAACTTCATCATCTGGGTGTGACGAGGTCGGCGCGTACACCTGAATGACCTTCAGCGAATACCGTTTAGATATTCTGAGTATTAGGTATACGACCCTGCTCGAAACACTATCGATGGTAATGATGTTGTTAACGAGGGACCTGTGGACGAGAAATCCGACACCACCTTGGGATAGTTGATCGCCTTCCCGGTAGAAGAGTAGATTACCGGACTTCAGGGTTATCGTGTCCTCGCCCTCTCTACGGACTTCAGACAACCCTACAATATCCCAGTGTAATCCACTCAATTCCTCTTCCAGCTCAACTATCTTCTCGTCTGTCCTCAGAGTGCGTACGTTGTGTGTTGCCAGGGCCAATCGTCGTCGGGGTGGGTAGCCGGGCGTCTGCCGGGGATTCTTCGCACCCCCTGGTAAACCCCTAAAGTGGGATAATATTATCTAGAGCAGAACAGAACCGGCTCGGGGAAACGGCAATTGACGACAGATTTACAAGCTTACCTTTATATTTTACAAAGATTCAAATAAGAAAAACCTTTCTTCTTTTATTATGGAGTGGTTGTTTGTCTGAAATTGCTTTAGGCGGTCTTTGTTCTACTGAAGGTAATGTAATGTATTTAGTCTTAGTGTTTTTTGTAATTTGGGTTCAATAAAGTCATATTATGTAGTTTGTATATTCTAGCTGAAGCCGTGGTAGCTCAGTGGGAGAACAGCCGCTTCGCAATCTTGAGGTGGCGGGTTCAAACCCCGACTCGTACCAATGAGTTCTTTGGGACTTATGTACGAATTTACATACCACTAGCTTTTCGGTGAAGGAAAACATCGTGAGGAAACCTGCATACGTCCGGAGAAGGAATTCAAAGGCGTATGTGAATCTACCAACCCACGGCCAGCGTGGTGGAATACGGCCTAATAGACCTGTTTCCCAGCAGTAGGAGTTTAAAGGTTGCAAATTATATTCTAGCTGTACCCTAAATTTTTATAACTAATAAGAAGTTCTATTTATGTTTCTAGTTCATTGCAGCGTTGACGTGACTAAAAGTGTATTACGTCCGGGTCATTGTTTGCCAAAAAAATTAATGCTGGTTTTACCAAAATATTTTAGTTTTATTAGTAAATTGTTTTACTTACTAACGATCTGAAATAAGAGCACTCTGGCTTTCGTCTCGCTCTGACTGCTACAGGAAAAGCGAGACAAATGCTAGCGCGATTCAGTTCAGGATCTCGCTAAAAGTTCTCAGCAACGGCCCTTGATCATATCTAGATGGCTACACTGAGAAAAATGGCCATCAAAATTCCGATGAACTCACCTAAAGTACGAAGTGATAATCACCAAAAAGTACGATGATAAGCACCAATTTCTACGGTGACAACTATCATAATGTATGGTTGTCATCGTAAAAACTAGTGCTCGCACCAGTTTTCAGTTTTTGTCATCAGTTTTTTGTACTTTCTGGTGATTATCACTATGCTCCGTACTTTAGGTGAATTTTTTCTCAGTGTAGACGCCAAATCAATGTTATTTACTAAAATGTTATCCTGCATACAAAGGATACTAAAGCATCCACGGACGTAAGACAGCCCTTTTTGGATACCTTTGTATCTACCGACGCACATGTAGCTTTGTATTGTTATAATATAAGGTAAGCACCCGTTGTAAGTAGCTTTCTCAGCCAAGCCAATAAATATTAATCGAATTTATCGGCAACCCTTTATTGAATAGCAATGGGTTGGAAATGAATTGAGAATTTCTAAAAGGCCCTTTACTAATTTAATAATGCAAAAGCCATGATTTACGTTACAGAGCGAAACCTGGCAGGTTGCTCATATGGCGAAAAATATAGAGTTTGGGAGCAAATACATTCAGGTCTTGAGCCTAGTTTAGGACTTAAGTATACTCATATTACTTATGCTAAATTCCTTACTCAATAAGTTAATTTAAATAGTAATGTATTTTTTCTCTCTGAAATATATTAAGTTATAAAGAAGATTTTGATTTTATGACGAAAGACCTTTTTAATTCGAACGGCAGAGGTGTGGAACTCATTGCCGGTGTCTGTCTTTCCGAAAAAGTACAACCCGGGGTAGTTTAAAAGTAGCGTGAATAGGTATTTTCCAGGCAAGCGTGCTACATCTTCGACCACATCGTCTTCCCACCAGGTTTGATTGTGGTCAAACGCATGCCTAGTTTAATGTAAAAAAAGAAAGAGGGAAATTGTGCAGCCATAATTGTCTCACTACCTCGTAATTGGCAACGGCTTCATTTTTATCACTTGAAATACCTATTTTCAGCCATTAATAAAATAAAATCGTGAGTTTAGATAGGTAGGTAGGGTAGGTAGGTCTAATCTCCTTATGTTTAATTAGGGTCATCTGTTCCAGCATCCCTATATACGAGGTAAATTAAAGTAATTAGTAGATAGTATACATATAGTGGTATGAAAGGTAGAGTCCTCAAAGGTAGGCTGAAGATACCTTGGGCATTGGAGGTGCCCATAGACGACGGTGACCACTGACCACTTAACATCAGGTGGCAAAAACAGAAAACAAAAAATTTCGTTTTTAATATTTTTTTTTACTTTTATTGTAATTTTAATTGTAAATAGACATATTTCTAGTAAATAAAAAGCAGTCCACGTCGTCGCATCGTCTTTTTTTCTCAAAAAAGACAAGTAAAGAAGAAAGAAGACGAAAAAAGAAGAAGAAGAGGCGCTGTACCGACTTTAGAATTAGTACGCTTTGTCGTCACCAGGTTGTGAGTTCACAAAACGAACTGATTCTTCAGTCGTTGCTAGCGCTCACCATCGAAAGAAGAATAAAGAAGATACCAGCAAATATAAAGATATAAAAAAAATGATAAAGGTTAGGTATTGCTTTCTATTTGTAATTTTTGAATTTTGTATTTTTTTTATCAACCTATGGTGTTTCACTCCTGGGCAAAGGTCTCCCCCATCTCTTTTCAGAAATCGCGATCACCCGCCAGAATGCACCAGTCTGCCAAGAGAGCATCGAAGTCATCACGCCAATATATAATATACCGACAAGGAAAGGATATGCTAAGCCGAAAGGGCTCAAAATACCCATCATTATAAACACTATTTACTAAGGGACCAACCCGGAATTTGCGACAAAAAATCAGGTCCCATCGCAAAAAACAATAAGGTTATAAGATAAGCCCCTTTCTAAGTTTAGAACCCTTTCCGTTTCACCCAATCATAAACAATCATAATCATAATCTTATTTGGCGCAGTCATAAACACAAATTATAATCATCGCAATGTTATCCAAAATACTTAAGCCCCAACATCATGTTTACGCTAGCATTAAGTTAAGGGGCGTTTAATCGGTGGAGCGCTAGACGCGCGAGTTGAGCGCAAATTGTGCCTTAATTCCACCGAGCGTAATGAGCGAGCGACGACGAAACGAGCGAAATAAGCTGAACGAGCGAGGAGCGAGCGAAATGGTAGGAGAGCGACGCTTGGCAGAGGTTGATGTTGAGTGCATTTGAACCCTATATTTTATGTCGATAAGTGCTTTACAAGAAAGCGTATATGGGATACGTTTTTACAAATAAGTACGTTACAAGCCAGTCTATTAAAAAAATAAAAAACTTGTGGACTTTGAGTAGAAAACAGCTCATGACTAAACGGCTGAATAGATTCTCTTGAATCATAACTAAGAACACTCTAGAACAAACACGAAAAATATTGCTTATTTACAGGGTTCTAAAGGTATCGTAAGCCGAAAAGGACTCATAGTACTTACTCCTCATTACGAACAACTTTTACTATGCCACCAAACCGGAATTCGAGAGAAAAAAATCAGCTGTTCCATACATTTTGTCGAGTGTCATTGACATTTTTTTGAATAGCTGATTTATTTTCGTAATTTCCGGGTTGGTCCCATAGTAAAAATAGTTCATAATGATGAGCAATTTTTGGCTTAGCAAACCCTTTCCTTAACCCTGTATAATTATTTCTGCGAATTAATACCATAAAAATAAAGCACCATAGATAACACCATTCGGAACATGATATTTGAAGGATGTTAACTCTGTATAATATGACACCCACAAAGAAAGCAATTTGCGTTATTCAACCCTTTAGGGGGTGAAATGGGGTGATAATGTTTCTCTATTAGAGAACTTTGGTTTGTATAAATATAGAAAAAAGGCATATTTTTATACGGTAAAAAAGCGTAGTGAGCAAAAATAAATTCAATCAAGAAGATTAATCAATTTCAAGCATCACTGAAATAAGAATTAAGTTGCGGTTAAACGAACGCAGGAAACTGAATCTGTTGAGACTTGAGATTGTTTACAAATAATCTTTACATGAATTCTTTTTAAGACAGATCTAAATTTTCTAAAACTATTGGCATCCTTGTCTAATGGCTTGCAATGATAAAGACAGATATATTTTTAGTTTAGATCTGTCTTAAAATGCCTTCAAACTTGGGCCTAATATGTAATGTGCGTAGTGAGTGAGTCAGTAAGACAGGACCATGATTATCTTCTAGTAGAGGCACATAATTTCGTTTTGCAAATTTTTGGTACAACCACTCAATAATGAGGATTTTATTAGCGAGTTTTTTGTTTGGTAAGTATCTGTTACTTAGGGATTAAGAAAATAAATAAATATGTAGTTGAATGATAAAAATAAATAATTATTGTTACACTTATTTAGGGTTCCAAATTAACACAAAGAATCCGTATAAGATTTTTGTGTCCGTCCGCCTGTCTGTCTGCCTGTCGTGTATGTGTGCGTGAAATAGTACAAACGTGAAATTGCGTGAGTGTGTGTTTGTGAATGTATGTTACCACATATTTCCGTAACTACAACACCAATTTTGATGATATTTGGAATATAGGTAGTCTAGGTTCTGGAGTAACACATAGGCTTTTTATCATTATCATCACCGTTGTTCGACACAGCGCGGGTGAAACCGCAGATCGCAGCTGGTATAAAATATTTTTTAACCGACTTCAAAAAAGGAGGAGGTTATCAATTCGACTGTATGTTTTTTTTTGTTTCATAACTTTTGACTGGGTGAATCGATTTTGATGATTCTTTTTTTATTAGAAAGCTGACGCTTCCCATTTGGTCCCATTTCAATTTAGTCCAGTTCTGATAATGGTATCCATGAGAAAACTATATAAGTCTTAAATTTGCATTAAGTACGTGCGCGACAAATAGATGAATAACTCAATAGTCGGTCTTTTGAAGTCGGTTTTTGTTTTTTGTTTTGTAAAAATAATGTTCTTGTAATCCATATTTTTTAGTGACATCTGTGAGTCAAAGTAGTATGTTAAAAAGCGATGGAGCGAACAAAAAAGTCCTGTCGGCTCGTAAACAAGATACTGGTGGAATTACATTCTTTGTCGCTACAGGGTAAGTATTATAACTAAAAAACAAACAATAGTACCTACATTGTAAGCAAGTACAACGAAGGCATAAAACAAGTCATTTTATCCCTGATATAGTAGTTTAAGTACCTGCTTGTACGCTGACAGGCGGGGTCTGGAGAACTTTTGTTAAATAAATTAATTAATAACGTTTCACACTCATAGCTCCCCACTAGGAAAATCCTGTGTCGGGGATGCCACGGAACACACACAAAGACAAGGACAACTAACACCCAGACCCAGAACAGATTTAAATTCATCATTCAAACATCTGCTCGGCCGGGAATCAAACCCGGAACCTCTGGCTTATAAGGCGGATATTTATTTAACCATCTTTGTAACCCAGGTCCACAGGTTTTAATAAATTGAATTGCATTTTGACATTTAGCTAGCCCGAGCCGAAGGTAAGAGCGTAATGTTCAAAGTTTTGTATTCGCCCGGCGGATATAAAAGTCGAGGATAAAATGAATTTTATGTCCAAGCTATACCTACCTACACTCGACTTTTCATATAATTATGTATATTGCGAGTAAATAAAAATGTAGATAATTGTGTAAGTCGCAATGAAATTTAAAATACTACGATCACTTTTAAGCATAAAACCCATTTTATCCTTGACTTTTACATCCGCCCTCGCGTTCGGCTCGGGCTAGCTAAACGTCCTGGATATCTAACGTATCTAAAGGTGGTCTGGAATTATCAAACTTTTCAAAATTAGGTTAGTTAGGTGTCTTAATAAAATAAAATTATTCTACTTATATCTTATAATTTTTTGTCAAAAGGGGAGCGCAAACGACGCCACCGCCGGTTACCATGCCGGCGATGCCGTAAGTAATTCGTAAATAAATAAATTATCACTTCAGTCACAGGACTAATTGTTAAGTTTTAACTTTTTATACCTACGCCTAATTCAAAATAAAGGCCGAGTGTGCCCATTCACTATCCCGTCACTGTCTGTACCCGTTAAGTGTAATCAATCCACTATAGTCACCGCGTTACCAACTGAGTCGTAGGGCCTTCGTCGTAGTCGTTGGTCGTATGTGTAGTCGTTAGTCGTATGTTTCTATCTGATTTTATTCTTATCGATATGCGCCTATAACCATCTTACGCACATCACTATGCGGCTCCATAAGACCCACAAGTGCGAGCGAGATAGACATAGAGAAATGATTTATGGCCGCACGACTCAGTTGGTAACGCGGTGACTATAGTAGGATTTATAAACCTCACTTTGTAGATTTGAGGAACCAGAGCCTGTTACCCCATATTTGAAGACTGCACCACCCCGACCACATTTCGTGGATGACTGCGACTATTTAATCGACCAATGTATGGAAGCTTACAAGTAAGTTTGTATGTGCAGTTACCACTGACCACTTAAGAGAGATATTTCCCAGCTGACACCTCCCCCCCCCCTCCTTCCAAAGGACCCAGTGGTCACCACTGATGACAATGGAAATGCCATATTTTCTTTCACGCGTTGATGATCTAAAATCACAGAAAATGAAAAAAATACAAATAGAATCATTTATTTATCACATGAGATTTGGAAAAGTAAAAAAACATTATTTAAAATAACAATAAAAGAATTCCAAAAATCGTTGTTTTGTGTGTAATATGTGTGTGTTTCATACTAAGACGTAATAATTTTAGTATTGATTATTTTCATTTAGCACATCAAAAATATGCGGTCGATCAACATTGTTTGAGTACCAAGACTTCGACAGCTATTGTATTATCGACTGGATGAATTGTAGACTCAGGTATGAAGGTAAGGCGATAATTGTTGGTCGAGGTATGAAGGTAAGGCGATAATTGTTGGTCGAGGTATGAAGGTAAGGCGATAATTGTTGGATGAGGTTTGAAGGTAAGGCGGTAATTGTTGGATGAGGTTTGAAGGTAAGGTGGTAATTGTTGGCTGAGGTTTGAAGGCAAGGAGATAATATAAAAAAACCGGTTTGTGGCGAAACAGTTCTGCGAACTATCAACTAAATTTTTCGATTTTTCATTCTGGCTTTATAAAATTCAAAATGGGTCCATCTGGTTTTTCTTAAGTGTGAAAAATCTATATTTTTATCTCAATTTAGAGTTGGTACCATATTATAAGTACCTACACATTTTTTATTATGAGTGAAACTACAAACCCTTTTTGGCTTAGCATCTCCTTCCCATATAAACCTGTAATAGGCATGACGACAGTATCAAAAAATCGCCGATTCAAGGCTTTCAGGGGACTAGCCAGATTAAAAAAATTTAAAACACATGTTTAGTTTTATTATTAAAAAACAGATTATTAAGATTTTCAATAAATTAAAACATTAAAATACAGCAATCGGCCATCTTGTCAGAAACAACAATCACAGCGTATGACGTCACGCCTCAGTGAACTCAGGTCATCCGCCGCTCATCACGCATAGACACAATGACATGTTTACTAGCCGTGACGTCAAATCGACGCCATGACACAAGCAAACTGTTTTCGGGCACTGTTGAAAAAATATGTGAAAAATGGCTTCAAACTTCGTAAAACTTAAGTTTATTACCGAAATAAAGGCTTTTTTGTAAATTGTAAATGTGTACTCACATTATGGAAGAGGATTTTAAAATCTTTCGTCACGCCTATTGTCAAGACGCTGCAAAATTAGGATCTTCGCTCTGTTCGATTCATATAAACACTGCTTAAAGTTAGTCACCGCTCAAAATGCCATAACAACTCACTGACGTGAAATAAAAATGGTGATTCAAAACATTCGCACAAATTTTCAGCTCTATGCGAATTATTGCAACCATGTGTATAACTTGACCGGGCTAAAATGTCACATGAAGACGAACAATTTTAAGCAGTGATTAAGTTTAAGCATGTTTAGGTAAGGCTCATATTTTTTTATTTTTTTAGTGTGGCAATTCGCATATGTGGGTGCATGTGCAACAATGCCTGATGTCGAAATCAACTATAACGTTAAACGTAAGTTTATTAGATAAATAATAAATAAATAAAAGTTTCACACTCGTTTCGTTGGGCAAACGTGACGTTTAACATCAGGCGAGCGATTTGCTCATCTCGTCACTCAATCACATAAAAAAATAAAATAAAAAAATAACACTCATAGCTCCCCACTAGGAACAAATCCTGTGTCGGGGATGCCACTTAACACACACAAAGACAAGGACAACTAACACCCATACCCAGAGCAGACATTTAAATTCATCATTCAAACATCTGCCCGGCCGGGAATCGAATCCGGGACCTCTGGCTTATAAGGCGGCTACACTACCGCTGAGCCAAACAGGCCGACTCTACCACTACTCTGACACTGACACTCTGGGGTACTCTGACTAATAATCTACACTGATATTATAAAGAAAAAAGATTAATTTAATTGGATTTTTGGATGTTTGTAACGATTAAGCCTTGGATACACTAGGGAGCAAATGGAGCAACATGTTGCGGAACATGTTCCTCAACAACACGTAGAACGTGCCGAAGTAAATGTCGCGGAACATTGTGCAGGCCACACTAGTCAGTGTTTATAGAAATGTCGCCCGAGGAGGTTGTGGCTATTAGTGCTGCGTACATTGTAATTATATCGAGTGTGTTGAAACATAAAAGAAAAAGGAGGTGGTGGATGCGGAATTTCTTACTACAACAAGAAAGTACGCGACTACACTCGGTGACAAACGGCGCGACACTGACGCGGGACACGTGCGCTCGCTCTCGAGGCGGGAGCAAGCAACATGCCCCGCGTCACGTACACTGTTGCGGGACACTATGGAACGTTGCAGCGTCACGTATATTAAGTGTTGCGCGTCACGTTGCGGGACAAAATGTTCCCTAGTGTATCCGGCCCTTTAAACTCAAAAACTACTGGACCGATTTCAAAACTGCTTTCACCATTAGAATGCTACATTATCCCTGAGTAATATATGCTATATTTCATACCCGTGCTAAGCCGGGGCCGGTCGCTAGTCTATACATACAACTCTAAAACACTGCAAACTTCTATGAATTAATACAAACAACTTTTGTTATACGAAGTTCAAAAATTCTCAAAATAAGAGCTGTTCCATACATTTTGCCCAAATTCAATTTTTTTTTTTTGTATGGGACAGCAATTTTCGTTAGTTGTAGAACAAAAGTTGTTTGGTCAAAGTAGCTCAAGCTGCCTGTAGCCTGGTTTTAGTGTGTTAGAGTAGACCCTGTATAGGGCCTAAAGTGTTGTTCACAGAATATTACCTAACATTAAATATGTATTTCTATTCCAGATGATCTGTTCGCGTATACCGATGATCCATGGTTGGATGAAACTTACGTTGATATTCAAGACGATCTTTAATTTTAAGTCTTTTTTCAATACAACTTTTTTTATAAAAATCACTAAAATATTATCCGCAATGTTTTATTTTTACCCTCCCAAAAACACTTAAAATACTTAGCATTGCTGAAAACATTTTTTATTGCTATTTCTTTTAATAAGAGATGGCAAACAGAACAAGAGAAGATGCTGATGATGAGCCATAGACATAAAAATATGGGTTTATTCCTAACATGCAGGCTGATTCAGCTATCCGAAATTCGAATGTGTTCGACGATTATCTTCGAAAAGTCTTCCGCCTTCGGAAATAATTTAAAGAAGATTTTTTTATAACTTTTTTCTTTTACATTAGTTTATTATTTTATTCGTAAAATATTGTATTTGACATTCAAAAGTGTACATTGATGTACTCATATTCGAATAAATTATTTTGAATTTGAATTTGAATTCGAAGACAGGAATTTTTCGCGATTGTCTCCCGCACGGAAACATGATCCGAAATCGAAAGTCAAGTTGTTTTTCGGATTCATTCGATTCGAAAGCTTTCGATGTTCGGATAGCTGAATCAGCCTGTTGAACCGGAAGCCTAACCCTGTCGCGGGTTAGTTTAGGAAATGTCGACTTACTTGATTCAACCGAATAATCTATTGACTCGATTAAATTTAAAAAAAATTGAAATGTCAACATCTCACATCTGATCCACATGCCCTCATCGCTAGGCTAACGGTAATTTGTTTTACCACGGTAATACGCTTTACCCTCAGACTAACAGACAGAACCATAACAGCTACTTTGTAAAAAAGAGCAAGATGGCAAGTGCCAAAACACGGTTGAAAAAAAGAGACAGACCTTTCATTTTTTGTCCCCGTCGCTGTAACCGTGCCAAGGTGGGCAAACCACAGATTAGGAATAATAGTTACTACGTGAGCCGTCTACGATTTGTAGCTGCCAGGTTGTGAATTATGCTTCCCCAGGATTGTACCAATAAATTAATAAATAATTAATTTATTGGACTATTTCATATTTCCTGCTGACCCAAAACTAAGATAAGGTACATTATTTTCGCAATCGCAAGATTGCCCTTTTTAATAAAAGATGTTCATAATTATGAGTAGATTAGTATGCTAGTAGTTATTTTCCTACTATTAGACTTTTTCCTACTATGAGCAATTTGAGGCTTGTATATCCTTTCCTTATAACCCTGTATAACAATGTTTTATTTTGTGAAGTATAAAGATTAGAAATATTTTATGAAATTTTTTCCTCTAAGATGGGGGAAGCATTCCTATCCTGGCATTATTTCAAGAATATAGCTGTCGCATGTGCGGTTACACTTTGGCTCTATCTTTAGGTAATAAATCTATGGCTTTACCACAACATTATCATATATCTATTTTACCTACGGTAATACAGATCGTTTTAGGTGAGTTTTAGGAGTAGAACACGAATTGACAGAAGCGGTGTCCACTCGTAAGGGTTGTCAATAAACCAATTTTTTTAAAGCAAAAAAGGTATGGTTAGTTTGTGACGATATTTCGGTAAATGATTCAAAATCTTGAACACCTTTTAGTTTAGTATTGTCGCACTTTTCTGGTGACATGTTATACAGATAATTAAATGATTAATTCAACTTGCATGGAGATTGCAATGCCTTTACGGTCTGTTGTTTGTAATAATTAATTTTGTGAATTAATTTAACTGCTGTATTACTTGGGTGCCTTTTATAGGTGAAAGAATTTGTACAAGAATTTTATTTCAAAAAACTATTCTTGTTTAAAAAGTTATTACAATGGTTAAAATATTGATATTGGCAATCGTAAGTGAGTAGAACTATAAGGCTGTCTGTCCACTGGAGCGGAGAAAAGAGCAGAGCGGAGCTAAGCCGTTTATCTTAGTTCTCGCCTGCGCGGTACAAAGGCGCGGGGGTATGACGACAAAGGGGACAGAGCGGGCGGCGGGAGCGCTAAGCGCTTAGTGTGATACACACGCGCCCACCGCCCGCACCTGTCTCAGTCCCCTTTGTCTTAAGCAAATATACTAATATGCAAATACTCGTATTATCCAATAGAATTGCATAAAGCTATCGGTCTATCGCGCCAGAGCGCTCCGGCGGAGTTTCGTGCAATGAGGGTACCGTGTTTTTAATTTGGCTCTAGAAGCGCTATAAGTATAGTGTAAAGTGAGGTCTCTGAAATGTCATGTTACTTACGATTTTTAATAGTTCAGTAGTTTGCAGTTGGTTCTTTAGGCAATGCATAATCGTCAAGGTAGAAGTGGTATTCAGAAACACGCGAATGTTTTCGTTGTCCCTGCAATCGCTTACTGCTTTGAGTTTTGACTTTCGGAAACTTATGTCCTCCTTTTTTCCGAACAAAATGAAACTGCACAACACTGCGGCATGCTCTATATTTTCTTCAATTGTACCTACTCTTACGTTACTGTGAAATAAAAAATACTTTTACTCACTACTTAATCTTTGTTTCTACGCGCGTAATAACAAATTTTAACAGGCTTCACTCGCCGGTAGCGTCAACTGGTGAGCATAAAAACGGTAGCTATAATTATATTGGTTAATACAGATATTTATTCAACTCCGTTGCGCTGCTATCTTTTCCATCCAGTGGACATGCAGCCTAACACCGATATAGCATTTTTGTTTACACAATTAAGTGAAGAAACATGCAAACGTCAAGTTTAATTTGTTTGACGCGATATTAGATAAAATAAGGAATAGAGGTAGGTAGCTATTATAATTGTCCTGGAATAACAAGTAAGCTACTTTTCTTCACCTCATCATCTTACAACACCACGGGTGAAATCACAAAAAAAAAAAACAAAAAAAGGAGTTCAATTAAAAATGGCTACGGAACCCATTTGACTTTTTTTAGTGACGATAAGATTCTTCGTGGTGAGAGCGATTAACCCCGAAGATTTGGAGGAAATGTCTAAGGGATATAAAGGCGCCATCCCCAAAAACCTTTATCAGTAAGTCAGTATCATTTTATTTACAATTTTTAAAACCCGGGACTCATTTTTTTTAAATAAGTGGCAGACAAGTGATAGGCCATCTGATGGTAAGTGGTCACTGCCGCCCAATATACAAGGGACTAAGTTATCAGCATTTGAAAAGCATAGCATGAGATCGCAAGAAGTTTAGCCTACTGACCTCCAAACTTCAATATGAAGATGGCATTTGATGATGATGTTATATACCCAAGGCTGAGACCCAAGGTATCTTCAATGCGTTGCCTCTTAGGACTCTATTAACCCTTTGTTTGAAGGAGCCAAGATTATAGGTCAGTGGAAAAATCGATGGCATTCCACAAAATACAGGTGTGTAGAAGAAATGAGCTAGGTACAGACTACTGAAGTTTTCATCGTGATCGTCGACCGTTTTCTACCTGCTGGTAGGGTTGCCATCCGTTCGGATTTGTCTGGACATGTCCGGACTTATGGCCTTCTGTCCGGAGTTTATCCGGCTTTTTTGGCTTAAAATGGAATACGAATAATAAAACTTACACAAGCCGTATCAAATCAGTCTATCCCCGTTCGTGCAATGTGACTGCGCAGTGCGCGATTTATAGGCGAAATAAAATTGTCGACATGAAGGGGCCGCGACTCCAATGTCCGGACTTTTATTGATGTGTCCGGCTCTTTGCCCGATCTTTTTAAATGTTCACATGGTAACCCTACCAGCTGGAACCTTTTTCGATCGGTGGTTCTTAGATATGTTATATCAAAATCGGTTCTTCCATATCAGATCATCCGCTATTTTGTTAGCTGCGTAAGGGTTAATTTTGTTTTAAATTTCTTTTTAGATTAGCCAATATGACAGCACCGACGCGTCCTCCTAGAGCAACGGATAGAACATACCCGCCGCGGCAGTTCACAGCGCACGGCTGCGATAATCTCGGCATGTACTGTTTTAAAGCATACAGGTGTGTGCTCTTTGTTATAAGGAAAGGGCATGCTAAGACAAAAAGGGCTCATATTAGGTACTCTTTTGGTCGTCTAGACAACTGTACTCATCATTTTGAACAACTTTTACTATGGGACCAACCCTGAAATCGCGATAAATAAATCAGCTGTTTCATAGAAAAATCTCAATGATACTCGACAAAATGTTTGGAACAGCTTTTTTCTGAATTTTAGGGGTAGTCTCACAGAAAAACATAAACCTTACCTTTCTGTGTCATAAAACCTTCAGAATTAGACTTAATTCAATAGTTATTTTTTTAAGCACGGGACCTATGTATAACTTCTGTGTCATAAAGCCTTCAGAATTAGACTAGGTCCTTAATTAAATAGTTCTTTTTTTTAAGCACGGGTCGAATATGCGCTCGAACTGTAGAAATTAACGCACATCATAAAAAATATCGTGATTTCAAAAATTACTGTGAAATGGACTACGTGAACTGCGTGGAAGGGTTTGATGGTGAGTTAAAGGGCGTGTATATAGAGACGTCAGGCTAGGCGTGTAGAGACGTCAGGCTAGGCGTAAGTTAATGGGTTGAATATGTGTAACGAGTACAGCGCCGAGACAGTGCTCCCGGCCGAGTACTCGGTTTGTATAAACAATTTAAAGAGGCGGCATTGTCACTAGGGAGCCGTGGTAGCTCAGTGGGACAGCAGCCGCCTAGCCGCTTCGCATTCTTGAGGTGGCGGGTTCAAACCCCGACTCGTACCAATTAGTTCTTTGGGACTTACTCGTATGTACGAATTTACATACCACTGGCTTTTCGGTGAAGAAAAACATCGTGAGGAAACCTGCAATAACCGGAGAAGAAATTCATTCGTATGTGAATCCACCAACGCACTTGGCCAGCGTGGTGGAATACGGCCTAATCACCCTTCGAGGGTAGATCTGTATCCTAGCAGTGGGAGGATTAAAGGTTGCGTATTACCAAATCAAATGTATGAACAAAGCCTTATTCGCTCGGTCGAGTGTACCCATTTACTGTCTCGCCACTGTACTCGTTACGTGTAATCAACCCATAAGACATTAGAGACACAGTTCTGCGCAGCGCAGGGCAGAGTAGATTTTGTAATGCATGAACGTACTGAGAGCTGCGTACTGCGGTGTAGGCACGTGCCACGCAGATGTGTGTCTGTCCTGCTCTGCGCCCTATGTCTGTCTCGCCTGCTCTGCTGAGAGCTACGTACTGCGGTATAGGCACGTGCGACGCAGGCAGGTGTCTGTCCTGCTCTACGCGCTATGTCTGTCTCGCCTGCTGCCCTGGAAAATCTGTTCTCTGCTGCGTCACCTGCGTCTCAGCATACGCTTAGCCTAGGCTATGTCAAAAGAAATGAAAAAGAAAAGTCCGTACGAGTTTGTTATCCATTTACTTCCTGTTTCAGTATGGATATTAGTTCACATGGGTGAATGTATAAAAAACACTTTTGTTGCTTCCCATCAGTTTGAATGTGAGTACTCCATCATTTTAAACTACGTTTAATTAAATCATCAGCATCATCAGCCTATCTAATGTTTGTCGACTGCTGGACATAGGCCTCTCCTAAAGAACGCCACAAGGCACGAGTTTCTGCCTTACGCATCCACTTGCTACCTGCCGCCTTACGCAGGTCGTCGCTCCACCTGGCCTGTTAAATTAGATATCCACAGGATATTCGACGCTTTCATATAATATGACTCTATTTCAAGGCTGAAAGCATTCGGAAAGCTCGCAACAAGTGCGTGATGTCGCCCAGAAAAAATCGAGCTTTTTTGAACGTAGCCTTTAATTTTATCTTAGCATACCCTTTCTGCATTCCTGCTCGTCATCACTACGGGCGTTGCCACCACTGGTTTCATTCCTAATTGTATTTTATTCATATTTAGTGCTTAAAAAAATATTGTTAAAGTAATTTTTTATGTATTTTTAACATTGATATTTTGTTACAGATTATGAATACTTGGATGACTTGTTCTTGGACCAAAATTACGTCATCCGAGAATAGCTGCTTCAAATATTGATTTAATAAAATAGTTATAAAATTAATTAATTAACATTTTACATATTATATAATTATATACCGTAGGAACGCCGCCCAAAGAAAACAACTAATGCCACAGACGTGCAATTTTAAATATATCAAAGTAATGAATGCACCACATTCTTAGACCAGATTTAAGAAAAGGCCGATGTCATTTCGTACAGGGAGGTAAAACCACTCACAGAGGACCGCCGTATCTGGAAATTACTCCGACAAGAGTCACGCTTCTAAATTTTGAACGAATGTGACTGATGCACAGAGAATCTAATAAATGTAGGTATTCAGTGCGTCGACACACCTGAATGAACAATAAAACGCGTGTTTTCATTCAGTTCTTATTTCTGAAAGTATGCAGAATTCTAAAATATAGATAAAATGGATGTGGCCTGCGGTTTCACCGGTGTGGTGATAAAAAACAGGCCAAGTGCGAGTCGTACTCCCGCACGAAGGGTTTTTTATTTTATCTTTATAACGGAAAAAAATCAAGATTTGCTCTTTGGGATGGGCGCTCCCTAAAATATTTATTTTGTTGTTGTAGCGGCAACAAAAATACATCCTCTGTGATTAACTGTCTAACTATCACGGTTCATGAGACAGACGGAGAGACAGACAGACGGACAGCGGACTCTTAGTAATGGGGTCCCGGTTTACCCTTTGGGTACGGATCCCTAAAAACGATCCTTGTCATTGTAATCATCGCGCGGGTAAAACTTAGTCTAGTTAGGTTACTCGTAAGTCTAGTCATAAAATTTATCTAGTAATGTGATGAAAGCTCCTACTGGTTAGTAGGTAGTTTATAATGATCAAAGGGACTTAGTAGATGAGTAAGGCATAGAATTCACATCCACATCATAAGGCACACGCTACGCATACAAGCTACGGCGTACCTGACAGGTCTCCCGGCGCTGGTGTACCTACCCATAAAGGTAGATCGGAGCGTGCTCGAGAATTCCCAAAGCTAGAATTTTCGAGAAATTTGTCTTTAGTCGAGACGAGAAAAAACCTAACGCCTCGAGAACTCAAGAAATTCCGTGAGGTAGGTAACTAAAAAACACGTGATGTGTCTAGACTCTTGAGAATCGCATTACATCGCTGTCACCCGCTGAATTAAATTTTGTTTTTTTATGCTGATTATTTTGCGAGTTACAGAAGGCTATCAAAACTCATACTAAGGAAACTGTTTTGCATTGTCTTCGGAGATACCCAGGTACACCGAATTTCAGCTCAATCGGACATCGGGAAGTGGTCCAAAATTCAGTCGTGGATAAGAATATGATATTGTTTACTGACTACGCGAGTCCGCCTGCACAAGCTATATCAAAGAGCTAGCAGTAACTTTCATCCCTAATGGGTTGTTTACGCGTAACGAGTACAGCGCCGAGACGAGACAGTAAATGACTACACTCGGCCGAGCAAACAAATCATGGTTCTAGTGACTGTCTCGCCTCGTCAAACTGTTTAACAAACCGAGTACTCGGCCGGCGCTGTCTCGCCACTGTACTCGTTACGTGTATTCAACCCCTGACTCTCATCCCTTACAAGTAGTTACGAAGCCTCCAGGGGTTACGAGGCGGGCTATGAGGGGATATTACAAAGGTATAACAAGGGCCATTTCCATAATTGTTTTATCCCTTTCGCCCGCAGTCATGTTTTGAAGATGCGAAGTATATTTTTAACACGAACTGGCTAGTTTTGGAGGTTACTGTGACCAGCTACCTTCGTACACGTATTTTAGAAAATAGAAAGTAGAGTGGTAATTTTGAAAAAATAACAACAGATAGACAGACAAATATTTAAACAAATTAATTTAGACAAATATTTTTAGTTGTGAATAATTTTTCGTTTTGATGTAAATTTATTCGGAAGAAGAAAATTAAAAAAAAAACTAAACATAATTACTTTTTACCGTCTCATTAAAAGTTATGAAAATGAAAAGTTATTATTATGTTTGTACTGTTATTTTGAATGATTTCTAATCTTCGTTCAATGATAACTATCGTCAATGCGCGAAATAATTCAAATTCAGCTGACAATCGTTTAGGCAGAGTGGCTTGCCCTTGTGTTTATAGTTTTTAGACCTCTTCAAGGCCTCTGGCATAGCTTGCGGTCACTATTTAAAGACAAACAACCGGGACCTTCCCCTTTTAATATCACGTTAAGCAAGTCACAAAGGGACAACTAAAAAGCCAAAACTTTTGCATCTACTCGTACTACATTAGTGAACTAATTGAGAAGAACTGCACTGAAAGCAAGCGAGGCTAAGTGAGAAATATTATCTTTCCGGTGCACAGTGGCGCAGATTGAAACAAGGGGAGTGGGCACAAAGGAGTGTAATAACACTGGCTAGCGTTGTCTGCGAAACGCACAGTGGGATGAATTGAGTAGACTAAGCCGGACTTATGTACTTATTTCCTAATATATATCTGCAGTGTTTTGTCAAATGCTTGAGGTAGAACATGGCGTGTGCAAAAGCAAGATAGCACATTTTGCCTATAACAAGCATAGGTATTAGTGTCTCACCGTCCGTCCGTAGACAATCAACTTGGGCCGGACTTAAAAATGCTGCTTAAAGATAGTACCTGCTTAAAAGTCTCCGTCTTACTTTCATGTTGTTTTTTGAGGTCTTGAATTCTGCGAGTTCAAAATTCTGGGTGGCGCAGACCAAAAAAAAAAAAACGTGAAATTACCTACACGTCAGCTAGTTCTCTCAGAGCATTTTAAGCTGTGGATAACTTTAGGCAGTCTTTATAAGTAAAGCCCCTTGTCTGTAGGACAGTATCTAATATATTAGGACTTATTATTATTTGAACTATGTACAACGTTTACGAGATTAGAAACTCGATTTTCTCAGTAAAAAATATGCTTTAATATCGACCACAGGGTCGCTTACCAAGAAAAGATTTTACGGTAAATTTTTCCATACCAACATTACAAAGAGGTAAAGTTTGTATATACTCGTATGTGTTTGTAGAGTATTCAACGAAACTGCAGATCCCATTTAAAAAAATATTTCGCTAATGGAAAGCCACACTATCTCCGAGTGCTATATTAATTTGCATCCGTGAGTTCGAAGGCCGAGCAGCACCGGGCACAAAGTTCCAGACATCAACTAGATTGTTAAAGAAAAACATATGAGTAGTTAGGTGACGAGCGCAGTGCTGTGCCGCGCAGGGTCCTGAATTTTAAGATTTAAAACTCTGGGTGGCGGAGGCTTATTATGGGCTAACGTGACGTCACCATACGTGACGTGACATCATACCGGAGATTTTTTCGTCTAGTCACTTTTGTTGTGGTAGAGCTCTTAGACCTCGCCTGTGACGCCTGTAGAAGTACCAGGAATATGCAGGCATTACTATGTTCCGGTTGGCAGGACATTGTTTCTAGTGAAATTTCAGGGCAAGTAGGAGATTAATCATCTTATATCTCATGGTGATGAGCGCAGTAGGTACTGTGCCGTGCAGGGTCTTGAATTCTAAGAGTTCAAAACTCTGAGTGGCGCAGACCTGGGCAAACGTGACATTAACATCAGGCAATTCTCGTCTCGTCAATTAGTTGCATAAAAAAAACTTACCTACTAGTCCCACTGTTCCTGGATGCACGTTACGTATCGGAACCTGTCCCGTTGGCACCTCGCCAGATCGACACGCGTGCCGACCTCTGCTGTTGCAAAATTTCTGAAATATTACCTTTAGTCTTTATTTTTTAGTTCGCGGCGAACTGAAGCTATTACGAGTATCTTCTTATAGAACCCTCGACCCATTTGGCTCATATTCGAAATTAAACTTATATTTGAATGAATTACTTGTCTGCATTTCATGAAGATCTTTTTAGGGTTTTGAACCACCTTCGGGGCAGAACCCCGGTGTCTGTCGTCTGGGTGTCACAGCCAATTATTTAACTATTTTGTTTTTTAGGTTTGCGTTTGGCCGCCATCTCGCTTGATGAGCAACGATGCGGTCTACGATGAAACACGCTTGCTTAGAACAAACCGATTGACTCGAGACTTGAAGATACCAAGTTTATATCCTTTGGGAAACGACCATTCGGGCAGAACACACTAGCGGTTTGCAAAATAAAAATGAAATCAATGCATTACGTAGTTACGTAGTTACGTAGGGGTTTCTGGATAGATCATAATCATAATCGAATTATCTTCGGACAAATATAAAAACCGATAGATATAGTCTGGGTGTCCTCAAGTCGCGAGTAAATTGGTTTCTTCTAGGCGCGTGCTCCATCGTAGACCGCATCGTTGCTTACCATCAGGCGAGTGGCGGTCAAACGCAAGCCTATAGCTAAATAAAAAACACCGAGTTCGTTCTCTTGGCTCCGATACCTCACTTTACTCAGACAAAAATAGTAGATGCTCGTACCAAGTGGTACGTTTTGATGGAAATAAACGAAATGATGCAAAGTTTCCCGTCGCGATCAGTTCCAGTTTCCAGTGTTTGCCGTCGGGAATCGACGCCACTCCACTGGGCACGAATGGCGGCCATCCGATACGTGCACACGAATATCTAGTTTCTACATCGATGCATACCGTTTTATATAAACGCAAATATTGGTCTATACAGGGTTATGAGGAAAGGGTATGCAAAGGTGAAAAGGGCTTATAGTTATTTTTATTTTTTTATGTAATTGAGTGACGAGACGAGCAAATCGCTCGCCCCTGATGTTAAACTTCACGTTTGCCCATAACAGGTCTGCGCCACCCAGAATTTTGAACTCGCAGAATTCGAGACCCTGCGTGGCACAGCACTGCGCTCGTCACCCTGAGACAAAGTTGAACAACTTTTACTATTAGACCTATCCTAAAGTCGATAAAAAAAACAACTGTTCCATAGAAAAATGTCAATGACACTCGACAAAATGTATGGAACAGCTGATTTTTTTCTCGATTTTAGAGTTGGTCCCATATTAAAAGTTGTTCATAGACGAGTACTAGAATTCCTTTTAGGCTTAGCATACTCAAGTAGTTTATTTCAATACCAAGCTGGTTCATATTTCAAATCATTTGAGGCGTGAAGATGTGTTAGCAAAGTCCTTAAAACTTTGCGTAGCGCTAAAAGCTACGCACTATTTTAGATATACTCGTAAAATTTTAATTTATTTTAATTATAATATGATTTTTTTATTTTATATTTAAAAAATAATATTCTATCCGAACACAACTTTATGAATTAAAAATTAGTACTTATGAACAAGAACATTATTTTACAAAACAAAAAACAAAAACCGACTTCAAGAGACCGACTATTGAGTTATTCATCTATTTGTCGCGCACGTACTTATGCAAATTTAAGACTTATATAGTTTTATCATGGATACCATTATCAGAACTGGACGAAATTGAAATGGGACCAAATGGGAAGCGTCAGCTTTCTAATAAAAAAAGAATTATCAAAATCGATTCACCCAGTCAAAAGTTATGAGGTAACAAACATAAAAAAAAATAAAAAAAAAAACATACAGACGAATTGATAACCTCCTCCTTTTTTGAAGTCGGTTAAAAATCAATCAAATGCGTGTTGTGATACAAGCCCATGGTAGAGTTCCGTAGCTTAGCTATGTTAGACTTTTTTGTTTTGTTTTTTTGGTTTTACGAAATCCGATTTCATCGATTCTTGCAGTATAGCAGGTAAACCCGCGGGCCTAAGCTGGTATAATAAAGGCATATGTTTGAGTGTTTGTAGGTTATTCCTTCACGCAGAAACACCTGGACAGATTCAAATGCAATTTGAAGTAGAGATAGCTTTATACTGTGGATTAATAAATGGGCTACTTTTCATACTCAACCTCATCTATACAGGCTTCCATAGTAAAAGTTGTTCATAATGATAAGTACTATGAGCTTTTTTCGTCTTAGCATACCCTTTCTGTATAACCCTGTATTTTTTATTAAGTAAACGCGGGCAAAATCGCTATTCAGATTTATATTCATGTTGGTAAGCTTTTTAAATTCTCAGTAACGAACCATAACAAAATAAAACATTTTACGGTTGACGTCATCGTTTTACATTTCAAACAAAGTGAAAACATCCTAAACATGTACGGCCCAAGGTTCAAAATTATAATTTTAAATTTTGCTAATGACGGTAAGTTCAAATATCTTTTTGGGCACTCTGTTATGTTAAACAGTCCCTTTGTGATTTTGGCGGGAAATCGCGACAACAAGGAATGATTGCTTCTCTGAGAATGCTAACATTTTTAGGGTTCCATAAATAAGAAACTCATTCATTCATTCACTAGAAAAAATGGCCATCAAAATTCCGACGGATTCACCTAAAGTACGGAGCATACTGATAATTACCAAAAACTAGTACTAGCACCAGTTTTTAGGGTGACAACTATTGATAATTGTCACCGTAAAAACTGGCGCTAATCATCGTATGTTTTGGTGATTATTAATATGCTCCGTCAGGAAGAAACGGCCAAGCACGTGCTCATGGAGTGCGAAAGCGTGGCGTCCCGGAGAGCGAAGTTCCTGGGAAAACCGGGAACCCTGCGGGAGGCCTGCAGCGTGACACGCAAGCTGCTGGACTTCCTGGAGGACATCGGGTGGCTGGAGTAGCCGCCGTCACCTGGTCACGCAAAAAGGGCCGACTTACGGCCTAGTTGCGGAAAAGAGCCCGCTCACCAAGTACCAAGTACCAATATGCTCCGTCCGTACTTTAGGTGAATCCATCGGAATTTTAATGGCCATTTTTTTCTTCTCAGTGTTGGTTCCACACCGAAATGGTTAGAAGAAACGCGCGGTTTTATAACCGGACCAGCTTGGCACTTCCGACCAGCCCCAGCCAAGTTGCAATTCTATAACCGGAACGATATAGAAAAGTAGGAAAATGTATGGGAGTGACATTTCTGACAGAGAATCTACCAATAAATAAATTATAGAAATGTCATTCCCGTACATTTTCCCACTTTTCTATGTCGTTCCGATTATACAGGGTTATTCAGAGCGGGTATGCTAAGCCGAAAAGGGCTCATAGTGCTCATCGTTATGAACAACTTTTACTATGGGACCAACTAGGAATTCGTGAAAAAAGCTGTTCCATATATTTTGTCAAGTGTCATTGACATTTTTCTTTGGAACATCTGTTTTTTTTTTCGCGAATTTCGGGTTGGTCCCATTCCCATAGTAAAAGTTGTTCATAATGATGAGTAAAAAAAAAACAACTGTTCTATATCTATATTTTATTTTTATTTTGTTTTATGTGTCTTTTTCGGCTTAGCATACCCTTTCTGAATAGCCCTGTAGAACTGCAAATTGAAAATTCTATATATACAATGCAAATTCCTAACCTGCCGGTCACATGTAGAAAACAAAGGTCATTTTGCCGACGTCAAATTTTCCTTCTATTAATTCTATTAATTTATTGTTTTAGATTAGCTCGTATTGTAGTGGTTCGCGGCTTTGCCCGCGTAGCCTAAAGTTCACGATGTAACATTATTACCCACTTTTTTATACAAACACTAGCTGCGCCCCGCGGCTTCACCCGCGTTTTCCGGGATAAAAAGTAGCCTATGTGTTAATCCAGACCATCATTCCAAATTTCATGTAAATCCGTTCAGCCGTTTTTGCGTGAAAGAGTAACAAACATCCATACATACATCCATACTTACAAACTTTCGCCTTTATAATAGTATAGTAGGATTGTCAATTTTTCACACTTCTTAAGTGCCAGTCAAAAAAAAAATTCATATTTTATTTCAATTGTTTTTTTCGTATCTAATAAAATTAACAATTATTCATATTAAAAATTACCTCTGCGTATCAAGACAAATACATCGTCCAAGTTTCAAGTCTCTACGAACGGCGGTTCAGGCTGTGTATCGTCTGTCAAGTTTGTCTGATATTAATAAAGATACATAAACAATTATACATATACAGGGCTATCAGGAAAGGGTATGCTAAGCCGATAAGGGCTCATAGTACTCTTCGTTATGAACAACTTTTACTATGGGACCAACCCGGAATCAGCTGTTCCATGGCAAAATGTCAATGACACTCGACAAAATGTATGGAACAGCTGACTTTTTTTCTCGCGCATTGTGGGTTGGTCTCATAGTAAAAGTTATTCATAATGATGAGAACCACAACTCCTTTTCTGCTTATCATACCCTTTCCTTATAGCCCTGTAGAAGATATTCTATAAAATGAAATATGGTTTTACCATAGGTACTTAGAGTTGCGTGCGTCATTGCGAAACTGTAAACTAATGAAAACAATAAGGAAATGAGTTGTTTACCACTTTATACCAAAAGCGGGTAAAATTATTGTTTCTTACTTAAGTTATTGCAGTATACTTTGCAGTTATCCTTACAAGGGCACGCGTTTGTATTAAAATGTATTGTTTACGGGCCTCAATTATTGTTGTTTTTTTTATACACGGGACATTGGGAGGTATGTATTTTTTACTATTTTCGATTTAACCATGTACTCGCTGCGATCAGATGTAGCAGAAGGAGTTTTTAGGGTCCTGAACCTCCTTTGGAGAGGAACCCTTAAGGCGAGACTTCGATGTCTGTCTGTATTTTACTGCTTCTGATCGTTTTACCTTGACAAAAACTGGCTTATTTGTCACTCTAGACAATAAGCTTTCCAACAAGTAAAAACAAACACAGCTTTACTAACTTATATTTATTGAATGTATAAGATTAATGAGACAGCATTTTTTTTTCTGAAAAGAAATGGATACTTCTCTACAGATTTTTAAGGAAAGAGTTGGTAAACCGACCAGAGCTTATAGTACTCATTTTTATAAACAACTTTTACTACGGGACCAACCCGGAATCCGCAAAAAAAATCAGCTGTTCCACACATTTTGTCGAGTGTCATTAACGTTTGTTTATGGAACAGCTGATTTTATTTTGCGATTTTAGGGTTAGTTCCATAGTAAAAGTAATTTTCTCGGCTTAGCGTACCCTTTCTTTATAACCCTGTAGACCATTAGGTATGGGCTAGACCGCCTGATGTGCAATATCCTTCTGAACACTTCGGAGATCCGTTTATAAATTTCAGTAAACGTGACAGTAAGTTTTAACCATGTATTTTAAAGACTGACGAGGCGTACAACGGTTAGGGTACAATTTTGTATGGAACCCTCGAAAAATAAGTTGTACTCCTGAACAAATTTATTATTATTGTTAGATAGTGTTTCGATAAAAGTGCAAAAGTGCCTGATGTTAAACGTCACGTTTGCCCATAACAGGTCTGCGTCACCCAGAATTTTGAACTCATGCAATTCAAGACCCTGCGCGGCACAGCACTGCGCTCGTCATTCTGAGATATATGTACTTAAGATGTTTAGGGTGACGAATCAAAATCGAGCTGTGCTGAGCTGTACTGCGCTGTGCTGTGCTGTGTTTCATAAGCTACGTTTTTTTAAGAATCAACATCAAGCTGTGCTGCGCTTTGCTTAGCTCAGTATAAAGCCGAACGTCCACCGCCGGCAAATCATAGCATATAAATAAAAAATCCTTGAAATTGTATATTTTCAGGAGGAGTATCCTTAGAATCTTACAACAATACTACACCAACAAAGAATGAACTTATTGTTAGTTTGTTTATAAATGGTGAAAGTTTGAACGTAACCGTTCAAACGTTCAACAACACACAAGAAAACATAAGTACGAGCTACTCGTATACATACTGTCCATTCCAACTTATCAGGGCGGTATGCATGGCTGCGCCAGACTGGTATTTGACAGGAATGAAATATTGGTGGCAAAAACAACAAGAACCAGTTTATGGTGAGTATGACAACAACTCAATTTCTTACAGCCCTACTTGAGGGGGAATCCCTTTCTTTGGCATAATTAATAGTAATAATTGTACTTATTACTTTTTATGTAGGTTTATAATGACATAATTTTCTTTAATATTTTCTATTTTTTATTATGCTATATTGCATAGCTTCTATCGCGGGCCTTGAGCGGGCCTTGAATCCAGAAATTCCGTAACGAAAATTTTAATAACCTAAGACACAGCGGTGATGCTTTTTAGTTTTGCCATCTATCGATGAATAGCAGAACTTTTAATGACTTTTTGAAATGTCACGCTTGTCTCTTTAATTCAGCAACTCGCCTCTACAGTGACCACTTACCATCAGATGGCCTATCACTTGTCTGCCACTTATTTAAAAAAATGAGTCCCGGGTTTTAAAATACCTATTAATACAGTACTTCTCTATGCCTATTTTACTTTGGCATAATGAATCAATGTCATAATAATATATCTGTATAAGTGCTTTTTGGCATACATACTATATGTATAAAAAGGCATAATTATATTTTCGCCTATTTTTCTTTGCACTATGTTTGAGTCGCATAATAGCCATTAGTCAAAAGATTATGTAGTAGTCATATTGAATATTAGATATACTGTGACAGTAGGTTATGGTGCGGCGGGGTGGCCCTTGTGGCCCTTATGCCGCGAATATGTTATGTTTAATTTTGTTGAATATGTTTATTTGGCACGTGAAAGTTTTGTTGAAATAATACATATTTTTAATTAATTTTATCATGAAATCCGTGTAATGTAATTTGTGGATGGTCCCAAAAGAAATGGCAATTGAAAACGTTTGCACATGCTGAGTTTTTTTACATTTAAAATTGTGTCATTACTTTACAGGAACGCCACAAAGAATGAATATGAAGAATGAAGACTGCAAGAGACAAGTTACAAGGACTAATAATTACGAGTGGCCTGTGATGTTCAGACGGTTGCAACTCGACAGCTCTGAAAATCGTCAACGGTTGATTTGTGATCTGAGTCACATAAATAAAATAAAGCCCCTAAAATATCAAATAGAAGTAATTTTTAATGAAATCGATGCATCGAATGGTATTTGGCATTATTTTTGCTTAGATTTATTTAAGATTGGAAATTTTAGAAATACTATGTCCCTTACTTGTCTAAACCAAACAAAGATAGCAGTCTCAACACACATGCGTGTCAACCCGAAACTGTATGTCGTATTTAGGGTTCCGTACAAAAAACACAAACGATTCGGTCCCGATCTCAGAGTCCCGATACATAACGTATGCACTGTACAGTACTGCGATCATTAAAGTGACATTTTCTATTTCAGAATTTATTTTTTTCGTTGTAAACAACTTAGTCTTGTTTTCAAGACCTCTAAAACCACATGCAACTAAAACTTTTCAATTTGTTTATGAATATTATGACGGAGAAGAAATAAAATTGGAGCTGAAAACTAACCAATTAGAGTATACAATGTATAATTTTTGTACTTCGATCGGCGAAAATACACCAAAAAATTGTGAGTGAAATCGTTCTATTAGATATCATTGACTACGCGAGTAAAACCGCGTGGTGTTTATTGCTTGTAGTTTTTAGAACTTGAGTCTATTTTACTCTTAATGGGTACGAGTAAAATATATATTTTTTAAATGCAGTGGATAAATTTATCCAGCTATTTCAACGATTTTGAACTATTCGATATTTGATTTTTGACAGTAAAACCTGTAACCTGATAAGGCCGCCAGTTGTTGCTCTACTTGAGGTGTTATTAAAAATGTCAATGAGACTCGACAAAATGTATGGAATAGCTGATTTTATTTTCGCGAATTTCGAGTTGGTCCCATAGTAAAAGTTGTTCATAATGATGAGTACCATGATCCCTTTTCGGCTTAGCATACCCTTTATGAATAACCCTGTATAATTTACTTTTCAGATTCTATCACAGGTAATAGTTTTGATATTTTGCTGGAGAAAAGTCTGGACACATTGAAAATATTTTGCCAATTACAATCACCTTCGGAAATAATAAATGCAGTGATCATTTTTATAAGTGATACTTTTCTTTATGGTGAGTATCTATGGTTTATTTGTTGACGTGTAAAAAATAGTTTTTGTATGTTTGTCCTTTTTGATGTTATTGAGTGACGAGACAAGCAAATCGCTCGCCTGATGTTAAACGTCACGTTTGCCCATAACAGGTCTGCGCCTCTCAGAATTTAGATTTTTTAGAATGCAAGACCCTGCGCGGCACAGCACTGCGCTCGTCACCCTTTTTTTTTTTTTTTTTTTGGGGGGTGGGAAATCATCAAATGACCCCTCCCACTCTTGGGCAGAGCGGAAGGGAGTGTCAGACTTCTACTGACCAAAAACCACCCATGTTCCTTCTACGCCCTTGTGACGCCGAGGCCGCGGTAACTTCTACCCGCAGCCCCGACGGGCATGGGCCCTTTCGGGCCCCTTCCATGTTGCTGACATCTCTTTGAGGCACGCGTGGAACACGAACGCGCCGTCGACACGACCTGTGTCCTCATAAGACGGACGGACAGCGAGCTAGCCCAATGGCTCACCGTCCACAGGCCCGCGTCTACGGTGGCCGGAGGTCGTCACGTGACCCCCGACGCCCGGAGCGCCTCCCACGGCGGCGGCTGGGACGAGAGGTTCTCTCCCTCTCACGTTCCGCCACCTCCTTCGCTAGCATCACTGCTTCGCAGAAGGAGGCGACGGCGTCCCATTCCTCCTCGCCCCGGACCATGGCTTGCACCAGGGCCGGACGCGAGAGATCGCCGCCGCCGATCGCCGCTACGAGAACACGGCGGGGCTCCACCCAAGCCGGGCAGACCTCCACGGTGTGCTCCACCGTGTCCTCCGGCCGATCCTCACAGTGGTTGCATCCGGGCGTTTCCTCCCGCCTGATTCGGTGCAGGTACCTCCCGAAACAACCATGTCCGGTGAGGACCTGCGTCAGACGGAAGGTAAGGGCGCCGTGGCGCCTCTCAAGTCACTCCTCAGAGAGGGGACTTACCGCCACTATTGTGGCGTGCCTTGGCGCTCGTCACCCTGAGAAATAAAATGTTATATCTCCTGTTTGCCCTAAAATTTCACTGGGAACAATGCCCTTCTTCAATTTCTAGGAACCATTCTGGGCTGTCAGACAAAAACGAAACCTCGCGAGGTCTCAGTTCGAGGCGAACTATTCAATTTATATAATTATCTACATCTTAAATTAAAAATAAGCTAAAATAACAAACTAAACAAAGAAATTTACAAAAATCTATTAATTTAATCTATTTAATTAGATAGTTTAATTGTTCCCTGAATTTTCGTTTTTTTTTGGGTTTAGTTGTAGTTGTAATTTTAATTGTGTTTCTTGTGTGGTGTTAATTAATTTATGTATTTATTGTAGAGCCTTACCTGACTGGTATATCTTTGTCGAAGACTTTGAAAAAGTACAAAATGTCTCGTACGACCACAATTATACATTATGAAATTTCCCCAGAGGAAATTTTTAAATTTAAATGTTCTTCTGAAGATATGAAACATAAACTTGTGTTGCATTTTGATAGTAAGTATATGATCCTAACCGAAACTGTATCGACCAGACGTCGATACAATAACGGGTTTAATAGTAAGTATATGATCCTAACCGAAACTGTATCGACCAGACGTCGATACAATAACGGGTTTAATAGTAAGTATATGATCCTAACCGAAACTGTATCGACCAGACGTCGATACAATAACGGGTTGATTACATTGTAACAAGTACAGTGGCGAGACAGTGCCCTCAGCCGAGTACTCGGTATGTGTAAGCAGTTTGACGAGGCGAGACAGTCGCTAAAACCATGATTTGTTTGCTTGGCCGAGTATGCTCAATTATTGTCTCGCCGCTGTACTCGTTACGAGTAATCAACCCATAAAGGTCCAAGTAAAATGTATTAATTACTAACGATTACAAATTTAGTGACTGTGATATTTTTATACAAAATACACTTGTTTTATTTATTTTTTGCGTTATAGTAATGGTTACTCGCCCCTAACGGGCTGTCCATATATTACCTCATCGATTTTTGCTGATTTTCGACCCTCTCCCCCTCCAATAATCCTATCGTCGTTTCCTAATGACCCCCCCCCCCCTCGTAAAACTGACGTCATTACCAGTTTGACAAAATTAAAACATTTGCGGATTTGAGAAAAATAGGGTAACATCTTCTCTTATTCATTATTTCTCTTATTCTCTATTATTTCTTTTTCTCTTATTCTTTGGATATCATCTTTTATTATTTTGTACTTTGGCAATGTTCATAAATACATATACTTAATAATATTATTCTTCCCTATGCTTTAGCGACGGTAGCGAGCCGCACTCGCTGCTCTCGTGCGCCTCACTGCCGTCGTGGGCAATCGCCTAGTTTCCACTCTAGTTGTACAATATTACTATTGTACATTTTGGAGTAACTGGTATCATTAATTTAGAATGACGTAATAATGGACGCCCCTAAGCACATTATTTTTGATTTATTTTTTATTTACAACTTTGAAAACATTTGGATTTCAGGCCAGTCCTGGACCTCTAGCAAATACCATCAAACAAAAAGCATCGGGAACGAAGCAGTTAACAAGATTGAAGCCCAATTCCAGCTTTCACCTGACGTCACCTCTACTTTGATCACTTGCAAATCCCTCAGACATGGTTTCAACTATACAACCAAATTGTATATCTTCAGAAATAACCAATACAAAGACACAAATGATTACCGTAAGGAGATGACTGGTGAAGGTAAGAAGGACTCTTAGTATGAGTTTTGATAGTTTTGGATTTCCAAAACAAACAAAACAAAACAAAAAATTTTTTTTTTTGTTTTTATCCTTTGATCATTTGATCAAACAGTACAAGTACAGTATTAAACCTACAGTACAGTACGGTACACCACAACAGACAGTGACAGTCAGTGTCAGTGTCAGTGTGTGTGTGTGTGTGTACAGTATTTATGTAAGTAAGTCAAAAATGTAATTTGTAGTTTCGATACTGTTCGTCGGCAGTCGATTTACACGCGCTTATGTTCCTAAATCGCACGCGAACCGTTCTGTGCCTACCACAACTTTGACGTAAAAATACGTAGGTAAACCTATTCGATAGAAAAGTGTACGCCATTTACGCCCGTCAAAAGAGCTTCTGACGGGTGTAAATAACGTACTTTTCTCACACATAAACGCTACGTATTTTTACGTCATAGTTGTGCAAGGCACACTGTTCGTGTTCGCAAACCGTTCGCGAACCTGTCCAAAAGCGCCCTTAGTATGTTCCTAAAATGCATTCGAATTGTTCGAGAGTAGGTATGCGCAGGTGTACAGTCACCTTTGAAGGTTATAATCTCTTTTTTTTTGTCGCAGGGATCCCTTTCAACGTCGATTTAGGCAGGGCGTTTAAAAGACGGTTTAGGGGTAAGTGTATCACACAAAATAATACATAATCCTTTTGGCAGCCCTAAAATAATAAAAAATAATAAAAAACCTAAAAAAACGTTCAGCCCAATACAGCAATTCATAAAGGGTATGCTAAGACGAAAATAGCTCATAGTACTCATCATTATGAACAACTTTTACGGGACAAACCCAGAATTCAAAAAATCTGCTGTTCCATACAATTTATCGAGTGTCATTGATATTTTTCTATGGAACGAACAGCTGATTTTTTTTGCGAATTTTGGGTTGGCCCATAGTAAAAGTTCTTCATAATGATAAGTACTATGAGCCTTTTAACCCTGTAGACACGAGTGGAAATAAATAAAAATATTAATGGATTGCTTTCGTTCGAGCTGCTTATTTAATTATGGAAATAAATAATTATCATTATAAATGACTCATGACCATGACTGTGAGCAATGTCGATGTGTGCGTTAGTAGTACGCAGTAGCGGGTCCAAGGGGGGAGTAGTAGGGGGGAGATCCCCTCTCTCTCCCAAGCAAAATCCTGGATCCGTCTAGACATATTGTACTCTCTACCTTTTGTGGCATGAATCAAGAAGTCTTTGCATGGATTTTGCGTGATCGAAATGTATTTTTTTTTCTCGGCAGAATCAGATGTTGAATATGTAAACTTTGATGAATTAAACCAGGAATATTTTGAGAAACCAGATACTGGATGCCCTCGAGAACTACGACCCACTCGACTCAGTAAGCTACAAATAGGTATGCTATGTTTAAAAATAAACAAAAGCTCATGAAAAACCAATCATCATCATCTTCCTACCCTTATCCCACCTACGTGGGGTCGGTACAGTATGTACACTTCTTCCATTCACTCATCCATTCTTCCATTCTTTCATTCATTCTTCACTCGTCATATCTGAATACACTCCCTTCTTCTTCATATCATCTTTCACACAGTTCATCCATACTTTCTTTGGTCGTCCTCTACAGCTATACCCGTTCACACTCAAGTTCATCGTCTTTTTTGAAACACCTATGTTATTTTTAATTGGAAACTGAGTATTTTCCCATATATTTTCAAAGTATAGCAGTGTGCCCTCGGTTATACCCGCTATCCTGCAGAAACTGTTAATTTTTCAGGTAAAAAAAATCTTGGGTAGGTATAAACTCCTCCATGCCAAATTTCATTTGAATACGTTCGGCTGTTTCTAGGACCAACGGTTTAAATTGTTGAAATATCAGTAAGATCATACATTTTATATGCATAGACCTACTCGTATACCTATATTAGAATAGATTTGCATAATAATTTATTATTTTAGAGCCCATTCTCAATGAAACGAATACAAGAATAGTTCACAAGAAATTTGACACGGCAAATAGAACAACCGAAGTGAACACACCAACCCCCGCAAAAGTCAGTGGATATGCCGAAGATACTGACAGTGAGACCGGTAAGTAATGTTGCACTAATGAAAAACAAATGGGTGTGTACATAAAAGTAACACTATCAACTAATTCACCTTTCAAACAACAAAAAAAGAACAAAACCAAAATTGGTTCATCCGTTCGGGAGCTACGATGCCACAGACAGATACACATTATTACACACACACACACACACACACACACACACACACACACACACAGACAGACACGTCAAACTTATACCTACCTGTCGTATTTGCGGCGGAGGTTAAATAACAAAAGATCAGCGGTGAACAACTATAAACTTTCCACCGAAGTCGGATCGATAAAACTTTCACATTCATAATATTAGAAGTAAAAAAAAATATTTTACTAATTATATTTCTGGTCCTCACTTATGCAATTTGTCTTTACGTTTTAGACTGGTATATTCAGAACCGGGCGCGAAATCCTAACCCGGTCCCGGGTTATGCCTATGGGACAAATGAAGGCCCAAAGCAGATCATTGGACCTGTCGAAGCAATTAGCAGTAAGTAACGAAAAGTCAAGAGTATGTCGAGCCATGCGTAGCGTAATGCAGGCCGTTACACAAACAAGGAGAGAACTAAAAATCGAACTCATAGTTTTGAAAAAAAGGCTTTTAACAATGAAATTTACCAATACAAAATTAAGATATTAGTTACTATTTTGGCTTTAAATTGAGATTTTTTAATTTAGACATTTTATTTCATTCTTCCTATTTTCAGGCAATCCTTCAATTTCAATCTTTCAATTCAATTCCTCACAAAGTTTCATCTTGGTGATAATTGGCATAGTTTTGTTCAGCATAATTGCGGCCACGGCTATCTTTTGGCTAATTAGAGGTAAGTTTTTTAACTAACATCAAAAAAGAAGCAGGTTCTATAGCATAGCACTGCGCTCGTCACCCTGAGATATAAGATGTATTTTCCTACTTTTGACGGCCTGTTTGGCTACTGGTAACATGATGTCGTCCGCGTCGAATCCGACGATGGCGACCCAGGCTATCTTCTGGCGTGTGCTTGTATGTGGCTGGCAAAACATGGTATCATGGTAAATTGGTAACATAACCGCCTTTTAAGCCAGAGGTCCCGGGTTCTATTCCCGGCCGGGCAGATTAATTTAAATATCTGTTCTGGGTCTGGGTGTTAGTTCCGACACAGGAATTATATCCTAGTGGGGAGCTATGAGTGTGAAACGTTTATTTTTTTTAGTTCTATCAAGAAGAAAGAAGGAGACGGATCAGACAGCGCATGCGTATGAAAACGCTGTGGTGCGAGTGGACGTGACTGAGGAGCGTGCTTCTATAGCCAGCTCTCACATTTACGAGGTCATACCAGAACCAGGAACAAATCCGGCCGCACACGCTACTACATCTGGTATGAAGGTTTTTGATCATAAGATAAGATAATTTTGATTGTTTTATTAACATTAAAAAAAAACTACAAAAAAAACAGAAAAAAAAACTACTTTTTGATTTTTAGTTTTCGTAAATTTCTTAGTTCTATTTAGTTTAGTTTGTTATTTTAGCATATTTATAATTTAAGATGTAGGTAAATATATTTTATGTATCCTAATAGTCAATAAAAAAAAAACACTCAAATCAAATTAAAAAGCTTATTTGTGACATAGCTTATCCATCATCATCGTAATCATTTTTCGTCATCGCGCAGATGTACCGGCGGGCCGGAGCTAGTAAAGACTGATGCCCGGGATAAGCGAGTCTAGTACTTCAAGCTAAGCATAGCTAAAGCATTTTTTTGGTTTTCTTATTTGTCTCACAAAAACTACACTGAGAAAGATGCCCATCTAAGTTCCGCTAAAAGAATTATGAGTTCACCTAAAGTACGGAGCATACTGATATAACCAAAAAGTACCTACAATGATTAGCAGCAACTTTTACGGTGACAACTATCACAAACTGGTGCTAATCATAGTACTTTTTAGTGATATCAGTATGCTCCGTACTTTAGGTGAATTCATCATTCTTTTAGCGGAATTTAGATATGCATTTTTCTCAGTGTAACCATTTTACTAATTTTTTGTTGCTTTTTAGACGTTGACACTGAAATCTCCGAAAGACCGCCTTGTTCACTGCCGGAAGAAAATGAGGGTAAGTTTTACTCATACCTATATTATTTAATTTTTAACCCTCGACGCAAACAAAGGGGTGTTACGAGTATAAGTTTAACGTATGTATCTATCTCTGTGTCTCTGTATCTATTTGTGGCATCGTAGCTCCCTAACGACGGAACCGATTTTGATTCAGTTTTTAACCCTCGACGCAAAACTACGAGCGCTTGAGCGCGTGACCGCTCTCTGTCTGATAGAACCCTTAGGTTTTAGCTATCATCAATAGGGTTATAAGGAAAGTCGAAAAGGGCTCATGGTACATTATGAACAACTTTTACTACGGGACCGAGCCGAAATTCGCGAAAAAAAGTCAGCTGTTCCATAGAAAAATGTCAATGGCACTGGACAAAATATAATTATGGAACAGCTGATTTTTAATCGCGAATTCCGGGTTGGTCCCATATTTCCAAAAGTGTTTATAATGATATTTTATTTTATTATTTATAATGATGAGTCTTTTTCAGCTTAACCCTTTCTTAAGGAATGGGCTATTAAAGCCCAGTATAGAGAAAATAAATTCAAAGTGACAGAGCGCCGCTGCACAACGATTCAAAACTTTTTTACAAACGTTCGTTTGACAGCGGTAACGTTCCATCTGTTTTCCAGCTGCGCTCCAGTTGAGCGCCAATTGCTTTTCGACATTCGACAAAATCACGCAATCGAAATGTATCTCCTACAAAAAGTTTTTTTTATTGGCTACTGCCTCAATGTACAAAACGGTTGTGGAACGGTTTTAGTTCAACTGCGTTTCAGCTGCAACTGTTTAAATGCTTTTCTTAGTCAGGTTTTTTTACACTTTTTTTTTAAACACGCTTTTATTAGCTTCACCTGTATGTTTGTATGTTTGTAACCGACTCCTTTGAGCTCGATTTTGACCCACTTTAAACGTTCAGATTTCGTTCAAACTTTGTAGATATATCGAGGACGAATAACAATATAATGTACTTACTTACTTTACAAAGCGTGTTTTTTAGTTTTTGAAGTAGGTTTTTTTTTATGGTAGGTAATTTCCAATTAATGTTTTCAGATAAGAAGAATGACAATATATATATACTTACTTACTTTACAAAGCGTGTTTTTTAGTTTTTGAAGTAGGTTTTTTTTTATGGTAATTTCCAATTAATGTTTTCAGATAAGAAGTACGTCCATTATGAAACCCCTTACGATTTCCGAATATTCCGGATCGGCATGCCAGTGGTGGATGCCCCAGGTAAACATTATATAGTTGAATTGTTTTCTAGGTCACTTGCTTCATCTTCGACCACGTCGTCGCTTAACAGGCGAGTTGGTCACCAAACGCAGATTTATTCGCGTCCTAGAAAAACCTATCTGCCTTTTTAATCCACCGAATTTTGTACAATGATATTGAGCCACGGATACAAGAGGAAAGCAATATTATGTACCGAGTATGTCTCCCAATGAGTATGTCACAATTAAAGAACTTAATTTTAATCCAAAACATCTCAATTTTTTCACGGTTTTGCTTGGATTAATATTTTATAAAATTTGTATTTTTGGATGATTGTTACTCAATCACGCAAAAACCGCTAAATAGATTTCAATGAAGTTTGATACGAGGTTAGTTTGGGCTTATTCTCAAAGTACGCCAAAAAAAGGTCTAAAAATTAATAACAATTTTGGTACTAACACTCTACCTAGCTCGATATACACATACCTACCTAAGCTACTTTTCATAGGTAAGTAGGTACCTATATCTCGAAAAAATTACGATACCTGCGCAATGAGTTTATTCCTGCAGGAATAAACGGAAAAATGTAATGAGTGTCAACGTCAACTACAATCTCGAGCTTGCCAGAATAGGGCATCTTATCTCAAACATTTTTAAATTATTTTTTTTTCCATTTTGTAAATTTTATCTTACCATTTGTTTCAGATCGGTTTAGAAGTAGAAGAGGTCGGTTTTAGAAGTTCATAAAGCTGTCATGCCAGCCGTCACCTAGTCATATAGAGTGAAAAATATAATAACTTCCCCTTTTATTTGTAAGTTCATATAATAAAATATTGCCTAAATTAGTAATACTTAAAATGTGCTACATTGAACTATCTACAAAAATGGACCAGTTTGTTCAGCTTGTTTTGTATGACTTATCTTTATAGGAATTAGGAACCTAAACCTACGCTATATCCTATATGTTATATTATTTTTAGCCAAGATAAATGAACTTTAGCTATTTTACAATTAATTGACTAAATTATTATTATTATTCAATGCAATAAAATGAAAATGACAGTTAATGTAAAGAAATATGTAGGTAATAACAGTGTAGGTACTTAACTAATTAAAGCAATAGGGAGACACTGACTTCCAAGACACGGGTTCTATCACACTCAGTTTTTTCTTAAATAATGTATCCAATTTTTTCTAAACAAAAATTTTCGCATTTTGATTCTACGTATATATGTATAGATACTAAAATTTAGGAACTAAATACAACATTTTGCTCAAGCCTATAATCTAATAAAAAAAAGTATTACGAACAAAGTAAAAAAAAGTTATAAAGTTACTATACTATACCTAGGTATTGGAGTTGCTATTTGCAACTTCGTAATCCCGCTTCTGCGGCACTCAGGACCCGAAAATTTGGTAGATACCTATGCATGTTTCCAAAGCCACTGAAAGCGTTAGGTTAGTTAGAGTGTTCTAGTGCGCTTCGTTACCCCGTGCAGCAGTATGATGCATACTTATTACGTATACTTATTGTGTACATAGATTCTTAAAGTGGGCGCTAATGCCCCTTGTGTGCGCCAAAGGCCTGCACGGGGGCAGTAATGGACTCAGAAAATTGGGTGTTGTTGAAATGGTTTCGGGGAAAACCATAATTACTTTGATACACTGGACAAGTTTTTTAATAAGTACTTCTTTTTACAAAATGGTAAAGTTAATTTTAGGGAGCACTAGAAAATTTATCAAATATTGTGAAATGTAATAAAAAAAAGAAAAAATGGCTTATATAATTTGACATTGTATTCTACTTATTATTATTTTATTTTGTCTTTAGTATTGTGAAATAATATTGTATTTTTATGTAAGGTATTTGTAAGCGCATGAAACGTTTTTACTTCAAAATGTATATAAATAAAAATAAAATAAATAAATTAGGACCTATGCATTTTATCTGAAGTAACTATGTAAGTACCTATTACTTACCTACTTTGTGGTGTCGGCCTGCTCCGCAGACCCTTTCTATAGCCTCCACGGATCCCCAGACAGTCGTAATAGTAGGTGCGTAGGGAAAGCCGCTAAATCAAACATGTTCCAATATAAGTAATAAAACTCAAACCCCGTCTATTTTATTTACTAACTAGCTGACCCGACAGACGTCCTGTCTTAATATTTTGTCTTAAATTTTCTAATTTTCCGCTCAACTTCCTTAGTTTTTCTTTCAAGAACCTTCTTAGCGAAATTGTTCCACCTGTTCACGTGTGATGCGATGAGCAAGGGAAATAGATATTCATTTATATATATACTAGCCTAGCTGCACCCGGCAGTTTTACCCGCTGTTTTTTTTTACTTTTAAACCTTCCCTGAACTTCCACAAATATTTCAACATTAAAATTAGGGAATGCGGTCCAACCGTCCGCGCGTCCTCGAGTTATAGCCAGACGAACGAACAGCGATTCATTTTTATATAGGTATAAGAATTTAGAATAATAATTATTGTTAAAAAAAAATGGATAAACTTACATTGGACCACGTCTCACTTAACGGCTTTTTAGCAAAGGCACGGCAACAGAGGTCTGCGGACAGGAGTGAATAATATCCACGAGCTGACTGCAATCCGACGCGCGATTTGTCAACTTGATTTACCGCGAGAAAGTAGGAGCTGAAGGATTTCGAAGGAAGGTAATATTTTGCACTTTCAGGTCGGTCCGGTGGCTTCCCAGCGAGTCACAAAAATACTCTGCGACTCTACTGGGTTATTAGGAAAGGAAATGCTAAGTCGAAAAAGGCTCTCATCATTATTAAAAACGTTTACTATGGGACCAACCATAAAATTGAGAAAAAAATCAGCTGTTCCATAGAAAAATGTCAATGACACTCGACAAAATGACTGGAATAATGTACAGCAGATTTCTTTTCGCGATTTCAGTATTGGTCCCATATTAAAAAAGTTGTTCAGAATTATGAGTACTGTGAGCCCTTTTCGGCTTAGCATACCCTTTCCTTAAAACCCTGTATTTTAACCGTTGTTCAAAATTAAGAACTTTTTGTGCTTTTGGCCTAATACACTACACCCCAAGCTTGTCACCCTATACTGACAGACGATAGATTTTAGGTCATATTTTAGATTCTGTTAGAAAGTAATAAAATCAGGTAAGCAACGCCATCTAGTGAACTGTGAATACAGTTACTGTGATGCAACGCGGCACACAACCATAATAGTACTCAACTTATTCAGCAGAGGCTCTTTTGTATATGTTTGCTTTAAAAATAAATAAATAAATCTTCTTCTTGTAGACAAAAATGAATCGCTGTTCGTTAGTCTCGCTAAAACTCTGGAACGGCTGGACCGATTTCGCTAATTTTGATCTTGATATATTTGTAAAAGTTCAGGGAAGGTTTAAACGGTGAGAAACATGAATGTTAAGAAAAATACTAAAATCGACAATTTAATTTTCCAATGGGGCGTCTAAACGGGCTATATTTTACGACAATTTGTGGCTGCAATACTGTGGCCGGCAACATTGCTAGCAATACCAGCCACACTATGCAATATTTTAAGGATGGCCCGGCATTATAGCCACATATTTTTTGGTATGTCAAAATGTTTTTATGTGTAGCCGGCGTGTGGCCGAACGATCGCCTCGCAATCGAAAATACTGCAATATATCTGGGCCATCTACATTGTTGTTCTGTTTTACTGTATATGCGCGTCCCTTTCTCCCTGCGACGTGAAGTACTTTGCGTTTTACTTTTCTACACCACACCCAGTTAACTGGAAATATTGGGTCCCGTACGTAGTAGAGAATGACGTTTTAGCGAATGATTGCTTATGAAGAACTTGTGACTCTAACTGTCAATAGTGATTCGCAAATTCATTGATTCTATGTCGAACAAAAATAAATGAAATAATAAGTAAATAAATAATACAAACTGTTCCTACCTACCTGTGAAACATTTGATGTTCGGTACGGGAAACTCGGAATGTCCGATCTCTTTTGTCTTTTTAGAAATAAAAAATAGTGTCACTTGGTTGTCAAATATTTATAGGTGTGTTCAGAAATTGGTCGATCTTTTTGGTCTGTTTTGTTGTTTTTTTTTTTTTTTGCTCTAATACAGGGAAGGTTTAAAAGTAAAAAAAAAAACAGCGGGTGAAACCGCCAGCTGCAGCTAGTAATTTATAAAAATGAACCTCTATTTTCGTTGGTCATCGCATCACGCGTGAACGGATGGAACAATTTCGCTAATTCTGTTTTTGTTGTGTTAATTATTGTCAGGAGAAGGTTCTTAGGAAAGAAAAAATAAAGGAAGTTGAGCGGAACATTAGAATATTTAAGACAATTCGAATTCAATATTCATTGTTCAGGCAGCACGTCGTCTATCGGGTCAGCTAGTAATAAATATTTGTCTATTTGTCTTTAGTCGCATATTCCGCCCAATAAATCTATGAAATTAGACCATAAATAGTCCGTTGCTAAGCTAAGCCGAAAGGGCTCAAAGTAGGTACTCATCATTATGAACGACTTTTACTATGAGACCAACCCCGAAATCGCGAAAAAATAATCAGTTGTTCCAGAAAAATGACAATAACTCGACAAAATGTTGGTACCTAACACAATTTTTCTTTTGTGATATCCAAGTATGTCCCATAGTAAAAGTAGTTCATAATGATGAGTACTATCAGCCTTTTCCAGTTTAGCATACCCTTTCCTTATAACCCCGTTATAATTATTAATAACTGATACTGTAGGTCAGAGGGTAAAACAGTAGGTTACAAAAGATAATGTAAAACAGTGAAATTAATTATATTTTATTTGGTTGTGAAAACAATTACAAATGTTCCAAGCTTACATATTTAAACACACTTATATTTTAAATACAACCACATCCTAGTAAAGCCACACATTCACTACAAACTTCATTTCAAATACATCGTTTCTGAAACACCATTTAGATGTATTTAGTTGTTTTTTTTTTGTTTAGCGTGGACGATCTGCGACATAACATTTAAGATGCACAGAAACTATGCTTTAGATATTTTCCCGATATATTTAAAAAAGGGGGAGACCTTTGCCCAGCAGTGGGACATTACAGGTTAAATAAAAAAAAAAAATTTAAAAAAGTTTGAGAATCACAAACTATAAAAACGGTCATGATTATTAAATAAAGCACTATCCTGTTTCTGTTAGCGAAAGATTCAGATTCAGATATATTTATTGAACAACTGATACATTGTAAGTTATAAGCTAGATGTTAGTGCATTAATTGAAATTATCTGTATAAATGTACAGTCGAAGATGCATTTAAAAAAAATTATTAACAATTTTTGATTCTATTTGAACTGAAACTGAACTGTTTGGTTGCCCCAGCTCTCGGAACATTGCAAATTGCTATTGAATTGCTGAAATATTTCAGAAACGCATAGATTCTGTTTTAGATTGTTTCTGAAACTATGTTTATAATGAATGTGGCTTTATACTTATACAATTTTTACTTATTACAAAAATATACATAAATCTAATTGTTGTTATTGATTGTCCATAGATCTTGCTTCCATTTCAATATTTCTACAAGTATAGTATTAACAATCAATTAATTTTACTTTATTAATAAAATTGTTATTTGATGTCTTCATGTGGTACATATAGATCTGTAACAAACAAAGTTATTACCTACATAAGTTGAAAGTTGATAAGTTTTATTTCTCAGTTTGATGGAACGAAGCCAGTAAAATTTTTCAATGAGACCGAGTCAATTGCATATGACCAAGGGAGTTGGTATAACAGAGAGAGAAATATACCCAAACCCAGCAGTGAAAGAGAGAAGGCAGTATATCAGAGGCGGTGAACCTTTATGAATCAATATGCCCATTTAATAAAAGAAATGTTTTATGACTCCATAGATGTGCCGTTACATGATTTTGCTTAGTGATCATTAAGTAGTGGTGTGAACAAAATATTTTGTTGCATGGCCTTAATCGCAAGTGTGCCATTGGCTCACCATCCCTGCCCTAGATGATGATGGTAATATCATGTAAAATATATATATATTTTAATAGTGAACTCAGTCGCACACTAATTCGGTGCATGGTAATCACATTTCATTTTTCTGACTCATTTTCACACACATCTCAAACACGTAGATGCGCAAAGATGCGACGCCGACGTAGTTAGAATACGACGGATAATGAAACAAATTTACAATTACTAAACATATTGTAATACAGTGTTTGGATCACCGTCTGAAGATAATTTTAGTTTGTAATAAATTGGACAGCAACAGCAGCAATGTATTTACATGAAAAACCGGTTTTGGGAAACTTGTTATTTATACGAAAACATATATACAGGAACTTGATAATAACCTACGTAAAGTTAGCTAACTGCTGGACGAAGATTTCTAGAACGCAATTTATATATTGCATAGAAATAGCATTACCAAATACTAGCTGATCTTCTGGTACACATGTCACCACTTTGTCAACGGCAATTTACTGCTGCTGCTGGGCGTCCAGTAAAATTGGTTGTTATTACTCACATGATTGCGCTTTAAATGAATTCATTTCTTGCTTTTTGTCTCGCGTAATTTCCCAAACATGCCAAGACTCCTACGACAGCAATTCCGAGGCCTAAAACTGTTGCTAAAAAGTCGCCGAAATCGTAGCCTGTAGCTGCTTCAACGTTGGTCACTGTGAGCAGCGTAAAAAGAAATACACACAATTTGAAATACATAATTATTTTTGTGATTTTTTGGATTTTTGGGAGTTTTGTTTTCGTACGACAAACAAAATATTCTATTGCTATTGTTCTTTTCGTGAGCGTGAGTGAGCGGTCCGTCCGGGCTGCCAGATCAAAAAGTAGAAATTATCTAGCAAAAGTAATTCTTTTTCTTTTACAAACTACCTACACATATTCCACAAAAAAAGCGCTATTTTTGGTCTCTGCCAGCTGCCAGATAAAAGAAAGCTGAAGGTATCAATAATAATAATGTAATATCTGAAATTTGTAATACCTATATCATTTTTGATGCGATAATAAATGCATCAAATATGCAAGTATCATACTCAGACAAGATTTAGCGTATAATGTGCATTTTGGAACGTGTTAAGTAAATGTTGGTAGGTAGATTCAAAAGTTGAAAAAATAATTCCTTCTTTGTTTGTTCTGGGTTCAAGTTTGCTAAGATCGCAGCATTCGGGTAACACTGGTCACACTGTCTTCAATAAAATAAACGCCATTCTGCGATTACAGTGACACTGTCACTGTCAGGTATAATGACTCAATTATTTTTTTTACTTTCTTGGTTCTTCTTTGGGAAAAACATAATAACCCGGTCACAATATCTGTGCACCTCGCTGGAATGCGTATAGCCTTAAAATAGTCGAATATATCGAATATATATATCGAATAGTCGTGACAGCGGGAGAGGCTCCCGCTTCCCCTGTCACCTCTCCGCGCACTCCCCGGTGCGACAGTGCGACTATAAGTATAAGACTATACGCATTCCAGCGACGTCAGAATATTGTGACCGGGTTGTAAATAATTTCAACGCAATATCTTGATAAAAAAATCTTAATCACCGCTGTAATAAAATACCTGCGTGATATTAAGTATCTGTTCGTGAGAAGCAGAATTGTTGTCGTAGGGTAATCGTAAATAAATTGTACCTATTCATGGGCGCCGCCGCCAGGATTACTTTCAGGGGGGTGCATCTGCATCTACTATCTGCTATTACTAATATAAAATATAGAATTATACGTGTAAATTAAGACAATACAATACAAGTCGGCCTGTTTAGCTCGGCGGTAGTGTATCTGCCTTATAAGCCCTCTGGCTTCCCGGCTGGCCCGGGTTCGATTCCCGGCCGGGCAGATGTTTGAACGATGAATTTAAATATCTGTTCTGGGTCTGGGTGTTAGTTGTCCTTGTCTTTGTGTGTGTTCCATGGTGTCCCCGACACAGGATTTATGCCTAGTGGGGAGCTATGAGTGTGAAACGTTTAAAAAAAAAATGTAATGTCAAATTTAAATCGCGCGGGTTTTTAAATGGCGCCATCAAACTCGACACCTAGAAACATGTATTTTTTCTATGTATTTTCTTGCTAACAGGGGGGTGCAAGTGCACCCCCTTACATCCTGCTGCCGGCGCCCATGTATTACAGGCACCTACAAAATCGAACTATTAGGTATATTTTAGGTACAGAGTGTAGGTCACTTTGAAGAAATAGACGGTAACTATGTAAAAAAGACTAAACTAATTTGAGTTAGTCGTAAGTCGTAGGTAACTGAAAACACTAAAATTTTATAGATGTTATAGTTGAGAGATCGATACAAAAAGCGATTCGGATATTGACTAAGCAAGGCAGTTTCTTTGACTAAGTACATCGTAAAAAGAATCCCGTGGATGTTTAAAGAGCTATGTATGGCTATGTCCGACTATTTCACATCGATTTTCAAAATGTCTTACAAAAATACGACTGCAAGACTCATAGAGTAATTTCGTAAACCAAGAACCAAAAAAGATGCCATTTTTGCCCAAACAAAAACTACAGAACAATAACAAGTAGGTATATACTAAGGTATGTAAAGTAGTATGTACTAAGGTATGGTCTTTGTAGTGGCAGGGCTCTTTTGCAGAGCCCGCCTGGGGAAGTACCACACCTTTGCCAGTTATTCCACCGCCAAGCAGTAATGCGCAAACATTACTGTGTTCCGGTTGGAAGGGCATTGTTTCCAGAGAAATTACAGGGCAAATGGGAGATTAAACAACTTATAATATCTCAGGGTGACGAGCGCAGTGCTGAGCCGCGCAGGGTCTTGAAATCTGCGAGTTCAAAATTCTGGGTGTGGGCAAACGTGACGTTTAACATCAGGCGAGCGATTTGCACGTCTCGTCACTCAATTATATAAAAAAAAAAAAAAGTTTTTATCTATTTTTTTCAGTCATGCTGTGATTGAATTAATAACTTGGTAAAGTTTTAGGTAGGTAGGTAGGTAGGTACTTATTTTTCTAGTCAAGTTATAAATTAACCACTTTTACCGACTAATAGCTGTTACTTACAAAATATCCGTTAGTACTTAGTTAACATACTTAGACATTAGTTTGATTATAGCCCAAGTATTTTTAAGTAGGTAAGTACCTAGTTTATTAGTAGATAATTAACTGCTTGTACTATAAATAGGTAGGTAATATGCTAGTTAAACTTCAAAATGGCGCTCACACCAACAGCGATCCTAGGAGTTGTGGTAAGCAAAATGTAATACTAGAGATTTCTCAGTCACTTATATTTTGTTACCTACGCAAAGGTATATCAAAATCTTGGATTGAAAGATTAATAAAAAAACTAAAAAAAATGTTTTCGTACTCATTTTCAAATTGCGATGTTTTTTCCAGGGAACCCTGATAACTGTGGCAGTTTTAAGAGGTAAATAATTAATTGCATACGAAAAGTTAGTGGGCGGTTGTTGTTGGTTGTTAGATAACATCGCGAAGAAAGGAAAAAGCATGGTAGCGAAATGAAATGAAAAAAAAAATGAAATTCATATTCTATATGTATATAATTTAACGTTAAAAAATGCAGGTACCGGCAGAGAAAGTGAAGCTGCGGCGTTGCTCGCAAAGCTGGCGCTGAAAGGTGCTGCTGCTGGCGTCTTGGGAGGAGGCGCAGGTTCTAGTGCTTTGACTGGCTTAGGAACTGGGGCAGTGGGCGCTTTAACTGACGAAGGTACTGGGGCTGTGGGTGCACAGGTTGGTGAAGGAACTGGGGTAGACGGTGCTTTAGCTGGCGAAGAATCTAAGGCCGTGGAGGCACTGGCTGGTGAAAGACCTAGGGCGGTGAGCGCGTCAGCCGATGACGTAGGAACTGGGGCTATGGATGCACTAACTGGTGAAAGATCTGGAGTAGCGGACATTTTGGCTGATATAGAAACTGCGGCTTCCAGCATCCTGAGAGCAGTTGGAAGTAATGGCACAGACGCAGCAAGTACTGTCGAAGCGTCCCTAAGTAATGTTGGTATAGTTGATGAAGCAACGGGCATGACAGGGAATGACACTGTAACTGACGCTGACAGCGTAGCCGCCGGGACTGCTGTCATAGCCGACGCTGGTACTGACCGCGTAGGCGCAGGGATAGATACCGTAGCTGTGGCTAGTGCCGACGGCGTAGCAGTGGGAAAAGCTGCTGTAGCGGATGCGGGCACTGACGGCGTTGCTGGAGAGAGTGTTACTGTAGCTGACGCTGATACCGCCATAGGCAACGGAGTTGCAGCAGCATGATAAGTCAATTTAAGATTTTGAATTTGGTTTAGAACATTAAAAAATATTAATTTTTTTCTTAATTTAATTTCATAGGAAAATAAGTTATTGAATATTTCAGTCTCTACGTCTCATTGTGAATACTGCTTATTGATTTTTAAATTATATCGCTGATTTTGAATTTACCAGGTTTGTTAGAATCGTCTTTATATCCGGACTGTTACGAAAGAATGAAGACTTTGTAGTTTTTATAGATAACTAGAAAACAACATTTTCCTACATTTTTTCTGAATGAAGACACAAAGTACTAGGTACTTTTATTATCAGTGCTTAAATGCATATACCTACTTCACACTACATCAGAGTAGGTACATACCTACCTAAGATATACTAGTGCCTATTTACTACTCACCCAGAGATTATCTTATCTACAGATATTATTCCAGCGTGGCTAGATAGTTGTATAAAGCATTTATTTTGCTCTGTCAACTTGTCTGATATATCCACAATAATTACAACAGCAGTGAAAGTATGGTTCTTTACAGTCCGGCAAGTATAACTTGGCGCGGCTGTGCGCCACTGTGTACTTTTATAACTGCTTCTCTTGTACCACTTTTTATCACTTTAGGCATGATGATAGCACAGTAGCAAATATAATAGTAGCAAAAATATTCGCAACGATGTTTACTATGAACTCGGAAGTGTCAAAGTGAATTTTCAATTTAGTTCCTCAAATTTCCACCGCCAACTTAAACTTGTGGCACTGTATCAATCGAACTGACGTTTAACCTCGAGAAATTCGTTAAAATTTCGCGATTTTGTTCAGACCATAGACAATTTTGACGAATTTATCGATTCTAAACGTCAGTTTATCGATCGACAAAGATCCTTAGTTGCAATGTTGGTAGGTTATCCACTTACCCGCACTTGGCCAGCGTGGTGGAACACGGCCTTACCACCCTTCGAGGGTAGACCTGAGACCCTATTCTTCGACGCTCGAGATTATCTCCGTCACTCTCACTCTCATGATATTTCTAATGAGAGCGACAGCGACCGAGAATCCGAGATAATATATCTCTCTGGGAAGAATATGGCAAAGCATGCGCGCCACGGCGTATCTTCTTGTCTCTTTTAATTGTGCAAAAACGTGTCAAGGATGTGTAAGTATACGTCTGTCTTGCTGAAACGGCTGAACGAATTTTGTTGAAATTCAATATGGCTTACCACTTATAGGACTTAGACTACTTTTTATCTCAGAACATTTAAGGACTCTTGTCTACAGGATGTGGGTTGATTACACGTAACGAGTACAGTGGCGAGACAGTAAATGGCACACTCGGCCGAGCAAACTAATCATGATTCTAGTGACTCTCTCGCCTCGTCAAACTGTTTTGAATTACGTAAAACCGCAAAACGCGGCTAGTCTTAAACTCGAAAACAAAACAGATTACCAGGGAGATTATGCTGAAGATCTGCTTATCGATTTTTAACATTTATGTTGCCAAACAAGATATACCTACCTAGTCTGTTTGTCCGGTTCGCACACCGTTGGTTAAATTGTTTTCGTCAACCTACTGTTTAGCCCTTTTGTTTACGTCCTTACTCTCGAGCAGATTTAGTGAGTATGATCTCTAAATTACGGACGATACGATCAGTCTTGCAGTGAGTGACCGCGAGTGGCATTTACGACTAAGCGCTATCGTGACTTGGATGGCACGCAAAATTGTAGGCCTCAGTTCTAGTCCTATAGCAACAAACCATGTCAGAGGCCTTCGAAGATCTTGTCAAAGGCTGAACGGCGGCCTTAAAAATCCGACATCAAAACCTCTCGGCCTATAAAAACTTAATTTTGCCTAAAATACAATAAAAATTTATTGTCAGTCATTCAGTAAAACGATATTTTATATACGTAACGAGAACTAAATTAGATTAACCAAGACTTTCATTGTGCCTAATAAAACAATTAACGGCAATGTGGCAATTATCTTTGTACCTAATAATTACATTCGAAACTGTAATAAAGCTAAAATGATAAGGTTCAGTTTATCAGTTTTGAAACAAAAGTAGTACCAAGAAGGCTATAGGATTAATGACAAATTCAATAGTTAAGTATTAATTTCATTTGAGCTGCAGCGAACGTTTGCTAACGAAATTAAATTTATTATTTATGTCATGGGCGCAGCTCAATTAAATTTAATTATTACCACTAAACATTAGGTATTTCTAATATTTTAAAACAACTTTTTTTAGCAACAATTTTTAGCTTCCAGACATTTCAGGTTTTACTTATTTACCCTGTTTAAACATTTGATCAGTGTTTCAAATTCTTCGTATACTTAGGCACACTGTCCACGGAGGCATAGCTTCATAGACGCGTATTCGTCATTATACGCTTGGTGTACGCTTGCTTGCAGCTTACATACAAAACAATGTAACTCTGTCGACGGAGCGGTAACGCGACGCGAACGCGACGTTGCCGCTCCGTCGACAGAGTTATATTTATATATCGCTTGCTTATAGTTATATAAGCAAGCGTAGTACACCAAGCGTATAATGACGAATACGCGTCTATGAAGCTACGCCTCCGTGGACAGTGTGCCTAGTTTTCGCGCGTCGTCAGCAAGAAGTAAAGCATTTTAATCAGTGATTAAGTTTAATCAGTGTTTATAAAATATGACCTGGTGATAATGTAGATGCTAATCAATGCTAGAAATTATTTGTGCTATTAGGTAGTTGTTGATCGACCGTTAAACAGTGTTTGTAAACCGAGTGTTTTTTTTATTAACCGTGCTAATTCAAAATTGTCACGGTTATCTCTACCACCTAGTGAATTGAGTGACATAATCTTTATCAACCTTATTATCTACCTTCAAAAAAAGATATCGTAGATATTATGTTTTTATTTTTAATAAATAATCTTACTGCTGTAGCACACCTTTGCTAGTTTCCGGACACAGGCGAGCATATAAAAATGGAATTGAACAGGTACGTACGGTATTTACCTATTAATACATATTCATTTAATTTTTAATTTAATAAAGGTACTTACTACTTTACCTAATCAATACTTATACAATTTATCTTTACTAACATTAACATTTTACAATAAATAAGCAAATGAATAGCTTGCAATTTGCAACTTTTAACTTTGCATTTTAGTACAAAAGTGATTATTTCAACATTATTTCAGGAGACAGCAATTATGCTGGTTGTTGGTTGCCCAAATGTTAACCAACGTTGCAGCAAATTCTTCTAAAAGCAGGTAAAACTGACCATTAGTTTTAATCTATGGATCTAGTAAATTCGCTGGTTAAGTATCGATAAACACAGGCCTAGAAGATTTACCAAAGTTTTTTTTTAGTAATACCACGATGAGGAATCTACCAGACAGTATTCAATTTGGCGTTGCCACAGCTTCTTACCAGATCGAAGGAGGATGGAATGTGGCAGGTAAATAATACAGGGCTGTAAGGAAAGGGTATGCTAAGCTTATTAGGGCTTATAAGTAGTACTCATCATTATGAACACCTTTTACTGTGAAGACCAACCGGAAATCGAGAGAAAAAATGAGCTGTTCTACCTACTTAATTACTTATACCTAGTCAGCACCAGCCCTAGCCCTTGACCAGGGTAGAGTATTCACTCTACTTTCCATTCGTTTATCAGGGTCAGCACCCAGAACACCTCCCACTCGATACAAAAATGTTTTCGGAGAAAATGTTTTTCGCATTTGTCATTCTGGCGCCGCTTACCACCTGACGTCTAGAGCGACCACCCCTCTCAAGTTTGTAATCAAAAAATATTTGCAGATAAATCTCTCAGCTTATGGGATGTCTTCTGCCAGCAGCCAAACGCTGTCCAAGACAACACCACCGGCAACGACGCCTGCAAGTCCTACCAATTCTACAAGAGAGACATAGAGATGATCAAATACTTGGGCGTTGACTTCTACAGGTTCTCCATATCTTGGCCCAGACTCTTCCCCAATGGGTTTACCAACAAAATCAGCGAAGATGGAAAGAGGTACTACAATAACTTGATAGATGAACTGCTGGAGAATGGTATAGAGCCAGTCGTGACGATGTACCACTGGGATTTGCCCCAATCCTTTCAAGATTTAGGAGGCTGGGCCAACCCTTTGATAGTTGACTGGTTTGAAGATTATGCTAGAGGATTGTATACACTCTTTGGTGATAGAGTTAAAACGTGGATTACAATCAACGAGCCAAAACAGATTGCCATTTACGGGTATGGTCAAAGGAGATTCGCTCCAGCCTTGAATTCGATGGGAATCGGAGACTATCTGGCTGTGAAACATATTTTGCTGGCTCATGCGACGGCTTGGCACGTTTATGTGAAGGAATTTAAAGAAAAGCAGAAAGGTGAGCAAAGCTTTGAACGATTTTAAAATAAAACAGATAAAAATATATTCGTGAAATGTGGCGTTCATTAGGAGAGGCTTTTGTGCAGCATTGAATAAACATAAGTTAGGCTGATGATGATAAAGTACCTCACGATAAATCGCCAAAATCTGACTGCTTTATGCAAATAACAGAGTTAATTCGTATGACTTGAGTGTTTTGGGTGATAATGATGATGGGGCTGTTTTGGCTTCATTTTTCTTCAAGACAAATGAAATTACAAAATCACCACTGTTTTCGTTTTCTTCAGGAATCTGCGGCATCACCATAGCAACAGACTTTCGAGAAGGTGCATCTGAAGCTCCAGAAGACATCGAAGCAGGTTTAGTTGCTTTGGACTTCGAAGTCGGGTTGTATGCCCATCCGATCTTTTCGACCAAAGGAGGGTTTCCAGAAAGAGTGGTGAAGAGAGTCGCAGAGAGAAGCAAGGAACAAGGGTTCGTAAGGAGTAGACTGCCAGAGTTTACGGAAGAAGAAATAGAGTTTGTCAAAGGTTCGTTTGCCCTCTTTGCCACTAAGCAGTTCGTAAATTTCTTTCATCTTCTATGCTTTGCTGGTCAAACCTTTTTCTTTAATGTTCCATTATTCGGTAAAGTCAGTATATTTTATATACAACAAAAAGGTAAAAGGAGCGAGGAGCGAGGTGGATTTGTGGCGAGTTTTTCGTTTTAAGAGGCTACCTAGATTTCTAGACTATACCTAAGTAGTTCGTAACCAAGACATTGATTCCAGGAACCAGCGACTTCTACGGTTTTAACCACTACTCCACCAAGTTCTTCACTCCTTACACTAAAGGAGATTTTGACATACCGTCGTATGAGGACGATATGGGTGGCGTCGGTGGCTACCTGGACTATCCTCCCGCAGCCATCATCCACAGCACTGTGAGTTTTCTCTCTTTCTATACAACTGTGTGTCAAGACAAGCAGACAAACAAGCAAGTCTTACGTTTGACCGCTATCTTGCCTGTTGGTACGCAATGATGCGGTCTACGATGGAGCACGCTTGCCTTGAAGACAACGAATCACTCGACTTGAAAACACCCACGGGCACTATTCTGACGAGTGAGGTTTCATCTCGGTCTCTGTTGCTCTCATGAAAAACGTCGTGAGAGTGAGACTCACGGAGATAATCTCGAGCAACCAAGAATAGGGTCCCAGATCGGGGAACACACACTCAAGCAAAACATTAGTGGTTTGCACAAAAGTTTTATCAAAACATTTCGTGCGGATTCTTGGTAAATTAACCATGAAACGATGACGTTTTTTTGTGCCCTTTGTTGTCCGATAGTAAAAATAACAAAAGCCGCTGTCGAGTTTGTACACTGCATACCTACCCAAAAAAAAGTAAAATAAAATTATTGTTTATCACATTCCAGTCCATACCCCACGGAATCCGCAAAGCCCTGAACTGGGTTAAAGACAACTGCAACAACCCCCCCATCATGATCACAGAGAACGGTTTCGGCAACCTCGGCGGGATGGACGACGCGGACCGGGTGGACTACTTCAAGAAGTACCTGACGAACGTGCTGGATGCGAAGGAGGTGGACGGGTGTAATGTGATCACTTACACTGCTTGGAGCTTGATGGACAACTTTGAATGGGCTTCGGGACTGAGGTATAATATTATGCCTAGTGTTTTTTTTTCTTTTTTACCCAGAAAGAGGCGGAAGGACGAATTCGACGCTTTTGAGAAGGATTGGCTTTCAATAAATAGAGATAGGTGGCAAGAGGGATGGGAGTCCATTGCCCAACAATCTATCTACTTACGTATTGTGTCAAACAAACCAAACATTAAAATTTAATACCAGGGCTAGGCCACACAGCCAATTCTTCGCATGCAGTGGAGTTACCAAATTTTTCATCTTTTTTAATTGTGGCTTGTGACGCTCTTTATGAGAAGCCCATGTCCAGCAGTGGTTGTCTAGATTCATAGATTTCTTCATAGATGATGATGTTGATAATTTAATTTTCCCTTTGTTTCAGCATAAAATTCGGTCTTTTCGAAGTGGACTACGAAGACGAGGCAAGAACGCGCACGGCTCGCTCCTCTGCTCTGTGGTACCGACACCTCATGCAAACGAGGGCTTTAGACCTAGACTATACTCCGGTATTGGACGACGTTTCGTTTTAAAAGGGAGATAGGCTAGGCGTCAACTGTCTCTTTCACGCATTTAACATCCATGAAGACACTAACTGTGCCAGTGATAATACTTTTTGTTCTCAATGGCATTTTAAAAAGAAAGATTATTTTGTCCAAAGAACAAACGGTGCAAGCACAATAAATGTATAAGAGTCGTAATTATGTTTAATTACTTAATTCATTAGTTTTTTTAAGTTTTTGTACAAGTAAGCTCTACCAGATTTACTTTTCTTGATCTTGCAATATTTGTGGAAAAAAAAACAGGGGGTGAAATCGCCGAGTGCAGCTAGTAGCCAATAAAAACGTGAATTTGTGTAAAAAATAATTTATTTTCTGCATTATATTAAATGGCTGCGAGTAATCTTATCAGTCAATTAATTAATACATAACGATAGCGATTTATACATTTTTATTAAAGTATTATTTATTTAAGTAGTAACGTAAGGAATAGCCGTAATGTTAACCGGCTTTATAAAGGCGGGTCTACGCTAGACGAACCGAGCACGAGCGAAGCACAAGCGGAGCCGTTCTCGGCTTCGTCGTTCGCGGCGTCAAGTGTGGACGTACAACGAACCTACAACGATCACTGTTCTCGAACGTAGTTTTCCGCAGTGAGTTCGCGGCTCTTTGCGCGGTTCGCGAAGCAAATCCCTTTGTGTTCGTCAAAAAACCGACAACAGGCGGAACGCAGCCGAGCACGAACAAAATGCTCGCAGCGCGCTCGTTCGAGGCTTGTAAGTTGGTCCACACTAGACGAATTGTGTTCGGCTTGTGCTTCGCTCGTGCTCGGTTCGTCTAGCGTAGACCCGCCTTAAGGCTAGGTACTTACTCATCATTATGAACAACTTTTACTATGAGGCCAACCCTGAAATCGCGAAAAAAACAACTGTTTCATACATTTTTCTAGTGTCTTCGATATTTCTCTTTCAATTTTTTTTGCGATTTCAGGATTGGCCCCGTAGTAAAAGTTGTTCATAATGAGTAACATATAAGTTGCGCAGTATTATCACAAATTTTTGTTGAACGTAGTTGATGTAGTGTATGAAAATCAATCGCCATGGTTTAGTCTCGAAAATGGTCTCAAAAACTCGAAAATTAAACCAACTTAATTGTTTTATTTTGTTCAATACAGGGGTGGTTTAAAAAAAAACGGCTCAAACCGCGGAGCGCAGTTAGTCTATGTTAATTATTGTAAACTAAGATTTATAGCTTATTATTAAAATATAGTAAAATGCCTATATTATTTTATATACTTATGTATTATGTTTATACTAAACTTTAAATAGACTTTACCACTGCCCATAGAACAATTTATACTAATTAAGAATGGAGCGAATTACTTTTAACGCTGCACTCGAATAAACTCATATAAATAAACATTAGATCTTACTTATTATTCGATTGTTGAATTTAGATTTTTTATCAACATAATTAACAAATTAATTCGAAATTAATCGATTAATTGCCAGGTATGGATCGAGTTCAAAGTGGTTTGTGACCTTTTTAATATTAAATCAAACATTCTCAGGTTAAAATTGACAAGTTATTCGAACATGAATGGATTCGCGAATAATCGATTGATGTCAGAATAATTATTATTAGAACATCCTTTTACTAAAAAGTTTAAAACCTTTAAATACTTTTAAGTTTATGATTATCGTCAATTATTCGAATAATATTTAAATGCAAGTGCCAGCAGAGCGCCGGGTTGGAGTACGCTGTGTTAACTGAACTTTAGTATTTCCTCAAAAGGCTAAAATTACCTGTTTTAAATTGCATTCTAATGTTTGATCAATTACCTGAATTATTAGACAATTTAAATCTAACAAACAAAATCAATTATATTGTCTTGCATTTCGATGTTCGAACAACGACCTAAATCATTAAATTAGTTACTAAATTTTTCCGAACAATCATTCGAATTTTATTCGAATAGTCTCTCTAAATAAAGTGTTTCCCGGGTAATTCGACGGCGTCAAGCGTCTTATAAGCCCCGAGCATAGTGGGGCGGTCGGTGCGGCGCTCGCGCGTGCACTGGAGTCCTAACTCGATGAATTGCCAGCAGAGGGCGGGGTTGGAGTACGCTGTGCCGCGAAGAATTGGGTCTTCTAGCGTTGCTGGAAAATAAAAAAAAACTTTATTTATTACATTAAAAAACGAAATCACTCATGGATGATCCTTCACTTAAATCCCTTTGACAGATCTAGTCTCTATAGTCTATCTATAATCTATACTCTATAGTATCTATTCTATCCTAAAATCTGACGTTCGAACTATTATTCGAAGAATGGAACAATTATTCGAATAATAATTAAGTTTTTATCTGTCCAACTCTTTGGACTGTATTAAAAACTTAATTATTATTATTCTTAATTACTTTTACTAAGGGAAAGCCGCGGAAATATAAATCATAATATTCAGTGTAAGTATGTAACCAAATACATCACTGAATCAAAGATCTCAAGAGTTTCTACCCAAAAATATCAGTTTATCTAAGCAAAGATATCAGTGTATCGATCAAAGAATATCACTCACCGAAATCCATCTGAGTACGTGTTAACGTCGACACATAAGTACTGAGCATTATGGAAGACCTCGATTTGTCCATGGGAGGCAAGGCGGTCGCCATTTCAAGTAGTACTACGCCGAAACTGAACACATCCACTGCGGGAGATAGAACGTTCGAGCGAAGATACTCGTCAGGGAGGTATGGTCTTGTGCCGATTACTCTGAAACAACATTAAGCAAAGTTTAGATCCACTGGGTGGAATAAAATGTGTAATTTTTACGGTGGACATTCATGAACGATCACAATAATTACATAGGTCGTTTTGTGCGGCCTATAATCTACAGCCAGTTTTTCATGTACATGGATTCGTAATATAGGGTAGGGTTGTACAAAATTGGTCGCGTAAAATTGCCCGTACATTACTTGGTTGCGCATTATTGGCCGTACAATTTAGAGACTATCTGACCTCAACGTCATTTTTGTAAGACATATCCGACCTCACATAATTCATGAGGTCTATCCAATCTTACGTTATTACGAGGTCTTTTCGACCTCACAGATTATAAATGTTTGTGAGTGATACTGCTCATTATCTTTTGTTTTTGTTTGTGGATCAATATAAATGTAATTATATTCTGTTTTTGTAATTACTTTGAAACTTTGACATGCGTCCGATCCTCAGGAGGTCCCTTCCTTGCGAGGCCGAAGTCCCCAATTTTCGGCATAAGGCACTGGTCTAGAAGAATGTTGCCAGGCTTGATATCTCCGTGGATGAGCGGGGTTCCGCACATGTTGTGGAGGTATTGGAGGCCTCTGGAAATATTAGTGTTAAAGTTTTTATTAGATTGAAATAGAATAAAATACAATATTTATAGCAAAATATAATAAAATATTTAAAACAAAATAAAAGTTAAAACTAACACAATGTAGAATTACATTCGGTAGTAAAAGGGCAGCTTTGTCGCCTAAAGCGATTTCTTCTAGAAATAACCGCAGTATTAGTAGTAAATCACACTGATTTTATGAATGCAAAAGAATCCCCTTGAACATACACAATAAATTTCATCAAAATCGGTCCAGCCGTTTAGGAAGAGTTCCGTGACACACACGTAGAAATTATGAAAACGTAGAAAGTCGTAGAAATTCGAAATTTGGAGGGTGTGTTTGTCTTGATGAGTTATGGTGTACTAAGAAAGGATTTTTTGGAATTCAACCCCTAAAGGGGTGAAATAGGGTGGAATTATTACTACTTTAGTATGGTTACGTACCTGGCAACCCCGTGAGCGACTCTATACCGCTGAGGCCACGACAAGGGTGGGTGGTGAGTTTTCCCCCTCAGCCTTTGTTCTAAGGACCCTCCTAACATTAGCTGGTATACTAGACACGCTTCCGGACCTGAAATCAATTTAACCAAAGATAAATACTATTATATGAATGAAATGAAATTTATAAATGAAGTATAATTCATATAAATTCATATATATATTCCGCTAGGATGTGGAATGCTTTGCCTGAATGGATGTGTACCGATAGATATAATCTAGGTGTTTTCAAGTCGCGAGTAAATCGGTTCCTTCTAGGCGCGCGTGCTCCATCGTAGACCGCATCGTTGCTTACCGTCAGGCGAGATGGCGGTCAAACGCAAGCTAATTTCAGAATTTTAAAAAATCCGCGACGGTATTAGCCCTAAAAACGTACCTCCAAAGCTGTATGCATATAACGGCAGTATATTATCATGTCTGTACTGGTTGAGACACATCTCCCGTATTAACTCCTTGTTTCTACCCTCATCGTCTCGCAGACGCTTCACGGCCACCGGGAGATGTTTCCATTCACCTAGGAAGAATAAAATTACGTTCTAATGAAAAGGGAAACCCGAAAAGGACTCATAGTACTCATTATCATAAACAACTTTTACTATGGGACCGGCCGTGAAATTGCAAAAATAAATAAGTTGTTTCATAGAAATATGTCAATGGCACTACAAAATGTGTGGAACAGCAGGTAATAATTCGCGATTTCAAGGTAAGTCGTATAGTAAAAACTGTTCATAATGATAAGTACTAAAAGCGCTAAAGTACTAAAAGCCCCTTCCTTATAACTATAATAACAAGAAACTTGGTGATACATTGTCAATGTGAGGTGATGATAGGTAATAACGTTTTACACCCACTAGGATACCCTGTGTCGGGGATGCCATGGCACACACAAAGACAAGGACAACTAACACCCAGATCCAGAACAGACATTAAAATTCATCATTCAAACATTTGCCCGGCCGGGAATCGAACCCGGGACCTCTGGCTTATAAGGCGGATATACTACCGCTGCAAGAAACAGGTCGTAAACTATTATATACTCGTAATCATCGTACCACCTAAGCTACATTGTGGAAGGCGAAATAAATGAATTGGAACTTGCAATCTTCATACCTTTGAACACTTGTCCGAAACCACCTTTTCCCAACAGATTGGCCTCGCTCCAGTGGTCGGTAGCCGCTTTCAGCTCCTCATAGTTGATAACCGGGATCGAAGACACCTTCTTGAAGATTTCGTCCGCCATGTTCTTTGGTTTGCCATCCTGGGTTGATGTGGAATTCTGTAAAAAAAAGATAAAAGAAATGTGAAATGGGAATTGAAAAATAAACTCGGGTAGCCCTGGTACCAGGTACTTTGAAAGGTTAGATACATACCAATTAGTAGTTAAGGTTAAGCTAAGGACTTTAAAAAATATGCTATTTCATTTTATTCAAAGAAATAGAGATATATATGTAGTACGCGCTTGAAAAGATTTTCAAAATGACTTGGTTTATAAAAAACCAGCCTGACCATGAGGGGTGATTTGGCCAATTTTAGTTCTATAATCAAAAAGCTATAGAAAAGTAGGACAATGTATGGGAATGACATTCCCATAATCTATTAATAGTTTCTATATTCTATTACAGAAATGTCATTAATTATTCTAATTAACTTATCAAAATAAGCTTCACAAAAATCTTGTAAGAGATATCAATACATTTATTTATACAAATACGAATAGGCTATAAAACTGAGCGCTTAGGCAGGACCCGCGCCTAAAGTTACAATGAAAAAAATTTCACCTAAAGTACGGAGCACCGTAAAAACTAGTACTAGCACAAGCTTTTAGGGTGAGACCTATACTCGTATATTACTAGCTGACCCGGCAAACGTTGTTTTGCCATGTAAATTATTTCTAGTGACTATTAAAAACTAAGGGTTGGTGATAGAAGGGTTAAAATTTAGGGTTGTATGTATTTTTTAATATGCTGCATAAGACACGTTATAAAAAAATTAAAAATTTGTCCAAAAAATAAAAATAAATGTTAGGGGTGGACAACCTTTATCACTTAGGGGTATGAAAAATAGATAGTAGCTGATTCTCAGACCTACCGAATATGCATATAAAATTTCATAAAAATCGGTCAAGCCGTTTCGGAGGAGTATGGTAACTAACATTGTGACACGAGAATTTTATATATGAGATGATAGTTGTCACTGTAAAAACTGGTGCTAATCATCGTACTTTTTGTTGATTATCACTATGCTCCGTACTTTAGGCGAATTCATCGGAATTTTGATGGCCATTTTTCTCAGTGTAATAAGGTTACCCTTATTACTTATATACTTATATATACTTACTTATATCTTCTTAATATATATAAATCTCGTGTCACAATGTTTGTCCTCAATGGACTCCTAAACCACTTAACCGATTATAATAAAATTCGCACACCATGTGCAGTTCGATCCAACTTGAGAGATAGGATAGTTTAAATCTCAAATTATAGTCGCAATTTTAATTTATTGCAAATTATATATATACTGATAATTTTTACTATAAATTGACAAGTTAGCATCAACATACTACGGTTGCTATAGTTACGCAATGGCTTTTGACAGGAGAACGTCTGTCGAGTCAGCTAGTATACTTATATTACTTATATATACTTTTAGTACTTTGGTTGCGCAAAATAAATGTGGATAGGATTTCAGAATACAGGTCCATATTTCCTGAACTCTATGGGGGATCCTTACCCTGCTACTGGAATAGTCATTGCTGGATTCTACTGAAGGCGAGTTCCCGTTAGTCGAAGGTTTGGGCTGATTTCCCTGAAAAAAAATGAGACCTTTTTACTAAAAATAATTCATACTTATTTGACCCAAAAAAAGCAGATATGGGTTTAGTATGGAATTAAATGGACGATATTGTCGAAATCTTGGATTGACCCTATTATCTCTCGCTCGAGACTATCTCCGTCACTCTCACTCTCATGACATTTCTAATGACAGCGACAGTGACCGAGATAATATCCCACTCGCCAGAACACACTGGGCTTGAAAACCCAATATCTATCAACTAGCTCTGAAATTGTACATGACCCAACTTCAACTTGGACCGATGAGTCATCTATGATTACGCGGAATTATGATAATGGGTCAACAATTTAGCCAATGGTTTTCCTCATAATTGTTTACAAAAAAGCTTCATTGAGAATGATGTATCTATATCTTTATATGGTTTTAAGGAAAGGTCTGCTAAGCCGAAAAGGCTTCATACTCATCATTGTGAATCATCTTTAATACGGGACAGAAAGTGAAATTAAAAAAAAATATTGATATCGACTCTGGTGTACCTACTACTAAAAGCTAAACGTTTTCGAGAGGTCTCAAATTATTGACGTTTCTTTTCATTTCAATATGTTAGAGAAGGATGGCAACAATTGGAGCAGTAAAATTTAGTTAAGCCACAAAAATGTAGGATGTAGGCAATGTGAATAGTAAACAGTGGCGGATTTACACATTTGCCGCCCCTACCGACCTAAACAATTCGATACACTAGCCCCGTCCCTGCTCACAATAATACTTTCAGAAATCATGTCCGAAATTAAAAAAACTTGCCCTAGAATTTGCCGCCCCTGAAATCTGCCGCCCTAGGCTGAATAGGTTTTTCCTAGGCAAGCGCTACATCTTCGACCGCATCGTCGCTTCCCAGGTGAGATTGTGGTCAAACGCGTTCCTAGTCCGATGTAAAAAAAATGTTCAGTAGATCGCTGACGGCTCATGCTTTCGTATATGGTTCACTGATGTATCAAAACACAAAAACAAGATGAAAATACTCACATGACAAGCACAAGCATTTCGAATTTCATTCCGTAAAACGAGACGTGCACAACACGTACAGTGTCTAGCAAAAAATATGGCCGACTGAAAAATTGTGTGCTAAAAAAATTGCCGTAGAAGGACAAAGTTTCGTGAGACACTGCAACATCTAGCGCACAGATAACAATTTTTGCGTAATTTATTTGTTTTCTTGTTTAATAATAAATTGTTTAGTAATTTGTAGTAAGAAATAGAGAGTAGCTCTATAAATCGATACTGCTGTCTTATTGCTGTAGTTAAAATCGATATTTACTAGCGGGATTTCACGACCGCTGTCCCAATATCTTGGATTCTCCACGGTTTTTTATCGCAAATAAGTCCGGGTTTGACCAACTTGCATGTTGATAAGCGACGATGTGGTCAAAAACGAAGCATGCAGACTTAGAAGATACCTATATTGTACTACCACCATGAGAGTGCCATATTTGTTGCCAGCTACTGTACTTTACCTGAATGAGCATTACAGGCAGTGGTATCGAACTGAGGCTGCCTTCTGCTTTCTGCGTCGACTTCAGGTTACCATTTTCTGAAAAAAGTTAAAAAAAATTAACATTTAACATTTTTGTCATCAAAAAAGGTGAGATAAAATCGCCTAACAACAAAACAGGATTATATAAATGATATAACAACTATTTTGTACAAATAAAAACCGATTTAAAATTTGAATATGTAAGTAAAAAGTTTAAAAAACCAGAACCCGACTATGGAAAAATACCTTAGATACCAATCTTTGGGTGTGACCTTCATCATATTGATTTTGTTTGAAACTGTAGCATACGGCAGTTCATTTTGGGATCTATAAGGAATTCATTCAAATCGCAAACGATTTTGTCGAATTTACACCTGTTATTTTTGCCACCGATTCTAAAACGAACGCCAGGATTGAGATGACACCTCGATCATAATAATAAATCAATTGACACCTTATTCATCAAAATCAGTTAGTATTTAAGCACTAATGGGTTGATTACACATAATGAATACCGCAGTGTGATAGCCTAGGAGTGCTACAAGCTCCCCCCCGAATGGGTTCCCAGCCTTTCCGTGGCGGGGGGGATAAGTAGCCGTGGCACTGAGCCCGGTGAAACGAAGAGGAACCCGAGGTGGGGCCTTCCGCGTGTCCCTCTGGCAGCAGAGGGCTGATTAGCAGAGGGCACAGCGGATGAGCCGGGGTCTGAGCGATGGCTCGGACCACCAGGGGGGTTTTCCTTGTGCTCCTCGCCGCGTGTGGGTCGCGGTCGGGAGTGCAAGGAAAGGAGGAGGGTCTGAGTGTGGTGGACGCCGGGGGATGCGGCGCTCCACACTTGGACGGTGGCATTGCTGCCACCGGTGACGAGTGTGGTGGACGCTGGAGGAAACGGCGCTCCACGCTCGGGCGGTGACAGCGGTGCCACCAGGAGGGTTTTCCTTGTGCTCCTCGCCGCGTGTGGGTCGCGGTCGGGAGTGCAAGGGAAAGAGGAGGGTTCCTTTTGCACCTCGCCGCGTGAGGTTTGCAGCCGGGTGTGAAAGGAACGTGGGCTTAAGGCGGGGTGGGTGGTGCTAACCACACTGCCCACCACGTGCGAGCGAGCGGGGCTGGGGAGCGAGAGGGCGGTTCGCCCGTCTCCTTGCTCCTCGGCAGTGGGGTTGCCGGTAGAGTCGGGGGACTCTTCCGGCCTGCACGACCCCACACTGTCTGGGGGGTGATCCTGGGGAACAGGGTCACCCCGCAGAGGGTGCAGGGGGCCCTAATCGGGCCCGTCGCCGGGGCGAGGTGGTGATTGCTAACGCGACCCCACCTTGCCCTACCAGGCGGACGATGAATTCCCCAGTGGTTTTAGTGGGTATGCCGCCACTAGGGCGGAGACTCCCACATAACCACCCTGCCTCCCCCGGGGCGGGCGTGGTATCCATAAAGGATTTCCACTGGGTAAACAAAAAAAAAAAAAAAAAAAAGGAGTGCTACAAGCTGAATTGGGCTTTATCCAAAAGAAATAGAATTTAAATTAATTAGTGGGTATTTCTCAAAAGTATCTAAATTGATATAGGCACAATTCAATAACTTTTTATTTTCTTTTTTTTTTTTAATTCCTTTGCTATCAGATATAACCGAATCGTATTGTTAATAACTTAGCTTCCATCCCAGAATGATTTGAGGAAACAAAGCCTTGCTATTAATAAAATTCTAAATACAAGTTAAGAGGTAAACAATGAGGTAATTAAGGTTTCTTAGTAATTATAATTAACTAATTGTAGAAGTGATAAATATAACTCGTGTTATTTAGCCAACAGGAAAATATATCCCAAACATCTACCAAATTCTAATTATTCTTATCATTTTCTAACAAAGTAACTTAACATTAGGTTAATTGTGGTCAAAAGCCTAGTCTGTGAAATCATCATTATCAGTAAATCCACCCACTGCTGATTGTATATTCATCGCTTCATTCTTCAGATATGATTTAATTACCAACTGTAGTACCTCTATTTGCTAGGCAACTTCGCACAATTTTTAGAGACTTTAAACGTTTTCCGGCCCATCCTACCTAGTGCCGCCATCTTGTATTTTACTCATTCCTCTTTTGTGCGCGGTAACTTTCGCACGCCTCAAAATTCACCATGCCGAAAAGAAGCGCGCAAGCACAAATTGAACGATACGTAAGGAAAATTAGGAGAATTGAAGAAAATCAAAAACGTCGTAAAATTACATCTCCATTGGTTTCATCATCGGAAGATGAAGGTAAGCCAAATTAAATTTATTTGGTGATAATAACGAGTACATTTATTTATTGGCAGTTTTGATACGCATGGGATTGACTGCGAGTCAATAACATTGTCGATTTTCAAAACTAAAACATAAAAATATGTTAAACATATTTAAAATATATATATATATATATAAATGCATCGGGGTTGACTGCGAGTCTCCAACGATGACAATAGGCAGAAAAATACATACAACCTGAAATAGGTGTAATGTAACTCTGCAAACCTAATGCAATTGTTTCACGATTCACTTTCAATAATTGATTACTCTAATTGTTTTTTTCATCTACCCGCAAAAAAAAAAAAAAAAAAATATAAATTGAAAAATTGTAATTGTAGATGATGAAGGTACCGAACGAGCTGTCGAAATCGAAACACCTAGCCCGGAACCAGTGCCAATTGGACTGGAAGCCATTCAAGACCCTGGTTTGGATACCATAGAAGTCTTAATTCAAAACGAAAGTGAAGATGCCAACATTCAGATCGAAAACACAACAACCTCCGATCCTGTTGTCGACCCGGAACTATTATCAGCTCTTGGTGAATCCGTGTCCGATGCACCCGACTACGGCGACAAAATACACGACAATTTAACAAAATTGTGGCTACCCATAAACAGAGGCATAGACACGCTTTTGAGAACCGAAGATAAAATACAGGCCATGAAGCATCTCAGCAACGGGTGCAGAATACTTTGTGATTCTCATCACCAAGTCACGCAAAACCGTGTGAAGTTAATTACACCCAGCCTGGATAGGTCCTTCGTACCTATTATAAACGAATCGGAAAGGGACGAAACCTTATTTGGTACGTCCTTATCGGAAAAAATTAAAGCTGCAAAAGCAATGGAAAAACAAGGCCTTCAAATAAAGAAGCCGAACAAAACTGCAAAACCAGCCGTTCCTCAGCCAAGCGCTCGACCGTCTACGTCCTACCAGGGAAACTGGTATGCGCCTCCCCGGTACCCGACGATCAGAGGGGGGCGGGGAGCCTACAGGATGCCAGCACCGTCACGAGGCCGTCGTCCGTACTCAGCGCCGACGCAGCAGCCTCGTGCCACTTACCAGGACAGACCCCGTGCACCAGCACCAACTCGTCAGTAGCATAGGTACACGCGGGCAGACTTTCCTACTTTTACGACAATTGGTTAACGGTCACAAGTAATAACGTCGTTCTTGACTGGGTTAAAAACGGTTACAATATACCTTTTGCAACATCGGTTAGCCAGCCTAATATACCTCAAAATAATTTCTCATCTACCGAAAAATTAGAAATGTCCAAAGCTATAAATAAATTACTAACTATAGGCGCTATTTCAAAATGTAATCCGACTAATGGTCAATTTCTATCCAAAACATTCCTTAGACCTAAATCTGATGGAGGCAAGCGGTTCATACTCAACTTAAAACCGCTTAATAAATTTATTTATAATGAACATTTTAAGATGGAAGACTACCGAACAGCATGCAAATTAATTCCACGTCACGGATACCTAGCAACAATTGATATTAAAGATGCATTTTTTCTTGTACCAACTCGGCCCTCCGATCGGAAGTACTTAAGATTTCAATTTCAACCGAATAACTTGACTAAAACAATAACTTATGAATTTAATGGCATGCCGTTCGGTTTATCCGTCGCTCCACGAGTTTTCACGAAGATAATGAGAGAAGTAATGGGCTATTTGAGAGGTCGCGGTCACAAATCAGTGTTTTATCTAGACGATATATTGTGCATAGGCGATAGCTATCTGCAATGCGAGAATAACGTTAACGAAACTATAAAGTTGCTTAATTACCTAGGTTTCGTAATCAACTACGATAAAAGTATTTTGACGCCGAGGCAAAGATGCAAATACCTAGGATTTGAGTTCGATTCAAATAACCTTATCATCGATCTTCCCTCAGATAAGAGAAGCAAAATAGCGCAGTTGGTTCACAAGTTCACAAAACTACAATCTTGCACTATTCGCGAGTTCTCCCAGCTTATCGGAGTTTTAGTTTCCGCCTGCCCAGCCTCTAAATACGGGTGGATTTATACAAAGATATTAGAAAGACAAAAGTATCTTGCATTGCTTAAGACTGATAATTACGAATCAAAAATGAATCTGCCTAACGTAATATTAAATGATTTGTACTGGTGGTCATCAAACATTGAAACCACGTACAACTTTATGAGACAAAAAAAATTTTATCTAGAGATATATACCGACGCATCCGGATATGCCTGGGGTGCGGTCTGTGATAACAAGTCTATAAATGGCAAGTGGAAGCACTCTGAGAAGGCAAGACACATTAATTACTTAGAATTAATGGCTGCTTTTCTGGGCTTAAAGTCATTCGCTAACGAAGTAACCAACTGCGCCATATTGCTTCGCGTCGATAACACTACTGCAATCAGCTACATAAATCGAATGGGGGGTATACAATACCCTCATCTAAATGACTTGGCCCGAGACATCTGGCAGTGGTGCGAGCAGCGCGGGCTTTGGATATTAGCATCATACATAAATACCAAAGACAACTGCGCAGACGCCGCATCAAGAACTGTAAACCCAGATACGGAATGGACACTCTCCGATAAAGCGTTCCAAAATATCGTTAACCATTTCGGCCAACCTGATGTCGATTTATTCGCGTCACGAGAGAATACGAAGTGTACTAAATTTGTTTCATGGAAACAAGATCCCGACGCTTTTTCCGTTGATGCATTCACTCTGAATTGGCAGTCAAGCCATTTCTATGCTTTCCCGCCATTTTCTCTAATATTGCAATGCCTTAGAAAAATAATCGATGATAAAGCGAGCGGTATCTTAGTATACCCTTATTGGCCTTCACAGCCTTGGTTTCCATTATTGCAGAACCTAATAGTTTCAGAGGTGCTTTATTTCAATCCCGAAAAATATCTTTTGCAATCTCATTTCAGGGATCATCATCCCTTACACAAGAACCTTACCCTGGGTGCCGCGAAGCTCTGCGGCAGTCTTTTCTTCGACGGGGCGCCTGCGCAGACTCAACGACGCTGATGTTGTCATCGTTCTCAGACAGCACTATAAAACAGTACAACACTTCACTGAAGCTATGGTGGCTGTTTTGTAATGTCAACAATGAGGACATGTTTAAACCTTCTAAGGCATCGGTCCTTACGTTCCTGACGAAGCAATTCGATAATGGCTGTTCGTATGGTAGCTTAAATTCCCACCGGTCCGCTTTGTCCGCTATAATCGGAAACAATACAGGCTCAGATGAATGTGTTAAGCGTCTTTTGAAAGGGGCGTTCAAATTAAAACCTACTAAACCCAAGTATTCTAGCACTTGGGATCCTCAGTTAGTGTTAAACAACGTTTCAACATGGTTCCCCAATAACGACCTAACCTTAGAAAAGATAACTAAAAAACTCGTCATCCTACTAGCAATTTGCACTGCTCATAGAGTCCAGACGCTTTCCCTCATTAGACTTGAAAATATATCTTATTCCGATAGCGGCGCCAAAATAAACATCACCGATATTATAAAAACATCAGGCCCGGGCAGGGACCAACCAGTGTTGTTCCTGCCATACTTCAGGGAAAATACGAGTATTTGCCCAGCCACCACTCTCTCAGACTACCTTTCTAAAACTAGAAATATGAGAACTGAGAGTACCGATAGACTATTGTTGACATACAAACGGCCTCATAAGCCCGCAACAACGCAGTCCATCAGTCGATGGGTGAAGCAAGTCCTGTCTACGAGCGGTGTCGACGTCAGTGTGTTCAAAGGACACAGCACGAGGCACGCATCGACATCGGCGGCGAGCTCCGCCGGAGTCAGCATAGACATCATCCGCAAAACTGCCGGCTGGACTAAATCCTCCGGCGCGTTCGCTCGTTTTTATCACCGGTCAATAACAAACGAGGGTGAATTTGCCCGGTCCGTGTGTCAAGTAGAAAGTGAGCCGAGAAAATTTGATTAATTACTTATTAATGAAACGCTAATAACGAACATTGAATCAAAATAACGAATGTGATAATGGTTGATTGTACTATTTACCTAATCTAAGAGAAAAAAAAAAAAAAAAGCATTTAGTTCAGTTATATCTAATAGTTAAGAGATTATAAATAAAATTGAGCATTGTAAATAGATTAAAACTGATGTTGGGTTTGATAGTTAAAATATAATAAAATCATAATCTAACATTATTGCTTTTAATTTATTAGTATTATTTTTATTAGTATTGCAAAACTTTCTGCTCTGAACATCTACAGTTGGTAATTAAATCATATCTGAAGAATGAAGCGATGAATATACAATATATGATCAAACGAACTTCAGAGTGAAGTTCGATCATTATTGTATGAATCGCTTCATTCGAAGATATGATCACCCACCCTCCCAAAAGGCCCATCAAGAAAGCTTTTGAATAACTAGTTGACTCTAAAAGAATGAGTAAAATACAAGATGGCGGCACTAGGTAGGATGGGCCGGAAAACGTTTAAAGTCTCTAAAAATTGTGCGAAGTTGCCTAGCAAATAGAGGTACTACAGTTGGTAATTAAATCATATCTTCGAATGAAGCGATTCATACAATAATGATCGAACTTCACTCTGAAGTTCGTTTGATCATATAGTGTAGGCGAATATTCTAATTTCTGATAGGTCATCTGTTGTGGCGTTGTGAAGCAACTAAAGAAACCAAAGTAGCGACTAGATTGCTTTAGGAGGCTTTAGTATATTCATCATTTCAAAACAATAGCTTGACTGCTGGTAATCCTCAACACATGCTGTGGTTTTTTAAGAAGCTGGGTTGGATTGGATGACTACCAACAAAAGATACACAATGCAGGATGCTGGTGCAGGACCTATCACACCCAAATTAACACTTTGGCTGCTAGTAATCACATGCGCTAGCCCCAGGCGCGGCTAATAGCCAACGCCTTGTTTTTTACGCGCCTGGCGTGTGCAACCGCACTCGCGTCGCGCAACTGAAAACACAAGGTATGTGTTTCCCGCAGCCAAAGTGTTAAATCAAAATGCATTTCATTTGCATCTCATTCATGGCCTGTAAAAAAATATGCCAGCTGTGACATTCAGATCATTATTAAGAAGAAATATTACCGTCATTGACTAATTCCTTCTTCTTAAACCCATTCTTGCTGTCCAACTTATTTAGAAGTCTGTGAAACCGGCTGTCAACTAGCGGCATGAGGCATCGTAAAGCTGGAACGTATTTCATGTGGTACAGCAGTATGAATAGTTCTTCTACTCGGTGATTGAGCTGGCCCCATCTTGTGAACAGCTGGTGGGTTGGTGAGTTGTTGTATTGACGGGCGGATTGTTGTATTTCCTGAAACGGAGATTTTTTAATATAGATGACGAGAACATAGACTATACCACTGGAGCAGTTGTGCTTGCAGAGCCTCGCCCTGTTATTTTTTTTTTTTTTTATGTAATTGAGTGACGAGACGAGCAAATCGCTCGGCCGATGTTAAACGTTACGTTTGCCCATAACAGGTCTGCGCCACCCAGAATTTTGAATTCGCAGAATTCAAGACCCTGCGCGGCACAGCACTGCGCTTGTCACCCTGAGATATAAGTTGTTTAATCTCCCATTTGCCCTGTAATTTCACTGGAAACAATGCCCTTCCAACCGGAACACAGTAATGTTTGCACATTACTGCTTGGCGGTGGAATAACTGGCAAAGGTGTGGTACTTCCCCAGGCGGGCTCTGCAAAAGAGCCCTACCACTACAAAATATTCTATTTCAAGGAGCTGGGTGGGCTCAACTTCAATAATAGCAAGGGGGAAACACATAATGCACCCTTTGCGGGACCTATTGTCTCCTTATGGATAAGAATAAGGTGTAGTTTGGGAAGTTAAAAGACTGCTTATCCATTTTTGTTATAATTACCAGCACAAAGTTTGCTGCTTATCCAGTATGAAAAAAAAAGAATTTAAGATATTGTGTTAAAGTTACTACCTACTCTATCTTGTCAATCTAAAATACCATTACCAATCCATGGGTCTTTTGGTACTAAATACCATTCTGAATCTTAAGTCAACTTGAAGACTTGTTTTGTTTCCTGTTTGTGAATGTCCACACATTATCCACACAGTTACATAGCCACTTAAAAGAAAGTAAAGGATTATTTCGTAACAGCAGTTACGAAAGAAAAATAACTTAATATTATGACTGTTTTGATTTTTGCATAATTAGGTCGTGAATAACAAAGTTCTTGTGAAACTAAAGATTATTTAATCACGTAGCAGAAGAATATTTAAAAGCATTTGAATCGCAGGTGTTCGGAAAATACGGAAACACCTAAAAATAAAAGTGAAGACGTGCGCACCAGGGAAAACCCCAAATTACATACTTACGTTGATATCAAATGGTGAATATTTCATTTGTTCACCAGCGAGCTCTTTCCAATAGTCATCTATGTCAAGTAAACGACATAATTCTTTGTTAATTTCGAATGGTAGCTCGTAAATATACATTTTTGGATCAATGAATTAAACTTTTATAACTAATGAACTCATTTCAACGAATACACGCGACCGAAAAACATAAACACACCCTACCTCTGGAGCGTACACCGTACACTGTACGGTGTAAGTCAAAAAGATTGACAGCACCTGTGTTGCCAGATAGAGTTGGGTAATGTTTCGCAATTTCAGGGGAATTTGTAACTTCTTGGGTCATATAAACATTATTGAAACCTATGTCATACGTACTTGCGTAGTACTGTACGGATACAGTACTACGCAAGTACGAAAAGTCAAAGCACTGACAGCCACTGACAGGACAAAACTGCCCGATGTGATTTCTGAAATTTCCACCTAAATTAAAATAATTTTAAGTTTTAGCACACCTGAAAGTCTCAACGCGGTGCTGCACTCAACTAGCCACTGAGTCGTAATCCCTAATTTAGGATCACCACTTTTACTAACATTGGAGATAAAAAGTGTTATTTTACTATTTTGTTTCTATCTTTTTCTCTCATACTTGATCATCAAAGTAGTAACAAACATTAGCTGTTGACATATAATACACAACTTTGTTACTAGGAATGTTTTAAATGACGTAGGTTTCAATAATGTTTATATGACCCAAGAAGTTACAAATTCCCCTGAAATTGCGAAACATTACCCAACTCTATCTGGCAACACAGGTGCTGTCAATCTTTTTGACTTTTGGTTCGAATGACACTTGACAGTGACAATTCCATTCTAATATTTTTTCATTTTTAGTCACTTCGACTTGACTGATCGTGCCCGCCAAATAGAAAACTTTTGAAGAAGTTTTGGCGCCAAAGCCAGCAAATAATGTATTTTTTATTCTTGTAATTAAATTTTCAGTACTTTAGCGAGGCGAATTTAAATCTTCTTCACTTTACTGTAAGTAATTTGAATAAATAAAGAAAATTAAGCCTTTAGTATTACAAAAAATAATTATTTTAAAAGAAGATCATTCTGTTTAAAACGTAAGTACATAATATGATTTAAAGCATTGTGATTTCGTCACAATTATTATAAAATAGATACTTATAAGTGCCTACGTGCTGCCCAGTAGTGTCCAGCTTTCCTCACCAGGGCTTAGGTAGGTAAGTAAATTAAAACAGCAATCCTAACCCTATTACCGTCGATCCACTTAGTACCACCACTTACTTTATACTTAATTAGGTACTTAGGTATCTATATTTTATTTATAAATAACAAAATGCTTTAGCATCCAAGCAGAGAGTCACCCGATGGTAAGCGATCACCGTTATGTGATCACCGCCTTTATATAGGTAACTGTAACATTGAGAAGTCACGGATACGTTACTAAACACGGCCTTACTCATAAATTTAAACTTTTTTTTTCTAAACTGTTGTATAGAACAACCTAAAGAGAACTCATTATTACACGTACCTATTAATCTTAGTCATAAATAGATAACATGCTTTGAATCACTGTATCGAGTGTGGTTTTGAAACCGCGTAATGCTAGAAGCTTGCGCTAATTACCACATTGTTACACTGACATCGGTATATTTAAGTAGTATACAAACATACGAACGAATAAACCTACCTAGCCAAGCCACAGAAGCAGCTAAAAAAAGCAGAATTTTTTTTTCGTATTTTTAACACCATTTTTTTTTAAATTTCCCTTCTCGTAAAAAATTCTCAATATCATTTGTGTCTTCAGTTATAAGTTTTTTAGGACAACCCTCAAAGGTACCATTTACCTACGACCAATGGTACCATGGTACAAAAAGATATAACGTAACTTAAGCATAACGTTGGCATAAATCAGTCAAAATAAAATTACAAACTTTGTTCAACACATTTTAACATACCAATTCATACCATTATTTGTGGCCGACTTTGAAAAGAAGTAAAATTAATTAAAACAAAGATATTCGTAGCATTGGGGGCAGTACCAGTGTAAATATCTATAATGTATGTTCACAGCTGTTTTGAACGACTCTCCGAATTTCTCATTGCAATGGCGGACCATTGACGGGTTTCAAAAATGGCATGGTGGCGGTGATAACACGTGTAAAATTGACGGAATTGTGTATTATACACAGGGTTATGAGGAAAGGGCATGCTATGCCGTAAAGGGCTCACAGTACTCATCATTATGAACAATTCTTTTAATAAGACAAACGATGATATCGCGAAAAAATATCAGCTGTTCTTTACGTTTTGTCGAATGTCATTACCATTTTTCTAAGCGAAAAAGCTCCTATGTAAAAGCTATTGTAATATAATGGAGGAAAGTAAGCAAATATGGGCTAGTGCTTTAATATGGGCTAGCAATAATTCTCAGAAACAAAACTAATAGAAAAATTCTACAACCGAGTGTTTTTTATTTCATTCATTCTCCTTACTTAGCGCCGCATTCGCTGTTTCGTTGGTTCGTCGCGGGTTGTCGCCATTGTAGATGTAGGAGGTTGTGGAGGAGGTCTCAAATTAATTCCATGAATTAAAGACTAGCGAAATCTTTCTAGCGAAGATTACATACAAAAACCTCGTCTACAAACAAAAAGAGCTACTTCTAAGATTCTCGCTGTATGGCTGGATAGAGCAAAAGATCCAGATAAAGCCAGTTTCCTTAAGAGGTTTTTCAGCGTCTTTTCCGCAAAATTTTATTTTGTTTGCTTTGATTTGACGATATTGTCAAAGCCGCTGATTAGCGCAGGAACGAGACAGATGCAGAGAGAAAGAGAGAAACCCATTCCCAGCTGTGGACGAAGAATGTGGATGATGATGATTAAAACATTTAGTTTATTCAAAGGTTTGAATTATCGCAATAAGGCTAAGTACTTATATTACGACAATGAAATGACAATGAATAAAAAAATTAAGCGACGTTCAGCGAGTTGCTCATATGCGGGAATTAGAACAAATATATCAGACACTTGAACACACATGAAACCACAAGACAGCAGGGCTGCACTCTCGAATAATCTAAGAAATAATAATTAATTTTCCCATTACATATTGAATAATATTTTATTTAAAATCAATATAAAATAATAAAGAATTAATAATTGACTACTTTTCTTCTATTACAGCTACTTCTTTTGCCCATCATCATCAGCCCGTTATCGCCCACTGCTGAGCTTCGGCCTCTCTTCCTGTACGCCACTCATCCAGTCCAATCTTGTCCAGTGGGCTTAGCACAACTTTGACTTAAAAAACTTAGCGAGTAAGTATTCGACAGAAAAGTGTACGCCATTTACACCATGTACGCCAGAGGCGATTCTGACGGGCGAAAGTGATTTTTTTTCTATCGAATACTTACTCGCTAAGTATTTTTAATAGGTCAAAGTTGTGCTAGGCACACAGGTTCGACCCGCGATCTTCGTTATGTCGTCGACCCAACGAGCTGGGGGTCGTCCGATGCTTCGTTTACCGATACGTCACCAGTCCGTCAACGTTTTATTCCACCAGCCAACCTAGCAACATGTCCTGCCCAACTCCATTTAGGTTTTGTAATAGTCGTCCCTTTATAATAGGTATAAAACAACCAAGACGACTTATATAAGCTTAAGACTTACGCTTAGTTTAATTGATCGAAGTTGAGTTTAAGTTAGAAGACCCGTTAAGCTCAGCGGTAGTATGTCTGCCTTAAATGTAAGAGATCCCGGGTTCGATTCCCGAGCAGATGTTTGAATGATGAATTAATCAAACAGATATCTGCTCGGGATATGTTAGTTGTTCTTGATTTTGTGTGGTCCATGGCATCCTCGACGTCGAGAATTATAGTGGGGAGCTATGAGTGTGAAATGTTAATAATTTATTTATGAGTAAAGAGATCATGTATTCTTCTGTAATTACACAGGAAATTAAAAAAAAAAATTGAGTTCCTACTCCTGTTTTATTCACTCACATACCATTGAGTTAAAGTAACGTAAGTTTTCGTAGTAAAATCAAGATCTGAATTGGCACATAGTAATAAAGACCAGCTAACGAATCCGTGAGTCCGCCATAGGCCATAGGATCCATAGGCGACAGTGATCGCTTACCTTCACACTGTCGACCTACTTGTTTGACACTAAATTTATAAAAAAATGGATATTTCATGCACAGAATACCAAAGTTCTAAGTACAACCCTGCATGTCGAAGGCTATATGCCACCGCCGACAGAGCCTCACCACTGCCCGGTTCCACCTCAGTTCAGCTCAGACCAGCTTCCGAAACAGTTCCCTTTGCAGCCATTCGCACCATAAACAAAACACGTGCTTCTTAAAGTTTGAAGGCGTGGAAGGCGGTACCACCGTTCAGTGGTGAAATCTGTGTCCAGGTGAGATGACGCCTTACGTGTTAAAGATTAATTTAATCTAATCCTAGAGAATAATAAGTAAACTCAAATATAGGAACAGAAGATATCTCGTGAAGATTTAGGGTCCAAGTGCACGAGGTTTATCTCGTGCTCGTTCATTTGCTCCAACTGTACATAAAGCTCGTCTAAGAAACTCGTACCCCTCTGAAAGTCGTCCCTGGACTAGTCGCCCTTTCAAAAAACACTAGGAGTCAATTCATCGAAGTTTGGTAAACAAAACCCTTAGTCTGAGTTTTGATAGTTTTCGAAAACGATCAAACGTTTCGTATAGCTCCATACATTATAATAGTTTCTTCACGTTTCCGTCAGGGGCGCTTTACTGTAATAAGTATGTGGAGCCTTACGAAACGTTTGATCGTTTCGAAAACTATCAAAACTCAGACTAAGGGTAGGTTCCTACTGTATTGAAATGATCTACGATTTTGTACCCGTAAACACCCTCCGCCTGTAATATGAGCTCTTAGCGCAAGCCTGAATTGGCTTTTACCTTGCTTTAGATAACGAGGCAAAAGCCAGGGCAATTTGAGATCATGGTAGGTACAGACTCAGGCATTATTTATAACATTCTTTCATAACTTGAAGTTACACTAAAAAATTCGTTCGTTCCCTAAGTATAAGTAACACTGTGACTCGTTTATGACTCAAAGACAGCCGTTTATTTCTCTATGGTGTGACTCGACCCACCTTCCTGTTTCTTGTCTATAATTTAATCATGCCACCACAAGTGACACATGCGGATGATTTGATCTCTTCTGGGTTTATTACACGTATCAAATACAGTTGCGAGACAGTAAATGGGCACACTCGGCCGAGCAAACAAACCATGGTTCTTGTGACTGTCTCGCCTCGTCAAACTGTTTATATAAACCGAGTACTCGGCCGAGGGCACTGTCTCGCCACTGTACTCGTTACGTGTAATCAACCCATTCACAACGTGTTCCAATGCTTGTGTATTTTCTTTCAGGTTTAAACCAGTAAAGGATTACACGAAGAAAGAAGTAGAGAAAATGCCTAGTTACTTAACTAAAGGAGATATTTAAACTAACAAGTTTTCGGGAAAGTAAAACGATGTACATTATTTATTATATACTTTTTCCTCGGAAAACTGTAGAGTTCCTGAAAGAGCGGGTGAAAGCGTGCGGCGCTGCCAGTCTGTCTGTCTGTCTGTATATGTGAATATATATATTATTTTACAAAAAGAAAACACTGACTGATTGACTGATCAAACCGTAGCTCAAACGCTGCTAAACGAATTTGGTGTAAATTTGGTGCATAGATAGTCATTGTGACGTAGGCATCCGCTAAGAACGAACTTTTCAAAATTCAACCCCTAAAGGAGTGAAACGGGGGTTCCAAAATCAAACTTGACCATAGATTGACTTAAAAAGTAGGTAATAGACATAAACAGAGTAAGTTATGCTTCCAATGTTTTTCTATCGGAGACTATCATCCCGATTCTAAGTAGTAGGGGTCAAACGCACTCCCATTTTATTAACTTTTTTTTAATAGATTTAAAAACAATGCTAGAAAACAAGGTGACAACCTGGAGAAGTTGATGGTGACAGGGAAAGTCGACGGCAAGAGGTCAAGAGGCCGCAGCCCGATACGTTGGTCTGATCAGATTCGCACCGCTCTCGACACCTCGGTCTACGATGCTCTATACATAGTTGAAGACAGGAAACGTTGGCGCAACATCGTAAGAGAGAAATTATCTGGAGGTGGTACCTCAGACACGAGGAGCACGATTTAAGGAGGAGGGAAAAAATATATATTTAAAATTGATTTTGCATTATTTTCAGAGTAACAGTATAATTACATTTGTCGAGTGACTCAAGTGGATTGCCCACTATTTGTTCAGGTGTGGCCGCCTTGCCACATTGTTGGGCGTCTGCTCACCGAGGAAGGTTATCCAATGCAGTGGAAAAATCTTGAGAAAATAACCTCAAAATTAAATATTCAGGGCCTTAATTAACGTTTCTAAGTCGAATGTCATGATTTTTTTGTCACAAAAATGTAATGTTAATTAATGTCACATAACTTATAGCCGTGTTTATAAGTAAAACTCTCAAAATGTGATTTTACATGTTATCGTGTCATGCACATTGCAAAACTGCAAAAAAATATATATTTGAATGCTATTTATCTATCTTCTAATCTATCTGTCACAATGAGCTAAAGGTGATTTTAAAAGCTCAGAAAATCAAATCTTTTTAAAAGCATTTATTTAACTTGAAATGTATTTACTGTAACTATGTTTGTTCGGGTGGAATCTTGCAACTCAATTTTGAACCACTTCCCGATGTCCTGATTGACCTGTTTGGTATACGTCTGTAACTCCAATGACAATACAATAAAAACTTTGTTCAGATGCTTTTCAAAAACAAATAAACTCAAGCCAAGAAAATGGTGGAAAGTACAAAAATAATGAAAGGAAAAGCTCTCAAAATAGAATTATTTTTCAGATGCTAAGAAGACACATCAAAACAAGACAAACCCAAGCAAAGAATAAAGCGGATCAAGAATGAAGAGTGATACGAAAAACGAAAAACTTTACTGTTTGTTAAGCGAAGTTGGTTTGTGACCGTCACTAACGGGCAGTGATATTAAATTTGCCCGTTTTGATGATCGCAAAATGAACTCACTTGACTATATTCTACCGCTGAAAAGAAGCGAGAAGAGTGTACAAAGAAGAGAAGAGAACACCCGCGCAGAACTACAAAACTCTAAAATTAAGAGAAGAAAATGTGTGTTTTAATACTTCTTTGCATCCTGTTGCTTAACGCGCGGTGATGAAAAACGATGATAACGATGAAAATGCAAAACTTGTAGTGTTATTATAGGGTTTAACCATCCTGTATTTCAAATTTCGTTTAGCCGTTTTAGCGTGAAGAATTAACAAATATACAGACAAACTTACGCAATTAGGTATGTTATTTTATTAGTTTAGTAGTGTAAAAAAAAAGTAGTGTACTGTAATGTCTGTAATGTAAAATGTACATACCTAATATTAGTGCACTTAATAGTAAATTTATTCGTCAGTAATACTAGTTTTAAATATTTTTTATTAATTATTTTTATAATTAAAACAAAATCGGACTACTCTGTAAAAAAATATGCGTGGTCATACATAAAAAATATATAAACTTGAGAACCTCCTTCGCTTTTTCGTCGGATAAAAAAATTTGGTAGGTACGTCTGTCTATGGTATCATAGCTCCCGAACGGCTAAACCGTTTGTAATTAATTTTTTAATGTTTGAAATGCGACTAGAGTGTTCTTAGCCGTTTTTGAATAATTGTAAGTAGCAAACATCTAAACACGATAAATAATTTTTACTGTACCTAATTACCTATCTACTAAATAAACATAAACAAATTAATAGATGTACCTATCTTAATGATAATTATCCAGTCAGTAACTATGTTGTATTTTGAATAAAGCTAATGTCAATTGTTCTAATTTACGAATTAAATGCAATAAAATATTTTTTTGTTTACTTTATTTTCCTTATCTACTTATTTATGTACCTACAGTCCTACACGCTTATATTTCACTTCTTGTGTGAGTATGTAGGTATGTATGTTTAATGTCTATGTGGGTCAAACCTTGCAAGTTGAAACTGAATTCCCGATGTCTAATTGACGTTTTGTCGTTTTTCTGTCTATCCTCTCCATCCTAAGGTTGCCTGAAAGAGATCGCTCTTAGCGATAAGGCCGCCAGTTGTCGCACTAGTTTTAGGTGTTGTAATCCTTTTGTTTGTAATTTATGGTGTGAACAATAAAGAGTTTGTCTATCTATCTATTTAATTGAGCTGAAATTTGGTATACCTATAAAACTCTGATGACCATCAATAAAAGTTAATCTGCAATAAAAATATGTTGCAAAATTATTTTTTCACTCATCTATTTTTATATTCCTTTCTCACTCTACTCTACCCTACTACCTATACCAACCAAATACATATCGAATAGTTTTCTGACCCGCTGTCTGTTTTGGTGGTAAATAAGTCCCCAGAGTTTTTTTTTTTAATACTATAATAGTTCGGGCTATAAGGAAAGGGTATGTAGCCGAAGTAGAGCTCATACTATGAGCTCTTAACATTTTCCGTGATGAATTGAATAATACCTAAGTTTTAAGAAGTCTAGCATAAAATAGCGATCAAAAACTGTCATTATTATAAGCAAACTAGAGCCCTTGCAGTTCAGCCTGGCTACAATTAATTTAGGTAGATAGATCAGCAGCATCAACAACCACTTAGTCATTTTTAGCAGATTATCAAATACTAGCTGTTCCCTGCCACGCTTCGCTGTGGATAAAAAAAATAAAAAAATATAGCCTATGTCACTTTGGAATAATGTAGCATTCGAATGGTGAAAGAATTTTTGAAATCGGTCCAGTAGTTTTTGAGTTTATTCCACACAAACATCCAAAAATACAAAAATACAAATCTTTCCTCTTTATAATATTAGTATAGACTAGCTGATCCTCGGGATTTCGTGACCGGTGCTGCTCAACATTTGCCCACGCAGACTTGGGCTATAAATATAGCCTATACTTAGCACTCAAGAATAATCAAATTTTTGATAAGTGATAGATTTTTACAACCGGACTAGTAGATTCGGAGATTACAAACTTTACCTCTAGGTTAGCACCTATACAAAAAAGAACATTTCTTAATAAAATTTCAATCTAGCCTCAGGCTAATAAGTAATTTAAATCTAACTTAAATTAGGTAACTAATTACTAAGAATGTGTCACATAACACTTTTCTTGTTGTTTCTATTAAAGCACCCTATACCTATAGATTATACAGAACATCCAACACAACTCAATAGATAAGTTTATCGTATATCTTTACTTTAAGAGCCTTTTTTTATTTATTTTCTCTAACGTAACGAAAAAAATGATAAAAGGCTTATACATTATTCACGCATGTCGACAATTGTGCTCAGCCCAACAGCGAACGTTCTAGACCGAGTTCTCAGTCGCTGCGAGTCTCTTCAGCGTCGTAGTCATTTATCCAAACGATTGTACCTTTACTTCAGTGTAAATTGTAAAGGGGGAACGCAGAATTCTAGACTCTAGCTCGCTGTGGGGATCACGGGACTTCAGAGCTCAAATTTTAGTATTTGGCGTAACAACATAAACCATTTCATAATAATTATTCATGTACCTACCTACCTACGTTAGGTATTTATTACACTGTTAGATATTTTTATGGGCTTAGTTGCTTGAATTAAAATAGAATTATTTTTATTTAATGTTACGAGTATTTAAAGGACAGGTATTAAAGATTATTTGGTTGGCCTTTACTCGTAAGGACTTTTTTGTAGTACACCTACAAACTATAAAAACGTAGAATTGCAGAGATTAAATAGCGAGATATTGAAAGCATTCCAAAATATCATCAAAACACTTATCTATGAACTCATAAACAAAGGCACAATTCATAGAAAAATGGTAGCCACGACCCAAACTAATTGCAACCAAAACAAGATCATTTGGAAAGTGAGTAATTTCTATAAAGTAAACAATATTGGAAACAATGAGATATACAGATACAGGCAACCCTGTTTTTCTATTTCTTAATGAGGATCCAACCCTAATGACTATCGTGAGCATAAAATGTAAAGCATCAATTGAAAATGCATCAGTTGCAAAGTTTACTTGCTATCGAAAGGTTTTGAGCCGCAGTTTAGTGCTTTGAAACCCAGTGTTTGATTTAAGACTCTTTTGCTGTGACTTTAAGTAGATATTTGTCCGGCTTTTTCCTATCAAAGCCAGACTTAGTCTGCTTTGATTCACGGCAAAAACCTGTCATTATGCAACGAAGTTATTCGGAAATATGGCCAATACCAATTTGACATTTGACGTCAATTTAAGTAGGTTTTAATCGACTGGTGAATTATTTCAGTCGGAGAAAACCTGCTTTGATTGAAGTTAGATAACTTCGCAAGATTTTCCAGTGTTTTAACGAAGATTTTAGTAAATTGTTGTAGATTTAAGTAGATCTTTTCTGGCTTTGTCAATCGAAAGCCAGAGAGCTTCTACTGAAGTTTTATTACAATGAAAGAATACGAAAAAGTTGGCGACGAAGAATACGAAAATTGTGTTTTGATGTAAAGATAGAAAGGTGCTTGTATTCATGAAGCTCGATTTATTAGTTTTTTATCATAATTTTACTACTTATTTTAAAATTGTCGAAAACTGTTGAACAAACATGTTGGGTTTTATGTGCGAAATTCGTCATTCTCATTATCTATTGTTGTTGTATTTTTTTTTATTATAATTTACAGGCTAGGCGTTTGACCACAGTTCACCTGATGTAATAATGGAAGATCATCATGATATAACTTGAAATGGTATCGGCTTTCAAATGAGGCTGCTGAACACGCCGTTACACCTACTCGTACTTAAGTACCAAAGCCGTCAATAGGCGTGACGAAAGATTTTAAAATCCTCTTCCATAATGTGAGTACACATTTACAATTTACAAAAAAGCCTTTATTTCGGTAATAAACTTAAGTTTAACGAAGTTTGAAGCCATTTTTCACATATTTTTTCAACAGTGCCCGAAAACAGCTTGCTTGTGTCATGGCGTCGATTTGACGTCACGGCATTGTGTCATGTCATTGTGTCTATGCGTGATGAGCAGCGGATGACCTGAGTTCACTTTGGCGTGACGTCATACGCTGTGATTGTTGTTTCTGACAAGATGGCCGATTGCTGTATTTTAATGTTTTAATTTATTGAAAATCTTAGTACCTAATGTTTTTTAAAAATAAAACTAAACATGTGTTTTAAATTTTTTTAATCTGGCTAGTCCCCTGAAAGCATTGAATCGGCGATTTTTTGATACTGTCGTCATGCATATTCTCTTTGATAAATCGTTGTTAGTTATGTTTATTTTTTTAGCATTAGTGTACCTACCTATTATAGGTAAATTTTGTAGAAAATAGTGATGGTGTATCTTCAGTAATTCTGTTGAAGGTATAAGTAGATTTTGGACGGCTTTTTTTAATACATAAAGGCGTCTGAATTCTTCTTATATTTTTGTCAGAACTGGCAACGTTCAGCGAGTTTAAGTTGGTGGTGTATTTTCCTCTTTAAATGGTTTCGAACTCCTTTCTAAACAAATAGGTTACGACTTTTATGAACAAATCTTGTTATGTTTTTTCCAAAATTTTATTTGTAGCAAAACACTGTAATTGCTAATTAAAAATTAAATAAATAATTGCATTTCTTATTCAGTTTGTTATTTTTTTCCTATATCTGCGATACAGGTCTTTCCATAGCTCATATCTTTCAGGATTAGGCGTCGGTCCAAACTCTAGGATATCATCAAATTTCAGGAAGTTTAACCCCTGTTTTGTGCTTGGCTTCCATTTTACTGGTAAGTCTTTATCTGATGGTGGAGTTGGGTCTCTGAAAAATTAAGATCATTAGTTAGTAGGTACATACAAATTAGTGCTAAAGAATTCAAGAGAGTAAGGTTTCGAAGACTCGGGCGATAGTTTTTTTTGGACATTTCAGGAAACGGTCAAAATTAGATAATTAACTACTAAGTGTTTCCTGTAAGGAGTTTTAGACAAGCATGTTCGTATTTCAATATATAATATGTTTAAAAGATAGGTACTAACTGCTCAAAGTTAGTCACCTCTTAAAATGCTCTGACAATTTCTCGCTGACGAGTTTTCACGAGCGAAAACAAGAAGGAGAACTTAAACAGTGATTAAGTTTAAGCAGGCTTTATAAGAAAAGGCCAATCTATTTTACTAATTACTTAGTCTTCTTCATCTACTTTTATAAAATATGTAAAAATGAATCGCTGTTTGTTAGTCTCGGTAAAACTCGAGAACGACTTGACCGATTAGGATAATTATTTTTGTTTTGTTAGCCCCAATTCAGCGAAGGGTATAACAGAACAAAAAGCGGGTGAAACCGGGGGGTGCAGCTAGTTTGTAATAAAATAATTCTTACCCGTATTTTGCAAAGTTGGTCCACATTTTAGTCATCCAGTCAATCATTTTCTGGTCCCGTTCATTTATTTTGAACGGCCATATAAATGAAGTGAATGTGTATAACATATCGTCACCGTGACTCGCGCCAGGCTCAATTCTACCTTTGCCAAACATTGATTTCACTAAATTCCTCCCACCGGAATATTTAAAGTGATAATTATAAATCGGAGCATTTATTTTGCTTATCATCATTTCAGATTCTTGTACAACTGATATATCAAAAAATATATCACCAAACAATTCCTCTAGAGGATGTAGAGTTTCAGTGCTAACGTCTTTATCTCCGAAGTAAAATTCTTTTACTCTCTTTTCCACTGCTTTAGCTTCGGTTTTAGATGCAAATTCCAAGTCAGGAAAGTCGTAGAGTTCTTTATTATATTCTTTTAATGTTTCTTCAGTTTCTAGAGCTCTTAAGTAGAAGCCTTCTCTGTCCGTGTATCCGTACATAACAGACATATTTTTAGGTTTTCTTGCTATAATATCATACGGCAGTTCAGTGTAGACCGCTTCAACACCAGGGAAAGCTTTCTCAACACATGGACTAGGCATCAGATTGGATCTTACCAAATGGATCACTGGATCGGACGATGGTGATGCATACGTCACTAAATCTGAGAGTGGAACCTCTGATAGGATCTTGTACAGTTCTTTTGGATCATTACTGCTGTAGCCCAGACGTTTCGCTATGGCTGAAGCGATTTTGACTCCATCTAAGCTGGACATGAAAGCTAGGGCTGACCCACTTTGTGCTATAGCTCTGTTGAATAGTCCGTGTGTCGCTTCGCTAGCGACAAGTATAGATGATGATATACTCCCAGCACTATGCCCAAATATGGTAACATTATCAGTATCACCGCCAAATGCTGCAATATTCTTCTTAATCCACCTCAAAGCTGCAATTTGGTCTTTCAGTCCAGTATTCCCAGGCGCTTCTTCGATGCCCAAGCATAAGAAACCAAGAGCCCCAAGTCTATAGTTTAACGTTACAAGGATAACGTCATGTTTGACTAGAAATTCTGGTCCTGCCATCATTCTACCGCCAGATCCCACCATGAAGGCTCCTCCGTGGATGTAGACCATGACCGGTAGAGGTTTCTTTGCTTGTGCCGGTACGTAAACGTTGACTCTCAGGCAGTCTTCTGTGCCGATGAAGCCGATCTCCATAGCTTGGGGGCAGTGGTAGTGTCCGAGGACAGCTTTGTAGACTCCGTTCCATGATGGCGCTGGAAGTGGCGCCTGAAAATATTAAAATGGGAAGGTTAAAGCTTGCTTTACTATAGCTTTTATTATTACACATTTATACTGTCATAGTTAGTACAAGCGTACGTTACATCAATGGTTTACGTCTAATTTTAGTACTGTTTTGAATATACTTTTAGAAGATTTTATGGCTAGCAAGCCCTTGATTCAGATGTTCTAAAAACGTTCAGATTTATTTTTTTATTTACTTAAAGAGCTTGGTCTGGTCACTGAGGGACCACACCATTCAGTAAAGTCGCCACAACAAAAATACCTATACATAATATTATCATTTAAAATAGATAAAACAAACAACTATTTTGAAAGTCCAACGCTACTTACTTATTGATCCAAAATTTGTGCCTCGTCGGACTCTGGGCAGACTAAAGGGTTGATTACACGTATCGAGTACAGTGACGAGACAGTGCCCTCGGCCAAGTACTCGATTTGTATAAACCGTTTGACGAGGCGAGACAGTCACTAGTACCATGATTTGTTTGGTCAGCCGAGTATGCCCATTTACTGTCTCGCCACTGTACTCGATACATGTAAGACGCTAATTAATAAATATTCTGTAATATTACAGAATAGTTGTAGGACTCACTTGAAACCGCCCTCGAGTCGTAGCATACGGTATTCCTGTATACTCAAAAAGTTTTCCATCTGCACTTATTTTTCCAGTCAGCAAACCTTGGTCTATCTTCACCACTGTCGTCGGCTGTTCTACTAAATTTGCCGCAAACAACGTAAAAAGAATCGTATTTTTTGCACTGAACATTTTTCTAAACATTATTTAGCACATCACAAAAACTAGCAATAAATACCAGCTTACGCACTAGGACAAATTCAAGTGCGTTAAAGTTAGTACATTGTATGTAGGTATACCTAATGTTGTGTTGTGGTATATTTTGACCGTGTCCTTACACCGATACCAAACTTTATCTACCTAGACGATTAGATACCTCGGGTATTATAGTCAATTTATCATAATACGTATTACGTATGTAGTCTGAGGCGTCTGATTGGTTACTACCTGAATATAATGCTGAGTCATCATTACTACGCTTTGTTTTGATAGCTACTAGCTACACACCTGATGTGACTAAGGGGGCCTTCTATTAATCGTGTGACGTTTCTAACAACTTTTTCAACTCCTCTTCCCCCCTAGTGATACTTGGTGAGGTTATAAATTGCCCCCCCCCCCTCTAAACGCGCAATTATCACGTGTATTTTTTTAGTATACTTACATTGTCTTTAAACATTTTCAGAATTTAACAAAAAAATAAATACACGTGATATCTCACTATACCCCCCTGCCCTGCCCTTTATGATATTTCGTGATGTCTTCCGAAACCCCTCTTTTACCTCACGTGATTAATGAACGATCCATAAAAGGTTTGATTGGAACTTCATATGTAGAAGATATATTTTTGAGGTCAATACAAATTTATTTATTGCTCCTAATGTGCTCCTAATTTATTTTTGTATTAATCTTTATTGCTCCCATGGTGGTAGGTAAGTACTAAAATTAAGAAAAGTAATACTTAATAACCAAATCGGGAATGCAGTTTGGTGTTGCAGCTACATATCTATCGTCTACATCCAAAATTTAATTACACGATTCAATAGTTAAAGGATCAAATAATTCATTCACGTATTTACGTAAAACATACGGCTGTCGACGATACAGCCACACCCCGTTTTCTTTCACAGCTTTTCAGGAACCATTCTAGGAAAAGTTAGGGGTTTTCAGCTGGTAAGTACTAAATGTAATAATATCTAGGACTAGAATTCCCTGTGTGTCTTAGGATCTTACTTACTTTATAATTGTAAGTTTGTATACTTTGTATGTTTAGATGTTTCTTGCACAATCACGCAAAAACAGCAGTATGGATTTGTGTAAAATTTCGTATAAAAGTAGCTTAAGCTTAGATAATATACATGTAGACTATACTATTTTTCCTGAAAAAAGAAGCAGTTCCTGCAGGACAGCCAATAAAACCGCACTGCATAGCTTGTAAATTAAAAATTGTCCTTTTTGACGTAGGTATCCGTTAATGGAAAACCTGACTAATTTATGTTGTGTTTTAATACATGGCCCAAAATGTGAGTGTTATAAGTTTGTCAGCAATGTATGTTTGTGAGTCTGTCTAGTATTTAGCTCTTAAACAGGTCAACCGATTTGGATGCGGTTTTTTTAATTGAAAGCTTTTTTAGGGGTGGTTCTTAGACATGTTTTATTTAAATCGGTTTAGCTATGTCGACGTTGATGATTTTTTAAATCTTTTGTATAAAAATGAATTGCTGTTCGTTTGGCTGGCTACTCGAGAACGGCTGGACCGATTTCTCTAATGTTGATCTTGAAATATTTGTGGAAGTTCAGGGAAGGTTTAAAAGATATAAAAAAACAACGGGTGAAACCGCCGTGGTAGCTAGTTTTTAATAAATAAATGGTTGTATAGAAGACTTGTGTACCATATCACCTGCTTCAAGCTTTGTTCTAAAGAGCGGCGTAACAAGGAACTTCCTATTTACAATTACATATCCGGCGGAAGTATGACCGCTTACTCAGAGGATTGATTTTAATTGCATTAACTTTGTTTTGTTTTGAGTTTTCTGCGAAGTCGGTTCTGGGAGTTTTTCTGGCGAGTGAGATATCTCGGTCACCGTCGCACTCATTAGAAATGTCATAAGAGTGAGTGTGACCGAGGTCTCGATAGTTCAGAAATTTTGACGTAAAATACGCAGTGTTCGATAAAAAATAATAAACAGATGACGTTTAACACTCATAGCTCCCCCTAAGATAACCTGTGTCGGGAATGTCATGGAACACACATAAGACAAGGACAACTAACACTTAGACCCAGAGCAGATATTTAAACTGATCAATCAAACATCTACCCGGCCGGGAATCGAACCCGGGACCTCTGGCTTATAATTAAGGCTTACTACAGCTGAGCCAAAAAGGTAGACGAACACTGAAAAGTCGAAAATGTATGAACAATGCAGTTTTCCTTCTACGCCCGACAGCCGCTGTCCCATTTCGCATACATGTATCCAGCGGATGTTCGCTGCGTTACGTCAAAGTGTGTTAGGTATAGGTACAGATTCAGAATCCCCGGTCTGAGCTGGGTGGCCCTGGGGCCTCATCAGCCAGGCGTGAGAACGTGGGGACTTGCGGATGCAAGGGTCCACGTCCGCGAATCACATAGATCTTACAAGCCAAATGCACGTCAGTGCATCCGATTTTATTCAAAGTTTGTTCAGAAAGCTGCGTGATTTTGTCTTCGCGATTTCAGGGTTGGTCCCGTAGTGAAAGATGATCATAGTGATCCTTTTTTGATTTAGCATACCCTTTTCTTAGAACTCTGTATAGTGCTTTTCACACATGGAAGACTTAAAGTTTCTTAGTTATGAATAACTCTAAATGAATTAACGGACATAATTACAGGCTAAGTAACTTTTCTTTTTTAAGTCAAAATTCAAAAAAATACTGTCTGATCGCAGGCGCAGCTAGCCGGATACAGATTCACACAATTTCAAAAACCTTCTTTATGCTTAGCGCCCAATTTATGTATAGAGTTCAGGGGAGAGCCACGGTCGTATTTCCTGAAACAAACCTTTTAGGGGCTTCCATGGGAAATATAAGTTTCCTGCTTTGGCCGCCTCTACAGATACGATGGTCGCGCTATTGTGCAGATGTAATATAGCCGTCAAATATTAGCTCAATCAATGGCTCAACACAGAAGCCAGTGATCCCACACCTCCCTTCGTTCTCAATGGAATAACTAGATAATATGACCACGGCTATTTAAAGCTAATCAAACTTCGTTAGGGAGTAGTCTTGCGGCAGACGCTGTAGTGGGGAGACGTGAACCGCCATCTTGAATTCAGTCAACTTTTTAAGTCGTAACGTGCGCCCGTGTGTTTTTGCCAGTGATATTTTGATTTCAATAGTGACAGTTTTTTGGCGGCACGTCGGTTAGAGCTGCCATATTTAAAAAAATAGTGCGGTTTCGGCGGGTTTTCAACGTTTACGTGAGTGAAAACTTATTTTTTGTTGTTTACTATTTTGTTTACTTGCACTTCGTAGGGGTAAACTTTGCTGTTAATGTTTTAAACAGTCTTCGTTTTTGGACGTTTTAATGTGCGGTTTTTCCCAAATGTTTCGAGTCCCGAAAAAATTCACAACTCGAATTTATTTATACAATTGCTGTATAAACGAATCAGCAAATTTCGCATATTCCAAGAGGAAAATTAACAAGGATAATGGTATATTCACACATTTCTAACTGCCTTACGTATGGGATGACGTGTCGACGTATATAGAGCATGCAAGCATGACTCACGCATCTCTAGGTGTCGTTAAATTAGGCTTGATTAGTGTACAGTATGCCGGTTAGCAAGTTTTTAAATTTTGAGGAATAGTAGGTTTGAACTTCAAATCGAGCAGTTGTTTCATGGGAAGTTTCTCATATTTTTCGTAGCGACGCTGACGGTTTAACAACTAATTTTGACAGTTAGCAAAAATAATAGAAACCGTTATGGCTTCGGTCTTAGCGATAAGACCATCTTTTTGTATATTTAATGCGTTTGTACTTTTTTTGTGACGATTCCCGACCGAATAACGTATATGGGCCCAAATTTCAAACACTAAACCGCTTTTTGCCCAAATCATTTGCCGGTATAACAACTTTCAGTATATTTTGTAACTCTATTGAACATCACTAAGTTACAAAAAAAAAAAACAAAGAAACTCATAAAAGCCGCATAAAAAACACTATAAGCCATTTATCTCAAATTAAAAAGTTATCAATGACAGTAATGCTCCATTCAAAAACTGCATCTTTGTTAAAACCGTCAATGAACAAATAAGTAATAGACATGGCACTGTTTACAGGGCGTAGAGGCGATAACGTCAGGGTGGCAACTTGATACGAAAGGGCAAAAGTTAAAGATGAGCATTATAAATTGATAAGTAAGCTAGTGTGATGAACTTATCGGACGTAAACACCCGTTCTTATTTATTTATAGCCAGTGATGTTTAGACTCTAAGTCATTTTGCAGTATTTTTATCGATTCGAATTGTATCGATTGGTGAAGAATTATTTTTGTGGCAGCTTTTAAATTTCGAACGAATTGTGCGTCAGTGCTAGGTTGGGGTAAGTATTGTTTATTCTGTGGTTCTCTTATTATATTTGATTTGTATGAATTTAAGTGCCTACAAAATTAAAATTGTTTGTCATAGTAAATTTGTAACTAGCGTCGCTCTGTGGTTTTACTCGCATCGTAGAGTAGGTAACCATCTTTTTTTTCGATTTAAAAATTAATGTAAGTGTGAATTCAGGGTATAAGTTACCTCTAGTAACATTTCATCTAAAATCCTTTCTAACGTTTCAGAGCGAGTAAGTAACAAACAAACACACACTCTTACTCACAAACTTTCGCATATTTTATTACTATACCATTTCCAAGCACCTAACTGTAGTTAAACAAGAATGTAATTGGCAGTTAACAAACCAAAAAAAAAACATTTAATAATTAAAAACTTCAAAAACGTTCAAATAAGGAACATAAGCTCGCCACTGAAAACGAATTTTCATAAAAATATAGGATTTTGAACTCTAATAACATTGTAATAAGAATCATGACATGTGTCAGCTACCGAAATCGAGTGCCGCTGGTCATTCATCCCGCTACCATATGGACGAACACGTAGCCCTCACAACGAGCATGAGATAGAATTGACACGTGGTTATTTGAATAATTTTGTATGTACATTCTATAGGTATCTATCTAAGTGTGTTTTATAAAAGTACAACGAAATAAGAACACTTGGATGCCTAGTTCGATGTAAAACTTGATAGTCTAGTCAGGACAAAATGTTTAGGTAAAGTTTTGCAATTGAATTTTGAGCCACTGTCATTGGCAATATAGTGACTCCGATCACAGTACAAGAAAAGCTTAAATAGGGTTTTTATTGTTTGCACCAGAAAAAAAAGCAAAAATAATATTGTTCAAATAATAGTGCAAAAAATAGCGACGTCATCTTTTGTTTAGTTCAAAAAATCTTCCTGTAGTTTATATTCAAATTTGGAAGCATAAATGTATAAATTTTGACCATAATAAAAACAGTTTGGCGGCGCGACCGCCTGTAAATCGGAAGAAGTAATTGTATTTTTCCTTTTATGAGTCAATGTCTTATGAATCGTCGTAGGTATTATAATAAAACACTTAATTATGACCTACATGACAAAAAAAGCTCAGTAAAAGTATTAAAAACAAGAAGAAATATGATTAATAAATGCATAAATTCTCAAATGAATTATTTTTCAATCTCTTACCTTACCATCCCCGAAATAATATCCTCAAGCATCGTAAAAATAAATTAACAAAATAATTTGTGCACGACTGTTTTTTTAACGCGAATAAGTTCGCGTTTACCACAGACTGCAAAGGAACCGCTATATAGTGGTAGGCCTGGCCTTTGGGTCAATTTAAAGATGTCAAAGGGCCAGATTTAAGTGCTCCATCATCCAATAAACCAACCAATCGGGCCTCACCTCAGCTCAGCTATTATAGAATTAGCTTTAATTGTTGCTAGAGATTGCTTGCTAGGGCTGCCACTAATTCCTTTAAGCGTTAATAGGATCAAACTCACCAGTGGTAGTTATTGGTCGATAAATTTGACGTTTATCGATAAAATTGGTTATATCGACCAAAAATGACGTTTATAGTTTAGAAACGACATAAACTTTGATATCGAGATTTAAAGATTCTGGTTTGACAGGATATAAGTAGCGCTAACGCGCATAAAATTTGTTCTATATTTTGTCAACAAAACTACAAAACAAAGTGTTAAAATCGCAAAAGTAAAAAATCTAGGATGTAAAACTAACTTATGTATCCAAAAAACCGTGTAAAGCCATAAATCAAGACTTATTTTAAAGGTACACCTGGCAAAAAAACTGCGTACAGTCAAAAACTAAGCGTCATTTGTTATCCAATTGCCATGTCTAGAAGTTTTTCAAGTCTACGGCGCGCGGATGCGACCAATTGAGCAATTAAACTCTGAATAAGTTTGCTTTCACGGTTTGCCTGCATGGGCACGAGTTAGTTTAATACCTAAGTCTGTGGTGTGGTATATATAGATAAATCTAAAAAGCCTCACCCTTTGCCCTAATCTAAATAACTATCTCACAGTGCAACCGTGCAGTTTGCAACTGTGCAATTTTCAATTGTGCAGTTTGCAGTATGCAGTATGAAAATGTGCAGTTTGCAAGCTGTGTTTCGGGTGAACTATGTTCCTACTTCCTATGTACTAGCGACTAGTTCGACAGATTTTGAGTTACGTAGTGTCGTTAAATTCGTTTTTATCGTTGAGTGTCATAGGCTACATTTTGCTGTAGGCATTTTGTCTTCATTTAATAACAAATTCATCAAATTCCAAACCTTATTTTTCGATGTGAAAAATAGAGTCGCAATACTTGTTAATAAAATGTGAAACCGTATATTTTTAATTTTTCTTGTAAAAATAGAGTCGTTTCTAATTTTTAAATCGATTAAACTTTAGCCTTTTTTCAATGTTAAATTAAGGAAGAGAGTCGGTTAGCGCCACGCATGCCTATATCAATTAAGCAGTCTGGGTTCACAATTATGAGTAATACTTGTAACTGACGACCGGCGCAAGCGCAGGTTTGTTGCTAAGCGACGATTTTTAACTGAAATTTGTAGAAAGAAATATGAGACGTAGAAAAATATGGTTTACTAATACCGTGATAATTAAGATCTTTTAGCTAGTGTGCAACGTATTATAAAATAATATTCTTGCAAAATTGTAAAAGTAAAAAGCCAAATTAAACGGTTTTTGTTATTTTGATGTGAAACATCTATAACCGCACGTAAAACCGATTTCTGGCGTGGCGACGCATGCCGTGGCGACGCGTCGCCACGCTATATGATGGTATATATATACAGCCTATATGCAGTAGTGTGTACGGTGTGGCGACGATTATAAATTATAATTATTATTATTATATAATTTTTATTATAATATAATTTAGTAATTATGTTCTTTTCTGCATACTTATTACTTTTACAAAATAATGTCGATGTTTCACATCTGCCAGGCGTCCCGTGACGGCTCACATTTTTTTATATTATATTCTAGTGAATATCGATTTAAGTAATAAGTCCGCCTTTTCTGCCTTTGGTGAAGAACGTTACAGCAGAAAGAAGAGAACGATCGACGAACGAACAAGATAAAAGAAAACCGAAGAAAATGTGACCTAAATCTTGTTACTAAGTACTAGTGCCGCAGGAGTGTTGCTTATTTCTCCTGCTGCCTAAGTGCTTATCAATGAGGATTTAGTTATCTCGACCAAAAGAAAAGAGCGAGAAGAAAAGAAGAAAGAAGAAAGAAAAATTGCAATTGCATGTTTTACAAATCCGTAGCATGTTCCGTAGCTTTGAGGGTAGGGAAATTTTCGGTTATTTTACGTGTGATTGAGGGTAGGAAAATTTTCAGTTGTTAATAGGTGTTGAAAGTTTCAGGTGGTTCAAAAATGTATACAGAAGATATACAGTGTTATAAGGAAAGGGCATGCTATTTTCGGCTTAGCATACCCTTTGGTTAAAACGCTGGATGTTATCATACGATCATCACAGCGAGCACGAACTTTTTGAACCTCTTTTTGACTCGTACTCTTATAATTTCAATAGGGCGTAAGTGCAACAATTTATTGGACATGTATTTAATTTTTTGCGCTTACATAGCACTGCACGATTTTGTGATAAATAATATTTCCGCCAATTTAAAACTAATTTGCAAATCGTCTATAAAGCGAACAATAAATAAGATTACCAATTGTGAGACGATTCTGATCAATTGAGATCGTATATTCCGCGACCCATTGTGCAGAGGATATCACAATTGCACCAATTGTTCGGTATCCGCACTCAGTACGTAGTTCAGTATCCGCAAGCCTTGAGAAGTCTTTTACTATCAATCAAGTCCTATTAGATGGCAATTCAAATCACCCTATGCAACCATCGCCTAATAAAATATAACACGCGACAATTGCATAACAAGCATCAGGGCTATCCTGAGCGTGATTTTGCGATATGGGATACGTCCGTCAATTTAAAACAGATTTGCAAATCGTCTATAAAGCGAACAATAAATAAAATTACCAATTGTGAGACGATTTTGATCAATTGAGATCGTGTATTCCGCGACCCATTGTGCAGAGGATATCACAATTGCACCAATTGCTCGGTATCCGCAGTCAGTAACATCTCACGCGACAATTGCATAACAAGCTTCAGTGCTATCCTGAGCGTGATTTTGCAATATGGGATACATCCGTCAATTTAAAACAGATTTGCAAATCGTATACAAAGTAAACAATAAATAAGATTATCAATTGTGAGACAATTTCGATCAATTGGGGTTGCATATTCTGCGACCCGTTGTACAGAGGATATCACAATTGCACCAATTGTTCGGTATCCGCAAGCCTTGAGAAATCCTTTACTATCAATCAAGTCCTATTAGATGGCAAATCAAATCACCCTATGCAACCATCACCTAATAAAATATCACACGTGACAATTGCATAACAAGGATCAGTGCTATCCTGAGCGTGATTATGCGATATGGGATACATCCGTCAATTTAAAACAGATTTGCAAATCGTCTATAAAGCGAACAATAAATAAAATTACCAATTGTGAGACGATTATGATCAATTGAGATCGTGTATTCCGCGACCCATTGTGCAGAGGATATCACAATTGCACCAATTGCTCGGTATCCGCAGTCAGTAACATCTCACGCGACAATTGCATAACAAGCTTCAGTGCGATCCTGAGCGTGATTTTGCAATATAGGATACATCCGTCAATTTAAAACAGATTTGCAAATCGTATACAAAGTAAACAATAAATAAGATTTTCAATTGTGAGAGAGGATATCACAATTGCACCAATTATTCGGTATCCGCAAGCCTTGAGAAATCCTTTACTATCAATAAGTCCTATTAGATGGCAAATCAAATCACCCTATGCAACCATCACCTAATAAAATATCACACGCGACAATTGCATAACAAGCATCAGTGCTATCCTGAGCGTGATTATGCGATATGGGATACATCCGTCAATTTAAAACAGATTTGCAAATCGTCTATAAAGCGAACAATAAATAAAATTACCAATTGTGAGACGATTTTGATCAATTGAGATCGTATATTCCGCGACCCGTTGTGCAGAGGATATCACAATTGCACCAATTACTTGGTATCCGCAGTCGGTAACATCTCACGCGACAATTGCATAACAAGCTTCAGTGCTATCCTGACCGTGATTTTGCGATATGGGATACATCCGTCAATTTAAAACAGATTTGCAAATCGTATACAAAGCAAACAATAAATAAGATTAGCATTGTGAGACAATTTAGATCCATTGCGGTCGTATATTCCGCGACCCATTGTGCAGAGGAAATCGCAATTGCAACGATTATTCAGTATCCGCACTCGGCTCGTTACCAAGCCTTGAGAAGTCCTTTACTATCAATCAAGTTCTATTAGATGATAAATCAAATTACCATGCAACAATCACCTAATAAAACCTCACACGCGACAATTGCATAACAAATATCAGTGCTATCCCGATCGTGATTTTGCAATATGGAATACATCCGTCAATCTAAGACAGATTTGCAAATCGTTTATAAAAGCAAACAATAAATAAGATTAGCAATTGTGACACGATTGCTATCAATTGGGGTCGTATATTCCGCGACCCGTTGTGCAGAGGAAATCGCAATTGCACCAATTGTTCAGTATCCGTACTCGGCTCGTAACCAAGCCTTGAGAAGTCCTTTACTATCTAATCAAGTCCTATTAGACGGCAAATCAAATCTCCCTATGCAACCATCACCTAATAAAACATCACACGCGAACAATTGCATAACCAAATAGAAAATTGCAATCTCAATGACAAAATTGCTTTCAAATACCCCTCAACGAATCTCATCCGCTGCGTTTCAAATCTGCGGGCGCGACTCTGGCCAATTTATCCAGACCTATTACGCGTTGAAGTATCAATGGCTCGGGAGGTCACGTTAACTGGTCGGCCCGTATGCCAGTTAACTCAATAAAGTCCCCTTGGATTTTAATGGTGAATGAAAAGGAGCGTCAACTATCGCAAGTACGTCTTCCTGTTAGGGCGGATGACGGCGATTGGTCCAATTGTGGGCTCATTCACCAATCAGCGGCGGCTGGGGCCAATTTAGACTTAAATCTTGGGTGACATACTTTTACACTTTATCCTTTATCGATTTACTTGCATGGATTAAGGATCAGCTCTTTTTAAACCAGAAGTTGACTAAACAAAAAAAGTTTCAACATAGTTCATCTACAGTCCGGCAAGTATAACTTGGCGCGGCTGTGCGCCACTGTGTACTTTTATAACTGCTTCTCTTGTACCACTTTTTATCACTTTAGGCATGATGATAGCACAGTAGCAAATATAATAGTAGCAAAAATATTCGCAACGATGTTTACTATGAACTCGGAAGTGTCAAAGTGAATTTTCAAGATTGCCGATTTAGTTCCTCAAATCGCCACCGCCAACTTAAACTTGTGGCACTGTACTTTATAAATAGTACTTACAATGTAATACTTTTTAAATTGTTACAGTTACGCAGTTAAAATATTTTTCATTTGATCAAAATTCAAATGAGTTTGAACTTAACTTCAATACAAACTTAGAATCAAACAAAATTAATTAAACGGGACTTATACATTACTTTGTTTTTAAAACTTATTTTATTTATTCGTTTACCAAATTTTGACTTTGAAATCGTTTACTTAACCCTCTATTGTTGACATTTAACTTTTTAACTAGTTGTCAAAAACAGTTATTATTATTTTTTAATTAAATTATTAGGACTTCATTTTTTTTTACTTTTATTTTTTGATTCGCGTTCACCAAAATTTAATTTAGCAATAAGTAGTTTACTTCAGCGTCTACTATTGACATTTAACCATAGAGTAGTACTGTATTAATTGAGATTAACTATTTAACTAATTAAATTTAACTATTTAACTAGTTTTCAAAAACAGTTAAGTTTTTATCGCCTTGGCAAGTTCGGTTAACGATTTCGATTAACTTTGGTCTGATATAGAAGATATATGCTAATAGGACAAATAACATAGATACTACTCAAGAGCTTTAGGTTTTAAAATAATTAAAATCAGTTGTTCCATACATTTTGTCGAGTGTCGTTGACATTTTTCTATGGAACAGCTGATTTTTTTGTCGATTTCATGGTTGGTCCCATAGTAAAAGTTGTTCATAATGATCAGTACCCCAGTGATGAGCCCTCAGGCTTAGCATACCTTATAACCCTGTAGTTATATAGTTCAAGATAATAAAGTTCTTAACCCTAAAACTTAACCCTTAACTTAAAACGTAATACTAATGATACTTCAGATACAAATTATTTAGATTAAATACATTTATTGAAGAGAAGTAACAATAAACAATGTATAAATGCAACAATTATTTGAACTTAACACCTTCTTAGTCTAATGTACAAAAACTTTTTATTTAATTATAGGCTTGCGTTTGACCGCCATCTTGCCTGGTTGTAATGAGTTGATTACACCTAACGAGTACAGTGGCGAGACAGTAACTGGGCGTACTCGTCCGAGCAAACAAATCATGGTTCTAGTGACTGTCTCGCCTCGTCAAACTGTTTATACAAACCGAGTACTCGGCCGAGGGCACTGTCTCATAGAATGTGCATAGAATTCAAAATTGAATTGGAAATTGTTAATTATTATTTATAAACTACCAAAACTATTTGACTGTGTACATAATGAATACCCGATGTGGGTAAACTGACAATTTTAATTTTAATTTTCATTTAGCTTATAAATTACAATGTATCAGTTGTTCAATGAATATATCTGAATCTGAATCTCGAATGTACTCGTTACGTCTAATCAACCCATAAGCAATGATGCGGTCTACGATGGAGCACGCTTGCCTAGAAGAAACCCATTCAGGAATTACGAACACATTTTAAGTTGAAAATCAGTTTCAAACGCGTCGCACCATATGGGATAAAAATTCGAAATTTGACATGGCGGTTAAATTTTAACTAACTATTTTTGACAACTGTACAGTAAGTTAGATACCAACAATGGACGGTTAAAATTATTGCCATGTTAAATTTCGGTGAACAGCCACATTTTCAATAATTATTAATAAAGAAAATCACTGAGTATTAAAAACAATTTACAGACTTTATTTACAATTTAACATTGAAAATGTTATATTTTCTGTTTCGGGGAAGCACCGAGACAAAAATCTCAGAAAAATCATTTTTTATCCCTGTTCAGCTTATGTGCAAGTACAATATTTTATCAGTAGACAAATTTGTAGAAAATTTGTTGACAAATCTCAAATTTGTCAACCAACAACCTCACATGTGTTTTTCTGGTTGAAAATATTCGATACCTGTGGAAAATCCATGTCCGTTCAATCATACAGGGGTCCTATTCTTGCGAGTGAGTTATTATCTCGGTCACTGTCGCTCTCATTAGAAATATCATGACAGGGGGGAGAGTGACAGAAATAATCTCAAACAAGCCAAAATACTAGGCCTAGCATAACTTCTAACGTAAAAAACGTAGCGAGTATTCGATAGAAAAACGTATGAACATATCGTCAGCTCACTGCAACAAGTCATTAACTGCAGAATCAGTGCCAACCTGGACGCGGCATCAAGCGCTTGAAATTACTCCTCGAAAAAGATCACTCAATAAAACTTGAGTATTCCTGTGTAGCCAAAAATGTGCCAAAACCACGTTAGTTTCCATAGCAAAATAGCAAATGACTTCTTGCACTAAGCCAACGACATGCCCGATTTGTCTATCGAATACTTTCTACGTTACGTCAGAATTAATGCACTGACAAAAATTTCACCTAAAGTACGGAGCATGACAATCACCAAAAAGTACGATGATTAGCACCAGTTTTTACGGTGACAATGACAACTATCAAAATATATGGTTTTCACCCTATAAACTGGTCCTAGTCCTAGTTTTTAAACACGCGAAATAGCCCAGTAGCGTGTAACACTTCGACATGTCTTGTTTATAACTACCCTCAAATTATGTTTTAAATGTTTTCCTAATAATTTCTAATTTTAATTAGCTTTAAGTTTTAAAAGGCGCTCTCAGCCTACAAAACAAATGTTTTATGCTAACATAACTTAGTATAATCAACGCTGAGTTGTTCATGTGTAATTTTATTTCTTATGTTAATAAAGAATTTTAAAAATCAAATCAAATCAAACATCGTAAATTTTGGTGATTGTCAGTATGCTCCGTACTTTAGGTAAATTCATCGGAATTTTGATTGCCATTTTTTTCAGTGTGGTAGGCCTGCTATAAGCCGTACCGTGGTAACACTGGTCTTCAAAATAACAATCTCTAGTTTTGCTTATATTCCACAACTTTGACTTCCAAAACCCCAATCTTTTCAATTTCGTTCACGATCACGTCCCCAGGTTTGAGATACTCCGGCGGGGTACGATACATGCCGACGCCGCCGGGCGTGCCCGTCAGGAGGATGTCGCCGGGAAGAAGGGTCATCACACTGAAATTAACAAAAAATATGAAATTAATTGTATATTTAAATATCTGTTCTAGGTCTGGGAGTTGTCCTTCTCTGTTTTCCATGGCATCCTCGTCGGAAAATCCACATGGGGACGTTACCCATTTAATTTTTTATGTATATTTTTTGAAGTTTTATCATCATCATCATCACTTTAAACCCGTAATCTGAGAATGCTGAGCATAGGCTCTCTTCTTGTACGCCACTCATCCCGGTCCAGTGCCAATCTCAACCAGGTTCGATCCGCGACCAATTACAATTGTTCAATTTAAAAAAACGACTAGAAAAGAATTGATAATGTAATCTTCAAACGACCGAACCAATTTATTAAATCATAGCTTAGAATAATCCCATCGAATCGCCTTTCAAACTAAAAAAATAATAATCAAAAGAATAAAAATTGAGTCAGCCGTTAGGGGGCTCCGATGCAACAGACAACACACAAAAGTTGAACTCGTAACAACCCTCTTTTTGCCTAGAAGGTTAAAAAGACGCTTGAAATTAGAGCATGGTCAAATTATGTTTCATTACAAAAAACTAGAATTTTGAACCACTTCGTGATGTCTGATTGAGCTAAAATTTGGTATTCGCGTGTAACTCCGATGATAATGCAATGAAAGTTAGTTCTCAAAAATATTATTTAATATTACTTTTTAGGGTTCCGTACCCAAACCAGGCTGTATCTCATGAACCGTGATAGTTAGACAGTTGAAATTTTCACAGATGATGTACTCGTATTTCAGTTGCCGCTATAACAACAAAGGGCTCACATACAACAAACGTGATTTTTTTGCCTTTTTTATAGATAATGGTCCGGAGCCCTTTGTGCGCGAGTCCGACAAGCACTTGGCCGGTTTTTTAAAATAAAATAACTCACCTAGTAAGCCGTTCCAGCACGTCAGGTATCTTATGCACCAGCTGGTCGGTTCTGCTCTTCTGTTTCAGGACTCCGTTCAGGGTGCACGAGATGGCCAGCGTCTCCGGGTCGGGGATCTCGTCGGAAGTGGTGATCCAGGGGCCGATGGGGCAGAATGTGTCCATTGACTTAGGAGAAAAAAAGAGAGAGAAATATGAGTGTTTTTTTATTCAGTTATAGGCTTGCGTATAACCGCCTGGTGGTATGCAATGATGCGGTCTACGATGGAGCACGCGCGCCTAGAAGGTACCGATCTATTTTCTTTTATTTTTTTTTTTCAGTAATAGGCTTGCGTTTGACCGCCATCTCGCCTGGAGGTAAGCAATGATGCGGTCTACGATGGAGCACGCTTGCCTAGAAGGAACATATCTGTTTTTTTTATTCAGTAATAGGCTTGCGTTTGACCGCCATCTCGCCTGAAGGTAAGCAACGATGCGGTCTACGATGGAGCACGCGCGCCTAGAAGAAACCGATTCACTCACGACTTGAAGACCTAGATTGATTGTTTTAACACGATTTTCACTCATAGCTCCCACTAGGTTTCCCTGTGTCGAAGACGCCATGATACACTCGAAGACGAGGACAACTAACACCCAATCCCAGAGCAGATACTTGAATTCATCATTCATGCAGCTGCCCAGCTGGAAATCGAACCCGGGACCGCTTCCTTAATAGAGCAGATTGATTGATTGTGCTTATTTTCAGATTTTTGCCAAAGAGAGAGAGAGAGGGGTACTGAGATTATTCGATACTAACATTGCCAAGTTGGAATTGACCAGCATTCTTGTCTTTTTGCCAGTCTTGAGCGCTGATGTCCTGATCGATGGTGTATCCTGCCACGTCGTCGTACTATTAAGCCACTTTGAGGTTGCAAAAAAAATAAAAAATAAAAACTCAAACTAACCTCCTTCTCCAAGTGCCTCTCCACTAATGAAGGTTGGCAGTCAGCTTCTTAAAATTCTTTGTCCAGCGCGAGTCTAAACAGTTGTTCCACCATCTTTATCCCAGTCCACTCCCTGATGTTACGGAGCCACGACATCCCAAAATAAACAAGCTATAAATAAACTAACCTTGCCAAGTAGGAATTGACCAGCATTCTTGTCTTTTTGCCAGTCTCGAGCGCTGATGTCCTGAGCGATGGTGTATCCTGCCACGTACTCGTACGCCTGAGCCGCTTTGATGTTACTGGCCTCCTTGCCTATAACCACGACGAGCTCTACCTCCCAGTCTACTCTCTGGAAATAAGGAGGAAAAAAGGTAATTCTAAAATTATTTTTAAAACGAGCTTTTATTGTTTTGTCATCGGAGTTACACACGATTACCAAATTTCAGCTCAATCGGACATCGGGAAGTGGTTCAAAATTGAATTGCAAGATTCCACCAGAACAAGCATAGTTTCATACATCATCATCATCATATGCAACCTTTAATCCTCCCACTGCTGGGATACAGGAATACAGGTCTACCCTCGAAGGGTGATTAGGATATTCCACTACGCTGGCCAAGTGCGGATTGGTGGATTCACATACACCATTGAATTTCTTCTCCGGACGTTTGCAGCTTTCTTCAAGATTTCCTTCACCGAAAAGACAGTGGTATATAAATTCGTACATAAGCTCGAAAGAACCAGCTTATATTCAAGATTAACATATAGCCTACTTTTTATGTCGGAAAATTAAACAGTTCTTATTCCAAAAGAGGTGCAGCTAGAAAGTAAGTTAGTGTATTCAATAATTCAAAAGTTTAACCCGACTCTACCTTTTTAGGAGCCGAGGCAGATCGAAGAAACGCTGGAGGGAAGACCTAGACAATGTTTGGACAGACTAGCAAGTGACAAGCAACGTGAAGCTTATTCTAACAGGGTTATTCATAAACTCATAGTACTCATCAATATGAACCACTTTTACTATGGGACCAAGCCAGAATTCGCGAAAAAAATCAGCTGTTCCATACATTTTGTCGAGTGTCATTGACATTTTTTCTATGGAACAGCTGATTTTTTTTTTCGTGAATTTCGGGTTGGTCCCATAGTAAAAGTTGTTTACAATAACCCTGTGGATAAACTCAACCGGCGGTTTCACCCGCTGTTTATTTTTACTTTTAAACCTTTCCTGTATTAGAGCTAACAAAACAAAATAAAAAAATAATAATAATCAAATCAGTCCAGCCGTTCTCGAGTGTTAGCGAGACAAACGAACAGTGATTCATTTTATATATAAGTATAAAAGAAAAAGATGTATGAAAAATGCAGTCTCTATTTACTCTCGATAGAGCCCACTGTTAAATTTTACGGCATCAATTGAACGACTTAATTGAATTGTTAAAGTTTTTTGGTATTTTTTGTTTGGATTTTTGTTATTTTACTGGTAACTTGTAAATAATTTTTGGTTCTCGTGTTTAACTGTTTCTTGTTTTTTTTTATGTATTTTATTTTAAGCAATGGATTTCAAGTCTGAAATAAAGATTTATTACTAATGTTCATATTTTATTTATTCATCAATCTATCTAATACATCTCCGTGTTTTTTCTACATACGCCACGCCATGGAGGTACTGAGTCCTGAATTCTGTTAAAAAATACTTATATGAGTATTCGTTAAATAAACGTATGAAAAAAGGAGACAGCGCCCCTATCGAGCGCAAAAGGAAACTTCTGTTCACAGACTGTTCTATCGAACACTCTCTACGTATTTTCAACAGAATTCAACTCCAACTTAATTAAGCCAAACGAACCCGAACAAATCTCCATCCTACACTACAAAATACTCTCATACAAACGTCATTCTCGTATTAGGCAGTTTATATTATACTTGCACGCAGACGGGGTCAAAAATGTGTACGATGAATCATGAGACGAATCTGAACCGACGCGAGCCTCGCCCCAAATTGGGGTCAATTATTGAAGTAGATTGAGTTCGTAATGCAGGCGTAGGTGGGCCGGGCCTTTCATTATGATATAATGTTGCTGGACTGTTAAAATTTTAGTAGCAAGTTAGAAATTATTATTATGATACCCAGTTGATCCTTTCCACTCGTATGTACCGCCAACAATCTCCGCGATCATCGGTCTGTTCGCGCTCTCGTGCGATCGCCCGATACCACCCGGGATACGGTTCCCAAAGGAAGCTATCCCTCCTTCCCACGCTCGCGCCGCGAGTAGGTACCGCTTTTATACAGTCCACTGCCGCACCGAGGACACACTGACCCGAAGCCCAACGAAGGTTCCAGAACATCCAGGAACGGGGTTACGCAGCTTTGCTCATAAGCCCGGAAATACTCAGGTTAGTCGTCGTAAAGAAATTATTTTGTATTGATTTACTTTTTTTACTTAGTATGCATGTTTTTTTGTAGTAAAATATAGTTTTTCTTTTGGTATTGATTTCGATCGTATTGACTATTATTTTTACCTGAGCGACTTTAGTCCTGAGCCGCACTGGCTGGCTCGGCCCGACCACCGTGCTTGCAAACTTGCTAAATATCATCGGAACAGGGGGCGCTTTCAGTTTGTGCTCCTCACAGTGGTCTCTATAGTTCAGGCCGATGCACAACACCTTGTTCACGCAAGTTATAGGCGCTATGAGCGAGACGAGGCGAGCGATAAGGTCACCCTCGTACTACCGAATGTTATTCTATAATACTTAATAGTCTTAGTTTTTTTTTTGTATACATACAGTAAAGAAATTATTTTGTATTGATTTTTCCAGCTAACTTTTTATTTATTTGTATTATGTTATTTTGTAGTAAAATAAAGTTTTTCTTTTAGTATTGATTTCGATCGTTATGACTATTATTTTTACCTGAGCGACTTTAGTCCTGAGCCGCACTGGCTGGCTCGGCCCGACCACCGTGCTTGCAAACTTGCTAAATATCATCGGAACAGGGGGCGCTTTCAGTTTGTGCTCCTCACAGTGGTCTCTATAGTTCAGGCCGATGCACAACACCTTGTCCATGCAAGTTATAGGCGCTATGAGAGCTACTTCCGAGAGCGGTATCTTTGGAGGCTGTTTAGCTTTACCACTTAGCCTAGAAGACAGAACTACCTCAGTAAGGGCTTGTACACAAAACTGCGGTGCGACGTCGCGTCGCATCGTAAAAATCTGCGAGCACGCACGACGCATCGCAAGAACTTGCGAATTGATTCGCATCGCGCGTTCCTGCGATGTTACGTCACACTTGTTGACACCACTGCTGCTACCTTGGTGGATTTTCCACCAGAACTGGTGCTTTTTCAAGGCTTCTAGTGGTATATTTTCATTATATAGCGGTTTTATTTTTTTAGTGGTTTTTAGCGCTTTTTCAGTAGGTATAGAATTTGGTGACACATTTTTGAGAGGGAAATACGCTACCGTTCCGGAATTTCATAATTTTCTTCTTACTCTATGACCGGGGAATCCCTAGGCATTGTCGTAAGTTACCGTTTTTTTTTTTACCAATCATTTCCAGAGGCATAACAGGAATTCTCCTCTTGTACGATCGTTTCTGAAGATGTGGTGATAATAAACTTAAAAGCTGTTCTAATGAAGATATGCTCATTCTAAAATAGGTACTCAACAAATTTTTTTTCGTCGGTTTTCAAAGCTTCATATTTTAGATGGAAATAGTTCCCATCGGGATTCATAATAGTAATAAAGGGATGAACCCAAAATCTTCTTTGTTTCTTTTTCTTGTATCTCCTAAGCAATAACAAAAGCGCACACTTCTTTTTACGATCCATGTCACGATCTAAATACGTCAATCTAAAATACGTTTAGTACGGTTGACGGTCGTCGAAGGAATGGTCACCCTGGGAGACGCGGGCAGACGCCTCGCCGCACGAAATCGCATCGCAGCAATTCGCGCCGCAATTTTCTGCGTTGCGAATTCGCATCGCATCGCATCGCAGATTTGTGTACAAGCTCTAAGTCTGTACTAATATTATAATGAGGTAGGAACAGTAGTCTATACTGCAGGGTTATACAGAAAGGCTATGCTAAGCCGGAAAGGGTTGGTTCTTATCATTTTGGACAACTTTTTATTACTATTACGTAGTAGTATAATAAGCTCAGTTTGAAATAAACTTACTGTATCACTCTCTGTATCTGATTACGTTGCAGAATTTGTAACATACTCGAACACAAGCTCGAATCGGCTTTATTTATGTCTACAACACTGTCTCCAACCACATATCCAACCCTGACACCGCAGTCAGGGGGTGTTCTAAATTGTACCAACTTTATGTTTCTACTGCTTGAAACTGAAAAACGTCTTCTGGAGTTTAGTAGGCTGCCAGGAAGAGACTTAGAACTTATCCAGTTGGCGAGGTTTAACGAATTCCGGCCTAGGATCCCACCATTCATGCTCGCGGTCGTCATCTCTTCTATGCAACATAGGTTTTGCTCTGTGGCTTCGGTCAACAACCAAGGGTATGGAATAGAAATACTGTTATTATGAAAAGTAAGGAGAGAGTAAGAAGATTAGAGTTACAGTTTGTATGTTTGTAGGAGATAATCTCTGGAACTACAAGTCCGATTTAATTAAATTATTTTACTAATGGAAATATAGTAAGATACACTGTCATAAAGGGCTATGGCTGTTTTTTTGCCACAAAACTACGAAGCCAAAGGCCAAGCAGTACCGCATCAGCCACGAAGTCGACTAGGTCCCGTGATTCTGAGTTCCTGTGATTTTGTCCAAAGTAGGGAAGATTATTTTGTCAGTGTTTCGAACAAATCGCGTAAGTTCACTAAACTGATGAAGTAACGCCCGAGTTTGACTATCGTTCAAGCTACAACGGGTAGAGTTCTCGTAGAATTCCAAGCCATTTCATTGCCTTATTTATTATGCTATTATGCTTGCTAAAAATAGAGTAGTATCAAATCAACATTGAGTTGTCAGTTTGACAAATGTCTGCCAACGATGTGACAAGCTATGGTTTTACAGGTTTTACAGATAGCTAAGTTGCAAAGAGGTTGTATAACTATGTAATTCACCACAGGTAACCTCCTTATAGAATAAGGGGTAAGATTTTTATTTTATTATTTTTAGTAACTCAGAATTTTAAACTTAAGTTTTTTAAATCTAATGGGCAGGACACTTTTCCACAAGGGAAGACGGACGTTGGACCAAAGCAGTCACACAATGGTGGCCGTGTTTGTTTTGATGAATGTAATTTTTATGCAGAGGCTTTACTAGCCATACTATTTTGTTAGCCTGGTTTTACAACAAAGTAAAAAACTCAGAGTGGGTCACTGCGCTCGTCAGTCTGGCATACTAGGAGTTCGCCCCAGAAACGTCCGCGTCAGAGGCGTAGCTACCGCCGTATCTGCCATATCAATTATACGGGGCCCCCGGTCCACGGGGGCCCCCGACATGAGTAAGCAAAAATTAATATAAACTTCCCAGTTTTTTTAATTTCAGAAATGACATTATTATTATAGGTAAGTCAAAAAAAGTAATTTATTTTTTCCCAAGTAAAACGTGCGTTCAAAAGTTGGCGACACCCTACACTACATCGGTTATTGCGGTCGAAAAAAGGCAAGTAGAGTGTATATTTAATTTGAATTCCTTGTAAAAATTTTGAAAAATGAATAAATATTTCTTTTAATTTTATGCAAACATTTTTTTTTCTATTGTAAGAAATCTTTACCTTCAAAAGGGCCCCCACACAAATTTTTATACGGGGCCCCGCTAAGGCTCGCTACGCCACTGGTCCGCGTCGCAATATTTTGATACCTCGCTCTTCTTAAACTATACTGAACAAAATTACCGTCTTAGTGTATTTTGCTTGTATCAGAAACTTATCTAAACATTATACAGCTTTGTTCCTTCTTAATCTTATCTCTTTACAAACAATTGCGAACTCGAAATTAAACATTGTAATGGAATGACCATATTATTTGCTCCTGTTTTACCTCTTTTTCAAGTTTTTCTCGAATTTTAAACCAAACTTTAAAAAATATTCATTAGGTATTCTATTATTATTTCAGCCGAAATTGTTCAATCACGCAAAACCGGCTGAACTGATTTGGATGAAATTTGGCATAAAAGCAGCTGATACCCTGGAACCGCATTTTCCGGGATAAAAAATTGCCTATACACTTAGTATCCCGGAAAATTCGGGTGAAACCGCAGTGCAAAAACGAGTATAAATTATTTAAATGAAATAAGAGCGATAGGTCCCGGACAGGCGTCCCGCAAATGATGCATTGTGCGTTTCCCTCTTGCCAGCAATTACCTGAGCCAACCCAGCTCCTTAAAATAACGGAGCGAGGCTCTGGGCCGGCACAACTGCTCCAGTGGCAAAGATGGTATGATTGGTGATGAGCTACAGTCAAGCTGTATTGATGAGTATAAATATATGACTTTTTTTCCGTCCTCCACCTATGTTCCCCCAACTGTATCAGGGACCTTTTTCAGGTATATATAAAACTAGCGACCTGCCCCGGCTTTGCACGGGTATAAAATATAGCCTATGTTACTCAGGGATAATGTAGCAATGGTGAAAGAATTTTTGAAATCGGTCTAGTAGTTTTTGTGTTTATTCAACACAAACATACGAAAATACAAATCGTTCCTCTTTATAATATTAGTATAGATAGTATAGATGAATCTCTATTTTCCTTGGTCATCGCATCACGCGTGAGCGGATAGAACAATTTCGCTAATTCTTTTTTTATTGTGTTAATTATTGTTAGGAGAAGGTTCTTATGGAAGAAAAAAATAACAAAGTTGAGCGGAACATTAGAAAATTTAAGGCAATCCGAATTCAATATTCATAGTTAAGACCGGACAACGTCTGTCGGGTCAGCTAGTTTAATATAAGACTATTACCTGAGTAATGTTAGTCCTGAGCTGCACCGGCTGGCTCGGCCCGACTACGCAGCTCGGAAACTTGTTGAAAATCATCGGCACGGGCGGCGGAGAGAGCTTCTGTTCTTCACAGTGATCCTTGTAGTTCAGGCCGATGCAGAGCACCTTGTCCATGCCAGTTATAGGCGCATAGAGCTCCACTTCTGCTAGCGGGATCGAAGCATGTTTTTTATCTGCTTTACTTAGCCTAGAAAATATGCAGAAGTTATTAGAAAATAGAATATATTTTATTTTATTAATTGTCTGTTTACACATCTTGGCATTTCTAAGGCCACCTCCTCTTCTAAATTTTACCAGGTGGTGAGGGCAACTTGGGACCGGAATAGATAGAGACAGATTATCCGGCTAATGGGTTTCGGTAACCATGATCCTCAGAAATGAGGGAACGACTGAAGAATGAATGAATAATTTCTGAGGCAAGAGGCCAACTTTTGGTTCTGCGTCCTACACCAGCAAAGACAAGACTGAGTATCACAATTACGGTATAATGTATATGTAATAATAATGAATAGTAAAAAAAAACTAAAAAACACGCTTTGTTTAGTGTATTGTCATCGGTCCTCGATATATCTACAAAGTTTGAAAGAAATCTGAACGTTTAAAGTGGGTCAAAAACGCGCTCAAAGGAGTCGGTTACAAACATACAGGTGAAGCTAATAAAAGCGTGTTAAAAAGTAGCAGACATCAGCTAGTAATAAATCAATAATGTAAGTAGTTTTTGAAGATTCAGTGCTTAGCTCTCCCAGCTACGACTCCCTGTATCGGAGTATTCCAGAAATATATACAGACATGAACAACTATCACCCGTGATATTTATATTCATGATAAATATCTAGAGGCAAAATGTGTGACAAAAAATAAATGATTGGTATCGTTGAGTTAAATGTAAAAACACTTCAACTATGAGTTTCAAGGCTATTCCTTATGTTTGAGTGAGATAAGGATGATTACAAGAATTATGTGAAACTTATAGGGCAAACAAATCATGCAATCTGTTGACAGATCCTATCTTTTTGTGAATTTAGTTTTAAGACTATTAGAATTTTTAGAAATCTACATATTTTACTCAGATCAAGTAGAAAGGCAGATATAGTCCCGCTTTAGAGCCTTATCACACTAGCGGTTCGGAAGCGGATGCCGGGCGGAGCGGACGCGCCGCGAATGCGTCGCGAACACGCCGCGGTTGCGCAGCGAATTCGTTGCGGACGCGCAACGGGATCGCCGCGAACAGCAAAACAGCAAAACAGCAAATTTTGTACTGTCTCGTACAAACGTAATAACGAGCCTTTCTTCAGGTGACACTGATATGACTGATAATCTCAAATGTGTGTCTTTATGTCTTATGTCAGTTTGTATCAGATGCAACAACTCATAAAATGTAGATTCGACATTCGCAGGTAGGAACAAAATTGTTTTGGATTATTTTTTATTCGTTTGCAAAACAACACAAAGTAGTCGCTCTCCTCCATTCGATTAACTGTTAATGGATCTTCCCAAATTCGTCGATGCTTTCGTTTTCGTCTCCGGCGTCTTCGAAGTAATAAAGCCAAAAGCAGTGTTTCCTCGTCGGAATCCATTTTGTTACTGAGTGTATTGTACAGTGATAATTTGCTACAAACACGCGACGAAAACGTAACGTATTCGCCACGCGTCCGCAACGAATTCGCTGCGCAACCGCGGCGTGTTCGCGACGCATTCGCGGCGCGTCCGCTCCGCCCGGCATCCGCTTCCGAACCGCTAGTGTGATAAGGCTCTTAGATCCAGGTGAAGCCAAAAAACTACCCCGTGTATGTTTACTTCAAGCACACATTTGACGCATAAAAACTACCCAAATCAATCATCAATTCTTACGTCAGTTGCTCAGAGAATGTGGACAAGAAAAATAAGTAGTACTATGGGTAGTTTTTGTGCGTCAATATGTGCTTGAAGTATACGTACACGGGCAGTAGAGTAGTTTTTTGGACTTCACTTGGATCTAAGGGGGACTCTATCTGCCCTTCTACTTGATCTTAGTTGTTTTATAGCCTCTTATGACTTGCTGGAACTTCGAGGCAATTACAATTCTGGAAAATTAAAGCTAGTTTCTAAACACGCAACAAAGACACAGCAAGTTTTTAAATATGAACATAGAATATGCTTCCAGTCTAGATAAACTTACTGTATTACTTTCTGTAGCTGATCATTCTTCAGAATTTCCAGCAGGGTCGAAGACAAGCTCGGATCCGCCCTATTGATATCCACAACATTATCTCCGTCCAAATATCCCACTCGAACGTTGCATGGGCAGGGCTTTGTTGTAAATTGTAGTAACTTCATGTTTTTATTGCTTGAAACTGAAAAACACCTATTTGAATTCAAGTTTAGACTGCTAGTAAGAGTTTTAGGACTTATCCACCGGTTCCTGAGGTTAAATAACGTAGGCCAGCCTCGAAGTCCACCACTCATGCTCACAACTGCTTCGTCACTATTTGAATGAAACGAGTAAACAAACTTATAAATTGATAGTTACGTAACGTGCGCCGGAGTTAACTAGTGAGCGCCGATAGCAAGCTAACTTCTCAAGGTCGTATTGATAACGAAAGCCAACCAAAACGTTTTGAAAATAAACACAGCCACAGAATACGTAATACCTTTGACGTAACAGCCGGCCGAGTTTGTTATGACTTTTGATTTTGACAGCAGTACCTACTTGTTTTTTTTTGCTATAAGAGAATTTTGGCGTCTCACGTCTTTTGCATTTGCTTTAGAAAATATCGTAAAACTACAAATTATTGTGGGGTTTAAGCTAGAATCAATGTCCATAGTAAATTTCTTCCAAATTCTTTGAGCCCTTTTAATGTGAAAGAAGTCACAATCACACCCACTCACATTCATGCACGAATGACACATATAAAGTATTTTTGAGGTATTTTGAGATGGACAAAAAGGCAAAAAACAATATTTTAGTTGCCCAACAATGTATGTTCAAGTAGCCATTAAGATGGTTTTTACCGGACTGCCAAGAGAAACATATTTCGAATACACAGTAGGTAGGTAGTATATACTTAGATTTAAGAGGTATGTTCTTACCCTTATTCTCATTTAATTTTATGTGCCCCCTTGAATGGTTTGACCAAATTGTTAATAACGAGGTGTCTGCTGATTCGCCTTCATGTGCAAAATGTCTTATGCAACCATATTTGAACTTTTCTTCGAAGAATTTTTAATGCAAGAGTAAAATCTTGACTCAAATAAATAATTATATTTGTTCACATGAAAACTCATGAAAAGATTGGCAGACTTCAAATAATAGTAATAGTTCGAGTAATATTGGGCATGATAGCATCAAAGAGAATAATAACATCCAATACAAAGAGGTCCCATGTGATGTTATGAAGAGAATGTAGCAAAGAGTTTAGGTGCAGGAGTCCGACACTAAATCCTAAATAACCTAATCATATTTAATGTGGATCCTTTGTTGTCCGAAATAAAATATTTGAATTTGACTTAAAGAAATTTATAAATTAAATAAAGGGAAGTTTTACTGCATTAAATCAGTTTTTTAGGTCATGTGTTGACCTAAAAGTTGCGAATATTCATCATTAAAGTGTACAAGCAGTTGTATTTAAGCCATTTATTTTATCTAATAGTAATTGCTAACAGACATTATAAGCTACTAATAATATTAATTCCTCTGTATTGGTTTCTTTCGAGTTATATCAAACTCGTCTCTTGTATGATAAGGCCGATAAGGGTCTTCAACATAATACTTTGGCCGTTTCCAGAACTTAGTGACCATTTTATCAAGCATTGTGCTTTGAGTAGAGTTGCAAAATACATGCTGCCTCAGTCGCCTTTTCTGTGCTGAACTTTTCTTCCATAGCTTCTTGTTTCTGCCAACTTTAGGTCGTATCCAGCCACCCCAGTCTAAACGGTAGAACCTCCTAAGAGCTGCCTTAACAGTCTTTCTCTTACCCTTTTTCAAGCTGAATTTAGTGACTGTTCTTACTTGAGTAGATACTATTTTACTTGAGATGTCCAAAATCTGTTTGTTATCCAATAAAGATCTCTGGGGAAGACCCAACGTCGAAGAAAGCTGGAAACCATTGTTTCTTGTCGAAAAAGTTTTTAAATCGCCGCAAATGACTCTGGCAGCATTGCAATACGGAATCGCAAGAGGCCGCACGATTCGAGCAGCTGCAAAAGAATAAAAAATTAACCTCAATTTAAAAACGTCAAAAACAATAACATTACACAATAGGATCACCTAAAAATTTAATTTACTAGTTATTGTTGCACATAATTTCTTGAACAGTAGTTATTTAATTTTAGTTTACCTGCTAAAACACAACGAAGCATTTTCACTTAGTTCTCAGTGCTTTTCAATTTTTCATTTTGATGGACTCGAGCAAAAGAAGCAATAATGGGGATACAATAATGTATGACGTTATTGTATTGAATAATATTGAACACCACAATAATACACAGCATGATAATTGGTGTTCCTTTACAGCTTGGCCACATCTAAAGAAATGCTACCTATTTATTTATTTCTACCAAATTAACATGCTTTACGATAAAATATTGTAAAAACCGCGGCCGATGGAAGCGTCCAAAAGAAATGATGTGCATACACTCAGAATGAAAAGTACTTCATAATCGTCTGTTAAGTATTTTCCACGCGTTCGTTTCGGAAGTTCGTCAGGGTTTATAATTTTTGTCACATCGGTCGGCCCGTCAGTCGCGGTTTACGGCTACGTTCGATAGTTTGTTTGCAATACTGTTGTTTTACTTAATATGTTTTTTGTTCCCAAATCGAATCAGTATGCAATGATGGTATGTTAACTTCGAAGAATAAATAAAATCGACCCCTATGGTCCCAACTCTACGTGTCTGTGGTCTCTGGTTTTTGACAGCCCAAGTGGAAAGGGATTCGTGCCGAAAATGTTAAAATTTACAAACAATTTCTCCAATACTAAACTGGTATTGGTATGTACACGCTGCTTATAAACTTTCCTAATTAATACATTAAATCCTGACTGTATAATCTCGTCAAAACACATAGCAAATTTGCTCTAGAAGTGTTTCATTTCTGCAATGTTTTGGTAGTATTACCTAATGTTTTGGTGTAAATTTTACTTTTTTTAGTTGCTAATTATATTCAGGATTAATATTAAACTGTGTTTATAATTTTAACGATAGCGTAGACCTTGAATTTAGCTACCCTTACATAATCGGTAAACGTCATTTTCGTAAATAACCTACAAATAATAAAGGTGTGTATATAATAGCGGTTTCTGACCAGCTGATGACCACGTAATTTTTTTTTATTTTCAGGTTCGTAGGCACTTAGTAGACGGATCATGTTCAGCCCTAGTAGTAGTTCGGGCTCAGCCGCCGCTAAAAAGCCAGGTCCGCCACCAAAGTATCCCACCAAAGCAGTCCGCTACGGATTGCCCAACCCCTCCACGCGCCCCTAAATCGCGCGTCCTCTATTATGGAGTACTGGGAGGTACCCTATTAGTGGGAGCTGGTGTTGTTTATGCTAAGTAAGTATTGAAACAATATAGCAATAAATCCCAGCTGCATTTAATTTATTTTTCTTTATTTAGAGAGAGCAAATGTGAAACGTTTATTTCATTTAAAAATTCTGAAATTACGATAACTTGTAGCTTTTGTTGTTAATTGCATGTTGTAATTAAATAAGTGTTTGATATGACCTAAATAAGAAGTCTGTATCGTTAATTGTTTGCTAATTAATCACTTCCAGGAAAAGTCCATATGCCCGCAACTGGCTGGAATCCAACGTGCCATGGGCGAACGACTTTATAGCAGTAGTTTGCCAGGAAAACACCACATATTGGAAGTTTTCAGTCAACCAGTTCAATAAAGCTTCCACTAAACTAAGCAACTTCATGTTTGGCAAGGTAAGCAAAAATACATTTGATTGATGTACATGTTTGTGGATCGGGGGTCACCCTCGCCGCACCTTAACCAACCGTCACAATGACTTTCACATGTAAAATAAATGGCCGAAGCATCAGTCAGTTCACTAAATGTTGTATTTGACAGGAAGTTAGTTGAACAGCACCATTTAGTAAAAATTCTAGGCTGTTAATTGAATGGTTATAAGCTAAATTCAAATTCAAAATAATTTATTCAAATATGGGTACATCAATGCACACTTATGAATGTCAAATACAATTTTTACGAATAAATTAATACACAATAAATTAAATGTCAAAGAAAACAACATTATTAGAATGTCAAAAAAATTATATAAATTATTGCAATGTCAAAATATCAAGGTATAAAATAACTACAATAGTAGGTATAATCAGTCAAGACACTTATGAATGTCTAATACAATTTTTACGAATAAATTAATACACAATAAATTAAATGTCAAAGAAAATAATATTAATAGAATGTCAAAACAAAATATGTAAATAATTGCAATGTCAAAATATCAATGTATAAAATAACTACAATAGTAGGTATAATCAATCAAGTATTATTATTACAGTCTAAATACAATTTACGTAAAGAGACTTTATCACAGACGAAGTCTTCAATTTTATAGTAAGCCCTTTCAATTAAAAAGTCTTTTAAAATTCTTTGAAAATCTGTGTCTTTCTTATTTACTAGAGTAACTAGTAGTAGTAGTAGCTAGTTGGCTGCAATAGATGAATATTTAATCACTATGAGTATATCGACACTGCAAGATATGAGCACATCGACTTATGCTGGTCACATAATTATCTTTTATATAAAAATGAATTGCTGTTTGTTTGGCTGGCTATAGCTCGAGAACAGCTGGATCGATTTCGCTAAGTTCAGGAAAGGTTATAAAGTAAAAAAAAACCGCGATGAAACCGCCGGGGCCAGCTAGTCATCAATAAATAAATGTCATTCAATCTCTATGATATGCATACAACGACTTTTCAACCAACCAATGTTGTCTATGTTACAGGAAGGAGTGTCGCCTATGGATTTCAAGCAAAGGTCCGAACAAGACATAGAAGCCGATGCGGCCAAAGCTTTCGCGAAAAAAGACTATGATTGTAAGTGAAATATGTATAAGAACTATTGTATGCAGCCTGTTCAGCCAGCCAGCCATATTTTAAGAGTGTAATTTATTTTAATTCAGAAACATGCTACCCCTTATTTCTGTCTCTAAACAATTTTTGTAACTATTTCATTACAACTTTCACTAATGTTTCTTTAAGAATCGTGCCTAACTACTGACTTGACTGACGACTTGCTTTTGAAATACTGGCTGTGGGTAGGACAGACTGTGTTCTTTATTTTTTTTAACCAGTTTACACATTAACATTCTGGTCTAATTGACAACTGAATATGAAAGCAACTTTCTATAAGAACAAGACATTCCTGTATTGATTGATGCTTCCTATTATTACTGCATTTTCATCGATTGAAACATTAATGGTATTTTTTAGTGATTTATTATAAGAAGAAATGAAGATTTTATTAAAATCATAAATTCTTGGCCATACTTATGTATCAAAATAAGCCATACCAATAAACACTGCTTAAAGTTAGTCCCTTCTTAAAATGTTCTAACAACTTGCTGATGGGAAATATCAGATGCAAAAACAAGATAAAGAATTTTAAGCAAAAAATATAATCTAAGCAGGGTTTAGTAAACTAACACTTGCCTTTCTTACTCCTAAACCTTAACTCATTTCCTTGGGCGAAATAATGCATACCTGCCGAGCCAATAATAGAAAAAAAAATAAAAATTGTACCGATAATCTTGTGACACCACGTATAACCACATTGTTACTAACTTCATACATCTAATGTTTGCTAACAGTGCCCCCGACGAAATTTGAACCTCTGTATGTTGAAGAAATTGTCATTGAGCCTGAAGAAGCTAACACTGTCGGTAAGTCAACCGTATCATCTGCAATCATACTATTATATGCAAAGTTTGTGTAGGTAAGTAGTCATCACCTTTGCCACCTGGGCAGTTGTGCCAGCGGCCTAGGGCCTCGCTCCGTTCTTTTAAGGAGCTGGGTTGGCTCGGGTAATCACAAGGCCAACGCCCAAAGATAAAATTCAATGGCATTTGTGAACCTGCGCTGTGCTAACCTGCACTTACCAGCGAGCATGAAGGAAAACGGCCCACCCTTTGAGCATAGACCTGGGATGAACAATATAATCATTTCACAATTGATGCATTCCAGAAAAAAATCCAAAACCGGATTCAAATTTCTATTTCAAAATGAGTAAGTACTTCACAAAATCATAATGAAAATGTTCGTTTTTCCAGCTATAATGATTCAATCGGAGAAATGCGACCCCGTCGTCACCCCGCCCACCAAGATCACCAAATCAATAGTCGAGACTGAACTCGAAATGCATGAGAACACCAAAACCGCTATCGACAACTACAAACAGGCTACGAAGTACTGCAACGATTACAACAAGGCACTTTACCAGGTAAAAAAACGGGATTACAATTTGTTTTCAATATTTTGAATAAGGAAGCAATGCTAGACTGCCGAAAACGGCTCATAGTACTCATCATTATAAACAATTTTTACTATGAGACCAACGCTGAAATTCCGAAAAATCAGCTGTTTCAGAGTAAAATGTCAATGACTGTTTAAAATGTATGGAACTGATTTTTTTTTTGCGATTTTAGGGTTGGTCCCCTAATAAAAGTTGTTCATAATGATGTGTACTATAAACCCTTTTTGGAGTAGCATACCCTTTCCTTCCTTATATGCTATATTGAAAAAACATGTTAGATATTGACTATGCCAACAAAATTCTAACCCCTTCATGAAACCGTTTATTTGCAGGTGGTCGAATCTTCAATAGAAGATCTAGAGCCTAAATCCGTAGCGTTGCTGCAAGGCACGACGTCGAACAAGGACGCCGCCCTCTTTAAGGCTAGAGAAGCCTCGGCTAAGGCTAAATGTGCCATCGGTGAGTTATTTGTCGCTGATTACTTTTCTTTCTCAATTATTGCGTCCTACTGCTCTCTGTATCTTTCTGACTTTTTTGACCCAGCGGTAGTATTTAGCTTGCTTTATGAGTAAGAAGTCCCGGGTTCGATTCCTGGCCGGGAAGATGTTTGAATGATGAATTTAAATATCTGTTCTGGGTCTGGGTGCTAGGTGTCCTTGTCTTTATGTGTGCTCCATGTCATCCCCGATACAGGGAATCCTAGTGGGGAGCTATGAGCGTGAAACGTTTATTTATTATTTATAATAGCTGCGCCCTGCGGTTTCACCCGCCTTTTTCGGGGGTAAAAAGTGGACCATGAACAACCTTTATTCCAAATGTAAATCCGTTCAGCCGTTTTTGCGTGAAAGAACATACATACATCCATACATTCTTCCAATTTTTTTCTTTTATAATATTAGTAGGATTACCATTACTTTTCCAGACTCCCTAGACCGCATGATAAAGGCCGGCGTGGCCGCGCCCCCGGACACCATCGCGCAGACTCTCCGCTTCATGAAGCAGTTCCGCCTCGACATCGAACATGCGGAAGACGCGTACAATGCGGAGGCGGAGAAGTCGGTGCTCAGTGACAAGTATTGGAGTAAGGTGAGGGTTGTAGTGGAGTGAGATGAGGGTTGTAGTGGAGTGAGTAAGGGTTGTAGTGGAGTGAGGTGAGGGTTATAGTGGAGTGAGGTGAGGGTTGTAGTGGAGTGAGGTGAGGGTTGTAGTGGAGTGAGATGAGGGTTTGTAGTGGAGTGAGGTGAGGGTTTGTAGTGGAGTGAGGTGAGGGTTGAGTGGAGTGAGGTGAGGGTTTGTAGTGGAGTGAGGTGAGGGTTGAGTGGAGTGAGGTGAGGGTTTGTAGTGGAGTGAGGTGAGGGTTGTAGTGGAGTGAGGTGAGGGTTGTAGTGGAGTGAGGTGAGGGTTGTAGTGGAGTGAGATGAGGGTTTGTAGTGGAGTGAGGTGAGGGTTTCAAGTAGTGGAGGGAGGTGAGGGTTTTATCAAAAGTTTTAATATTGAGTGAGCGAGAGAGAATGAGTACTGTAGAATGAGTACTTGTCTGGCTCTTGATTGAATCGAGGTGGAGAAGTCGGTGCTCAGGGACTAGTATTGGAGTAAGTTTGTAGTGGTGGAGTGAGGTGAGGGCTTCATGTAGTGGAGTGAGATGAATGTTTGAAGTAGTGGAGTGAGTTGAGGGTTTTAAGTAGTAGTGTGAGTGAGGCGAGGTTTTGCAATAGTGGAGTGTGGTGAGGGTTTGAATATTGAGTGTGTGAGTGAAAAAGAATAAAGCTCTGGAAGATATCACCGTTTTGTGCCTTTCTCTTATGTGTTTGTGTTTTCCTTTTTTGGTGTCAATAAAGAATGATTCTATTTTATTGTTTGTATGTTGTCCTTTTTAGGTGGATGCGGCAAGAAAGATGTACAAAGACGAGCTCCAAGCCCTCTACCCCGGCCTGGACCTGTCCGCTCGCAAGCTCAACATCAAGGGAGACACCGACCTGCTGCTGCTATATACTATGAAGCAGGTGAGTCCGGGAGGTAACACAAGCACTACATTACACTTCATACATCAGCAACCTTTAATCATCCTACTGCTGGTATACAGGTCTGCCCTCGAAGGGTGATTAGGCCGTATTCCACCACGCTGGCCAAGTGTGGGTTGGTGGATTCACATACGCCATTGAATTTCTTTACAATTACACTTCATTCATTTAAAATAAAAATAAAAACAAAATTTCAAAATCTAGGAGTTGCTCTTGCCGGTGGAGCAACTTCCAGGCTTGACGGTCCTCTGCAAGTTCTTTCACATCCCTGTTTTTCACACATTTGCATAATGTTAGTGATATTAATACCGTTGTAACATAATATGTATTTCAGGTACAATTCTTGCAAAACAAACTGGCGGAGCTTCAAACCGTTCGAGAGCTCAAGATCAATAGAGCTATTGAATGTAAGTTTTTCAATACAACAACAAAAAAAAATTCTGGCGATATTTTTTCTATTCTCAATATAACCGGCCTTTTCTTCGACTCGTGAAAATATGTACTTTATTTATACAAAATTAACCTCAGAATTTTCAGTGCACTAAAATAGCACAAATTTAAATATTTTTGTAATCTTTTGTTATCAATTCCAGGTCACGATGAAAAAGCAATTATCGAAGCTAAAGTCGAAGATATGGTTAAAACGGAAAACTTAAAAAAAGAATTAGAATTTGAAAAGAAGGTATGCGCATTTTTGTATTCATAGTTGAAGATAAAGTAATATTTTTTCAGTTGTCCTATATGATATTTTCTAGTAATTCTACCGAATTGTCTTACCAGTAGTGAAGTGCCGTACTTTATCGATTGACTTTACCATTTGCCGTCGACAAAATCAGTTTATAGTCAACACAAAATAAGAGGCCCGTTTTGACACTTGAGAAAGACCGTAGAATGTAACTTGGAACGCTTTTCGCGCATACTTCATGGTAGCATGCAATGTCGAAACGAAACTGTCAGAAACAGTTACGTTCTCAGTCTTCTTTTTTCAAATATTAGTGTTGTAACCAATTAATTACTGAATTTCACCAGCTTCATTCGATTTTAATAGTAATTAAATATTGATCAGCTGGATCAGCCGAGGGAGGTTTGTTAATGATGCCTTACTGATTCGAGTCTAAAAGTACAAAAGAATATCACGAAGATATGGACGCAAATAAATTCACCGAGTAGTGTAGGTACTAACTTTCGCTTTTTCTTAATTTTTTGTGATTAAGTGAATGTAATTGTAACTAAAAATATTAAATTAAAGACAAATTGACCTTTCATACCACTGTATCGTTTCAAAATATGTACCTACAATATTAAAGTTTCAATTAAATATTCTAATCAAAATCTTAATCAACTTACTCATACAAACTTGAATTGATATATCGTGAGTATCGAAAACCGAGTCGTATGGTAACATCACTAGTTACGTCGCGCTGACAAATGTCAAAACGGGTCTCTTATTTTGTGTTGACTAAAATCGAGTTTAAACGTCATATTTTGTCGATTATAAATGTAAAATTTAGCGATCGATACTTTACATGGTCGTCCAATTTAAGCAAACAATAATGATCCGCTAAAAACCCTTTTATCGAGATAGAATTATTAGAAGAAATAAACTTGTTTCAGTTACTATTCCTTCAAGCCGACGCAAACAAGAAGCTAAGAGAAGCAATGCTGAAACAAATTGAGATACAACAAGAAGTGCAGGCGGACGCACTCGCCAGGAAAGAGAAAGAGGTACGTGCCTCAACACAACACAACTCTAATTAATACTCTGGGGTCGTCCATTAATCATGTGATGTTTTTAGCAACTTTTTCAACCCCCCTCCCTCTTGGGATACATGGTGAAGTTATAAATTACAGTATCACGTGTATTTTGTTTGGGTACAAATTGTCGTTAATTTTTTCAGAGTTTAACGAAAAATTAAATACATGTGATATCTAACTACTTTTTGTAATATTTCGTGACGTTTTCCGAATTTTCTAAATATTTTAATTTTTTTTTAACTTTCTGGCCCTTTAATTTTACCTTTTTTTCAATTAAGCCGATGTGACCAACGCACGTACTTATATTTCCAGATACTGGGCAGGTTTGACCGCTTCTTATCGGAAGCGCTGGAGAAGGAACGCATCCAGTTTAAAAAGGATCTGGCTGCGATGGCTGGGAAAATGATGGCTATCGAAGCTACGCTTAAAAGTAATGTAATACTTTTCATCTTAGTTAGTTAAGACTTTGACTGCGGCTAATAATAATCAACTGCGCTTGCCTTAAGTGCGGCTAATGGTCACATGCGTTGTGTTTTACGCGGCTGGCTTGTGTAGTCGCATTCACGTTGCACAAAGAAAAACACAAGGTATGTGTTTCCCGCAGCCAAAGTGTTAAAACCGTCAAATATGTTTATACAACTACTGTCTTAATTATTATCGTTTAAAAATGCTTGTTACAACGATTATATGATTACAGTTTTATTAGTGACTGTAGAATGCCTTGCATGACCCTCTTGAAAATTTATCTGATCGACGTATTCGCCTTTTCTACAAAACACTGATGAAAATTTTGAATGTTATAGAGCGAGCGAAGGCGGAAGCGGAGGCCCGTCGCTCGCAGTCCCTGTGGGCGGCGGCGGAAGCCCTACTGGCCGCCACGCGCCGAACTACTTCCCACGTCAACGTTGCTAACGAGATCAAGGCGCTTGAGAAGGCTGGTGAGTATACATTACTCGTACAGTGTTAACAAAAAAAAAATGAGTGTGTGTACTTATGTACACGCGTTAGAAGTTATACTTTTTTGGCGTATGAAAAAATAAATTATACATACCGACAATTAACCTCAAATCTATAAATGCACTCAAAACAGTTTATTAAAATCAGTTTTATCACTAATATTCAATATATACGGGCTGACTGGTTAGACACTTGACATATTCTAGGTTATCATAGGTACTCATTATTATGAACAACTTTTACTATGGGACCAACCCGAAATTCGCGAAAAAAAAATCAGCTGTTCCATAGAAAAATGTCAATGACACTTGACAAAATGTATGGACCAGCTGATTTTTTTAAGGGGATAAGGGGCATATGTAGGCCAGTACGCAGTTTGCGAATATATTCATACCTTGTTGGCTTAATATTTTTTGATGAGATCAAATCTTTAAATAACTGCTTTCAAATGTATTTCTAGTGTATTTCCGCCTTCATATCGCGTAAGGTGAATTAAATAATTATTTTTACAAAAAACAAAAAAACAAACACCGACTTCAAACCGACTATTGAGTTATTCATCTATTTGTCGCGCACGTACTTAATGCAAATTTAAGACTTATATGGTTTTCTCATGGATACCATTATCAGAACTGGACGAAATTGAAATGGGACCACACGGGAACCGTCAGCTTTCTAATAAAAAAATAATCATCAAAATCGATTCACCCAGTCAAAAGTTATGAGATAACAAACATAAAAAAAAATACATACAGTCGAATTGATAACTTCCTCCTTTTTTGAAGTCGCTTAAAAATGAAATTTAATTAAAATAAATCAAATCTTGTTTTTCATTACAGGTGTAGGCGACAAGATGGTAGAAACCGTTATAAAAGGCATTCACAGCGAGGTGCGTGAAAATGGCGTCACCACTGAAAAGGCGCTGCGAGAGAGGTTTGAAAAGGTTGGTACCGATTTTATAGTACCATTCTCTCTCTAATCTAAACTAACTAGTAGTTCGCTGCGAACTGAACCTCGCGGTCGAGAAATATAGAGAGGCCCTATATCTCCACTACGAGTACCGATGGACCGATTTCTCTCATATTCGAACTTAAAAATTGTATTGGAATAAACGTGGTCTGCAAAACATGAAAAACTCAAGATGAAAGAAGATCAACATCAGCATTATGCTACTTTATGACCATTCTCTACTATTAATTTGTCTTTGATTTTTTTTATCTTAATATATATAAATTACGTGTCACGTTGTTTGTCCGCGGCTATAGACTCCTAAACTACTTAACCGATTTCAATCAAATTTGCACACCGGGTGCAGTTCGATCTAACTTAGGAGATAGGATAGCTCACATCTCAATTTATAGTAAAAAAAACATGAAAAATTAGAAAATTTAAAAATACTTAAACCATATAGATAGGCGCTTTGGACAATGTAAACTTTTTTAATGTAACTTTTAACATTTGACATAGAATTGACGCAATGGCTTTCATTGATTCAATGACAGGACAATGTCTGTCGAGTCAGCTAGTTATTTTATACAATGTGAAATGACTTGCCCAGTAAAATACTCTATTTCTTAGTTGTACTCGAGTAATTATCGGACAAATATAATTAAAAGGTATCCAGGTGAAGCTGACCGCTTACTATCAGGCGGCACGCCTGCTTGTCTGCCATCTATAGTATAAAAAACCATATGATTTCAGTTGCAAGAATCCGCAGCGAAAGTGGCGTTAGTAGGTCGCGAGGGCGCGGGCCTGCCTACCTACTTCCTCTCCTGGCTACAGTCCAAGCTACTGTTCCAGCAGGTGAGTTAAAAAAACGAAAGAAAACAAAAAAGAGACAAAAAAAAATAAAAAATGGTCAGTAAAAAGTTTGTCTAAGTTTATAGAGTTTTTGTTGTAAAAACTTATCGTATGTGGTCGAAACTAGTTGGAGTATCAATAAAACGTAACGTGAACTGTGTTAATGAACACAAAAAAAATTACAATTTTTTTTTCAGCTCGGTGAGATCCCAAAAGACGAGCTCGACAACCAACCCACAGACTTCTCCAAATTGGACACATTCGAAATCATCCAGAGGGCAAAGTATGAATTCATATCACTATTACTAAAATCGTATCATTTCATTATCACCAGTCATTTTCTCATCGGATAAAAGCCGGCAGATGCAGTAAATTGTAAAAAAATATGAAGATAGATTTTACGAGACTGCTCAAAAGGAGAGTAATTGTATGTAATGTATGTTTGTATTTGTATGACCTATCGTCTAATCAGCTTGACCGATCTTGAAATGTGAGGTTTGGATACATTCGTCCCAAACGGAGTGCCACAGGCTATATTTTAACCGACCTTAAAAAGGAGGTTCTCAGTTCGGTTGTATTTTATCATGTTTTTTACCTCGGAACTGCGTCCATTTATAAATAGATATTTAAAAAGGGGTAAATATGTTCTTTCAGATTGGTAGAGTACCTAGCACATGAAACATAAATTAACAAAGTAAAATTAAATCATAGTATTTTACTACTTTAAGATAGTCTTTATCCGCAGTAAGTCCATCAAAAATTAAAAACACGAACATCTGACATTGGCAGAAGCCTGAATTTATTTATTAAAATATTGATGAATGTCAGTTTTTTTTAAGCTATTGCATAGCTTCTATCGCGGGCCTTGAGCGTGGAGACCGAATCCAGAAATTCCGTAACGAAAATAATCGCACACTTATTAGTGATACTTTTTAGTTTTGTTGCCATCTATCGATGAATAGCAGAACTCTTAATGACTTTTTGAAATATCACGCTTGTCTCTTTAGTTCAGCAACTCGCCTCTAGGTGTCGAGTGTAAGGTTTCGATAAATAATTATAATTGCATAAGTTGATAAAAAATGCTATGCAATAGCTTTACCGCGGCAGTCCCCGAGTGCCACACGTCTTTTTTTTTTATTCATCATCAAGCCCAAGTTCTACATTTCAATATTTTCTAGGTACTACATGGAGCACGGTGACTTACAATCCACACTACGCTACATAAACCTACTACAGGGCGGCGCACGCGCAGCCGCGAAACCTTGGCTCGAGGCCGCCATGCGCCATTTGGAGGTCAAACAGGCCGCCGAAGCGGTCATGGCACATGCTTGCGCCTCAGGCCTTCTTTACTTGTAGATCTCTTACAGTTAGAGACCATATTTACAGCTAGAGACGTTTACTTACAGCTTGAGACATTTACTTACAGCTTGAGACAATTTACAGTTAGAGATGTTACTTACAGTTTGAGATAGAGACAATATTTACAGCTTAAGACGTTTACTTACAGCTAGAGTCATAACTTACAGCTTGAGACATTTACTTACAGTTAGAGACAATAGTAAGACCGAAGTTAAGACGGCTAAATATGTTATTAGCGCCTGGTTCCTGGTACTATAAATTATAATGGCTATGTGCATTATAATTTATAGTACCAGGTTAATTAAAATCTATGATTTATAAATATGTATTTAAAAATTAATCGTTACTGCAGGTTTTATGTTACAGTTTATATCTTAGCATACATATTTATTGGCTGGTTTCAGGATTAAATAAAACCCAACATTTTCAAAATCTTTAGTAAATTGTATTAAAATTTTAAACGAATTTTAGTTTCGAACGTTTCTTACATCTTGAGACGTTGTTTAAATCGTGAGACGTTACAACGTTTACCAGAAAACGTCTGGAGTTTTCGATCAGGGTGACAATCTGTGGTCTCACAGTAGTTTTGGTCCCTAATCGACCGAAAGTGATAAATAAGTTATATTAATAAACTATATAATTTTATAGTTTGTAATTTCGATTTGACATTGTAAAAAAATTGTAAAAGTTATGCTTATAAATTGTTTTTTGTACACCGAGATGTAATTTTCATTTGACAATGTAAAAAAATTGTAAAAGTTACCTCTTTATAAATGTTTTTCGTACACCGAGTTGTAAATTTGATTTGACATGGCAAAAAAAATGTAAAAGTTATTCTTTTCAATATTTTTTGTACACCTTTTCTAACTAAATCATATTATGGTTCTAATACTTTTAGGTTCTGAGAAGGTCATAAGGTTTTAGAATCTATTTTTTAATAGCGAACAAATTCCCACGGTTGTAATAACTCTTACCTTCTTATTTAAAAAAAAATATATATTTTTCCCTGGTCTGTGCATATATTTATATCTATACAAAATATCATCGCTAAATCCCTTATAGTTTCTAAAAATGAGTACCGTAACGTACAGACATATATAGCGAAACTATAAGGGTTTTTTAGTCCACGGAATCCTAAAAATCATTCAAAACAAACAGGGGGTCCGTTCCCGAAAGAAGCCCTTAGAAGCCACGAATATAGTGTTAAAAAAGGAAAAAAGAAAATACTTAATTGAAAAAGATTGCCAAAGACGATATAATTATGGACAAAAGTGGTGAGAAAAATTAAAGATGTTGAAGAGAAGAGGCGGAGTGAAGCAGCCTAAGCTCTGATTCCTCCGAGCACTGCGAGCCTGGCATCGGGACTCAACCTTGGCCATCATCATCATCAGCCCATCATATTTTACTATGGTTTTTTTAGACTTGGTCGGTTTGTCACAACACCGCCACCGTTTGACCGGAGACTGTATTGTTTGCGAAGTTATGAGGAAACCAGAGATTCATAAGGCAGAAGTATTTGGAGGTAACGGTATATTTTTTTTTGTTTTTGTATTGTTCGCTATGGGATATAATAAAACGTTGAGTATTTCTGTCCTCGTCAAAATTGCTTGAAAATATCACTATGTTATAATATTACGAACCCTTCCATTAAAGAACGGAATCGAACCAAAACGGCGCTAATCATATCGTCTTGCTCGCACAATATTGCTAGAGCGAGTGAGATAACGTGGTAAGCGTCGCTTCTTTTCAATTCGTTTCGTTGATGCGGCCTACACTTCTTTATTTTTTTTATTGTTCATAGAAATGAAAACGCAATGCAATAGATAAAGAACACTCTCACTCTGACATCCTTATGCACCTGAAAATAAGGTTCAAATTTTAGGCCCGAGCGAGATGGCGTCATTACGCTTTCCCGCTCTCGCCTATGTGAGTTGTGACCGAACTTTGAAGTCTAGTAAACTTTTTTTTAAGATTAAATACAAAGTTTATAATTTTTATTATTTGTATAAAGGTAATGTATTTCTATCCTATTGCGCAAGAAGAAGATTATTGATGAAGTTTATGGTATCAATACTTTTCGTTATAATTTATTTATTTTTACATGTGGACTTAGTAAATTTGTTGTAATGTTGTCAACATCATTCAGATTTCAACTTTCTATGCTTGTAAGAGAGTTCAAAATCAGTTGATGGTACAATTTACAAACTTAACGAGTGCAGTTGTGAATGTAACTTATTATATGTTTAAAATATGGTTTAAAACAAAAAAGTGGTATCAATGGAACGCGTAAAATGATAAATATAAAAGTAAAACCCGGTCACAATATCTGTGCACCTCGCTGGAATTCGTATAGCCTTATACATATAGTCGCACTGTCGCACCGGGGAGTGCGCGGAGAGGTGACAGGGGAAGCGGGAGAGGCTCTCAGATATTGTGACCGGGTTGTACTGAAGTCATGTACGATAATATAGTAAAATTAGCAATTTGCAAGTGTTTAAGCTAGTAACGCTGGCAACACTTAGTACGTAACACCTGTTAAAAACTAGCAACACAGCATACTAGATACTTGGCATTTAAAAATATAATTATTGTCTACGATCCGAAACTACCAGCGATAAATCCGAGGTTCTGTTATTTTAGTTTGTAAATATAAAAATATTGTAATTTTAATAAATTAAAAGAATGAATGTTATTTCGATTGGTTTTGTTTGATTTTAGTGGTACGTTTTCGGTATGGGTTGATTCCACGGAACGAGTACAGTGGCGAGACAGTAAAAAGGCATACTCGGCCGTGCAAACAAATCATGGTTATCAGTAGGCCTAGCACAACTTCGACGTAAGCTTACGTAGCGAGTATTCGATAGAAAAGTGTATGCCATTTACGGCCGTCAAGAGCGCACTGACGGCCGTAAATGGCGTACACTTTTCTATCGAATACTCGCTACGTAAGCTTACGTCGAAGTTGTGCTAGATACACAGGACTGTCTCGCGTCGTCAAACTGTTTATACAAACCGAGTACCTACCTACTCGGCTGAGGGCACTGTCTCGGCACTGTACTCGTTACGTGTAATAAGTTCTTAAATGAAAACACAAGACAAACTATGAGCGTAGCGTAGTATTACATCTGCTTAGCATTTTACTCGTACTAAATTCGATATAGCTACCCCTAGTACCAGATTATGGCCTCGGGACATGCCGCTTGTAGCGTCTAGCTAAATTGTACTGTGGGGCTAGCACAACTTCGACTTAAAAATACGGAGCGAGTTTTCGATAGTAAAGTGTAGGTGTAGGTACGCCATTTACGCCTGTCAAGTGTGCTTCTGACGGGTGCAAATGGCGTACACTTTTCTATCGAATACTCGATACGTATTTTTACGTCAAACTTGTGCTAGGCCCACTGAGATGATTCAGACTGATACATATGGCGATAATTTTATTCAATCGTCTTTTACATTTAATTTATTGAATAGTATCTAGTAGTCTAAAATGTTCATTGCTCTCGATACACCTATGACGAGACCACCTCTGGTGTGGAATAATTACTGTTCCAACGGTCAAATACAGAGTGGTTGGCTTTCGATGAGATATTTGACTATTTTGTGCATCGAAAAGGATATCATGCAGATAATTAAAATGAAATAAGTATAACCTCTTTTTTCTTTGCACACAACCTTAATGGATAAAAAACTACTGACATAGAAATAAACTAAGCTATGACACAGAACATGTCAGATGATTTCCAGATGAAAGAAGATTGCAAATGGCGCACGGCGCTAGAAACTGTTTTCGTCAATAAAACAAACAAACAAAAATAATGTTCAGGATCACTTCGTCCGTATTAACTGCAAGAAGATTATTGGTGAGTAAATTGTCTTTTAATTACATGGTTTTGTATTTGTAATACTTTATCAAACTGCTTGGGAAGTGCTTTTCTACTTTTTGTCGAAGTTTTCTACCACAAAATTCACCCTATCTCTTATAACATAAGGTAGGTATCGGGTACCTATATGACCCTTCCTTACCCGCTTGTTTTTGGTTTTTGTTTAGTATCTAGTATTCTCAATCATCAAGCAATAATGTGAATCTATTTTTACAAGCTAATATATAACTTGCACTCATAGACCCAGAGCTGCGCTTACCTAACTGTATGTCAGTTTGTTTAGGTACCTATTTAGTCCACTTAAGTTCAAACTTTACAAAAGCTTTTTCATATTTTTATAGTGACAACTCCTATTTGTCAGCTATAAAAATATAATTCGATTGTGTAAAAAAAGCTTCAGGTTTGTTACACTAAATTCGTGTAACCCAGAACACACAAATTTTAGATAATACCGCATACTTGTATGTCCGATTGTTCCAGTACTGTCGAGTTCAGCTGAATATCCAGTTGGCAGCCATCACCCGCACGCCCCCTGCCTACGAATACAAGAACCCCCGGGAACGTGACCCTTGCCCCCCTTCGAACCCAACGCCCCCTCCGAAGCCCAAAGAAGACGCCTGGCTGTGGGGAACTTTGGCTTTATTGGCCTTAACTGGAGCGTTTTCTGTTTATGCCAAGTGAGAATGACTTGTTATGCCAAAACTAGGACATGATGTTTGCTCTTACTTTTAGTGCTTTGTAGTGACTTCTAGCGTGTTGGTTATACCAAGAATTAGGTAATTTATGCCAAATGAGGTTACGCCTATGGTTTATATCAAATTAATTTATGCGAAGTCTCACTATTTTAACGTTATTGTAAGGGGCAAAAGCCTATACTTTTTTGTTTGTCTTTTTTATTTCTGCTTTGGACAATTCTAAAACACAGCTTATTACTACGATATGTACCTACTTTTATTTAATTTTTAGGTCAAATCCAGAATTGCGTGATTGGCTGACACTCAATGCGCCATGGATTGACGATTTAATAGCGGTTATCCACCAGGAGAACTTGACATACGGAGAGTTTGCAGGAAAATTTGTCACCGATACGAAAAAATCCATCACAAGCTATTTCACTGTAGAGCCTCCATTGTGTGACGATGAGGGGAACCTGATTCCACAACGTATGTATTGATGATGTCATGCTATTCGCCTTTCTTTCGAAAGATTAGTACCTACACCGTTAAAAAAATATTGTTATTATGTTTTATTAGTGTTTGCACAACCAATAGAGCCAGCTAACATATTACGAGTATATCCGAAACAAGACAACTTATGATTAGACTTCAGTCATGTTACGTAGCACTGACTTGTTTTCTGTTTTTTTCAGTTATTACCGACGACAACCCGCTATGTCCGCCGCCTAAGGTGATAGAAGGTGATTATGTCGTAGGTCGTAGTCGACTTTAGTGATCTAGGTAGCGATGTCGATGGTATACGGCTATGCTTACCGCACGATGGGTAGTAGCAAACCATTGAAATGTTGGTCTAATATCGAATTCACAAAGCAGTAAGCTAAAAATATTCAATGTGATTGGTAGAACTATGCGATTGCTCCGAGATCGAAATACAAGAGATGGAGAAAAGGTTTATGCTATACCCCTACTTCCACGATATCACTACCAGTGCTATATTTGTCTTAGCCTTTGGTAAAGTGATATTAATAAGTTGAAAATTTGAATTTGATAAACTAAACGTAGGTATGAAATTGCAGTATTGCAGTATTCCCTGTCGTCACCACTAGCTCCGTCACTAATGGCAAAGGCTAGGAATTAAATTACTGTCACTGTCAATGTAACAATCGAGATTAACATAGTGCATTGTATTTTCCCAGTTGTCGCCACCACGGAACGGAGATAACAAACATCAAATAAATAAATAATATTATTAAGTCATGGAACAAATGTTGTGTTATGCACATACCTACTTAATGTGCAGTAAGATATGAACACTGGACAGTATTTTATCAATTAACCTGTTTTCTTGATCATAAATGATGCGATTTGATGTAAGACTGCACTTATTTAATTAAAAAATTAACAGTTTATTTGATGTTTTTATTTCTCTTCCTTGTTGGAACTAGAAAATACAATTCGCCGTTTCGTCGCCAATTTAAATCTATTAATGTCATTTTAAGAAAGATATTTTGTTCAGGTTCTACGTTACACACATGCAAACAACTGCTATAGCCAAACCGTTTATCTTAGTCCTCGCCTGCGTGGTAGTGCTCGCCGCCTCGCGCCGTCTCAGTCCCCCGCGCCGTCATACCCCCGCGCCGGCGAGGACTAAGATCATAGATATATTACCTAAAGATAGAACCAAAGTGTAACCGCACATGCGACAGCTATATTCTTGAAATGATGCCAGGGTAGGAATGGTTCCCCCATCTTAGAGGAAAAAATTTCATAAAATATTCCTAATCTTTTTACTTCACAAAATAAAACATTGTTATACAGGGTTATAAGGAAAGGATATACAAGCCGCAAATTGCTCGTAGTAGGAAAAAGTCTAATAGTAGGAAAATAACTACTAGTATACTAATCTACTCATAATTATGAACCTCTTTTATTAAATAGGCAATCTTGCGATTGCGAAAATAATGTACCTTATCTTAGTTTTGGGTCAGCGGGAAATATGAAATAGTCCAATTAATTTATTATTTATTAATTTATTGGGTACAATCCTGGGGAAACATAATTCACAACCTGGCAGCTTCAAATCGTAGACGGCTCACGTAGTAACTATTATTCCTAATCTGTGGTTTGCCCACCTTGGCACGGTTACAGCGACGTGGACAAAAAATGAAAGGTCTGTCTCTCTTTTTCAACCGTGTTTTGGCACATGCCATCTTGCTCTTTTTTACAAAGTAGCTACTATGGTTCTGTCTGTTAGTCTGAGACTAAGATGAACGGTTTGACTATAGTTTAGCAACCGCTGCTGCGTATACGTAAGCAAGGGTAGGTAGGCACATTTAACATATCTACCCTAGCTTATCTGTACTGTACCATACCCGTGCTCACTGTAAGCTACCTTTTCTTAAATTTGGCATGTATAATTAAAGAAGAAGAAGAGGAGGAGTGCGTCAAGATCGCCCCTCCGATCCTCACGAAAGACATCTGCGAGATCGAGACCTGCCTCAAAGAGATGGGCGACTCCGCGATACACAACTATATGATGGCACGGGACGCTTGCATTTGTTACAACAAGGTCCGTTTAAAGCTTCAGCGATATTTATTGGGTGGTTAATGCGGAAGCCTCGTCGCAGGGTCATAACGAGGAGGCTGTCATAAGTATATGTCATATGAAGAATCATGGGGCTCCTTATTGGTTCACTGATTAAATTATGTTCTTTTTCCAACAAAATTAGGTTTCAACTAAGTTTTAAAGGCCAGAGCACACGTAGACGTGCAAGTGCAGGAACCACTGTCAATGTCTGGAACTGTTTGAGACTTGTTACATCACTTTAAATCTACGTCAATATACCTACCATCAATACAAATTACAATTTTCAGGAAGTAAGCGATACGATGTTGAACTTCAGTGCAAAGAAGTTGAAGAATCTGCATGAGGCAACCCAAGAACGGAAGGACCTGGTCAAGGAGCACGTGGGAAATGCGGTTTGCAGTGCCGCCAAGTTGGGTCAGTACAAGACTACGTATCAGAACGTCTAAAATCAATTGGCCTAATTTTTGTAGTACTATTGATGAAATATCGAATGAGTTTTTTTTAATAGCTTTACATTGTTCACACCAGAAGTTACAAGCAGAATGATAATGACACTTAAATAAACGCGTGGCTTTATCGCTATGAGCGATTTTTCAAGGCACGGCCTTATAAATGTCGCTTAGATTGATAAAATTTGATTGATATTTTAGCGTTTCTGACTTAATTCTTAAACTCTTAAGAGAATTAAAAAAGCCCTTTCACGCTACAATTTGTTACTTTTTGCGTTTATTTCAGACGAGCTTATCCGATATTTTGAATGCGGCGTGGAAGCCCCCAAGGAATCGGTGAAGAACACAAAAGATTTACTAAACGAGTATTGTACTAAAATCAAAATCATTCGCACCCAATGGGAGTGGGAGCACGACAAGTCTGTCGTGATGGATGAACAGTGGAAGCAGGTTAGAATTAAGGTAGCCTTTCGAACTAAGCGTCACAGACGCTGCGTCTTTCGGCAACCGCGCTTATTGGCTTACAACGCGGTTACCGCGGCACTGTGACGTCACAGACGCCGCGTCAGTGTCGCTGCGCTCGAATGACGTTCCCTAGAATTTCATACATTTGCATAGATCATCTATCTGTCGCTCTGTCACGGCGTCACAGTCGCGGCGCCACTGACGCTATAGACGCTCGCTTCGAAAGGCTACCTTTAGCCAAATCACCTCTGTCGTTGCGTTTATTGTCTGTCTTTTATCCACTTGAGCGTCCGTGGATAAGGAAAAAAAGATAGATATATATTTATTAGACACGATAACAAGTAAACTGATCCCTCGTCCTGTACGAACTTTTTTTTAACCCCCGACGCAAAAGAGGGGTGTTATAAGTTTGACGTGTCTGTTTGTCTGTCTGTCTGTCTGTCTGTGGCATCATAGCGCCCGAACCACTGAACCGATTTCAGTTTAGTTTTTTTTGGATGAAAGGAGACTTAATCGAGAGTGTTCTTAGCTATGTTTTATAAAAATCGATTGAGCCGTTTAAGAGTTATGGTGGGTTAAAGTGGGGATGGAAGAACCAAAATTCTACAAATGTGCCCAAAATGGTTGTCAAATGAAAGATAAGATATTTTATCAGTGGTAGGACTGTCTAGATTTTTTTTTATTAATAATTAAAAAAAAAATAAAAAAAAAATAATAAATAAAAAAAAAACAATTAATATACCAATGTTGGTACTAACATACAAAAAGTATTAAATAAAAACTTAAATTAAAAATTTAAAAAACCCCCGACACAAAAACCTACCTAAAAAAAGTACGAAATAATAATTTGATTTATTTAACAACCTGTACATAAAAACTAAAACACCGCTAAAAATATTAATAATTACAACAAAATATTTGTTAGTTACAAAGAAAACGTCGCGTCAGGGGGACCGTTTCTAAATATTAGTATTTACAACTAAGCTACCACGATGAGTATAACTCCTGACTGATTAGTATACCCCCCCCCCCCCCCCCCCCGACGCGACGTTTTCTTTGTAACTAACTAATATTTTGTTGTAATTATTAACATTTTAGCGGTGTTTTAGTTTTTATGTACAGGTTGTTAAATAAATCAAATTATTATTTCGTACTTTTTTTAGGTAGGTTTTTGTGTCGGGGGTTTTTTAAATTTTTAATTTAAGTTTTTAGTGTTTCGTACCAAAATGGTAAAAAGGAATCCTTGTGGTGAGACTCCGGTGTACCTCCGTTCGACCGTCCGTCTGCCGGTCACGGCCATTTATTTTAAAACAATTATAAGATTTTCGGTATTCTAACATATTTAGGATGAAGTATTTACCTATGTATGTTTATATTGTTCATACAAATTGTTAATGTTTTCAGGTAGAAGCAGTAATAGACAAGTACGCAGCAGAAACCACCCAGATGACCAAAGAGCTGGACTACCACTCAGACAAACCACACTTGAGAGGAGACCCAGACTTGCTGCTGCATCACACCAAGAGATACGTTAGTATTATGGACTCAGAGTTCGAGGGGACTAGAATGATTCGGGAGCGTCTATTTGTTACATGAGACGTATAGGGGTCAAAAAACAAGATAAATAATAGAACAAGCGAGCTGATTCTCATGACATCTCACCAAAAATGTGATGATGCCATTTCGTAGTACATGAATTCCAAAAAAATATTTTTGGGTAATTTTCATCCAAAAAAAATATGCGTATTTTGCAACTTGCAACATAGCTCTTTTTGACGTGTTCTTATTCTGGTTCTAACCTAACCCCATTAATCTATCGAATACGTACCTACGGCAAATGATTTCTCTTTTAATACATCAGGTTGAGGCTCTACAAGCACAGCTCAACGAGGCAATAGCAACAATGAACGAACGCACCAGCCGTGGCCTAGAGAGTAAGTTTAGTATTTTTTTCTCTTTCGTCCCTTAAATTAGTAGGATATAAAATGTTATTTTGAAAGATTTCACCTAATCTTTTTTGTTCGAAATATAGCTGACATCCGTTTATTGCCCTCCAAATTGATTTTGATTTGTATTTAGGTTTAGTAGAAGTGTCTTGCGACGGTAAAATACTTGACGAGAAGGCGGTAAAAGATCGCGAAGCGAATCTGCAGTCTCTGTACAAGAAAAAACTGGCAGAAGAAGAGGCCGAGTTCAAAAGACGTGTGAGTAGATTTAGAGGTCGTAGGTTGTCTGGTAGAGATTTCATTTAGTGATAAGAACGGCTGTTTTATCTACCTCTTTTACCCAATTGCCAGTAAAATTTCAGAGTCTTCTCTAAACTAAGTAGGGTCGCTTTGGTTCGCATATTTTTTTTATATCCTAATTTACTTTGACATAAATAGTCATAATTTTTAATGATCTGAAATATTTTTGCATGTTTGTTTCCGGACCAATATTGTCAAAGCGATTAAATTTTAGCGAACTGTTTTTAACCGACTTCAAAAAAGGAGGAGGTTATCAATTCGACTGTTTTTTTTTTTATGTTTGTTACCTCATAACTTTTGACTGGGTGAATCGATTTTGATGATTCTTTTTTTATTAGAAAGTTGACGCTTCCCATTTGGTCCCATTTCAATTTAGTCCAGTTCTGATAATGGTATCCATGAGAAAACCATATAAGTCTTAAATTTGCATTAAGTACGTGCGCGACAAATAGATGAATAACTCAATAGTCGGTCTTTTGAAGTCGGTTTTTGTTTTTTGTTTTGTAAAAATAATGTTCTTGTACAGCTGTTCAATAACTTAAATAACAGTGGACAGTGGTTAAATACAGGGTTAAAAGGAAAAGGTACGAGTAATCGACTATGCTAAGGTTTTCCCGAATTCCAGACCGACGAAAGGCAAAAACAAAACGACAAGTTTGCGGCGGACACGATGAAGAAGTTGAAGGAGCAACAGCAGAAAACGTTAGCTCTCAGACTAGAGCAGAAAACAGTAGAAGTATGTTTTTGCCAATTATAAAAAAAACCAGCTATATCTAACTACCTACGTAAGCTACAGTATACCGAGTGCTAGACAGGGGTATAAATAAGGAAAAGGTATGCTAAGCCGAAAAGGGCTCATAGAACTCATCATAATGAACAACTTTTACTACGGGACCAACCCGGAATTCGCGAAAAAAAATCAGTTGTTCCATAGAGTGTTGTCAATGACACTCGACAAAATGTACAGCTATTTTTTTTTTTTTTTTCAATTTCCGGGTTGGTCTCATGATGATTATGATTGATGAGTACTATGAGCCGTTTTCGGCTTAGCATACCTTTTCTTTATAGTCCTGTATACCATCTATACTAATATTATAAAGAGGAAAGATTTGTATTTTTGTATTTTTGGATGTTTGTGTGGAATAAACTCAAAAACTACTGGACCGATTTCAAAAATTCTTTCACCATTCGAATGCTACATTATCCCAAAGTAACATAGGCTATTTTTTTTTATTTTTTTTTTTATCCACAGCAAAGCGTGGCAGGGAAACAGCTAGTATGTAATATTTTATAGTCTTAAGCCTGAAAGGGCGAAGGCCGGGCTGCACCGGAAACAAAGTCCTAGCATCAACTACAATAAGTTGGAAGTAGGATCAATAGGCATGGCATATGCTTCACGTGCGAGTGAGATAGCCTTCTCTTGCTGTTTCAGGCCACAGCAAAGCTGAAGAAAATGGTGGCCGCTCAATGTGAAGTAGAGAGGAAGGCGATGGCCAGAGAGAAGAGCGCAATGGCGGCTAAACTGAAGATATTGCAGGACAAACTTGACGGTATTGACGATATTTTATTAAATTTAACAACACATCAGTAGTAAAAATTCAAATAATTCAAAAAATAGTAAAAGACGCTATGGGATATTGCCTGTGGTAGGCATTTACAAATGCTGCATTTTTTTAAATTAAAACCCTGATGCAAACAAGGGTAGTAATGTGTGTGTATGTAACTCTGTATGTATTGCAGCATAACTTATAAACGGCAGAACGGATTTTGATTTAGTTTTTTGTTTGGAAAGGTGACTTGATCGAAAATGTTCTTAGTTATGATAAATAATTATTTTTACAAAACAAAAACCGACTTCAAAAGACCGACTTTGAGTTATTCATCTATTTGTCGCGCACGTACTTAATGCAAATTTAAGACTTATATGGTTTTCTCATGGATACCATTATCAGAACTGGACGAAATTGAAATGGGACCACACGGGAAGCGTCAGCTTTCTAATAAAAAAAGAATCATCAAAATCGATTCACCCAGTCAAAAGTTATGAGGTAACAAACATAAAAAAAAACATACAGTCGAATTGATAACCTCCTCCTTTTTTGAAGTCGGTTAAAAAGTCTGTATAGTTGTTTGAAGATCTTCATTGTTTGTAGATTTGTATTCTTTATTATCAGACCTTTTTATTGTTTTTGTGTGTCACTCCGTTGGCTGTCACAACTGGATCATTGTGCTGGTCAAAAGGTTGATTACTTATTCTGTCCATCTAATATTTTGTAGTTATGTTTGTCAGCTCGTCTAAAAGCGGAGCAAGAGACGCGTCGCTCCCAGCAGCTGTGGGGCGCAGGCTACTCGCTGTTAAATGCGACAAAGAAAGGGGGGCCTTTTGTAAGGGTGGATAAAGAGCTGAAGGCGATTGAGAACGCTTCGGGTAATATGAACAAAACACTAATATTTTATTCAATACCAGCTGTCTGCTGTGATGAAGAAAAATAGCCTAATGTTATTTTCTGTACCTCTGCATTTTATTTCAATTTCAGATTCATAATAAGTCAAAACAAATAAACATCGGTATTTTTTTTATGAGTTTAGGTTTCCTTGCGTTTTATAAGGAACAGTTACCAAGTCAAGAAAAATAAGGCATTTAAATAGATTTTAATTTGTATATTTTCTATATTTGCAGAGTATTTTTTCAGTACCCAAACTATTATTTATTCTGTGATATCAGAAGAAGTTAAAATTCTGAATGGAATGAATTTCCTTCATCAGGTGACGGCGATAAGCTAGTCCTGTCGGTGCTAAAAGCGATCCCGGACTCGGTGCGCGCGGACGGAGTCGTGCCAGAGAGTACCATCCGGGAGCGATACCACGTGGTAAGATGTGAAATTGTTTTTCACGGTCTGTGGAATAAGGAGGCCTTAATGTGATCACTTAGCGCGAGCCCAAACTTGATCATCTCATAGATATCTTTTGTTATCTCTTAGATATCTTGAAATAGATATCTGGGTGTATTCTACGATCCAGATCCATGATTTTTGTCAAGGAGAAGAATTATATATAGGTAGATGGTTTCGAGGACATTGTTTGGCGAGGGGCCAGTAACCAGACTCCACCAAATGACCCCTATGCTTCCCTCGGATCGAGAAAATGTAAAGTTTTGCTGCACAATTGGCATTTAAAAGGCGCTTTATCAGAGCGCTGCTGGCGCCCAGTGGCATGGGCTTCAAATCCCTCCCTTCGTAGATCCGGCCCTGGTATCATGATTGCTCACGATCAGGCGAGATGGCAGTCAAACGCAAGCCTATCATTGAATTAGAAAACCATAAAAATTAATACATTTTATCTCATTTAGCCTTTATTTTCTCCATGAACACAAAAGTAAGTAGAGCGTCATTAAGAGCTTTGATTTAACTTGCAATGTATGTAAGTATGTTTGTTCGGGTGGGATCGTGCAACTCAATTTTGAACCACTTTCCGATGTCCGATTGAGCTGAAATTTGGTATACGTGTGTAACTTCGATGACGATGCAATAAAAGCTTGTATTTAAAAATATTTTTAAAATTTACTTATTTTCTTTTGATATATCCGAGGGTTAAAGGCTAATACAACAGTGTTGTGTGACAGATGGAGGATGTGGCGCTCAAAGTGGCGCTGGTGGAGCGGGAGGGGGTCCCGCTGCCTGTTTATATATTCTCCTTCGTGCAGGCGCTTTTTCTATTTATGAAGGTTGGTTACTTTTTAACTAACACTGACTGCGGCTAATAGTCAAATGCTTTGTTTTACGCGCCTGGCGTGTGCAGCCGCATTCGCGTCGCACAAGGTAAGTGTTTTCCGCAGGCAAAGTGTTAATTTTTTTTATAAAATCGAAATAAAATACTATGATAAAATGTAGGTATGGCTTTAGTTAGAAAAATTATAGTTTAAAAAACTAAAAAACACGCATTGTCATCGGTCTTTAACAGGTGTGCAAAGTTTGAATTGAATCTGATCGTTCAAAGTAGGGCAAAATCGAGCTCAAAGGAGTCGGTTACAAACTTACAAGTAAACTAAAACCGTGTTAAAAAAGGTAACACGTTTGAAATTGTTTTTTTTTTCAGATTCCAGGGATACCTCAAGAAGAGTATGACCGTCCTCCGAAGGAACCCTCCAAAGAGCTAGATACCTATGATTTACTGCAACGAGCCAGGTAAATTATTATTTATCTTATTGAGCAAAACTACGCATCAAGGAAGAGAAAAACAGGTGCGGAAAAAATACTTTTCCGGGTGGTTTAGTCTGAAAGTCAAAATGTACTGATCTACATAAAGTACGTACTTCAAAAAGAACATTTCCCGAAATGACTGATTTTCTATAGGTCTAGATACCTATGATTTACTGCAACGAGCCAGGTAAATTATTATTTATCTTATTGAGCAAAACTACGCATCAAGGAAGAGAAAAACAGGTGCGGAAAAAATACTTTTCCGGGTGGTTTAGTCTGAAAGTCAAAATGTACTGATCTACATAAAGTACGTACTTCAAAAAGAACATTTCCCGAAATGACTGATTTTCTATAGGTCTTCATTATTAAATGTCGGAAATCCGTAAAGCCTGACACAATAGGTAGATACATTCAGCTACATTATCTTTAAGTAGGTACGGGGATTCCGCATACATCGCGCTCGAAATAGCTCTTAATTCAACAGATATAGATAGAAAGATAGATAAACTCTATATTGTTCACACAATAAATTACAAACAAAAGGATTATAGCACCTAAAACTAGTGCGACAGCACTAATAATATAATGTAAGAAATATAATATGTGTATAATATAATATAATGTAAACTATAATATAATATAATGGCGGTCTTATCGCTAAGAGCTATTTCTTCCAGGCAACCTTACACATACACATACTCACACACTCTTTCTCACTCTTATATACATACTCATTATAGTCGTCACAAAATAAGATGCCCGTTTGGACGTTTGTCATTGCGACGTAACTAGTGATGTTACCATACGACTCGGTATACGATACTCACGATAAATCAATTCAAGTTTGTATGAGTATTTGATCGATTTGATTTTGTATTATAAAGTACATTGGATAAAGGTTACGATTCGAAAATTTAACTTAAACTTGAATATTATAGGTATATTGAAATGATACGAAATGGTGCGAGAGGTCAATTTGTCTTTAATTTAATATTTTTAGTTACAATAACATTCATTAAATCACAAAAAAAAAAACAAGAAAAAACGAAAGTGATTGAATCTTCATTCAATAATTTTCTTCGGATGATGAGACAAAATCGTTAGTTGAGCTATCGTCAGTTCAATAATTAATTGGTTACAAGTTACAGCACTAATATTTGAAAAAAGAAGACTGATAAAAAAAGATAAAGAGCGGGCTCTTTTTCCGCAACTAGGCCGGTAATCGGCCCTTTTTGCGTGAACTACATATGCAGGTTTCCTCACGATGTTTTCCTTCACCGAAAAGCCAGTGGTATGTAAATTCATACATAAGTCCTAAAGAACTCATTGGTACGAGTCGGGGTTTGAACCCGCCACCTCAAGAATGCGAAGCGGCGGTTCTCCCACTGAGCTACCACGGCTCAAAAAAAAGACTGAGAACGTAACTGTTTTTGAGAGTTTCGTTATAATTTGACATTACAAGCTACCATAAAGTATGCGCGAAAAGCGTTCCAAGTTACATTCTACGGTCTTTCTCAAGTGTCCAAACGGGCCTCTTATTTTGTGACGACTATAGCTTTCTTTCCTGCAAAAACTACTGTGATAAGAAAAAGTAAGCACGCGTGTCGGTCACATTTTAACCACAACCAAGTGGATATATTTGTTGATACCTGTAAAAAGGCGATATCTACAAATATGACACCTGTAAAAAAGGTTTTTGAAAAACATCTTTCTGATTTTCAAGGGTCAGGACAATCAATAATGCCATCGTTTGAGGGAAAAAATATTCCCTTCATAGAAAAAGGCATAAAATTTTAAATCAAAATATTACTGAATTCAATTTACGTCCGTCGTCAAGGACACCCTTTTTTTTTGGGGGTGGGAAATCATCAAATGACCCCTCCCACTCTTGGGCAGAGCGGAAGGGAGTGTCAGACTTCTACTGACTAAAAACCACCCATGTTCCTTCTACGCCCTTGTGCCGCCGAGGCCGCGGTAACTTCTGAACGACCCGCAGCCCCGACGGGGTCAAGGGCACCCTGGATTGATTTTTCTCCATTCTAGGTTCTGGGTAGAGCGCGGCGACATAGCCAGCGCACTGAAGTACGTAGACGCGTTAGAAGGCGCCTCCCGCGCCGCCGCCGCCTCGTGGTACAACGCGGCGCGGGAGTATCTAGAGACGAGGCAAGCGGCCGAAGCAGTGCTCGCGCACGCGGCTGCGCTCGGCTTGCAGTACATCTAGACAAATAATGAATAAATAAAATAGGCAGGCCTGCAGGCTGATTCAGCCATCCGATTATCGAATGTATTTGAAGATTATCTTCGGAAACAATTTGAATTTATATGTCAAATCTCGAAAAGATTTGACATATTCTTTCCGAAGCCGGAAGACTTTTCGATGATAATCGTCGAATACATTACATTCGTTGTTCGGATAGCTGAATCAGTCTGCTGGGCAAGTTGCGATTCTATGATCGAAAACGCGGCTGCACTCGCACTTCAATAAACAAATGAAATAAGCAGGCCTGCCCAAGTTGCAATTCCATAATGAAAACGCTATAGAAAAGTAGGAAAATATATGGGAATGACATTTCTATAATCTACGAGTATTTAGGTATAAATTCTATATTTTATGACAGAAATGTGATTCCCATTCACTTTAGTTTTCTATAGCTTTTCTATTGTGGAATTGCAACTTGGTTAAGGGAGCAAGAGTACAGGCTCCACTTACACTAATAGCCCAGTATGCCTAGCACAAATTTTGACCTAAAATACATAGCCAGTATTCGATAGAAAAATGTATGAACAATGCAGTTTCACAGGGCATTCTAGTGAGGTGCTGAGTGTGAAACGTTATGTATTTATCTATCGAATAAAACTCTAATACTCGCTATGTATATAAGTTAAAATTTATGCTAAGCAGTCTGGATTACTGCCTTACTTAGGCCCACTTGCGTTAAACTATGTTAGAAGTGTAAATGTCACGTGTAAAAGTGTACCTACAAGTCGATTTTGGTTGGTTTTAACCCAGAGTAAATTAGCAATTTTTAACACGGAGTTGACTGCACTAACCTTGTTTGACGTATTTGTGCCTTACGGGCTAACCGTCTTCTGAAACGCAGAGTAAATTTAGTAATGCATGAACGTACTGAGAGCTGCGTACTGCAGAGTAGGCATGTGTGACGCAGACATGTGTCTGTCCTGCTCTGCGCTCTATGTCTGTCTCGCCTGCTCTGCTGAGAGCTGCGTACTGCGGTGTAGGCACGTGCGACGCAGACGTGTGTATGTCCTGCTCTGCGCGCTATGTCTGTCTCGCCTGCTACGGCCTGGAAAATCTGTTCTGTGCTGCGTCATCTGCGTCTCAGCATACGCTTAGCTTTGTGATTAGTAGTCAATAGGCCCAAGTTTGAAGGCTTTTTAAGGCAGATCTAAATTTTCTAAAACTATTGGCATCCTTGTCTAATGGCTTGCAATGATAAAGACAGATATATTTTTAGTTAGTTTAGATCTGTCTTAAAATGCCTTCAAACTTGGGCCTAATGTTTCAGTGTGTTTAAAGTCCGGCCGCTCAAACAGTGCGTTATCAGAATTAATAGTATTTATTTACCATCACATTCGATTCGTATTTTTTTATTGTTACAATATTCAAATTTTTCGTTGACTTCTGTATAATAATGTTAATAACCGTTGAGTTGTTTGTTCAATGAGAGTCTTCTGAAATCTTAGAGTATAAGTACATATTATTATGATGATTATGACTACCTTGGTCCTATCTTTTTAGTGTATTGAATTAAAAATATATTGTATCGCAAAAATAAAAATACTTAGTTAGCATTTTTTTATAAAGTTATACGGCATTGAAATTTAAATACACGGCTTTAAAATTTCTAAACTGTCAGTCTAAAAAATGTTTGGTTATACAGGGTTACTGGTAATCAATTAGCATCCTTTTAAGAGCAAATTCTGTTCCGGTCGATTTAAAAAAAAAAATTGTATGGAAGAAAATAAATACGAACTTTTAAAAGTCGGAGAACAAAAGATGTTTGTTTTGATGTACAGAATAATATGCCTTTAAAAGGATGCTAATTGACTATCAGTAACCCTATATAATTTGATGAAAAATTGTATATATATTGCGGATATAAAAATCGGAAATGTAATAAATTATTGTTTTGATTTAGTGTTTTTTTTAATCCAACCTTTTAGAGCCTTATCACACTAGCGGTTCGGAAGCGGATGCCGGGCGGAGCGGATGCGCCGCGAATGCGTCGCGAACACGCCGCGGTTGCGCAGCGAATTCGTTGCGGACGCGTGGCGAATACGTTACGTTTTCGTCGCGTGTTTGTAGCAAATTATCGCTGTACAATACACTCAGTAACAAAATGGATTCCGACGAGGAAACACTGCTTTTGGCTTTATTGCTTCGAAGACGCCGGAGACGAAAACGAAAGCATCGACGAATTTGGGAAGATCCATTAACAGTTAATCGAATGGAGGAGAGCGACTACTTTGTGTTGTTTTGCAAACGAATAAAAAATAATCCAAAACAATTTCGTTCCTACCTGCGAATGTCGAACCTACATTTTATGAGTTGTTGCATCTGATACAAACTGACATAAAGACACACATTTGAGATTATCAGTGTCACCTGAAGAAAGGCTCGTTATTACGTTTGTACGAGACAGTACAAAATGGCGTCCACTTTGCTGTTCGCGGCAATCCCGTTGCGCGTCCGCAACGAATTCGCTGCGCAACCGCGGCGCGTCCGCTCCGCCTGGCATCCGCTTCCGAACCGCTAGTGTGATAAGGCTCTTAAGCGGCCTCCAGACTCCCGCGAGATTCACGGCGTGAAGTCGCGCCGTGATTCGTGCGCGAAATCAAGCGCGTACGACGTCGGCTACACATTCACGCTAGGGGAACATTTTCACATTTCGGGGAACGAGGCGCGAACCCGCGAAGAATATGCGAATCCAATCTACACTCACGGTTCGCGGGAAGTTCGCGGCTTCGCGCGCGAGTGTGGAGAGGCCTTTAGAGTAGGTAGTTGTAATGGTTCTGTTCTATTATTTTTTATGCGTCACATGGACAACTGAATTTATTTACTGGTTGAGTGAGAATATTTGAATGCTAAATAGGCACACTTGTCGGAGCTAGTAAAAAAAGTGATAGCTGTTACTGTCAATGTCAACTCAATCAGCTGTAGTTCCCTGTCTTTTTCTCAGGGCTGCCAGATTGGGGGATTTTCTCGCAATTATGGGGAGAAATTTGGCTCTTGGGGAAATGTTTAGGCGAAAAATTAGCCTGGGGAATTTTATTTTTTTGTGTTTTCACAATTAAACAGTACTCTGAACGTAGTTTGGTCTATCTTACACTAAATGACCATCATTTGTGTTCTATTGTAGCGTGTTTATTAAAATAACTTTTTGTTACGTTTGACCAATCATTATGTTAATGGTTTTACTAAAACTATTTGAAAAATGTCGATAATTTTTTTTTTTCGCATTGTACAACTACTGGAAGCAAAAATACGCGAGCGTGAGGAAAATGAAGAAAATCAACGTTTTATTGTTTGTTTTAAGACACTTGTTACCGTAACGATTTTAGGGGTTTTTTTTCCAAATAGGACAGTGGTTATTTTGAGGGGAAAAGTATTCGATATGGGAAAAAATTAAATAATTACCTGGCAGCCCTGCTTTGTCCCTTCCATCCATCCATGCCGGTTTGTTGTTACTTGAAAGTTTATAATCAGTAATCAGTATTGTGAAATAATTGTGCTGATACAAGTAGAAATAATATTCTACCATGTCATTCTTTGTGAGACAAATCGCCCGTCGGGTAAGTGTAATTTCCTGTAAATTATAGTTGGAAACATTGTGACCTGAATTTATTCGCATTTCTGGTTTAACAGGTCCTCACACCTGCGATTTCAGCAACAAAGAAAGTTAACTTCAGCACAAGTAAGTTATTTAAGCCCTTAATTTATTTACTTGCTATTTTGCAATAAAATTGTTACATAACAAAACATAGAACATAGCAGCAACAAGGTCACCCACCAAGTTACCGCCATTAATCACAAGAATAATTTTTAATCATTAATTCAATTACACAATGACTCGATTTGTAATTCTAACCTCAACACTTGGTTTGGTACATCAGTTGTGAGTCTAGCTCATTTTTGGATTTTTAACCTTGCATTTAAAAGTTAAAACAAATTTTGCAAAATAAAATCATCAAAACTATCTTTAACTACCATTACCTAACATCAACTGACAAAATTTACAAAGAAACAAAATTAATGAACATTAAACAACTATTAATCTATAATGTTTGCATTTTTATACGAAAAACCATCATTAAAAATATTCACACAAAGTTGCTATTTATCAAATGGAAAGAAATCGTTTCAAACCCTTGCACTCGCTGCGCTAGCTTCATTGTATTACCGACGGTACAGACTAACAATGATCTTCTGAAGGTGCACACATTTTTACCAAATACCCCCGGATAATAAAAAGATTTAACATATATTATTCAAAAAGCAAATTACTGCGCATGTACTTTAGATGCAAGTGTAGCTGTCATTTATTATTAAGTTTTCTGCGGCGACAAGCTGCCTAATGTTTTTATTTTTATGTGTTCTCATGAAAGTAATAATTGTCTTATCTATCTATCTATATATATAAAAATGAAACCCGTTTTCCTTGGTCACGGCCTCACGCGTGAATGGCTGGACCGATTTCACTAATTCTTTTTTTGTTGTATTTGTTATTACTAGGAGAAGGTTCTTACGGAAAAAAATATTAAGAAAATCTCTCAGAAATATTGAAAAACCCTAAAAACAGCCCTTTTATTTTTCCCATACAAACGTTTTCTAACTAAAACGAGCTTTATTGCTATTGTATAAAGTTCATATTGAATTGCAAGCACTCACTGTTGTTTAAGCAATTGTAGGTATGTTCCTAACGTCCAAGAGTCAATTTGCACTTTATTACCTCTGTACAAAGTTCAAATTCAATCATATCTATCAAAACAGTGTGCGTTTTATACTGATAATTTTTACTATAAATTGACAAGTTAGCATCAACAAACTACGGTTGCTATAGTTACGCAATAGCATGAGAATAGAGGTTATAACAAAGAGTTCCTATAATTATTCTCAACACCTTTGGTCACGCCATCACGCGTGAACGACTGGACCGATTTCAATTTACTACGTTTATCCCAAAGTCTACCCGTGCGAAGCCGGGACGGGCCGCTAGTTACATATAAATATTAAAATATAATTAAATTAAGAAACTAAACTAATAAAACTAAACTACTCTAAACGGCCGCTGCCTGCGGGAATTGTTCTTTAAATGCTGGCCCCATTACCACGTTGTATGGCGATGCTCACCCTTTGGGCGAAACAGAGGCCAGCATTTTGGTCACGTGTTGCTTCGACCAGACGAGAAGAAAGCTCTTTATAAATTTTTTTAGCGCCAGGCCCCCACGCCGTGGGGGCCGGGCGAGCTACCGCAAGCTACCGCACCTTGAGACCGTCGGTCTCAAGGAGCGGTAGCTTGGATTAAATTTCAAAGGGCAAAACTCTTTACAGATTTTAAAGTAGTATCAAAATTATTTGTTTACCAATATGTGATTACTATTCCAGCCACTGCAGCATTTGCTCCAAAAATACAGCAACAAGCGCCTAATTTCGAAGGCACCGCTGTTGTAGATGGAAACTTCACCACAATCAAGCTTGAACAGTTTGCAGGACAATATGTTGTGTTATTGTTCTATCCGTTAGATTTGTAAGTATTGGTTTGAAACTATAAACTAAAAAGCATAAGCTGATATAGCAATGTCGAAATACTCATTAAGATTACATTAATAGGCGTGACGAAAGATTTTAAAATCTTCCTCCATAATGTGAGTGCACATTTACTATTTACAAAAAAGCTTTTATTACTGTAATAAACTGAAGTTTAACAAAGTTTGAAGCCATTTTTCTCATATTTTTTCAGTAGTGCCCGAAAACAGCCCGCATTTGTCATGGCGCCGGTTTGACGTCACGGTTAAGTAAACATGTCGTTGTGTCTATGCGTGATGAGCGGCGGATGACCTATGATCAGCGGAGTTTACTTAAGCGTGACGTCATACGCTGTGATTGTTGTTTCAGTCAAAATGGCAGATTGCAGTATTTTAATGTTTAATTTTATTGAAAATCTTTATAAACTGTTTTTTTATAAATAAAACTAAACCTGTTTTAATTTTTTTAAATCTGACTTCTCCCCGGAAATCATTAAATCGGCGATTTTTTGATCCAGTCGTCACGCCTATTGTTTATGTTGAAGTTCTTTGATAAATGAAATAGCATGAGCAAAAGCTCATCCTAGCCAGTTCTGCCAGTCAACCCAGCTCCCAGGCTGGCCACACCCACCAACCCTTAACTATTTATTATCGACAAACTTCATGGAAAATATACCAAAAAAATATACAACACATCAGTTAAAACCTACAAGTTATTTTGAATAACTTGTGTGCATGAACTTGCTAAAGAATCCATTAGCTCAATGAGCTTTTCTTGCCATTTTTAATTACTTTTCTCCCTTTTTCAGCACATTTGTATGCCCGACAGAGCTAATTGCCTTCAGTGAAGCAGCTAAAGACTTTACCGGCATCAACTGTAATGTTATTGGAGTGTCAACTGATTCTGAATACAGCCATCTCGCTTGGATCAACACTCCTAGGAAGGTATGCCGTTTATTAACACTTTGGCTGCGGCTTGTAATCACATGCGCTAGCCCCAGGCGCGGCTAATAGTTAAACGCCTTTTTTTTACGCGCCTAGCGTGTGCAGCCGCACTCGCGTCGCGCAAAGGAAAACAAGGTATGTGTTTCCCGCAGCCAAAGTGTTAAGCTCTTAATTTAATTATTAATTACGTTTATTGCACTTACACCAGAGGAGAGAATAATAAGCATTTTGAGTTTCTAACAGAGCTGTGCTATAACATTGTAGCATACATTGGAAATTGAAAAAGAAAAGTTGAAGAAATTGTCAATCACTTTTTTACTATTTGAATGTATGAGATTGACTAGTTTTTGTAGTAAGTAGTTACAACTAGAAATACTAGTAATGAGGTACACATATCTATAATAATTTATTACATTATTATGTATTTATAATATTACTAGCTGACTCGACAGACGTTGTCCTGTCAAAAGCCATTGCGTAACTATAGCAACCGTAGTATGTTGATGCTAACTCGTCAATTTATAGTAAAAATTATCAGTATATATATAATTTGCAATAAATTAAAATTGCGACTATAATTTGAGATTTAAAGTATAGTATCTCTCAAGTTGGATCGAACTGCACATAGTGTGCGAATTTTATTATAATCGGTTAAGTGGTTTAGGAGTCCATTGAGGACAAACATTGTGACACGAGATTTATATATATTAAGATGTGTCAAAAGTAATTATGTTTTATTTTCAGGATGGTGGTCTGGGTAAACTAGAATTCCCCCTGCTCTCGGACTACAAAAAGAAGATATCTGAAGATTATGATGTGCTACATGAAATGGGTTTCGCATACAGAGGTACATACATAGTTTCTTCTTCTGCTTATCTTGTATATAAAAATGAATCACTGTTTGTTACTCTCGCTAAAACTCGAATTTTTAAAACGTATTTTTAACCCAATACGAAAAAATATGGCTGTTATAAGTTTGAAGTCTGTGGCACCGTAAATGTTGAACCAATTTAGACATTTTTTTTATTTGAAAGAAGGTTCTCTTGCGGTAGTTCTTTGACATGTTTTATTAAAATCGGCTCAGCCGTTTCAACATTGCTTTTTTTTTATTACACATTGTTAACAGGTAGCTAAAACATTGCATTATGTTGCAGGTATATTCATAATAGACGGGTCAGGCAAGGTCCGGCACATGTCAGTGAACGACCTGCCCGTGGGCCGCTCCGTCGGGGAGACGCTGCGGCTGGTCAAGGCATTCCAATTTTCTGACAAACATGGAGAAGGTATGATAGATAGATAAACTCTTTATTTTTAACACCAGAAATTACAGACAAAAAGGATCATAAAACTTAAAACTAGTGCAACAACTGGCGGCCTTATCTAACATCTAACAGCGATCAGGGTTACAGAGGCAATGGATGCAAATAGGGAATTGCATTCATTGACTATTGTTTGTTCAATTGGGGATTTGCATTCATTGATCATTGTTTGGTCAATTGGGAAATTGCATTGCATCTCTGCACGCAAGTGAATAGCCCCATCTCGACTCGCAAGTAACTTGACCAAAGCTATCTCAAAGTTCCTTGGATTCGTACAAAACGTTTTGAATCTACGTTTCTGATTCGTATAGTCTGTCGGCTTCCTTGTTTCCTGAGAGATAAGAGTCTTGGGCTTTTCAAGGACAGAGTGAATAACTATCTTCTAGGTCTGCGTGCTTCATCTTCGACCACATCGTCGCTTACAATCAGGCGAGTTGGTGGTCAAACGCAGACTTTTTTTTTCGTAATATAAAAAATGTTTTGGCTTTAGCTATAAAGTTCCAAAAATTGAACCATTTAAACGAAATTCTGGGCCCGCGCCAGGTTCATACACCGGTTGTTTTCATATTTACATTTTAGGAAACTAGTCTCAAAAAAATTACTTATTCGTTCGTATGAAAAGCCCCGATGTCAAAGACCGCGTTACTTATAATTAAATACTTAATCTTCATACAACTTTCCCCAGAATCTATTGTTAATTTTATTTTTCATTTCAGTGTGTCCCGCCAACTGGAATCCGGATACAAACGCGCACACCATCAAGCCAAACCCTAAAGGAAGCAAGGAGTATTTCCGAAAGGCTAACTAATGCATTTAATTCACTAAAAATCGTTATCCACCAACGACTTACCAGCCTATTGACACGTGATATGGGATACTTACAATAAGATATAACACTACATTACAAGACTTTCAGACAATACACTAGCGCATAAAAGCCTCTAACAATTGCACCAACAAATGGCACACCATTATAAATATTTGAGCGTAGGTTTTGTGCGCGCGGCTTGGGATAGCTGTTGTCTGATTTTTTTAATGAAAAACTTGTTTCAACTTATTTATCAGGTCAAGTTGTTGGTGTCCACGGATAGACGAGCCAATAGACTGCTGGTATAAAATATAGCGTCGAATCTGTTGCTAAATAAGAACTGTTACTAAAATTGTCACAATCCTTTTCTCACACACTGAAATAGAAAAAGATGAAGACAATTTTTAATTTTCGAGTAGTAAGACAGAGTTCAATAAAAGATTAGTAATTCGTGTAAAGCTTTGGGGATGTATAGATACATTATTTATTGTTCACACCAGAAATAATAATTACAAACAACGATAATAACACGTAAAACTAAGCCTTATTGCTAAGAGCGATTTCTTCCAAATGTCTTTTCTCTTCCAGAGACAATGTCAATAGACTCATTCGTCTGTGTTGAATTTGAGCATTTATTTGTAAGGGTATTTATTTTATATGCACTCTAAAACCTTGTACCTACCTCTGTTCCTCGAAATATTGTGTAATAAAAAAGTTATGGGAATTTTTAGTTTTTATATTCTGTACTGAGGTAATCTTAGGCAAAGTACAAAAGCTATCGAAAACAACCTACGTTACGTATTAGAGCGGTAGACGTAGCATAAATCTATGAACATATCGACTGCCTCTACGAAGGTAAAGCTTGTTTAAAAATCATAATTACAATAATGAAAACTCTTTTCATTAAGATTACAGCTCAAATCACGACACTATAAAACTAATATTAATTAACATTAGAACTAGGTACTCTATGTTTAAAAAATCATCTGGTATTGAGTTGGGAGTATACCTCTACGAACAGCATTACAGCATTAAAACTATAAATGGGATTTTTTTACAAAAGAGCAATTGAAAGTCATAATTTGGCCTAAATTAACAATTAAAAAATATGTAGTTTCAATTTTATTCGATTAAAAAATGTTAAAATATATATTTTTTAAAATATTTATTTCACCATTGTACACAATTTTATGCAATAAATTTTTACTTTACTCAGCCTGCTGGCAAATCCGCCATTGCTGCCTCTACTTCTGCCCTACATATTCCGTTTTCGCTCTTCGTTCGATAGTGATGTAATCCTTGGCGATGGGTCGCGCAATCACCTCCATTCTACGCCGGAGTTCCGTGACGTCACCGGAGACTCTGTAGTGTCGAAACAAGTGCGCTAGTGTCAGCTTTACCGACATCAACGCGAATGTAGACCCTGAAACGTTTAAAAAGAAATATCTTTATTACGAACCGAACAATAGGTACAGGGTTGATTTTTACCTATTTCCTGAATTCTGGGTTGGTCCCATAGTAAAAGTTGTTCGTAATGATGAGTAGGTACCTACTATGAGCCCTCTCCGGCTTAGCATACCTACCTTTTATGAATAACCCTGTACACAACAAATAACTATTAAATTAAATAAAATATTAAATAACTCCCAACGTTGAAACGGTCGAACCGATTTTGATAAAACATGCCTAAGAACCGCAAGAAAATCAGCTTTCAAAAAACCAAAACGCTATGATGCCATAGACAAATAGGTACACACTCCCACATATAGGGGTCAAACTTATGACACATTTTGCGTCGGGGGTTAAAAAATAAAATTACATTCGAAATACAAGACCGGTCAAATGTGTCTGAAATCGTCTTGAATCGAATATAAAAGGAGCTCATTTTTAGTGCTTTTTATTTCAAGTCAAAGTCAAGGTCATGATCAAATAATAAAATAATTACACGGCACCTAATCCTAATCGCGTTGATATTCAATTATTCGTAGTATATAATTTATTAGTATTCATCCGCGCCTGTAGGTAGGTACTTCATCGTATTTTTTGACACGTGAGTTAGCGTAGCGTAACGCGTAACGTAACAAAAAACAACGTCTGCAACAAAATCCTCATTTAAACAATTAATTATTATAAATATGAAGATTTTAATGCTCTGAACTGTTCTTGTTGGTAAATTTTTTCTAACACGTCTAAATTTTTAGATATGATTTTTATAAACAAAAACCGCCGGTTGCAGCTGTGATTGATAAAAAATACTACCTACCGCATACCCATACTGTTGTACAGGGAGTGTCAGGGAGGTAAAAGCACTAAGTAGCAGAGGACTGCCAAGCCTGGTAATTACTCCACTGACAAGAGCGCTCATTAAATTTTAAGAATACCTATACAGCGTCTCTTTCCAAACCCGAAGGCAGCGAACTGTTGTCCCAACAGCGCGGCGCCGGGCTCCAGCCAACGCTCGGGGCGGAACTGCTCCGCGCCGGCGCCCCACGACGGGTGCCTGTTCACGCCGTACAGCGACACGTAGCACCGACTGCCGGAAGGCAGGGTGTAGCTCTCTGTAAACAATAAGTACAATATTAAATTTGAATAAAAAAATAAATAAAAACGGCTGAACCGACATTCATCAAACATAGCTAAGAACACTCCCGACTAATTCACCTTTCAAACAAAGAAATCAAAATCGGTTCATCCGTTCGTGAGCTACGATGCCACAGAGGCCACAGACACAGACACGTCAAACTTATAACACTCCGTCGTTTTTGCGTCGGGGTTAAAAATATGAAAATATGATCACACTAAAGTAGGAACATAACTATAAAAGTCTAGGTTACTAATCCGTAGAGCCAAGTCATCGAACAGACTGCCGCTTCCTTGTTTTCTTATAGATATAACTAGCTGTTCCCACTGTGCTGTGCCACGCTTCGCTGTGGATAAAAAAAAAAGATAAAAACAATCCTTGATGCGTATTATATATCATGCTAAAATTTCAGCTCGATCGGTGCAGAACTTTTTGAGTTTTTGAAGCGTACACAAACCAACATAACATTTTTATACATAACTAGCGACCTGCCCCGGCTTTGCAGGGGTATAAAATATAGCCTATGTTACTCAGGGATAATGTAGCAATCTAATGGTGAAAGAATTTTTGAAATCGGTCTAGTAGTTTTTGTGTTTCGACACAAACATACAAAAATACAAATCTTTCCTCTTTATAATATTAGTATAGTTATTATAGATTTCGGGCTTTTCTAGCGGAGTAAAAAGGTATCTTCTAGGTCTGCGTATTTCAGCTTTGACCACTTCACCGCGTGTCAAAAAAAGCGTAGGAGCGAAACAAACAATCACATTTATAATATTAGTTAAGAAGTTAGGATAAGTAAATAGTTAAGTAAGTACTACTGGAAACAAACAGTCGTTTAAAACTCACTGATCTTTATATCCTTGTCCAAAGTTCTTCCTACCAGAGGAATGGTTGGGAACAACCTCAAAGTTTCCTTCACCACGGCCTCTAAATATTTCAGCTGCAATAAGTCCAACTTTGTTACATCTCTTGTAGATCCTTGGAATACCTCTCGTAATCTGGAAAAGGGGAAATAAAGATTCATCATCATCATCAACCTTTTATACCCACTGCTGAGTAAAGGTATTCCTTTCTGATCCTGTGCCAGAGTGAGTTAAATATGTTGGATGTGTTTTTTTTCACCTTACGTGGTAAATAAGCAAACAGACCGTCTGATGGTAAGCGATCGCCGTCGCTTATGGATCCTATGGAAGTGGAACCTTTAACAGATACGTTGCCGACCTTCAAGACTCTATTAACAGCCATTTAAAAAAATCCCAATGTTAATAGATACATAACAGAAATGTGGCTGCAACACCAAACTGTATCCTCGATTTTAACATCATCAATGTTCTGAATTGCTCTCACAATGCGCTATAAATACGCATCACGTTAAAATAAAAGAGGTAACAAATTAATTTACTTACTCCTCAATAATCTTTCTCTGAACCTCAGGATAGGTGCCAACAACCAGCAGCGTGGTTGTAAGAGTGACTGACAAAGTATCCGATCCAGTAAACACGAATGTATCTACTTCTTCCTGAACCTCTGTACCAGCGAGGGCACCGTCCTGTTCCATGTCTAATAAAAGCTCCATGAATGGTCTGAATCGTTTCTCGGTCTTATCCTCGACCTGTTTCATTTCGTCCTTACGCTTTTTTATGATCTGGAATAATTCCATAATACAATACAATAAACAAAGGTAACTAAGCTCGTACTTATATGCCTTGGTGTCAAAGTTTTTAGGCCGCCTGAAGACCTCTGGCTTCTCTGACTCTTGTTGTTGTCAAAGGACAAAAAATTTAACTCTCTTTATGTCGAAAAAAAATCGAGTATTCATTAGAGTAGCTCGAATTATATAAATATTACTCAAAAGTTTTAACCAATCACCAGTGATAAGCAACGGATGAAATAGTCAGTTTGCTGATGGCTGACTGCAATTGACTGTTACTCGTAACTCATACCATGGTGCAGATGATACTTACGCTTCGGTGGTTTCATATACTTAACAACCGACAAGCCGTGTCACAGGCCTTTCAGACGGCTTAAATATAAACTATCAAAGTATCGCTAAATAATTAAGTCATTGTATCAAATACTCTGGTAGGCTAGCGACTCGGCCCTTACGATTTGTTTACTACATTACTATATTTGAGTTAAGGTAAAGTGCAAGTTTGTGTTTGTGATATGTGTATTTTTTAAATGTTTTCTTACTTTATTAGTCAATTCACGAAGAGTTTCGGCCAGATCATGTTGTATTTTCTTTAAACTGCTGAAGTTGTATATGAACTCACTATATAACCAGAACGTCTGTCCTCTATGAATCATACCAGCAGCATATTTACTTTTAGCTCTTATGTACTTATCTCTCAATTCTACATCTTTGTCGTCAATAATGACGCCCATTGCAGTGGCTGAAAGTACAAAAAAAAATATTAAGGGCCGTACATAAAAAGTTCGCAGTTAAGTGACATTAGTTGGTACTGCAGGTACTGCGAACTATTATTTTTTTGTTATTATATTTTATTATTTTTTTACTAATATTTTTTTGTATTGCGCACAAGTCGCGACTTTTGTCAATCGAAGAATTCTAAGCGACTCCTAAGCAGCTTTTTTAAATAAGGGTCCGAAAAAAGATGCACGAAGAATTCAAATGAAATTATGAGAATGTCATCAAGATACTTTTAATTGACCCCTTTTGACTTTTTCATATTCACTGTGGAAATCAGATAATTTCGCAATCTCAAAATGAATTTCTACAAAGTTTTTTACACGTCATGATCAGCCAAAGCCATTATTGAAAAATGTCTGCGATGTAACAGTAACTAACATTAAAACGTAAGCTTTTGTTACGTCTATCACTCTAAATAAAATATGCTTTTGAATATGGGAGAAACCTAAGATGTAGGTAAATACCTACTAACGATGGCTGGTTCAATTGCCCATTTTAGTTTAAAATCGTAGACCAATAATACTAATGTCAAGAAACGTTGTTTGCATCTCTCGCTGCGTTCAGGATTCTACTTGCAAAATCTTCACTCTGGATTCTATTTCTGATTCTTCCGCTCTATATTAAACATGCAGCAATATTGTAATTTAATCTACTATCTAATGAGTAAACATAATAACTTACAGCAAATAGACTGTAGAGTCATGTGTTCCAAAAAAGGAGCATGGTCAAATTTTCCTTTTCCTACTTTATCGTCAAGTTTGATGACCAAAGACTTGGCGTGCTTGTTTAGCTCCGGTAAGTAACTGTCCAGCACCCATTGGTTGAAAGTAGGGATCAATAGTTTACGGTGTTTCTTCCATATTGTTTCTAAAAACAATTATTATATAGTTAACAATTTTATCTTATTTAACAGTTTTTGGGCTATTTTTTTCCCTTATTTTTTCCCTCATATGGATATGTAAGCTAAAATAATGTACTAGCTGCGCCCCGCAGTTTCACCTGAGTAGGTTCTATTAATAATGATGACGATTATGAAAACGAAGCTGTTCTTCTCTGTACTACACTTGACAACGTTTATGCAAAATAACATAACAAACAAACATAAAATCTTGCAAGAAATCACTGCAGTGTGTTAAGTGAAATGCTTTACAGCTTTACACCACGAATTGGTAGATGTTAAAAATTTATTAGGTGCATGTTCATATAATGAGTTGATTTGTTATTTAATTTTTTTAGTCATTACTTTAGTTACAAATGCAATTCATAAGTTCTTTTTATTGACTTAAAATCTAGATCTGGTAGATCAGGCTGGTTAAATTAGACATTTAAATTAAATTAAATATGATTTTAAATTTATTTAAATTAAAATGCTTTACCGGGGGCTGTGACGAGTCCTTCGCCAAGCCATGGTTTGAAATAGTCGTAAATAATATCCTTTTCAAGACATGAGTTCAGGATAGTACACGCGTCAGCAGGATTTGTTATAGCTAAAACATATTAAAAATTATAAAACCCCTTAACGTTGAAACGGCTGAACCGAACCGATTTTGATAAAATATGTCTAAGAAGCACCGCTAGAAAACCTGCTTTAAAATAAAAGAATTGCATCGAAATCGGTTTACCTATTAAAGAGGTAGGGTGATACAGACAGATACAAAAACACACACACACATAACGGTCAATCTTTTAACACCCCCCTTTTTGGGTAGGTTGTTTTTGAGGGCCTTAAAAACAGAATTGGAAAATGGTAATTTCGGTTCCAATTATTTATTCTATTTAAATTCAAATGATACTAAACGAAGCGTTACGTTTAAACTTGACTAGAAAAAAGGCATGCAAAGAAAAAATACAATAAAAGTACAAAAAATATACTGTAAACAGAATATCAAATAGATGTAAATTACAAAAGAATTATACAATAAAAAAAAATATATTGATGCTCCAAAATTTATGAAAAAACAGTAAAGCATTAGAAATTGGCACAAAAAGCGAACTCTTTCCGACAACATTCAAACGAGATGATTAAGCATTTTTAAGTAAGTAGTGTTTATATCTAAAGCCTAAAGTATCTACCTATCTACAAATATTTTATGGAATTTTGATCCAGAAGTTAAGTTAAAGTAGATAATAATATGCATAGGGAATAATAAGGATACATTACAGTAGAGGTCCGAGGTAAGAAGTCGAACTGTGAGTGGGTCATCTCGACGAATACCTTCCATTGAATAGAGCATTAAAAGCTCGTGTAATTCTGAAAAGAAAAGGATAAAATGCAATTTATCGAATGTATTTTGCAAGCTAAATCTTGACAAATTCAGTATCTATTAATAGTAAGTATTTATTTATACGTAAACGTTTAAATATAAAACGTTTCCCACTCAAACTTCCCACTAGGAATAAATCCTGTGTCGGGGATACCACGGAACACACACAAAGACAAGGACAACTAACACCCAGACCCAGAACAGATATTTAAATTCATCATTCAAACACCTGCCCGGCTGGGAATCGACCCCCGGGACCTCTGGCTTATAAGGCGGATACACTACCGCTGAGCCAAACAGGCCGACACATTTTTAAATTTAATTAAAAAATATAATTTAATTCAAATCACTCCAAAATAATTACGCCCCGTCATTTTTGCTTCGGGGTTTAAAAAACACTTCGCAAACTTACCTTCAGGATTAGTTATCAACTTGAAGGCGTGTCCAAATATGGGTAACGCTCCGCTCGCTAGCGGCGGCCGCTTCTTTTTGCTCGACAATATATAAATACTCGTACATAACAAAAATAGGACTAGAATCGCCACAATCATAATACTTAATATAGTTTTTTTTCTATCATAGAAACAGAAAAAAAATAGCGGTTAAACGCAAGCTTATCCTTGAAAAAAAAAATAACTTTATTTCCCTTAACTAAAATCTGACTTCTGGCTATTATAAAAATATGCAAGTTTCTACAAAGGTCTTCAGCGAAAAAGCTTTACAATACGACTAGGCCATTTATGGACGTGCATATAGTATAAATTTGTATCATTATTATTCTACTACAAAGAAATGACTCTTCTTCGTCATTGTAGCTGTTCCACAAGTTTTTGATTTTTTTAGGGTTCCGTTCGTCCCAAAAACGAAAGTCGTATCGGTGAGCGGCGCGGCACATCATAGCGCGTGGCGTCTCGAGTGTCTTGACTCTCGACCAACCTGGCTCTCATTAGAGAATTAGGATGGAGCTTAGTATTCTTTAAGCTTGCTTTACTTGTAATTTTTTAATTGTACGTTTACTGTGGCATCTGTCTATTTATTACATCTACCTTTTAAAGGCCTGTATTTTAGAATCGTCATACCTATTAATTGTGGCGTAACTTTTTGTTTTTGTTTTATTGTAAAAACAGAAATAAACTAAATAACTAAATTAATATAATGGTAAAAACTCTACAGTAAAACAAAACAAAAAATAAAACCAGACTAAGTTTGTCGAGCTTGAAGCAATAATACATAATTATTTAGCATGGAACCCTCAGTGCGCAAGTCTTACATGCACTGGACCGGTTTTAATTAGTTGATATTTGAATACGAACGACTTGTTTGGACTGAATTCATTAGGTACTATTATAATTTTTAGGGTTCTGTACTAAAAACTCTAAAAAATGTGATAACGAAACCGAAAAAAACATTGGACTGAATGGATTATCATGCACTATAAGGGTCGATATATACACATCTGACGGAAAATGCGTCGCGTATTATCGGTCGCGTAACGCCAGAACAGAGAAATGTTTATTAAAACATCCAACCTTTCACACTCAACCGATGATGCGCTAGTGCGTCAATTGTGAAAGGTTGGATGTAAGCTAAGCTAAGATCTAAGCAAGACTTCGCGGTGTATGTCTGTATCTAAAAGTTAGTGACTTAAAATTGACCATGGACAAGCTTTTTTTCTAGATTTAAGTAGACTTTTTTGAAAGATGAATGTCTTACACTGATAAATAATTGGATCTGAAAAGGGATTTTTTTAAGGTTCAGCCGTGGTGAAATTGGTTGGCATTTGAAAAGTAAATAAGCCACAGTAAAAATAAATGAAATCGTAAAGTTGCCAATTTCTATGTTTCATTTTGCAAAATTACATAAAAATAAGGTATGATTTCTAAGCTCCTTTTTCCTTACCCATTTAATCGTTGTTGCTTCCTTTCTTTGTCTACATTAGCCTTAAGACCTAATTAAAAATTAATCCTGGGGTGCCCGGATCGAATTCCAGTCATTAAATTTTATTTTTATTTATATTCGAATATATTATCATCATCACTAATCTTTTTCTACCCACTGCTGAGTAACACAACCACGATTGGCACATAGGCTACTTTTTATCCCGAAAAATGCGGGTAAAACCGCGGGGTGCAGCTAATACAATATAATGCATTGTACTGTCCTGTAATATTTTGTTGTTTGATTAATTTTGCCCGAGTAGCTATTTTTGGGCTCTATTTTTGTTCAAAATATGCGGAACCCTCGACTAGCGAGAATTCGCTATTTGATAGTTTTTTTTATTTCAGCCATAATACGTCACGTTACGGAGTTATTACTTGCTGTGGTCACGGATATTAAGCAATTAAAGTATCTAAGTTAGTTATATGTAATTATAAAAGAATACCCATCGAGATATAATTACTACGTATAGAGAAGCTATACCAAACTAAAAACCTGTCACATCTTGATGACAAGGGGGCTGGTCTGCGCGGGGGGAGCGCGGCCTGAGCTCTCGTCTGTGCTGCAGCGCTTAATTTAGCAACTGTTGTCTAAACAAATTATTAAAACATGCAGCGCAGTACCGCTTAGAGGTTACATTTTTCTCGCCACCAAAAACGTCGTAAGCGCCGTGAATTTCATGGCGGTTACGCGTTTTGTTCAATGTATGTAAGGACATCCTTACTCTCATAGATTAACAGCGCCGAAGTGACACAGCTTTTGTACCTACATAACTTCATTTGGTTGAATGCATACAAAATTTTAATGAGTTACGTTAATAAAAAAAATAGCAAGCTAGAAAAGTTAATAAAAATAAATTACAATGCATTTAAAATTATTTATTAACATAATATAGTTAATAAGCTACAACATTGATACATAATAAGTAACACATCGAGCTATTAAGTTCTTATATTAGTTATATTTATATATATAGTTATATTAGTTCTTCTATTATTATTAATATTTCATGTTAAGGTGTAATAGTATCTTTTCTTCAAAGTCTGTGACGCCTTTTAGTGACTACACGTCCTATCTGTATTGTTCACATTTCATAATCTATGATTTTCAAACAAAATGTCGGCATGTCGTGGAAATAAAGTATAAAATTAGTTTTGATTGGTTTTAATTAATAACTGTATTTACTTACCGATGATAAGTCACGCCACTATCTTTTTTCTTTGCAGTGGATCGATTTTTACACGTTTTTAACACGCAAGCTGGCATTTTAGATTATTCTATGTTGTTCGTCAGAGTTTCGGCACACAGGCAATCGCTTGAGCGTCGCGCGAGTGACTAAACCAGTTGTTGCCAATTGGCAACAACGCACGGCGCAAAAAACTGTTTCGTTGCGTCGGTTCCATACGCTAGTAATAATAGTTCGATGAGAATACCTAAGTTAAATTATAAATGTAAAAGTTTATGTGTTTGTTACCGCTACCGGTCCAAACGGCTTAACTGATTATGTCGACATTTATTATAGATGTAGTTTATATTCCTGAAAAAAAATCTATTCCTGAAAAAAAGTCACAATAGTACAGTAAAGTTAACCTACCAATGTACCTGTCTACCTACAGTTAATTAAAAAAGAAGCGCAGAAGATAGAGGGTAAGATAAGATCATCATCTACCACATTTGACATAGGCATGATATAGGTGTCTTCCTGTCTTCCCATAACAGGCATCATAACATAATAATGTATAATAATAATATAGAGATTTTATTACTTTTTACAGGCAGAGGAGAGAAAATAGGGGTCAGCTAGCCAACCCAAATATATTAAGAAATAAGCGCGAGCGTAGCAAACGCGAAAGACTAAAAGAGTTATAAGCGGAACGGAAACCATATCTAATGGAAAAAAAAGTGGATGGCACTTACCTTAGTACTCTACATTTCTCAAAATTTTCAAATCATTCAAAAGGGACCTTACCATTCTTTCAATGCATGGCTTACCTATAGCTATAGCGGTTTACGCACCAACGTAATATATATTAGTCTATCATACGCGATGTAGTACTTTTAGCGTTCGTTCCTCGCGGTCGATCTTCCCGATTCGATCGGGGAACACCGCTAAGCGAAAACGCGAACGCGAGCGTATAGCCCTGCACCCTTGGTATGAGTTTTGATAGTTTTCGAAAACGATCAAATTTTTTATAAAAATCCATACAATATAATAATCTCTTCACGTTTCCGCCAGGGGCACTTTGCTTTAATGTATAGAGTCAATTCAAATTCAAATTCAAATTCATTTATTTCAAATATCACATGTCAGATTCATATAAAACAAATATAAGTTCATCAGTCACATTACACAAACATTAAATTAATTAAATTAAATTAGATTAACATTTACAAATTAAAATTAACTGAAAAAATAAACAATAAAAATAATCAAATTCGTAATAATCGGCTTAGTCTCTGTGTACAACATGCACTTTACAGCAGTGAGAAATGTAGGGACAGTCCAGCCTATCCGCGAGCACGGCCAGCATGCTGTTAGCGCTCCCCCGCACGCGCCGCACCAGCGAGCCGCATCTCTTGCGCATCGTTGCATAGAAGCAGTCAACGCGTGCTTCCGCAAACATTGTAGACGCACTGCAGTAGCGGGGGAGCCCCACCAGCATCCTGAACGCGTTATTGAACTGGACACGGAGGGCGCTGTACGTTTTCCGAGTATAATTAGTCCACAGGCTGCACGTATAGAAGGAGGTGCAATATGTTCGAAAAAGAGTAATAATAATAATAATAATAATTTATTTCTCGAAATGTTTTTACATGTGCTTAATAGTAATTAAACTTAAAATTAAACTAATTTTGAAAATGTCATGTATCACCTACACTAAGGATTAATCCTTGTGTCGTAGGTGCCTACAAACCTTCATATTTCACACAAAACATTATATAAATATAAATAGAGGACGTGCAATTCAATTACAGAGAACTTGATTACAGGACCTACTATCAGTAAGTATGCTTAATTAATTAATGAATTTAAGATTTTTGAATTAAGTTTGATACATATTAAAAATTTATATTTCTATTAGTTCGTTAACTAGGTATATTTTTAATTTACAAAAATAGATATAAAATAGTAATAATAAAGTCTCTAATAACCTTGGAAATGAGAGAGTGTAAGTGTGGGTGTGTGATGTGTGAGTGTGAAGTGTGAAGTGTGAGTGTGGTGTGTGAGTGTAATGTTTGTAAGTGTAAAGTGAGTGGGGAGAGAGTGATTGCGTGTTTGTTTATGTATAATAATGTATATACAGTAGACCTCACTAGTTCATGACTTCGAGTAGTTGTTCTGTTTCGTCATAATTATTATTTTTAAGCCAACTGCTAAGAGCAAATTTAGCGTCTCTATTCGTTAGTTCGTTGATATTTTTAATAATTTTACTAGCCTTATTGTACAAATACGGACCAAGAAAACACTGGTGCCGATGAGCTAGCGCTGAATTCAATTTAACTAAAGTGAAAACTTTATCTTTTCTCCTCTTATTTTCGTACTCATTTCTCAAAAACGTTAATCGATGTTGAGCAAGAGTTATATTCATAATATAAAGCTGTCGTACTGTCAATGCCTCACAATCTTTGTACAGTTCAGTGGTAGGAAAGCGGAAATCTTTAAACGTAGCCACTTTTAGGACAGCTCTCTGCGCTTTTTCCAATATTTTGACGTACGTCTTACACGATCCACCCCAGGAGGTGATACAATAGGTCAGAATAGATCTACAGAGGGCATTGTATACACTAAGAATTAGTTTTCTGTCTGCTACTTCGCGCAAATGCTTAAAAATGTAAATCATTTCACGAATTCTTTTACTGAGAGCTTCAATATGGGGTTTCCATGACATATTCTTATCAATGGAAACTCCCAAGTACTTTATGCTACTAACAGCTTGCAAGTTCGGACATTTACAATTCCTCCCTGAGCATTCCGAGTGCATTGTCACATTAATATTTTGTACTCGTCCTCTTGAATTGGTGAATGCAATGAACTTGGTCTTTTCAATATTTAAAGTAAGTTGGTTATAGCGAAGCCAGTCTGTTATCATTTTTAACCCCTTTTCAGCGTGAGCCCGAGCCTCGTCCCAGCCTTTGCCCTCAAATATCAAAGCTGTATCATCTGCATAAGAGAAAATTTTGCCGTTTTTAAGATTAATATTGCATAAGTCATTAACATACACTAAGAAAAGGCTCGGACCAAGGACACTTCCTTGGGGAACTCCATAGGAGATCGCTTCCTCTCCAGTAATAGTATCCCCAACTTTGGTTCTCTGAGACCTTCCTGTCAGATAACTCTCAAAAAGTTTTAAAGCAGTGTCACGAATTCCTATTGCCTCGAGCTTTTTCACGAGTATGGGTACCGAGACCGTGTCAAAAGCTTTTGCTAGGTCCAAAAATACTCCGATCGTATTCTTTCTCTTGTCTAGGTTGTCCACAATATAGTTAGTAAGTTCTAATACAGCATTTTCGGTCGAGCGGCCTGCTCTAAAGCCAAATTGACGAGGTGATAGAATTTTGAATTTTTCGAGGTATAGTTGAAGTCGCTTATTAATAATCTTTTCTAAAATTTTTGATATAGACGGTAGAATTGAAATAGGCCTATAGCTTTCGACACGATCTCTGCTGCCACCCTTGTGAACAGGGGTGATAATCGAGGTTTTAAAAGCTTTCGGGAATACACCCGTGGATAGACTTAGATTACTGATGTATGTAATAATGGGCACTAAGATTGGAGCAGATTGCTTAATAATTTTTGTCGAGATACCATCTACTCCAACAGCACAGTCATTTTTTAAATTTTTAACTAAGTAATACACTTCCATTTCATCTGTTTCTAATAAGCCGATGGAATTTATTTGGGATGTGTGCTTGATTATGTTAAAAGAGTTATTAGGGATTTTGGTATTATCTGTAATTTTTCTAGCGAGCGTTTTACCAACATTTGCGAAATAGGTATTGACGTGGTTGACTGCGTCCAAAGGAGAATCCATTGACTGCAATAATGCTTCGTTACTACTTTTGTGTTTTGAGGTGTATGTAACTTTTCTAATTGTTTCCCAAGTTTTTTTGATATTACCTTTATTTTTATCAATCTCTGCTTTGTGATACTCTACTTTTAATCGTTTTAATAATTTGGTACAGAAGTTTCTGTATCTAGTATATGTCATTTTTAGTACGTCATTCTCTGGCCTGTCTTTAAGTTGAAGATGCATTTTGTCACGATTGCGAATGCAGCGGAGTAACCCTGGTGTTATCCAGGGTTTTGTGATGCACTGCTTGTGGGGTATTTTCATGCTATAAGTATTAGCTTTCACTACATCAGTCAATTTTCTAATTAGGGTTTCAGCTGCTATATCTGCATCTTGGGACTGCAGAACATCATCAAATTTGATAGCTTTTATTTGTTCGCAACATTGCTTCATATCCACTTTTGTAGTTATCTTTTTTACAGAGTCACCCGTTGACAGTTTATGTTTCATGTTAAAGAGGACGGGTCGATGATCAGTTGCAAAAGTGTTAACGACAATGGTTGAGCATTTATTCTTGCTTTTAAGCATAATGTGATCAAGACAACTATTTCTCCATGTTGGCATATTATGACTTGGTAGAAGACCATGACTTGCAAGTAAGTCTAAATAAGTAGTGGCATGCTTACTTTTTAAAACCATGTTTTCGCTTATGTTGATATTTAGGTCACCCGCTAGTATAATATTATGATAGTTTTTTATATTAGTCAGTAGGGAGTTAAGAGAGTTTAAAAATGGTTCAGTATTTGAAAAAGATGGTGATCTGTACAAAGCTACTATGGCTGTACTGTTATCTGCTTTGATCAGAAGGCAGTTTGAGTCCGTGAGTTTAGGTTCTTCTATATCTAACTGAAGTTGAATCCTTGAGTATACCACAATGCCTCCATTTTGGTTGATGCAATTGACAGTATGAGCAGCTTTATAGTTAGTCAGCACTGGATAAGGCTTATTGTTATTTATCCAACATTCAGTTAATATAATTATATCACAGTCTAGACCTAGCCTCTGTAGCAATAGTTCTAATTTATCAAAGTTCTTATTAATGCTTCTAATATTCAATGTTAGGATAGTGACAGCTTTATTAGTCGTAATGTGAGTACGACATAGTTCCGGTTGACACAGTTTGGGTTTTGTGATTGAGAAGTCGTCTATTGAAGTGCACAAATCATTTAGCTGGTCTCTATCCATAATCAGAGTAGTTTGATATGAGAACGTTCTTTGGGGCTGCTTGATATATAGTTAAATTGCTTATCATTCTGAATACTAATGAACTATACAATAGGATAATGTAACGAAACAGCCTTCGTATCTCTCACAAAAATAACAAATAAAAATATTTATAATAGGTTGATTTTTGATAAATCATAGCAATGCTCTAGTGTTTTGCAAAGGATGCTCAGGATCGAACGCAGACTCTAAAAGTGATGCGAATAAAGGTTAATAATGTTAAACTATTATTTAAATAAGAAAATAAGATTAATTGTACTGATCTTGGTATATTTAGAATCCGTCTATCATTAATAGTTAGGTAAAAACCAGTCAATCAATTCAAAACTCGTAGAATGTCCCGCCGTTGTAAAATTGTATTATGTAGTATTTTGTTGAGCTAAAATTAGGGATTTTAAAGTATTTTAATATTAAATAAGGAATTGTTGAGTCACATAAATGCACATCAAGGCTTTCATTGGAACATTTAGGATTAAACTATCACGAATAATTAACACATGCCTGTTAGAAACATAAAATAATGCAATGGCAACATTCTAATTTTCTGGGTTTTTTAGAATCCAAGGCATGGCAACAAATAAACTGCGTAGAAAAGAACGGTTCGTTATTACTTGATATGAATTAAGTTCTAAAACAAAATTAATCTGCGTAGAACGGTTTTTGCAATAGCGACGTGTTTGGTTACTAGGAAGTAATTAAGATACGTTATTTTTCATACTTTAGTAATATTAGGTATTGAGCTATATCGAAGATCTCAAAATACATTATTATTATAATAAGGAATTGTTACATCTTATTATTATAAACTAAAACCTTAAATCAACAATAAATAAGTTAACACGGCAGGATGCTCAGTAGCAGGTACTCTAGCCAAAAAGGTATTCTTTATAAAAATTCAAATAAAGAAACATTCTTATTTAAATATGAGTACATGGTTATTACAAAACAATAAATCAATTAGTTATCTCAATCGCAAATATCACATTAGTGGATAGATCTCAGACACAGGGAGAAAATGAATAAACGCGTCAATTATTTATACTTGGTTTGAAATCCAGAAACGTAAGGCGCTTCCTTGTCGGCGGTGGCGTGTTGGTCGAGCGTCCAATCATAAGGGAGCATTGGAGAATATGTGATTGTGATTGGTCGTCGACGAATGGTTAAGCAGAGCTTGGAACGAAGGGGGACAGACAGCGACGAGCGGCTTGGGAAGACGTCGGCCATGTTTTGGATTGCTTTTATTTCGGTAGATTTTCAAAATTTAAGAATAGGAATTTAGGTGTGATTCAATAAGTACAGGTAGAAAAGAAGATAGGTAAGCGATGTTCCAGCCGTCGGGAGTTGCCAGATAAGGATTCTAAGATGGACTGCCGAACTTTTAAAAGGTTTGATGGAACTGCAACGTGGTAAGTATTGCGTCGAGTCGCCGTGTCGTAAGAGAACGCCGCACGGGGTGAGTGACCTTAGAATATCTTGAGGAGTTCTTGTGCGCATTTTAACTATGTGTACTTCCATATCAGTGATTACATTGTTTTAGAATTCAGGGATCATTTTAAAATAGTTTAAAAGTTAAATTCATAACGTAATGATGTGGGCCACTAAAGATGGAGGTTTGGTTTATGGATATTGAGCAATAGTTTTGACTTAGGATCGTGTAAGTATTTTAAGCAGAGATCATAAACATCGTTGATGGTTGATCTTGGACTTCCTTTCGGTCCGACAACAAGGTAGTAGGTACCTATTAATATGGCACCACAATTTACTAGATTATTTAAAAGACGTCGTCATAGCTTTCTCAATTCAATTCAATTCAATTCATTTTAATCATACCGTAGGATGCTATTTACAACATTTGGTAAAGTCAACTTTGTACAATAATAAAACATGTCATAATATTAGAAGAGTAATAAATCACGTCACAATAATTAAAAAATATAAAAGATAAAACATGTCACTACGAGAGTAATAAAACATGTCACAATAAATATAGAGTTTAAAACATGTCATAATAATAAAGGTGTATAATAAATGTCACAGTAATAAATAAATGGTACTTGTCTGCTATTAAGTAAATACAAAACAAGGAGCGATTAGGACATAGTCTTAGTCACTGACTGAAGATACTTGTGACCTTTTGTGTTTTAGGATGTGTTTTCTTAAGGGCCTGTTCCTGCCGACGGGGAGCTTACTTACCTGAGATTATTTGACTCCATTTATTTAATTGAATTTATTCCTTGTGCATGTGTGTTTGTTTAGAATATTTTCGGTGTTTGTTTTCAGGACGTATCGCGTTGTGTGTGTTAATTGTGTGAAATACTTAGAGCAGGATGACATGCTTAATAAACAAAATTCGTGAATAAAATAAAATAAATTAGACTTGAACCAAATAAAGTGAAATTAGATTAAATTAAAATAAAATTAAATTAAATCAAATAAAATCTAACTAAATCAAATAAAATCTAACTAAATAAAATAAAATCGAATTAAATCAAATAAAGTAAAATTAGATTAAATTAAAAATAAAATAAAATAGCTTAATCAAATAAAATCGAACTAAATAAAATAAAATCGAATTAAATCAAATAAAGTGAAATTATATTAAATTAAAATAAAATAAAATTAAATCAAATTAAATCAAACTAAATAAATTAGATAGAGTTAAATCAAATAAAGTAAAATCAGATTAAATTAATATAAAATAAAATAAGATTAAAACAAATAAAATTAAACTAAATAAATTAAAATCTGATTAAAATAAAATAATTCAATCTAGCTCAATTCGGTTCAATGAAATAATAAAATAAATTAAAGTACAATAAAATAGGGTTATTAGGACTGGTGGTATTATGTTCGTCTTGTGGACCGGAGGTCCCGGGTTCGATTCCTGGTCCGACGGTTATTAAGTAATGAATTTGAGTACCTGTTCTGAGTCTATGCGTTAGTTAGAATCTACTATAACGTATACACGATTACGATTATGTTAGGTCGCGGGTTCGACTCCCGACCAATATGTTATTAGAGTCTGGGCGTTAGTAGGATCTACTATAGCGTATACACGATTACGTTTATGTTAGGTCGCGGGTTCGATTCCCGGGTCGATATGTTATTAGCAGAGTCTTAGTTAAGGATTAGTCTTAATCAAGTCTAAGCTTTCAAGTCTTGGTCGATTAAAGTAAATCGGACAGCCGATCAGATTGCCGAATCTATTATAAGATTCACATGCCTACAATTAAAGTAAATCGGACAGCCGATCAGATTGCCGAATCTATTATAGGATATACATGCTTACGATTAAAGTAAATCGGACAGCCGATCTGTTTGCCGAATCTATTATAAGATTCACATGCCTACAATTAAAGTAAATCGGACAGCCGACCAGTTTGCCATGTTAGCCATTCGAAGTTATACGAACTATCTCGAATGGTTGACAATAGTTGCTGTCAGATGAGCGGCCAACTATAGTTTGACGAGTAACTATTTAATATACGAATAAATGTAAAGTAGATCGGAAATTTCTTTACTATTTTAATAATAATTACACAACGTGAATTCACGTTATGTTTGACTCACCAAGTCTTACATATTATAATATTTTGACTCACCAAGTCTTACATATTATATTCTGACTCACCAAGTCTTACATTTAATGGAACATAGGTTCTGAATCGACACGATGACATTTAAGTCAATTTACCTCTTCAATTCGAAGGTCAACGATGATCTTTCTTTACACACTACTCTTATCGAAGGTTTCTATGGAAAGATCCTTTTGCTGATAATTATCTGAGCTGTAACATGGAGCGATATCTCCGAGGTTACCCTTGATTCCAACGGGATGACAGGCACCTCTTATGTCTATGGTTTAGTAATTGTTGGTTGTCTTCGTAAGATACTAAAGGCTTCCACGGAAAGTACCTTACTATTAATTATCTAACCTAAGCATGGAACTATGTTTCCGAGGTTACCCTTGATTCCAACGGGATGACAGGCACCTTATTATGCCGATGGTTTCTTAATTATTAGTCTTCTTCATTTAGTCTACTGATAGAAAGTTCTATCTGAGACTGACGACTTGAGATGGTAACGGGAGAGATACATTCATCTTTATCACACTATGTGTTAGACTTGGTTGTCTAATTAGATGCTTTTAGATAAAGGTTCCAGAGTATGTATTTACGCGCTAACTTCAGAATAAAACGATATTCTAGTTGGTTGTTCACTGCAGTCGCTATATTGCGTTAGGCAGTTAGGTGGTTAGGTAGGGATCGAAAGGGATTGCATTCGTTCTTCCGGGACCAGATTCATTACCTTAAGGTAATGAGTAAGCTCTTTGAAGAATAAATGTGTGAAAGGTAAAAGATGAAGTATGTAATGACTGACGGACTGACTGACATTTGCCAAAAGATTATGTCCTCTTCTCTTAGCTTTTGGGTTGTTATAATATTCAAATATGTTGAATATGATAGTTGAATATGATAACGACGTTTAAGTCAGGCGCTCTAATGTTAGGAACACACAGAGGTGTGTATTTGTACACGTAAAAACGGAAGAGTGTATCCAGTCTGGGCCGAAACACATTGCTTACCGCGGTGGAGGGGCGGGGCCATAGCCAACAATTTATGTGTACAAATACATACAAACATAATACATATAAACCATAAAATAAATAACAAAAAAATATTTGGTGTAAAATCTTAGTAAAGTCTTAGTAAAATATTGTTCTGAACTTATTAGGCTTGAAACTAGTCCAAAACTATAATTTAGAATATATTTCGTATCATATTTGATAATTATTTAAGTCAATTTTACATTAGGAATACTAAGAAAAATAGTTAAGGGTTAAAACCTAGCATACCCTTTATGAATAACCCTATATAACTTACGTAGTAGGAATCTTGTAGCTTTAGAGTAAGTCAATTCGTTAGGAAATCTATTCAGGTAACTCGGATGCTCATACTTATTCGTAACTTAGGTTCTACGATCACAACGCAAGGTTTTCCCACTAGACAATCACTTGGCCAAAACAGTAGGTTAACGTTAGCAATCGGAAAATTTAAGTATAGCTAGTAATACATAGTTTATATATAGATAGATAGGATAGATATAAATAGTTAAGTAGATATATTTTTTTATTAATAGGGTAGGGGTTGTTACAATAATCATAAATGAGATAAAGGTCCATTGTATAATATGTATAATAATTATATAAGTGAATAATACTTGTGTAACTTTAACTTCGTGATAGAGGGGGAAAGTGTGTGTGTTTGAGTGTGTGTTTGTGAGTTGTGCAGTGTTTAAAATTACAGATTTAAATAAAATTATAAGATAATTTATCCTATACATGGATATCCTGTCACTATATGTGCGGTTTAGTTTTTTTGTTTCAGATCTTCGAGTTGCTTCTCACTCATGACAACGATTGGAGGTGATCCTTCAGCCTTGCGTAAGAATATTCTTCCATTCGCAGACCAACAAAAATCGTATCCAAGCGATTTTGAAGCTTCGCGGGCCAGGAAGTACAGGCGTTTTGCTTTAGGTGTTAGAAACTCGGACACAAAGACCGGTAATTTATCACCTTCTATGCCTAGAGTAGTTGTGTTCAATCTATTAGTGGTATTTGTAGCATTATATTTCTTGACCGCCTGAAGCGAGGTACTTTTATGCAGGTTGGTGGTAAATTCGATCACGATTGGTCGCTCACCACTCGGTTTCCGGTTTATTCTGTAGATGTCCTTAATAGCGTTGGCTTGCATTTGTGCTCTGACCTTTGTATGTAGCTTGTCTACAATAGCAGATAAGTCCTGCTTCGTCTCGCCAGGTTTTGACGGGATACCTCGAATTTCTAGGCACGCATTTCTATTATACCTCTCTAACTCATCAATTCTATTTTCTAGCTTGAGAACGTATGTATTTTGCTGAACTTGCTCCGCCTCGAGTTTTACAATTTTTGTGTTTATCTCTTCGTAGTTTTTTATGTAGAAATCCAGTGATTTTTGCATTTCAGCGTGAGATTTACGAAGTTCAGTTACTTCAGCGAGAACTTTGGTCAGTATTTCCATCATTTCTCCTTGTTGATTTGCAGAAGTTTGCGGTGTTTGCGGCGAGCTATCTGGTCGCTGACGCTTGTAGCGGGCAGCTAATGCATCCTCTTTTACCGATGAAAACTTATTAGGCGGCGTTTGGGGCATTATTGAAACTAGCTACCAGGAAGACAGAAATGTCAAGGAGAATAGAATTAGCCGTATTTCCAACACCCAGGAGGTAAACAAATGGCAAGAAATGTCCAGCGATCGAAACTCAAGCGGACCGCAATTACCAGGCGTACATAAGTTGCTAGCAGTGATGATTTGTATGCAGTTCGCTGTGTGCAACCACTTGTTGCGCCTAAGCGCTGTCCTGTTACTCACTGTGTGCGTGCGATCGGCGTGTGCGCCGGTTTCTATGTAGTGGCGCTGCTACCTGTTGCGTCACTGCGTCATCAGCGTTCTTAGTAGTGTGTTTGCGTCAACTGGTAAACTCCTCGCCACTTATGCACTCCTATTATTTTGTTTGAATTTAACTTTCACAAAAATGAATTTGGTATTATTTTGAAACAATTTAACTATAATTTAACACACGTCCACTCGCTTTCGAGGTCCGGAGGAACTTCAAGGAAGGAGAGTTATCTTTACTTCTGTTGAGCACCGTGCAAACCTGCGGATCACCATATTGGCTCTGACCGCTAGCGCCCTCCTCTCCCGTTCAATGTCAGCATCATCCTTCAGGGTGGGTGTGACTAGATGGCCCAGATATTTAAATTCCTGTACCTGTAGTAACGGTGAACCATATAGTTTTATGGGTGGGGCCTCTGCCACTCTTCTTAGTCCACCCTGGAAGACCATACACTGACTTTTCTTGACATTGTACTGAAGTCCGTGATCCACTGCATAGTTTTCACAAATTTTCAGCAGCTTTCTAACTCCACAAACCGAGGCACTTAGAAGCACCATATCGTCCGCGTAGCTAATGTTATTAAAACAGACGCCATCAATGTGACAACCGATATGTTGCTCACTAAGCGCCTCGATTAGCCCATTCATGTACAGGTTAAAAATGACAGGAGAGCTCAAGCCCCCCTGCCTCACCCCGCACTCCAACCTGTATGAATCTGATAACGTCCCCGCCCACTTCACATTGTTGAGCTGGTTTCCATACCAATATCTAAGGACGTTGATGAGTTCACGAGGTACGTGTAGTGCTCTCATCTTCCCCCAGAGAATATCGTAGGAAACCAAGTCAAAGGCTTTTGAAAGGTCGAGAAAGCAAGCATAAACAGGTGTTTTCCTCTCTGTGTAATAGTTGACAGCACTCTTCAAACACAATATAGCACTTTCCGTAGACAGTCCCGGCCTGAAACCGAACTGATTGTCGTGCAATTTTATGTACTTGTTTAATTGCGAATTTAGAATGCTATCAAATATTTTTGCAACGATTGTTGCCAATGAAATAGGCCGATAGTTTGATATGTCTGATAAGTCGCCTGCTTTGTTTTTGACTATTGGTACAACATTTGTCCTCATCAGGTCGGTAGGAAGATAAGAGTGAGATATGCAGAAGTTGTACAACATAGCCAATACTCTGCATATGTGAGGCCCTGCGTGCTGTATATGCTCTATGCTTAACCCATCATGACCAGGAGATTTACCCTTAGATATTAATTTTATCGCCTTGACTACATCCCTGGCCGTGAATCTCGTCTCAACATGTTCGCCACTGGCAGCATCTCCACTCTCACCCCCACCTTGTGACGGCCCCAGAGGCGACTTAACGACAAAATGATTTTTAAATTTATCAGCAATGCGTTTTAAATCACTACTACCATCCACACTCACTGGGAGACCAGGCCGACTCTTCAAACGATTAGTAATCTTCCAAAAACCACTGAAGTCTTTATCGCGATGCTTAGAGGCAAGTATATCCATTTTTATTTGTTCTTGATGGTTTTGACACCATTTTAGACGCGATTTGAATATTTTTCTACTCTCACACATTTTATGATAAATATCACCGGTCTTTGGACTACCACACATCAACCAATCTTGAAAGTCAAACCTGGCCACCCTATGACAGTCGGCAACATGCCTATTCCATCCCACAACCGTTTTATAGCTACGTTTCTTCTGTTTATGCTCCTCTCTTCGACCATTCAGAGACGACGTGCATAACGAATTTACAATGTCCGAGTACAGCTTATCAATAACGCAGCTATGAGTAGGATCATTACAATACCTGTCACTACATTTCTCAAACTCGCTAGGAAAGTCAATTAATCGAAGGTGTTTGTGACATTCAGTCTGATACTGTTTAATTTGCTCCGCAGTTTTTTCACCCCATGCGATTGTATTAGAAGCTGCGTTTCGATTATATGTTACTGGAGTGAAACAATCCAACTGACACTCACAAACAATGGGGAAATGATCTGACCACAACACGTCATGCTTCACATACACATTGCACACAGAGACAGCAGCCGCTTGCGAAACAACGATGTGATTCAGCCAGCGTTTAGACCCACATATTTCATCAACATAAGTAAATGTATTTGACGTTAAACCCAACCTGTTTAAGTCTACAGGTACCCACTTTAATTCTGCACATGAAATTAATAACTCGTTATAAAATAATTCACCCGGATGAGCATTAAAATCCCCCAAAATAAAAATAGGTTCGTTCTCAAAATCATTATGTATAGCACTTACAGTTCCAATGCATTCCGTAAAAGTTGTCAAGTTAATCCGTTTATTTGTCGGCATATAAACGCACACCACTACAAACGCACTAGATTCTGTGTTTATACGAATAGCACACACTCGCGGTAGGTAAGCAATGGTAGGTATAAAGCCTTATGAAACGTTTGATCGTTGTATATCCAAACCGTTTATCTTACCCCCGCGCCTCTGTACCGCGCAGGCGAGGACTAAGATAATTGGTTTGGCTACATGATACATAACTACATTACAGTGGTATTACCGAACACGTCTTTAGCGGCAATTCGCATCGTGTTAACTCCTCCAAGATTTATAGCGTCCTTCGATACGTTATAGATCAGCTCTAACAATTCTGAAAAACAGCAATTAGTTTTGTTCATTATGTTTTTACAATAATTGATGTGTGTGGTGCATTTTCATGTAAACTTTATTGATTGCATTATTTTTATTGATATTTTCACATTAACATAATTATGTAGGTACTAGCTGCGCCCCGCGGCTTCACCCGCGTTTTCCGGGATAAAAAGTAGCCTATGTGTTATTCCAGACCATGAACAACCTTCATTCCAAATTTCATGTAAATCCGTTCAGCCGTTTTTGCGTGAAAGAGTAACAAACATCCATACATACATCCATACTTACAAACTTTCGCCTTTATAATAGTAGTAGGATAACTAAACGCAAACAGACATAATACAATATAGCAATATACCTACCCATGGTACAATCCCTACTAATATTAAAAATGTGAATGTAAGTTTGTTTGTTTGTTACGCTTTCACGCGAAAACTGCTTAACCGATCATCATGAAACTTTGTACACATATTCTTGGAGGTATTAAAAGTAACATGGGATACTTTTTATTTTTTTAAACGAGGGTGAAACTGCGGGGCGCAGCAGCAGCTAATAAATAATATAGGTGCTGGTGCTTTGTAATGGTCATACTCGTGAGTACACCCATCATACACCCTCCCTGTGTATCCTCCCCTTTTCGAGAAGAATACTTCTTGCATTTTTGACATTCCATGTTTCTTGATTAGTGTCACTGCAGAAGAAATCTCTGATAATGGTTGTCACTTATGTCAGATAACCATGTTCTTCTACCACAGCTTTTCTCTCAAGTATTTTCTTTAATTTAATTCACAGTTTTCTAAGAAATTTATAATTTGGAAAGATACGCTTTTTGAGCACTATGTGCGGTGGTGGAGACGACGGCTGCGGTTTCTGCGTGGGCAACCTTTTTTATATTTTTGAGAGGTTAGATTTCGAAGAACTACTTATAAATAACTTTGAAATTCCTTGAAGTACTACTGGTTCGAAGACAACCGGCTGCTGTGGGGTTGTGGGTACAAAAGAGTTGCCAAGTAACCCGCTAAACACATTCTACAACCACCAAGACCGCAATAATCATCAACACCACTAGTGTTGTAGGTGTTCATAGGCGGTGGTGTGCTTACCATCAGGCTGTGGTTGTCCCATAACTCCCATAATAACTCCCATAGTAAAAATTGTTCATAGTTATAGAATACAAAAACTCTTTATTGAGACCACAAAACGAAAATCACAAGCATAATCAAATACCTACATAAGAAAAAGGCACAAAAGCCAGTCTTACCGCTAAGAGCGATCTCTTCTAGACAAACTTTGGATGAGAGGTGAGACATTCCCGGAGTGTGACGGTGGTGTAGGTATAGAATTATGAGCCCATGAGATACCATGAGCCCTTTTTGGCATAGGTACTCTTTCTTTCGAGTGCACTAAAATGACCTCAAATAGCGCAAGATGGCGAGAAATTGTGAGGTGCATTGGCAGCGGCCAATGATACTGCCGTCCGCGACCACTCTGTCAAGAGCGCTACGACCAAAGACTCTTTCCTTATAAATTCTATCCCTTAATTATCTATGCTTGTTTTAGAATAGCATCGTGCTGCGCCGCCACGGCTGTGGTGGTGTGTCTGGTGCTGACGCTGACCATCATGCTGGGCATGGGCGTGGGGCTCGGGTACAACTACTGCGCCGTCGACAGCCAGCTGCTGCCAGCGCCGCCGGTGGTGCCACCACCAGGTAGGTAACTATTTATTAATCCCCAACGCAAACACTGGGGTGTCACATGATAGGTAACTATACTGCGTCGTCGATAGCAAGCTGCTCCAAGCGCCGCCTACTAGATTCTACTTAATAGTTCGCAATTAACTAAGACTTTGCAGTCCCTAAAAAAATAAACAATTCACACTCACAGCTTCGCACTAGGATTCTCTGTCGGGGATGCCATGGAAATGGAACACGCACAATGACAAGGAAGACCCAAAAATTTAAATTCATCACTATTCAAACACCTGCCCGGCTGGGAATCGATCTTGGAACCTCTTGCCCATTAAAAAAAATATTAAAAAGAACTATTTGCCGCAAAAAATCATCAAGATCAAATCAACCTTACTTACTCAAGTTATCATAAACTAAACACCAATTTGTTCCCCTAGAAACCGAAACCTGACTTCACTCGTTAAAAAAATAACAGCTCGAACTTGCTTTTCAGAACAAACTCCTGCACCTGAACCCAAGCCTACCCAACCAAACAGAATGAGACGAAAGCGCGACTTCAGCTCCAGGTTTTCAAACAACCGATTCGTCACAACTAGACAAATGGAAGAACCAGACATTAAGCCAACGATGGTGATTCCTCTGCGAAAATACGACTTCGAAACTCTCCTTGCCAAACTAAGGAAAAATAACAAGAATGTGACCTTAGAGCTTGTAGGCACAGTCATTTAATTTTTAATTTTGTTAATAAAGTTTTATCATTTGGACGTGCTGCTCAATCGTGTAACTTGCCATGGTGATTTGGCATCAGTAACTGAAGGAATAACAACGCATTTGACAGATGCCGCCAAAAACTGTCGACATCGACCCGCCCTATTTGAAAGACTCTTTACTTCATTGAACCATGATTGGGTTTTTCCTGCGATGCGAGTACATTTCATTAGATAGGTAAAAGTTTGAACTTAACATAATTGTGAAAATTTTGAACCAGGAGGCAGGGTCCATAGAATGAATAAGTATACGATTTTTTTGTAAAATTAAGTTTGAAGGAACTGGGATTGATAGAAATCATGTTGCAATTTGGAGTGAGGGCCTTTATATAATTTTTGATATTAGACCGGAATTTTCCCTGTACAAATAGGTATATAATACACAACCTTACCTCTTTATTATTATCGAAATTTCGATCAAGATTTCGGCAGTCTGTCAAAGCATGGCTTAATGTACCTTCTTACCATGTGTGTAAAAGCATCTGCGTTTTTATCTTGAAGGAGCGACGAACTGGCAATATTATTAAGTAATTTTATTTTTATTTTGGGTAACTTTTGTTTAAAAAGCACGACTGGTACAAACTACAAACCTTTAGGATTTATATGGAAGGAAAGTGAACGTGTGTCCAACGATGGGCAAGGCGCCGAAAGCTAGTGGCGGCTTTATTTTTTTTGGCTTCACCGCTTTAACGCATAATGCCACTAACACTATTATTTCTATTTTATTTTAACACCAATAACACTATTGATTGCTAATTAATATACCTTAGTATCCAATAAACATGGAAAAAATATTATTTTTTGAAAATATATCGATTTTCAATTTGTATTTCGCATCTAAAGGAATGACATTTAATTTCCCCCGAAAATGCTCAAAACTGTCATGGCGTCGGCAGGCGTCGTGTGTGACGTCAATCTGTGCGAAACACAGCTGTTCGTTCGTGTACCTATATGGCGGTTGTTGATATTTCGTGATAAAAAATGAATCCGTCGTCTATCAAGTACTGTATGGTGCCCCAGTGTAAAAGCACAAGTATAAATACGCCAAACAAACTATATAACTATGTTCCAATAAATACCCTCCAATCAAAAAATCCTGACGACAAAAAAATCTAAAATCGTTGAGCCTGTATACCGGGTTTCGTCGAGATTCGTTGAGAAGTGCGACCTGTAATGGAGTACCAAATGCAAATAAACGGACTCTCGCGCGGTCTACTGTTCGCAGAACTACTAGTATATATACCTAAACTATTCCAAACCGATTCGTCGTACCTAGTTGGAACTAATGGAAACTCTAACACAATCTTTGAGTGTCCCACCTGACTAAATTATTTATTTGACTATACCCACTAAAAACCCTGGGCCCCTGGGGTGTTCCCCTCGTCGCCGGGGCTATGGGCACGCTTTCGCACTCTTCCACGGTGACAAACGTTGTCCTATCTTATCTGTGTGTAGTTGAATTCGAATTGTCTTAAATTTTCTAATATTCCACTCAACTTCATTTTTTTCTTATTTTTTTTTTTTTTTTTTTTTTTTTTTATGTGATTAAGTGACGAAACGAGCAAATCGCTCGCCTTCTGACAATAATTACAACAACAAAAACAGAATTTGCGAAACTGTTCCATCCGTTTACGCGTGATGCGATGACCGAGGTAAATAGAGATTCGTTTATATTTCTATAGATAATAAATATTGCGAGACCTCTTTGCTCTGCCCCAGGGTCGGCGGCGCTGCCCCCAAGGGATCTCGGAACCGAATGTAAATTAAAATGACCTTGTTTTCAGACCAAAACTTTGGATTTTTCTTCTCCAATCGTTAGATTTATACCTACTAGGACCAAGACTACTTTTCTATGAATTTTTGTCAATAATCATCCACGGTTTTGGAATGTAAGTAGGTACCTAGGTAGTTATTTAATTTTAATGCCAGATGAGTAACTCATTAAAAATTCCATAATGAGTTACTCATCTTTTTGAAAAAAGGTTGAAAAACACAAAATACCTAGATAAGTAGGCTTTTGTGCGTAATTATATATATAGGGTTATTCATAAAGGGTATGCTAAGCCGAAAACCAACACGAAATTGGCGAAAAAAAAAAATCTGCTGTTCCTTAGAAAAATGTCAATGACACTCGACAAAATTTATGGAACAGCTGATTTTTTTTTCGCGAATTTCGAGTATTAGTCCCATAGTAAAAGTTGTTCATAATGATGAGTAGGTACTATGAGCCCTTTTCGGCTTAGCATACCCTTTATGAATAACCCTGTTTTGGCAAGGATGTTGTTTTTTATTTCGCATACATAATCATAACTACGCGGAAAGCAGTAATTATATTTGTTTTCATAGGCATAAAAAAACGTCCGCGGCAGAACCCGCTTTTCGGAGGTTCCGTACCTAATTGAACAATTTTTCTTTCTTACATTTAATTAACTATTGTTTTAAAAACAATTTTATTATTCCTGTGAAGTCTAGCCTTATCTAAATCTAAAATCAATCTACAAACACTTTGACTGCGGCTAATAATGACATGCGCTTGCCTTGCGGCTAATAGTCAAATGCGTTGTTTGACGCGCCTAGCGTGTGCAGCCGCACTCGCGTCGCACAAAGGAAAACACAAGTTATGTGTTTTCCGCAGTCAGTGTTAATTTCAGAAAACAACAAAACAAACTGCAACATAATGTTTGGGCAATCATTAAATATCTAGCCCGACGCATTTATGGCTCCTTAGAATGTACAGACAGATATACAGCGGAGTTTACTAAAAATGGTTAATTTTTATGGTACGGAATCCTAAAAATTATCTTTTATTTTTAAACGGTTTTATTTAGCTCACCCCGTTTGTTTTATTTATTATTTATTATTCTTTCTTGGGTCAAATTTAGTAATTCAAATTTCACCCTCTTCCTGTCAACCGATTAATCTGAAATTTTGTATACACTTTGGATTTTGGTGACAATACAATTATGTTTATTCATTATCATTATAAATTCAAGATGGCCGCCGCTACAAAATGGCGGATAACGTAGGTTTTATCAATCCCATCAATATGGGTATCAAATGAAAGGGCTCAACAAGCAGAATACAATATACTATAAAAAATTGAAATTCAAGATGGCGGCCGCTACAAAATGGCGGATAACGTAGGTTTTATCGATCCCATCAATATGGGTATCAAATGAAAGGGCTCAACAAGCAGAATACAATATACTATAAAAAATTGAAATACAAGATGGCGGCCGCTACAAAATGGCGGATAACGTAGGTTTTATCGATCCCATCAATATGGGTATCAAATGAAAGTGCTCAACCAGTATAATACAATGTACTATATAAAATAAAAACTAGAAAATAAAAATAGTTAAAAAAAATTTTTAAGTTAAACGGTTTTATAAAACAATAAAAAAAAATGTACTAAAAACGAAAAAATAATAAAATAGATACAGTCGTGGGAATTAAAAACATATGCATAGACTAGACTAAAATAAAACCGTGGGGCACGTCCCACGGTTTTCTTGCCCCACGGTTTTATTTTAGTCTAGTCTATGCATGTTTATAATTCCCACGACTGTATCTATTTTATTATTTTTTGGTTTTTAGTACATTTTTTATTAGCTGATTCCTGGGTCTGTGTACCCGGTACGGAGCTGCTAGGCCTTCGCCCTCTCATGTAATTAGAATGGACCGAGTTTGAACGCCTTTGACAGATAATTTTTCTAAAAGTATTGATGTCCTTGTCTAATTGGTTGCAATGACAAAGATAGATATATTTTTAGTTAGATCTCTGTCAAATTTTAATAATGCCTTCGAACTTAGGCCGTTTGAACTCGGATGAGTAATTTTGTTTAGGATAGCGTAGGGACAAACAAACGAACATTAGTTTTACAACAGTTTGTGATTATTATAATGAGATTATACAGTGGTTTATGCCCAGTAACAATTAGGTAGTTTATATTCTCTACTCAATGTTTGGAGCCAATTCATAACGTAGCACTATAACTCAAAATATAAGTTAAAAAATAAATACTAACGAAGGATGGCAACACATTGTACGCGTTAAGCCATAGTGTTATTCTTTTAATTATTTAATGGGCTTGCGTTTGACCCCCATCTCGCTGTGCCCCAACGTAGACCGCATCATTGCTTACCAGGCGCAGGCAATCAAACGCAAGCCTATTAACGAATAAAAAAACACTACTAAACTGATTTTTTTAATTTGGAATCACATCACATCACATCATCAGCCTATCTAATGTTTGTCCACTGCTGGACATAGGCCTCTCCTAACGAACGCCACAAGGCACGATCTTCTGCCTCACGCATCCACTTGCTACCAGCCGCCTTACGCAGGTCGTCGCTCCACCTGGCCGCAGGGCGCCCTACTCTACGTTTGCCGATCCGTGGTCTCCACTCTAGAACCCGTCTACCCCAACGGTTGTCGGTTCTCCTACAGATATGGCCAGCCCATTGCCACTTCAGCTTGCTAATCCTCTGAGCTATGTCGGATACTTTAGTTCTTTGTCGGATAATCTCACTCCTGATTTTATCTTTCAAAGAAACCCCGAGCATAGCTCGCTCCATAGCCCGCTGAGTGACTTTAAATCGATGGACCAGCCTCACTGTTAGTGTCCACGTTTCAGCTCCGTAAGTTAGTACAGGTAGGACGCACTGATCGAAGACTTTTGTCTTCAGGCACTGCGGAATGGACGACGAGAAGACATGACGAAGTTTCCCAAATGCTGCCCAGCCCAGTCGGATTCTCCTATCAACCTCCTTCTCGAAGTTTGTCCCGCCAAATTGCAGAATATGTCCTAGATAGGCATATTCTTGGACAACTTCGAGAGGTATATGGTTAACATAGACAGGCCCCGGGGAAACATGTGTGTTAAACATGATCTTGGTTTTATCAAGATTCATCCCGAGACCTACTTGTCGAGAAGCATCAGCTAGGTTGGTCAGCATTCCTTGCAAGTCCTGCAGCGATTCCGCCATGACGACGATATCATCGGCAAATCGCAAGTGAGAGAGGTACTCGCCATTGACATTTATGCCTTTCTCTTTCCAGTCCAGCGTCTTAAACACATCCTCCAGAGCGTTAGTGAACAGTTTCGGGGATATAACATCCCCCTGTCTCACTCCCCTGCGCAATGGGATATGCTTAGTCTGCTGGTCCTGTACTTGAACGGCCATTGTCGCGTCGTTATATAGACCTCTCAACACTTCGATATATCGCCAGTCGACTTGGCAGCGCTGCAAAGACTCCAGAACAGCCCAGGTCTCAACAGAGTCAAACGCTTTCTCGTAGTCCACAAATGCTAGACACAGAGGCCGATTATACTCTTCTGTCTTCTGTATAATCTGCCTAACAGTGTGAATGTGGTCTACGGTGCCAAACCCTGCTCGAAACCCGGCCTGCTCCAGGGGCTGAAACTCGTCAAGTCTTCTCGCAAGACGATTTGTGATTACTCTCGAGAACAGTTTATAGAGATGGCTCAAGAGCGAGATTGGACGGTAGTTCTTAAGAAGAGTTTTGTCTCCCTTCTTGTAAAATAGAACTACAACGCTCTTGTGCCATGCCTTTGGAGTTCTCCCTGTATCTATGACGACATTGAATATCTTCTGAAGCTCTCGAAGTACTGGTGCACCACCTGCCTTCAAGAGCTCCGAAGTGATTCCGTCTTCTCCAGGAGCTTTTCCATTTTTCAACTGTCTGAGAGCAATCTCGATCTCGCTTAGGCTGACTTCTGGCAGGTCTTCTGTGAAGTGGCGCGTGAGTGTGGCTCGGGAATCTTCTTCACAGGAATCAGGTTGCAAAGCTTGCGAGTCGTACAAACGGCTATAGAATTCCTCGATTTCCGCGAGTATCTCCGGCTTAGAGACAACGGTACTTCCAATTGACGTTGTTAACTTCGTCAGATGGCTTCTTCTCAACGTCTGAGTGAACACTTTTGACCCCCGATTCTGCTCGATTGCTTCTTTTATTTTTTTCGTATTGAAGCAGCGGAGGTCGCGTCGCACCAGTTTCGTAATCCTGCGGTTGAGAAGTCGCTGTTCTGAAGAAGTGGCTAATTTGGAATATAGATAGCTAATGCCTTGGTACATGGGCTACTTTTCATCATCTATAATTTTGAAATAAACCTTAAGTAGAAATCACGTGTGAATAGAAATAATTCACATATCGCTATGAATTGGCCTTATTTATACAATATCAATATTTAGATTACAGTAATAATGTACACCAAATACTCAAATACAGTGACACAAAATGGCGTAAATAGACCTATAATAAAGGGTTACACATAACTGCTATGCTAAGTTGAAAGGAAGCCAATGTCCTCATCACATAATGTAAAAGTTTTATTCGAGAACAATAAAATTATTTTTCACAATTTTAGAGATGCTTCTACAATGAGCACATAGCATAGCAGCAGCTAAAAAGTATTCATCCTTTCGTGATTGTATACTGTACCGTTTGCACCAACTAACTAAGACTATGGGCGCGAGAAGGACAGCATGCAATTACTATCACAATTGATTATAAATATTCATAAACAGACACTCATTATAAAGTCAGTTTTACACAAGAATAGCTAGATATAGCTGTCACCACAGTTTTCCCCCGAAATCTTAGTTGACAAAAACACACAAAGTTTGAGAAAATAGGTTGCGGGTACTGAGACAAAGCATTTAAATTGACTATCTCAATGTTAAGTATATGTAACAATGAACCAATCAAGGTACATTTTTGTAGGTGCAATTTGACTGATGTGTGCTTATTCGTCCTGGGTGCCGAGTATATAGGGGGTTATCTATGGCCTACAGGCCGTAAGAACTGGGTTCCCCCAAACAATTTATTTGTCACAAAGGGTCATCATCACTGTCCAGATCATCACCGGAATCAGATGACGAATCATCGCTGCTGCTTGTCGAACTTTCATCGGTCTCATCTATATCCGACATACGGTTTGTAATCAGACCTGGTATCAGCGACATGGAGGCCAATTGGACTGCCATGTCATTTTCTATTATATTAGACTCGTTTTCTTGATCTGAGTTTGCCATTTCCTCTATCTCGGCAAGCGATAAGCCGAGATCTTTTTTTTTAACGTCAATGTTAAAAATGTTGTTGCAGAGTTCGTCTATCTCTTCATTCCTACATTTCTGTAAGAATATTAAATAGTCCTTTATGTAGAGCTGGTTGAGAATGTATCTAGCGTCATTGCTCGTATTGAACATTTGGTGGATTTCGATCATGCATTTTATGGTAAACTTCTTTCCTCGTTTTAATAATGTTACAAGATCGTTCTTTACTTTGTGACAGAGTTCGAAGTTTCGAAATATAGGGAAGATTAGCGCTCTGCGGTAACATGCTCTTAAGACTTCGTCTACATCTTTGAATGTGCTGAACCAGCTCAGCAATGACGAGAGTTTGTTTATCGTCCAACTTGACTCAACAGTACTTTCATTCAAAGTTGTCCGCTTATCGTAGCAATAACCAAACAAAATATCAACTAATCCCAGCATTACTTGTGAATATTCAGATTTTGTGAGCAAGTAGTGCTTATTTGGCAACTCTTTTAAGATGCTCACTTCATCATCTGTGAATTGTACATCTTTATTGAACTCGGGACTGTTCCATGGTGCTATAGCCGACTGATATGGCTCCAGCAATTCATCTTCAAACAAGTCAGCCAAGTAATGGTCAGGTGAGAATTTGTCGTCTTCATATTTAATTCTCAAGTCATTACGCTCATCAATAGCGACATTCTCCGGTGTCCGCAATTCGAATATTTGAGGGAACTCATTGCCTATGTTACTAAATTCAGTAGACACTTTATTAGCAAACCCGTAGCTGTAATTATTCTGACTACCTGGATCATTCTCATTTTCCAACGTGATGCCATCTTCTTCGAGCATTTCAACGAGGTTGGGGTTTATGTCTGGGATGTCTCTAGGAGCGAGCAAGCTTGTAATCATGTCTAGGTTTTCAAAGAGCTCGCCAGGCGTTTCTTTGTCGAAGGTTAGGTTAAATTCTCCGGAGTCGCATACATACGAACCTTTGGACCGTTCATTGTCTAAGATTCTCCCAGGCAGTCGCAGACGAAGGAAATAAGGTGAAGAGACGAATAGAAAGTTTTCTCCGTCGACGTCTATTTCGGTATCTCCAATGTTTGTGTACGGCGCATGCACGTTGATGTAAACATGGCTGTCGTCTTGAGTTAGCTTGAATCTTGGCGTGAGCATTCTGTTTTCGGTAGTACGTACATTAAACCGAAGTTTGATGGATGCTTGTGGTTATTTTTCACGGCGAAAGTTGTCAATTTTCAGATTTTCTTACTTTTCACAGATAGCTTTTCGTCAATATTTCAAGTATCATCTATCATAGATACTGACTTACTGAGTAATGAATGAGTATCTATATTGCATGGCCAATTATGCATAGCCCGATTGTATGGACCGTTTTACGCGACCAAGTCTGTAGAATCCGATTTTACATGGCGAACTAAATGTCAATGTCAAAGCCTCGTTTACTGTGTGCGAATACGAATTCTTACAATCGAGTATATCGATTTACGAAATATCATACTTAGAAAAAAAAACACTTTTAGAGATGAAATATGTATTATATAGTGTCCGACCGAATGTTCGGTTTCGGTTTCGTTTTCGGTTGAGTTTCGGCAAAAACACGAGTTTCGGTTTAGTTTCGTTTTCGGCGGCAAACTTGCCGAAACTACGACCGAAACCGAATGTGCATTCGGGAGTTTTCGCACTGTGATCGGTCGTGTACGGCGCGTTAAATGAATTAAATAATGAATCCCATCAGAGCCAATGTCGTGATTCGCTTACTACCTCGTGTGTTCATAAGTTTTGAGACAAACTTTGTACTTACTTAAAAAATTAAAAAAGATATTACTGGCTGCTATTTATTTGTTTTTCCAATTTTGAATTTGGAATGTTAACTTTTGTTTTCTTTGATTTTCAAATTAAGGCTCAACTTTAGAAACGCACCAATCGATTTCAGGTTTCAGACTTCTTTCATAGATAGGTCTTATTATAAGAAGGCTTCCTGTAAACTGCTAACTTGCGGAAACATATACTTTTCGAGATATTAATTTTTGAAAATCGAGAAATTCACCTTACATTTTCACACAATATAGGTTATGTTTCAAAACTGGGCGTTCCGTTATACGTTCTACGAACGTTGAAAAACTTGTCGCACTTCACAAAAAAATTAAATACGACTATTTATTTTTTATTTATGTGTTATATTATATTATTTACTGTTACGAATGTTTTCTTTTTCAAAAAACATTTTTTTAATCTACATTAACAAAAAAAAAATTATTACTTTTATATTATGACTTAACGAACTTGTAAAAAAGGAACGTAATCGACGCTATGTAGTTGTTGTTGTTGTTATTATGATCGTTAGGTTCATTTTCTACGGAAGCAAACGACCAATAGGTTAGGTTATGTTAGAACATGAAAAACAACGCACGAGCCGAGCGAGCGTAGCGAGCGTGCCGCGGCAGCGGCCGGCGAAGTGCTAGAAAGCCAATCGCTTTTTAGGACAAAGGCGTTAGGTTAATTTCTACGGAAGCGAAAAAAGTTAGGTTATTTTGGTACACAAAAACACTCATATCTCCGGAAGGGGGGGTTTCCGCAACTCCACCCTTTAGGGGAGGGGTCTACCCCTCCTCCCCCTCCCCCTCCCACTCCTCCCCCCCTTAAATCGATTGGTGCGTTTCTAAAGTCGTACCCAAATTAATTTCTTTCAATTTTCTCGTGATGATTTCGCTATTTAAAGCGAGAAAAAAATTAATAGAGATTTTCTGTGAGGTGAAAACTTCGTGTATTACACTATCAAACGAGGAGACAAGTTCTTTGCAAAATCACCAAAGCGTGGTCGGCCACGCTTTGTGAGGACGCCTGCGAACATCAAAATCATCCGAGAGCAACTTCGCCGAAATCCATGTCGCACTCAGAAGAAACTCGCTCTGCAGACTAATATTTCCCTCGTTTCAACAACAGAATACTGAAATATGATCTTAAGGTAAAGGCGTATAGCCGTAGGAATGTTCACTTTTTAAACGAACGTCTTCCTAAATTGCGACGCGAACGTTGTCCAATACTACTTATTAGGAGGCACGATGCGAGGAAAATACTCTTCACCGACGAGAAAGTCTTTACTGTCGAAGAAAAGTTTAATCGACAAAACAATAAAGTGTATGCCAAAAGCAGCAAGGACGTCCCAGCTTCAGCACGGAATGTCTCGCGTACGTATCATCCGGCTAGTGTGATGGTATGGTGGCGAGTTTTATATGAAGGTGTCACTCCGCTCCATTTCTGTCAACAAGGCGTCAAGGTGAAAGCCAAGAATTACCAAAGTGACATCTTAGAGCCTGTTGTGAAACCCCTGTCTCATACTTTATTTCACAACAAGGATTGGGTTTTCCAGCAAGACTCAGCGCCATCCCGTAAGGCAAAAATCACTCAAGCTTGGTTGAGGGAAAATGTGCCGGCCTTCATCGCGGCGAACGAATGGCCCTCCTCTAGCCCTGACCTCAACCAGCTGGATTATTCTTTATGGCTTGAATTAGAGCTCAGGGCCTGTCGAAAGTCCCACCCAAACTTGGAGTCCGCTGGAAAAGATTCGTGCCGCCATTGATGACTGGCCAAATCGTCTAAGGGCCTGTATTAAAAATGAAGGTGGTCATTTTGAATCACAATTATATTTTATTGTTGATTATTATTAACTTAATGTGTATTGAAAATTTTAGAAATAAAAGTTAATTATTTAAAAGTTATACAGCTTTTATTTCGTCTCAAAACTTATGCACACACGAGGTATGTTGATTATTAATAAATGAAAATGTCGAAGACTGCTTATCTATGTGATTTAGGGTGGATTCGACCAAACTTGTATAAGTCTTAACCTGGGAATAAAATCACTAATTACTCTGGAGTAAGAGAACTTTTCGTTTTACCAAATCTTAATCCAGGAATAACTGTCTATCCGAGAGTAAATCGTTACACCACCAAATATCATGGAGTAAACAAGTTATACCGGAGTATTTTAATGGCGGCCGCTACGTTAACAGCTGTTTTCGTTTCGACCCTTTATTGAAAAAGTGAAATATTAGGTTATTTCACAGTTGTGCGCTGCGTTTTATACCTATATAAGTACCAAACTTATTTTTGTACTATTTGTTAGAATCATAAAATTCCGTAAAATGCAGCGTTTACGAAATATGATAGAAGATTCTGACAGTGATGAAGATATTCCAAGGCGTCCATGATGGATTAGAGAAAGGAACAATAACTATGATGACCGTGACTTTGCCATGAGTTGTTTCATCGTTACGCCATCGGTTTTTTTGTTTTCTATTATGCCGAAATGTTTTTCGACAAGTTCAGTTAGCAATTTTTTTTCTGCCACCAACCAATTTGGGCTACGTTTCGTTTTTGTATAGATATTTTATTTTACTTTAATCACCACGTGTCACAACAATGAAATCTCCGAACATCAAAACAAAGGAAACAAAAAAATCTAGCTATCAGTCATACTATGAGTATGTCCAAAGAGAATTTATTTGAATTTAATACTTTCTAACTGTACTTATTGAAATGAAATTAATATTTTGTCATTGACATTTGATGACAGATGGCAGTTAACACCATTATAACCCGGCAAAAATATACGCTTACTAAAATCTTGAGTTGTGTTATATCAACAATGACATTTCGATATTAGTCGGCTTACATATTCGTTCATCATTCATTCATTATCTTTTGAGTAACAATACCCAGCAGTGGTCTCGAACCTACCGATTTTTCGGTATTTCTACCGATATGGGGTCTGTCCTACCGAAATACCGAAATGCAACGATTTCTCCACGATTTCAGAGAATACAACGAAATTATCCCGATTTTTCTACCGATTTTACATTCCTAAGTTGGCAACCCTTTTAATTTATGTTTTAGAATACGGGGAATCCCTCAATAGTAAGAATGGATGAATAGTTAGTTATTGCAGATTGCGGAATGTTCTTAAATAAATATATCCATCATAATAATCCAATAAAAGGTTTAGATAAAATTGATCCAACAAATGTCAAAAGTGGCAAAACTGATTCGATAGTGCTTATTAATAAGCTCTTTCCCAATATTGTACAGTGCAGTGGTTTGCAAGAAATTGATACAGAGTGGCGAATTTTAAGAAATTGTAAACAAATCAAAACGTTCCCTGATGATGTAGAACTATTTTGGGATAATACAAGTTTACTAAAGCGTGGCGATGATACTCAAATGTTTCCTTTGTTGTCTACTTTCATCTTTAATATTTTATCACTGCTCCCATTCATCCGCCAACGTTGAACGCATATTTTCACTTATTAATCTTATGAAAACAAAACAGCGAAATAGGCTGTCTACTGAGGCAATTACTAGTTTAGTACATGCAAAACGACTCTCTATCGACGCTAATATGATTTGGAAATTAATTCAAATATGACCGCGCTTATGGCCAAAGAGTATTGGTATGATCATAAAGATAGTAAAAAATAATTTTATTTAAGTGTGTTTTAATGTAAATAATTAGGCTTAGCTTCTTTTTTTGATAAATTATCGTGTTTGATTGAATATTGTTTTTTTTTGTCTTATACCGATTTTGGGTACAAATATACCGATTTTTAGTGGGCAACTCTACCGATTTCGCTCTTTGACGTTCGAGACCACTGATACCCAGTATTGGCTACTTTACACTTGCCATGGAAAAACGCAAATGAAGTTATCTGGGAGTAAGATCGAAGAGTAAATTTTTTCCAGGGTTAGTTACTCTGGAGTAATGAAGTATTTGGTCGAATCCACCCTTAAGAGAACACAATAAAGACGTGAGTCTTTATTGTTTTGTTTTCAGTCATGATTATAATAACGTTTTCTTTATTTTTCCCTCAAAATATGATCCTTGTAAGGAAGTTTCGGTTTCGGTTTCGGTTTCGGCCGAAACAGAGACCGTTGCCGAAATTCGTTTTCGGTTTCGGTTTCGGTCGTAAAACTAGTTTCGGTCGGACACTAGTATTATATATTTTTTTTATTCTATTAAAGGCTTGCGTTTGACGGCCATCTCGCCTGATGGTAAGCAACGATGCGGTCTACGATGGAGCACGCTTGCCTAGAAGGAACCAATTCACTCGCGACTTGAAGACACCCAAATTATATCTATCGGGAAACACCCACTCGGGCAAAGTATTCCACACTCTGGCAGTGCACGCAATGAAAGTCGAATCAAAGCGTTTCGTACGAGTTTTTGGTTTATCTACCTTATAACGATGTTGCTTTTTTGTGCCCTTTGTGGTCCGATAAAAAAACAAATATAAAAATATAAAAAAACAAACAACCCATATAACCTACAGTTACATTCTTCATTTCATGGCTGATATGAAAGAAAAAGATTGCCTGCAACAAACGAGGCATAGCAATGGCAAGTTGGTTATCTATGTTAGTCTATGGTTTTCTTGGTTTGGCTCCGCAAAACTGGCCGCACAAAACGCGCAGTAAGTTCATGACCGGTTGCCAGTGAGCCAGTGCCAGCACAGCAGTCAAACAAAAAAAAGTCCGAAACCGAATCATAAATTACCCGTTTGGTTTTTTTGCACACCCAATTTCATTTTACATTTGCGATCCGAGTTTTTTTGCGCAAAAATAATTATGCAATCAAAAATTGCATTTCACGAGTAAAACAAAACATTGTTTTGTAAAAAAAAACTTGTTTTAAACGTTATATAACCCATTTGACATCCCCAAAAAATGGGATTTTGTTTAATTGACAGCCCTGCAAAAAACGTCAGATCAGTCGGGCCGTCAACCTCAACCGTCAAATCCAACTTCAAAGTCAAATCAAATTGTATGTTATTCAACTTCCAGTTGAGTCCTCAAGAAAAAAAGTCAAAATCTATTTTTATCCAAGACATAGCAAAAAAGCTTCAAAAAAATGAACTTTTCAAGCAGGAAACGTAAAAATCTATTTTTGTGAGAGCTATTCCTTCCATGATGAAACTGTTGTTGTCTAGAGCGGTGCGTGGGTATTTACATATTTCTTTGCGTGGGAGTTCAGCGTAGGTGTAGAAGACGACGCATCTAACTAGAAGAATAAAATTGATTTCTAAATTGCTCCTTAGTACGTTTATAAAAAGTATCGTAATTAGGGTTAAAATTACAACAATTTATCTTGACTTTAGAGCAATTCTTTTTGTAGTGCTGTCCGGTGGCGCTGGCGGGCCGACAAAGTTTTGCAACATATTTTCGCGAAAAAAAAATTGTATTGAATTGACTTTGACATAATTGACAAATTTGGCAGAAAAAATACAAATTCGCTAAACATCCAAACAAAATTTTGCAAAAGCTATTAGAAACATTACAATTATTATTTACACAATTGCTACCTATTTCTTTTTTAAGGGTTTTAGTTGTTAAAGGAAATGCCAATAGGTCGTAAACGTTGGAACATTCATAGTAAGTGAAATATTTAGTCATCGATAACATTAAAACCTGGTGTCCTTGTGTTTCTTAGGCCTGTATTCAATTTATCCTGTTTATTAAGAGATTTTAATAATACAAAACCTGTCCTGCTGCTGCTGATATTATCAACAGCCCATATTGCCACATATCATTCACTAAACGAGTTCTCGCTGTAACATGCTTTGGTTATGCATTTATCAAATTTTTATTCGAAACCCACGAAGCCCACGTAGGTACTATCGTTAGGTGTAGGTCAAATCCTTGTTCATGAATCAAAAATGTTGAGAAATTTTAATACTAACATCACAAAATATATGGGGTCACATTATTTAATTTTTAAACTATACCTACCTACCTAACTTTAGGCTAAGGGGATAATGCATCATTTTTCACAATTTAGCTCGGCCAGACCTGTAAAAGTAAACATTAATTGCTTTATTTTATCTTCCATTAATGTAAAATATTTACTAAATTGTTGTTGTTAATTGCGAAGAGAGGAGGACCACATCACAAAAAAAAAAAAATGAACTTGAGTGTGAATGGCGATAGCTGTAGAGGACGACCAAAGAAAGTATGGATGAACTGAGTGAAAGATGATATGAAAAGGAAGGGAGTGTATTCAGATATGACGAATGATAGAGATGAATGGAAGAAGTGTACATACTGTACCGACCCCACGTAACTGGGATAAGGGTAGGCAGATGATTTATTAAATTGTTGGTTCACACATGGACAGGATAGTGTCCTTTCATGGAAATCTTGAAAAACATCACCGAATGTGATCCAAACTAGTTGCAGTATCCAACTCAATAAAACTTGAGGATTCCCGTGTTAATGAAAGCCAAAATGGTGTCTAAACCGTGTTAGTTTTCATAGCAAAACAGTTAGTGACTTTTGCAGTTAATGACTTCTTGCACTAAACTGACAATATATTTTCAGTATTTATTTATTAAATGCATGTGCAAAGATTAGTTCTATAACTAAATGCTATGTACAAACCTTGTTAGGATGTTGCACGCAAAAATATAATATTATGAGCATAATCTGCTTGCACAGTAACAATGAAATAATAACTTTTGTAGTTAAAATAAGAATATTTATATAATAACCAGCTGACTCGACAGACGTCCTGTCAAAAGCCATTGCGTCAATTCTATGTCAAATGTCAAAAGTTACATCAAAAAAGATTACATTGTCCAAAGCGCTGGTTGAAGTATTTTTAAATTTTCTAATTTTTCGAACTGCACACGGTGTGCAAATTTGATTGAAATCGGTTAAGTAGTTTAGGAGTCTATAGCGGACAAACAACTTGACGCGTAATTTATATATATTAAGATAAAAAAACCTGTATAATTTTTACACACAAACGCAATGATGTCAGATTCCTGTAGAAATTCTTCGCCATTGAATGTACATATTTGATAATGTAATGTTGATTGACGAAGAGTGACAGTTTATGCTTTGTTTATACTAGTACTAGTATACTTTCTAAAGTGTATCTTGCTCCAGATGGGCCGCAAGGGTCTCTGAGGAGGCTGCGCAACCAGCTGGCCGAGGACGGCTGTGCCGAGTCTCAGGTTGTTCTCGCAAAGCAGTTGCTAGATGAAAAATGTGGTAAGTTTTCTTGTTCATTCAGTTTACACAAAAGGTGCTTGAAATTCACTACATCTATTTCTTTATTCATACAGAGTTATAAGAAAAGGGTATGCTAGGCCGAAATAGGCTTATCATTGTGAACAACTATTACTACAGGATTAACCTAGATTTTGTGAAAAAAAATCGGCTGTTCCATAGTAAAATATCAATGACATTCAAAATGAGTCAAACAGCTGATTTTGTTTTCGTAAATTCTGGGTTGGTCCCATTCGCTATTCGTAATAATGAGTACTATAAGGAAGTGCATAGTAGACAGCCTGAAAAGTCTCATATATTAACTTCAGGATATTAAATCTCTAGATTCCTAATTTCCTGAGAGATATAATGTTGGGCTTTTGAATGTTATTTTTAAATAAATAAATCCAAATCTGCAGGCTTTAACATCAACCACACTGTGGTTAAACAACAGGTCACTTGGCGGCCGAACACGTACTTATTAATAAAAAGATCTCAGTGGGAGTAGGAAGAGCCGAAAGCGTAGAACAAGCTCTGATGATTTTGGATTTATACATAGAGCGACCTGGGGCCTTATTGTATAATCGTGGACGCAATGGTCAACGCGTGCCATCTCGCTCGCGCCACCTTACTCACGCCATGCGAGCGAGCGGGATGATACAATTACCATCGCCACTAAACAATAAAACCGACCTATAGTGTTACCTGATCCACCAACCCGTACTTGGCCAGCGTGTTGGAATACGGCCTTTTCACCCTTCGAGGGCAGACCTGGTATCCCAGCAGTAGGATGACTAAAGGTTGGGTTTTGAGATTTTGATAGTCTTTCAAAATATTTACCTGACTGTAATTACTATTATTGTCTTTTACAGAATTAGAGGCGGACAAAATCTCTAACTTCAAGCAGGCATTGGAATGGCTGATTTGCGCCACGGAGCAAGCCCACCCAGAAGCTAGGAGAATGTTGCGAAGGTTTGTTTAAAGAAGTTATTATTACCCAACAAATCAGTTCATTATTATGATATATTATCATCTTTTTCAGCCTGTATCAGGGCAGGGACCCTCCATTATTCACGTGAGGCTCGTGAGGGTTCGGAAACCATTACGAAATATCATGAGGGAATAAAAAAGATAATATTTTTATTATTTCAATTTATAATTTAAATATTGCTAATTTTGGGCATATTTGCGTCACAGCTATAGGTCGCGTCACGTAAAAAGAACGCTGGGAGAACGTGGAGGGGGTATGTTCGCGCATGGGTGCACTCGTGCACAAAAGTACTATGCCTATTGTTTTATTTTTGAACTAAACTTTCGCTCGCGGCTTCGTATATTGGTTATTAGTAGGTTTTGATTGAAAAATATATTCCATAGAATATCATTAAATAAATAAATAAATTAAATTTTAACGTAAAAAAAAACACTTAACTCAAAAACACGCTTGTTTTCACGCAATAAAAAAATCATAAAAAATCAAAGTAATGTTGAAACTCCTTCCATTAAGTCATCTTGGGTGACGTGAAAACCTGATGATGACGCGGTGTTGGTGCTAGAGGTGGCCATTTCATCGTCGTCGCTGTCGTCACTTCAGCTTTCATCCTCACTTGAATCAGAATCATCATCCCCTACGTGAATAATAAATGTTTCTGTCATCATGTCGACCACATAATCGCGTTTACAATAATCAGCTTCTATTTCCTTTACCTTGGTGCATAATTTCCCCCATTCTGTTGCTCCCATTAAATTTACTTTTTCATTAACCAGGTCAGCTATCCGTGTAAGGTTCCAACTTACATTTTTGCTGGCGACATATCCCTTTATTTGGGACCAGGCCATTTCTATAGGATTTAGATCCGGGTGATATGGGGGCAAACGAAGTACAGAATGGCCTGCTTCGTTTAATATGGCATCGATATTAAATTTCTTGAATTTCTCTTTGTATTTTTTTATTAAGTTGTACAACTCCGGCTTCAGCATAGTTTCTTCAAATTCAATTTCTTTTTGACGGAGCCAGGTGTGCATGTCTGCTTTTTTTGAATTGGACGTTGGTGCAGCATCAAGTTGTTTGTTGTGGTACGATGCATTGTCGACTACCACGACTGAATTTGGCGGTAAATTTGGAATCAGTTTAGTACGGAGCCACTGCTCATAATTCTCCGAATTCATGTTGTCGTGGTAGTCGCCGCTTTTTGTACCGGCTTTGAACGTCAGCAAAGCATTCGGCACAAAACCTGCTTCACTACCCGCATGCACTATGACCAAGCGGCTACCTTTAGATAGAGGTTTTTTGATGCCTTTGGTGAGACCGTCTGTCCAAGAATGGTGAGACGCATGGGAACTGTCGACGTATGATTCAACAGTGTAAATGATAGGTCTTCCTTCCTCTCTATATTTTTTTATCTTTCTCAAATATTCAATTCTTTGTAATCGAATTTGTGACTGCTCAATCAAAATTTTTCTATTGTTTTCTGTCTTTTTCCACTTAAAACCCAATTTTTTTATTATTCGCCTGAGACTTGCTGCAGATCCTTGGAAATGTAGGTCATCTTGTAATTTTCTTTGCAACTTGCCTACGGTAGGCAATTCTTTTTCAGTTACGTGGAAATTGTGGATCGTTCGTTTTATAACACCCTGGTCAAAGCTGTCAATGTTTGTTATTGGTTTTTGTTTGATTCTTTTATTTTTGCCGGGAGTTCGGAAGACAGTAAGAAATTCCGAATCTCTTGAACCTTGTACAATTCGTCTCACTGTAGACTCGGAACATTTTGTTGCCGCTGCGGTCCGTTTCATACATTGTTTCAAATTATCAACTGCATTATTATCAGCCTCCCTCTTCATAAAACAATATACGTCATAAATAATTTTTCTTACTTTTCTATGTATAACCATTTTGTAACTGAAAACTTTTGTGCGCGATGCTAATTTGAGAACGAAGTCGAACGAAATCGACTGACGAACCAATGGCGCACGGGTAAGCATGCGGTGCGTGCCCCGCCCGCCCCGCGCCGCACCTCAAACCACCAAATAGACCCATAAATCGCCTACTGCGCAGCTTGACAGCCAGCGTTCTTTTTACGTGACGCGAACTATAGCTTGAATGAAACGAAGTCGTGAAGTCTAATTTTTTTTCACAACTTTATCAAGCTGTTTTATCGTTGTTCATTCTATGAGCCATTTTCAGCTTCACAAACCCTCTTTCTAAAAACCTTGTATTTCAATTTTTATATTCAAATCTTTTCTTTCCTTCGATACGAAACATTTCTATTTTCTGAGATTTATATTCTATTGCTGCGTATGGAATAAGATAATCTTCTTCGTCCAACCAAAGAGTTCCACACCAACAAAAAACAAAATTGTTGACTGCGTCACCTTTGCGTCACCACATAATGGCACTTCAATCAAAACAATCTGCACAAGGCACAAGATCAATTTCTGCGAAAGAAAATATAGTAAATTCTTGGCATAATGAAATGAGGTAACTGGTTATTGTTTTCGAATTCATTATTACACGATACGTAAACAAAACATGCACAGTCTTGAGTGCTTTAACTTGGCCACTACGCGTTTGGTCCGCGCTCACTAAAGAAATATTCCGTTACTAGAAAATAGTTAGATTTCGTAGTGTATCTGTAAATGTTCATAAATGAGTAGAAATGTGGAGGATTTCGCGATTTGGAAGATCAAATGGGAAAGAGTTCGCAAGGAACTGAGACAGACGATGTAAGTCATGGAGCCCTGACTGAATGGGAATGTCCTGCGTGGTAGCTTCTGTCTTGCTCTGGCTGCTAAGGTTGCCATGGGCTAGAACGAGATAGAATTGTGCTAGGAGTGTTAGATTAGTCAGGACTTGGGTAATCAAGACCGATGCAAATCCTGGCGCATCGAGCTTTGCCCGTACTCCAGACGTTAGCTCAGCGAACGGTATTGGAGTCCACAGGCAGCGATGTCCTTTTTATCATTTGGTGGCTCGACGATGTTTGCCACTTATTTTGTAAATATTACTATTAATCTGGTACACTGGTTACTAGTTCAGAGCTCAACTCGCATCTCGTTAGTTACTTGTCGACGGTGGCACAGCATAGGCCAGGGATGATAAACCTTTATGTAGCAACATGCATTTTTTGTAAAGAAATGTTTTGAGGCCTTAAACGGGCCGTCAAATATTTATCGTTTCGATCGATGGCTTGTCCAAAATATTTGTCGCGTGCCCTCAGAGGCACACCATCAGGCGGCCCGTTAGCTTGTTGGCCAACTATGGCATTGAAAAAAGTGCCACAAGTGCGGTACAATGAAGGCGTATTGTATTCTTTTTCTTCTTGTATAAAAAAATGAATGGCTGTTCGTTTGTCTGGCTAAAACTCGAGAATGGCTGGACCGATTTGAGTAATTCTTTTGTTTTGTTCGCTCTAATACAGGAAAGGTTTAAAAGTAAAAAAAACAGCGAGTGAAACCGCCGGCTGCAGCTATTCTATTATACATTTATATTGTGTTTCCAGGTGCATCCGTAGCGGTGTGATCGACGAGGACAGCGCGGCGATAGTGCGCGCCAAGTCGTGCCTCGCCGCCAGCCGCCAGGAGACTGTGGCCAGGAAGGCGGCGCGCGACTTGTTTGCTAGGTAAGTTTGTAGCCGCGGTGTCAGAGCTTTTAAGCCGCCTAAAGGCCTCTGACATGGTGGTTTTCCAAGTGAGATGTTACGTCATCAACTCATCATATGTGAGTGGTTGACCAAAAAGGGACCTCAAGGGAAAATAATTGATTTCGAGTAAATCGCGTTTGAAATTTCGTGTAGAAACAAGTTTCGACTCGTGTCGGCTCACAAAAAAAAATCATAAAAAAAAACACTACGGCACCTAAAAATATTCAGGTTAGACCAAAACAAAGCTAAAAGACCACAGATTAAAAAATTCAAAAAAAAATAAATAACGGTTTCCAATCCCTCCGGGACCCTTTTTGGTCAACCACTCACATATTTGGTTTGAAGTTGTGTTTTAGTTTGAAGCTAGTGAAACTAGATGGCGCTTTTCATTGCTCCTCATTTCTTGAAATTTTAATAAATCAAACTAAAAAAAAATTAATAGTTAAAAAAACTAAAAAAAACGATTTGTTTAGTGTATTGTCATCGGTCCTCGATATATCTACAAAGTTTGAAAGAAATCTGACCGTTTGAAGTGGGTCAAAAACGCGCTCAAAGGAGTCGGTTACATACAAACATACAAACATACAAACATACAAACATACAGGTGAAGCTAATAAAAGCGTGTTAAAAAAGTATCATACTTAACTATCAGTAAACCCAAAGCCTAGTTAATATAAACATATCAGGTTGGTAAGAAATTATAAACCAACCACAATATTACTCGATGGCGCTTTACATGATGCTTTTATTTATTTTATCATATTTTACAAATCAAATATTCTTAAATTCATCATCATATTCAACCTTTAATCCTCCCACTGCTGGGATACAGGTCTGCCCTCGAAGGGTGATTAGGCCGTATTCCACTACGCTGGCCAAGTGCGGATTGGTGGATTCATACTCCATTGAATTTCTTCTCTAGACGTATGCAGGTTTCCTCACGATGTTTTCCTTCACCGTAAAGCCAGTGATATGTAAATTCGTACATAAATACCAAAGAACTCACCGGTAAGAACCCGCCACCTCAAGAATGCGAAGTGGCTGTTCTCCCACTGAGCTACCACGGCTTTTTTGATGACTGTGAAACGTTTATTAATTTTTTTTAATTTATGTATTTATTGTTTATGGCAGCCTGTCAAACGGCGAGCAGTACATAACGACGGCGCAGCTGGAGCGACGCATCCGCGAGATCTGCAGCACCACGCTGCGGAAGGACGAGGACAGCGACGAGCCGGGGGACGAGGAAACAGGCGAGTCGAGACATGACTTATCATACTTTCGTATTATCGTCAAATTTGAATTACGAACTTAAACTACTACTTGCTTTCGATCAGGCAAGATGGCGGTCAAACGCAAGCCTATTTATGAATGAAAAAAAAAAAACGAATCTATAATGATGTACTGCATAATACATAATACCATAATTGAAAAAAAAACATAGCTCTATTTCCCAAACAAAATAGTGTTCACTGTAATTTTTTAACCGCCTTCAAAAAAGGAGGAGGTTATCAATTCGACTGTATGTTTTTTTTTTTATGTTTGTTACCTCATAACTTTTGACTGGGTGAATCGATTTTGATGATTCTTTTTTTATTAGAAAGCTGACGCTTCCCATTTGGTCCCATTTCAATATAGTCCAGTTCTGATAATGGTATCCATGAGAAAACCATATAAGTCTTAAATTTGCATTAAGTAGGTACGTGCGCGACAAATAGATGAATAACAAAAAACAAAAACCGACTTCAAAAGACCGACTATTGAGTTATTCATCTATTTGTCGCGCACGTACTTAATGCAAATTTAAGACTTATATGGTTTTCTCATGGATACCATTATCAGAACTGGACTAAATTGAAATGGGGCCAAATGGGAAGCGTCAGCTTTCTAATAAAAAAAGAATCATCATAATCGATTCACCCAGTCAAAAGTTATGAGGTTAACAAACATAAAAAAAAAACATAGTCGAATTGATAACCTCCTCCTTTTTTGAAGTCGGTTAAAAAGGATCTTACTTTACTTTATAATAAGTGAAAATGATTCCTCGTTTTTCACAGAGGCACGCGCGTTGGACGGGGCTCCGCCCCCGCGGCTGGAAGGGCTTCAGGCGGGAGACACGCCCGCTAATGGCACGCTCAGAACACACGCGCCGGGAGATACGGAGCGTATGTTATACTTATCTATCTAAATCTACTTCTACTTCTATACAGGGTTATTCATAAAGGGTATGCTAAGCGAAAAGGGCTCATAGTACTCATCAATATGAACAAGTTTTACTATGGGATCAACCCGAAATTCGCGAAAAAAAATAATCAGCTGTTTCATACATTTTGTGGAGTTCTATGGAACAGCTGATTTTTTGAGACTTTTTTTTCCCTTTTCTCTTTTTCAGTTCAAAATTAGGATATTAATCAATTTACGAACGAACAAAAATTATATTTTTACAAGTTACACATGAAACGAATATTATATTTTTTCACTTTTCACACGATACGAACATTATATTTTTCAATTTTCACACGAAACTAACATTTATCCCTCTTATTTCAGAGTACCAAGACCCATGCGCCTCAAGCGACGACATCCGAAACCTCACCGTCGACAACCTCGTTTCGGCCGCAGTAGACTATTGCCAAGGAGAGTTACCCCTAGTCTCGTACGAACTAACTCTCACAGACCCCAGCCTTAAAGCACTCGACCACATCCCCCTATTCCAACAAGCGTTTCTCCATCCCTTAGTCTTTATTCAAGTTTTATACTTAAAACTCTTGTACTACTTCGGATCGTTCACCTTTAGGCTCTCCAATGTTGAGTTGTCAATGATCTTGATTGCGTATCTATCTGTTAATAGCGAAAATTTGTACCATCTGGTGCCGTTAGTGATGTACTATATCAGTTTTGTGGCGATGGTCGTCTGTACGTTTAAAATGTTGAACGCTAAGCGACAGTTCATCGACTTTCGGAAGTGGTCGGGACTGTTTCTGAGGTATAGTGACGGGAGTTTGCAGCCAGATGTGTCGGAAAACTTGTTTGTTAGGAACAATTTGGGGCCGTTCCTTCAGTTTTTCTTGGCGCTGTTTATTAACCTCTTTTTATATCCGTTTATAGCGACGCAATGGGTGCCCTTTTCGGAGTTTTGTGTACTGTCGTTCTTTTTGATGTTTCTTACGTTGTTTTCTTTTGGGACGACCAGAAGTCCGTACCCAGATATACTAGCGTTACTATCCTTCGGTATAAATGTATTAGCAAAATATCCGTATGAAAAAGATACAGTCGTCCACCAAGGTTGGCGATTCCTAGATTTACACATATCGAATTACCCGTCTTATATTCTAGGCAATAGCATCGAGTTTTGTTTGAACGCTCGCATGTTTTTCTCGCTACTCATTCCGACGATTTTGTTCCTAATGGCTAAGAGGGGAAACTGGGAAGGGTTTTTCAAGTACACGTTACCACATTGCGTGACCTTGAGCTGGTTGCAAATGTTCATAATGTGTTCTCACGGGTGTACGACGTATGGGCTAATAAGGGGGACTTTGGCACTAGTTTGCTCGTTCCTATTTCTTCCTCTGATAGGAGTTGTGACAGTCACACTGCCTGTGATAGCGTTTTTGCAATACATGACGTTGTCTAGGATAGTGTATGCGGCGTCTGTGGTTGTTTGTTTGTGTGTTAGTCTGGGGGTCACTTGTTTGTTGGCCAGGTCTGAGGTTACGAGGAAGTTCGTCACGCCGTTTCAGGTGAGTTATTTATGATCTAAGACAAGTTCAAGTCCCATTTGAAACAAAAAAGACTAAAACAATCAGCCGTTTGAGAGCGATGTCACAGACAATATGATACACACGTAATACTTGTAACATACCAGTGGCAGTTAAAAAAATAATTGAACGCTCCTTTTTATTTATGCAGTTCTGTAACCCGCAAATAAGTTCTAATATTTTATTCATTTCAAAAAAAGTTTTAAATTGAACACCACTTTTCAATAATACAATTCCGTAATCCGCAAGATAAACTACTAGTATCAGTATACTATTAGTTATTAGTATGAATAAATGAATATGAATAAAAGTTCAAAACCATTCCCTTACTTATTTTTCCTTTTCATTTTCAGCTCTCAATCGGCCTAATAACCCTCGTATACTTCGGCAACCAGTTCCTAATATCGGTCCGGGACGACGGCCTCCCGTCCAGTCTCATCGAACTAGTCGGCGACGAAAAGCAAAGCATAAAGAACCTTTTAAAAAACGAATTCCTGACCGATTTCGATGAAAACGTCTACCAAATCACCTGGGATGACTATTACTACCACTGCAACAGTCCATCTTGGAACGATTACAATATGGCGGCCACGCAAATCAAGTGCTCAGTACTAGATGGCGCTAGTGTCAACTGGGATGGATACATAAAAGAAGTTAACTTATTAAATGTGAAGAACACGTGGGGAGATGTGATTGGCTGGTTGCCGAGTATATTACAGGAGTATTTCAAGTGTTATTATGGAGAGGAATATTCGACTCTATGTCGGGAGGCGGAAGGGCGACAGTCGGTTAAGGAGTGCGAGTTTATGACGAGCGTGGCGAGGCAGAGCGGGAAGAGTTGCCATTTGAATAATTTAAATACGTGAGTTACTCTTTTATTATTTTGACTGAGCTAGTAAGTAAGCAGTGCCCCGTTGGACGCGCTATACTGCAGGAATTTTTTTTTTTCAAAATAAAAAGTAGCATAAGTCCTAATACAGAGTATAGGCTATTTTAAATACAAATTTCCCTTAAATCCATTGAGCCAATTCTGTGTGAAAAAGAAATATGTATTTCAAAATCAAAAACAAAAAAAAAACTGTACAATTAGGAATTATTTGGAGGAAGTATTTGTGTATTTTGAAGGCGCTAAAAGATTTAAATTTACATATGTATTAAAATCCAGATGGCAAAAACCAATACCAAACCGACACTACCAAGTCTTACAACCTATCTATCTATAATTCTATTTATATATATATATATATAAAAATGTTATGTTGGTTTGTGTACGCTTCAAAAACTCAAAAAGTTCTGCACCGATCGAGCTGAAATTTTAGCATGATATATAATACGCATCAAGGATTGTTTTTATCTATTTTTTTTTATCCACAGCGAAGCATTCTATTATATAATCTTTCTCAACTCAATTCCAGTCTATTGTCAAATCCAACTTCCTTCATCGTAACTAATAATTGTTTGTTGCCGCTTTGTACATCTAGCAATAATATGATAGATACCAACTCTAAAAATATATCCACGCTTTTTAATTAGGCCCTTACTTATAAATGTTGTTTTATCAGTGTTTAAAATTCTCTTATTACAGATATACCTACGAAGTAAAACTAATAATGGAAGCCAGCGGCGGCCTACTCAAACGCCACGCGGAAATCTCGGTTCACTTCGACCATTTCTTCACCAACTACACCCGCCTTCTCAGAGCCGACGACAAAATACGCTTCAGAGGCACACTGACAAACGAAAACGGACTTTACACCATTGGAACTAAAGCTCTAAATATCAAAGCTTATGAGATACACTGTTTGGAGTGCAAAGACGCTCGCGGTTCGCTCACTTCCAAAGTGCCGTCGAGTAAGTTTTTGGAGCTATTTAAAACGGTAGTAAATGACTGTGTCGTGTCTACGAAAAATGTGTTGAATTTTATATTAAATCCAGTTATCGTTTTTAAATGAGAATTTAAATGTTGTGTTTGAGATTAAATTATTGTAATTGAATTGTTTGAGTGATTAATAGTTATTTAGGGCCAGAGATTACGTTTTTATAGATACCGTACTGCGAGATTTTTTTCGGTTTAAAAGTCGTCAATATTTTACGAAGTTGCGTTGTGGGGATTGGGACAAAGCGTGTTAGTAAATTCCCAATTAAAATATTTTTTATACATTTTGATTTGTTTGTCTCATGTACGAAATCTATGAGGTAATCAGTGTTTTCTGTTTATTTTTTTTTTTTTAACTTTTTAATCAGTCAACTTTGGACCGCGTTCCATACAGTTCAATATAGCTAACATAAAAAAACATAACCGCTTATTAAAAAAAACGCAAATCGTTTTCGAAAAGTTGTACTAAAAGAGGCCACGACTCTACTCTGGCGCAGCGACCCAAAGTGGGTCTTGATCTCGAGAAGACGCCATTGATCTCTTCTCCGCCCTAGTAGTCTTAAATTGTTAAAATGGGTGCTTGATTCTTATTCTTATTCGCAATGGGGGCGATAGGTCCCGCACTGGCGTCATGCAAAGGGTGCACTGAGAAAAATGGCCATCGAATTTCCAATGAATCACCGTTAAAACTAGTACTCTAATACCAGTTTTTAGAGTGAAAATCATATACGAGTATTATGATAGTTGTCGCCGTAAAAACTGGTGCTTTTTGTAAATCATCGTACTTTTTGGTGATTATTAGTAAGTATGCTCCGTACTTTAGGAGAATCCATCGGAATGGCCATCAAAATGATGGCCATTTTTTTCAGGGTGCATTGTACGTTTCCCCCTTGCCAGCGATTACCTAGTCAACCCAGCTTCTTAAAATAACAGAGCGAGGCTCGGGGCCGCTAGCACAACTGCTCTAGTGGGTGCTTGATTCTGTTTGTTAAACTTTAACTCTTACAAAATGAGCATTCTGAATAATATCTACTTACACGGAGGGTCTTACATATAAACCCTGCTTAAAGTTAGCCACTGCTTAAAATGCTTTGACAATTTTTCGCTGACGTGAAATGTCATGAGCACAAGACAGAACTTTAAGCAATGATTAACTTTAGGCAGGCTTTATAAGCAAGGCCTGTATGGTCTAGTACTGTAATGAATGAAGGGCCTTGGATTTGTTTAACCCACTTGTTACTAGCGTCCTTTTAAAAGGCCGGTACTTAAACAAAAATCCTGTGATTAATGAGGGTAGTGTAAACAATATTTGTTGATGACATGTTAAAGTTTAGATGCCGGGCAGTACAATACAAGTATTGTAAGTGCGCTGACGTAATATTATTACTAAGTTTTTGAGAATATAATAATCGTGTTATTTGTGATGGATGATATGAGGTAAGTTATTAATTTATTATTTTATTCCCCAGTTTTTCAATACTTTATTACAATAGTTTGGACTGTTATTTACGTACCACGACTGAAATTTAGCTAGTAATTGGTGAAATTCTAACCTTTATGAGCCATTATTTATGATGTTCTTTATAACGCCCAGTAGTAAAATCTACTACTATTTCTTACAAGATTTTCTATGTTTTCGGTAGGAAACATTTTGGGAAAGGATGGGAGACTAGACTTCATACAATACTCGAGGAGCTGGAAATTGATGAAGACATACCTATTCCTGGCAGCATTACAGTTCTCCCTCCAGAAAATTGTAACGCTGACGTCACTGATGAGGATTCCGGAGATGAAAATCAAGTTCAAATCCACAACTTACCAGGCACTCAACTGAGAGCTCCGGCACAAGTTCATTATGATAATACATCAGATGATACCAGTAGTGATGACGAAATAAATTTAGCAGAATTAGCAAAACGAAGACGTACCAGTGAATGCAGTACTTCAATCGAAGACCAGTCACCAGTACCTTCTACGTCATCTCAACCCTCGACTAGTGTGACCATATCGAAAACCAAAAGCTATAATTGGATCACACGGGATATTCGCCCTACTTTTAGTCCTTGGAGAGATATGCAACAAGCATCTAAAAAACAAAACGAACTTTATTATTTTGAGCAACTTTTCAATGACAAAATTATAAATTTGCTGACGGAACACACAAACAGATACATAGCCCAAAAAAATAAAACTGGAAACATAAACGTAACATCTCGTGAAATGAAGTGTTTCATAGGAATTTTATTATTCAGTGGTTATGTTGTAGTGCCCAGAAGATATATGTATTGGGAAAACGCAGCTGATTGTGGGATGCCGTTAGTTTTCAATGCAATGTCAAGAGATAGGTTTACGTTTATAATGACACATTTACACTGCTGTGATAATACAAATTTACAACCTAATGACAAATATGCTAAATTGAGGCCACTGTTTGACGAGCTGAATGAAATTTTTGTGAAGTTTGCACCATTTGATGAAAATTATAGCATCGATGAAGCTATGATTCCATATTATGGTGGGCATCCTTGCAAACAATTTATACGAGGGAAACCTATTAGATGGGGGTACAAATTTTGGGTTGGAGCCACTCGTCTTGGATACATATTATGGTTTGATCCTTATCAGGGGCAATCAGGAGAAAGAAATAATGAATATAAGAAAATGGGTCTAGGAGCCAGTGTCATTTTGCAGTTTGCAGATGTGCTTCGTAAAATCAATGCTCAAGCACCTTTTCACTTATTCTTTGACAATTTTTTTACATCGGTTCCGTTGCTTGATGAGCTTCGTAAGCGTGATTTCCGGGCAACCGGAACTATAAGAGAAAATCGCGTGTCAAAATGTCCGCTGCCATCAAATAAAGTATTCAAAAAAATGGATCGCGGTTCCTTGAAATATAAATCAACAAGAGCTGAAGAAATTGTTGTGTGTAAGTGGAATGATAATAGCGTTGTTACAGTGGCATCAAATGCTGCTACAGTTACACCCCTTAGCAAAACAAAGCGCTATTCGCAGCAACAAAAAAAATATATATTAGTAGATCAGCCAGCTCTAATAAAAACGTATAATGAAAATATGGGAGGTGTAGACAGATCAGACCAAAATATTGGTTTGTACAGAGTGTCAATACGGGGAAAAAAATGGTATTTTCCTTTGATTTGCCATTGTCTAGACATGGCCATCCATAATGCTTGGCAGCTGTATAAGATTGACGAAGGGAAACTGGATCAATTGCAGTTCCGGAGGAGCATTGCAACGGCGCTTCTAGAGACTTATCGTAAAACTGAAAATAGGAAGCCAGGTCGTACATCACAAAGTTTTCGTCAAAATTCTCGGTATGACGAAAACAGTCATCTTATAAAATTCCAAGAGAGGCAGCTAAGATGTGTAGTTTGTCACAAAAAAGCTAATTTTGCTTGCAAAACTTGCGATGTCACGTTGCACCCAAAAGAATGTTTTGAAAACTATCATTCAAAGGCGTAATTATGCTAATTACTGTAAAATAAACAATAAACAAACTTTTTTGATTTTTCTTTCACAGATACTAAAAAATAGGTAGGGTATATTACTAGTGTCCTTTTAAAAGAACACCATTTTCCTGGTTTTCCAAAGGTATGATATTTTTTATTTTATTTTTCCTAGCCATTAGAGCATCTAATTAATTACATATGTAAATTTCATTGCAATCAGACACAATAACTCTATTCCGTAACAAGTGGGTTAAGTAAACTTCGGAAATATTTTTGGTGAATTCTGTACTAGACTATTACCATGCACTCTAATTTATTTCTTAGCAAAGCTTAATTTCTTTGTAAGCATCTATAGAAAAACGAAGTCACTGATCTCTATTTAAAGTGAGCTACGGCCGTAATTGCAATGTCAACTCACCAAACGAAAGACGCTAACGCTGTCTCTTACTAATAGGAATATAAATGTGAGATAGCACGAATTTTAGTGCTGTCAAAATAGGTTATCGAGTACACTACAGGGTGATAAAGGGTTTGATAAGCCGAAAAGGGCTCATAGTACTCATCATTATAAACAACTTTTTCTATAGAACCAACTCGGGATTCGCGTAAGAAAAATCAGCTGTTATCCAGTGTAATTGTGTTTTCTATGAAACAACCGTTTTTCCGCGAGTGTCCGGATTTGTCCCGTGATGAGTTTACTATGAGCCTTTTTGGGCTTAGTATACACTTTTCTTATGGCCCCGTAAAAATCGTAAGTAATTCGGCACGCTATCCCGCCGCCCGCACCTCTCTCAGTCCCCTTTGTCGTCATACCCCCGCGCCTCTGTACCGCGCAGGCGAGGACTGAGATAAACGGTTTGGCTATAGGCGTGTTCGCGGCACTGAATGAATAAAAAAGTTTTTTAGTCGGCAGCCGCTCTGGTCTAGAGATCAGAGCTTGCATGGAACACTAAGGTCTAGCTTATTTGACGCTAAAATGCTTGCTATCTCTTTCTTGTGTTTCTATTGGCTAAAGACTGCAATACTATTAAGTTTCGTTACGTGGATTTTGTAGAAGGCCATGGCCAGAAATAAATAGTGTGTTAATAACGGGCCCAAATTTGAAGTTAGTTAGTTGAAAGATCATTTTTTTCTAAAAGTATTGATGTCCTTGTCTAATAGGTTGCAATGACAAAGACAGACATATTTTTAGCTAGTTCAGATCTGTCAAATAAACCCTTCAAACTCGGGCCCAATGTATGTTAAAATATAATGAAAATAATTTAAAAATCAATCAATTTATTACGAGTATTGTGTAAATGTGTTCAATTTAATTGAATTACTTGCCATATATTTTCATACCTCTAAAATCATTATATAGTTCGTAGTATATTATATGTAATACACAATTATGTACCTAAATGTAGCGGATATTCGATTAGAAGGCGGACATATTTAAAACAAATTTTACTATGGAAGTATTTGCAAAAAATAGTTTCACACATTTCGTGAAAAGTGGCAGTTTTAAATGGCACCAGGCACGTATCAAGGATGTTGTTTAGGGGGCAAGTTTTGCAGGCTCGAAGCTAGGAATCGTGTTTAAGGGAAGATTTTAAAGGTACTGATCAAAATAAAATGAGCAAGGGGAAGTTATATGCATTGCACCCTTTTAGGGGCTGTCGATAAATTATGTCACACGAATTTAATGATTTTTGCCCTCCCCCGCTATCACTGTTACAGTTGGTCATGTCTGTAAGACTCCTCCCTCCCCTTTGTGACGTCACATTTTTTGCAATTTTACGACTAAAAATTTCAAAATTTTTAAAACTCATTTTATTACTTAGATATTAGATTTTGAAATGTGACGTCACAAAACTTAAGACCCCTTCCTACCCCTTTACGTGTGACGTAATTTATGAATGACCCCTTAATCTGTATGGAACTGTTGATTTTATTGGCCATTTCGAGTTGGGCCCATAGTAAAAGTTGTTCAACCAATAAATAAAAAAAAATATATACGCGTCGATTCGAGAACCTCCTCCGTTATTTCGTCGGTTAAAAGAGAAAGCAAAGATAACTACATAGAATAGAATATGTCTGTCCTCTAACCGAATATCCAGTATAAGTATAAATAGATCTTTTAAAATAAACGTAGGAAATTATAAACCTAGTGTTAAAATATCATCGACTGAATAGACGTTTTTATTTTCTAAATTACTTGTTGATATATTTTATTGTGGTTTAAAACAAACGATTCATAAATAAAATAAAAAAAGTAATTGATTAGATCAAATAATTCGCAAAATTGGAATTATAAGGAAAAGGTTTGATATGTCGAAAAGGGCTCATAGTACTCAGCATTTTGAACAACTTTTACTATGGGACCAAAACGAAATTCGCGAAAAAAAAATCAGCTGTTCCATAGAAAAATGTCAATGACACTCGACAAAATGTATGGAACAGATGATTTTTTTTGTGCGAATTTCGGTTTGGTCCCATAGTAAGTAGTAGATTAGTACTATGAGTTAATTTCGGCTTAGTATACCCTTTATGAATAACCCTGTATACTTATATAACCCGACACGGTTAACTTGTACTATAACTGAATAATTAATGCGTTAACTGTGTTGTTTGTTTATAACCCTACATAATTACCGTTCGACCTTGTAGAACCGTATCATAAAGTTTTGTAACAATTTAAAGTATTACTTACTAGCTATGCCCTGCGGTTTCACCCGCATTTTCCGGGATAAAAAGTAGCCTATGTGTTAATCCAGACCATGGACAACCTTCATTCCAAATTTCATGTGAATCCGTTCAGGCGTTTTTGCTTGAAAGAGGAACAAACATACATACATTCTTACAAATTTTCGCTTTTATAATATTAGTACTTATTAATATTCAAATAGTTATTTTAATAAGTTTGTTGTTGTTATTTACAAGTGAGTTACGTATTGCTCAATAACCGGAACCGCTGACGCTGCATAGGCCGTGCTCCAGATTCACAAGCGACCTAGGCACCGATCACGAGGCGCCGATTCAGCAACTCACCGAGATGACCAGATGGAAGCCTTCTCGTTTTCAAGTCATTACAATGCTTCACTTCAGCTAGTATTCACTTAATTTAGTTTTAGGCTAATTGTAATTATTTTATTAATTTAATTAAACTAAGTAGCCACAATCTTGGTTTCTTTTAAAGTCCTCCGATCGCAGCTAACGTAATTGGCGCAGTCGGTAGGATCCTAGAGTCAGTACGCAGCGGTCTCCAGCATCTCGAATCGTCCGACCTGACTACCGTTCGTCGCTGACAGGCTCCTAAGCCTTCATCTGGGATCCGGATCTACTAGCCGCGGTACGGGGTCGAGTATCCAGAAATCGATACGCAGAGGAACCAGAATGTGCATGTAAGTACGCAGAAACTTCCTTTTTTGTGTTGCTTCCGGACCCTATCTTGTGTCCTCCCTACCCTATAAGTTTCCAAAATTTTTCATCCCAGGAATCGGGACGACCGGGAGACTGCATCTCGTCAGTCTCGCCGTAATATAGAATTAAATAGTGTTAGAGAAGTAGGTTTAGAAGTTGATTCAAATAATTCAACTAGTCTTAATTATAGGAATGGCTCAGCAGCTCGACTTAATTTTTAAGGCCTTACGCCCGGTACCCGAGTTCGACGGGAACCCCAATATTCTTACAAGGTGCATTAAAATATGCGACCATCTAGTAGCAACTTTTATGTCCACGCAGCATGACTACGACCCGATCAAACTCTTCGTATTCAAATTTCATAACTATCTCGATGGACTAGTTGGCCTTGACTCGCTTACCAAATGGGAAGCAAAAATTGATTTAAAGCACTTATTACTAGACGCAAGGTCAGCGGTGACACCAATTTTATTGCATGACTCGCGAAATATTAACCTGTACGAAAGCATAATTCCGGCAAACAGCAGGAAACTCGTTCGGTTACCAATTAACGCCCCAGATAGCGAAGTTTACATTCCTGAACAGATTCTATGTAACTGTATCGTACACGAATGCGTAACGAGCGTAGTTCAGAACAGGGGTGTACTCGAGGTCGAGAATCGGAGTAACAGTGATGTAGTATTCTCCTTGGACCGCCCGGCTCGCGCAGAGTTATTTAACATCGAGTGCACAGGTACCAGACAGGCGCCTGCGCGTACAAAGGAAGTGTTATCGCGACTTCGCACCGATCATCTTAACGAAGAAGAAAAGGCTAATCTGATGGCTCTTTGTTCAAAGTATGCGGACGTATTCTATATTGACGGTGAAAACTTAACTTTTACCAACCAGATAAAACACCGAATCCGTACAACCGACGAGACTCCGGTTTATACAAAAAGTTATCGTCATCCATTTGTTCATCGGCAGGAGATTAGCGATCAAATAAATAAAACGCTGACGCAAGTTATAGTCAGACTTTCCGAGTCCGCATGGAGCTCACCAATTTGGATAGTTCCTAAAAAGATTGCTTTTGTGCGCGCCTTAAGCACGCATCATTCTATGATAGATATATATATACATTAGGTAGGTAGATAGACTCCAAATAATCCATGGAGACACTAGAGTATTAAGCTTAGATTTACGGGATTACCATACTGTTATAAAACCCGGGTCATACTTCATCAATAAGCAGATAGTTATAGTTTTCCAAATTCCAATAGCGCAGGGACATTCGATTTATACAAGCTCTCGGTCGCTCCGAACAGGTATAACCAAATCCTTATACCCCCCCCCCCTATTCCTTGCAACCAATAAGGATGTGTATGCGTACATGGAGGCTGAATGCCCGAAGGTAGACAAGCAGTACCTCTGCGTGGAAGACATCATCACCCGAGTCAAGTACCAGCATGATTGCGCGCGGGAACTCAGTACGCACCACTCACTGGGAGCAACCTGCAATCTCACCACTGTTAACCTAGACACGGAAGCCATAGAACAACTAGGAAACAAGGAATATGTAGCAACCTTTCCTGGGCCTACTGAAGTTCACCTGAAAGGCAGCAAGGAGGAGTACAAGCGACTCCAGGGAAGCTACCTCATAACCTCACCATCGAACTGCACCCTGTCAACACCAGAATTTACAATAATTAACGAGAACGACGAAGTATCTTGCCAGCCGCTGCTCATCACCGTCATCGATTTTAACTTCAAGGAAACCTCACCCTTACAGGAAATTTCACTGGAAGGATTTTCAGCAATATTTTCACTACAAGTTGGAAAATAGTTGCTGATCTACGGGTGGAGGAGTTACGTATTGCTCAATAACCGGAACCGCTGACGCTGCATAGGCCGTGCTCCAGATTCACAAGCGACCTAGGCACCGATCACGAGGCGCCGATTCAGCAACTCACCGAGATGACCAGATGGAAGCCTTCTCGTTTTCAAGTCATTACTATGCTTCACTTCAGCTAGTATTCACTTAATTTAGTTTTAGGCTAATTGTAATTATTTTATTAATTTAATTAAACTAAGTAGCCACAATCTTGGTTTCTTTTAAAGTCCTCCGATCGCAGCTAACGTAATTAGTGACTTTAATGCGGATGGCGAATTAAAAATAGAACAAAACTACCGATGTCCGGGCGCCGTTAATTAGTACCAAATCATGTTTAACCGACTTAGAAAAAGAGGAGCCTGTATTTTCGACTTAATGGCATTTAATTTGTGTTCACAGATTTATAGATAGATAGATAAACTCTTTATTGTTCACACCGGAAATTACAAACAAAAGGATAGACTAAAACAAAACAAGCAATAGGATAAACAAAAGTATAATAACAACACTAATGTAACAACTGGCGGCCTTATCGCTAAGAGGCCTTATGGTTAAGAGGTCTTCCAGGCATGTCTCTGTTACTAAGCAAACATACTAAGTATTATGTATTATGAATCGTTTGTTTTGTATACAGGGTTAGTCATGAAGGGTATGCTAAGCCGAAAAGAGCTCATAGTACTCATTATTATAAACAACTTTTAGTGCTTGGCCAGACTGAACACGCGGGTGCGGGAGCGGCGCGGGTGCGGGGACGCGCGCGTCGCCACTTGTCCGCAGTTAGCACGCGGCTCGTCCGAGCGGTGTCGTGTCCAGTGTTTGTCAAATTAATACAATATATGGATGAAGAGGAGTATGTGATTTTATTTCATGAAGATGAAGAAAATTGTGATTTTATTTCTTTCCACAGTCTTGTAACAACCTTTTTGTTTTAATATTGCTTATGTTTCGACATCCAATATTCAAATCAGAAGACGTCATGTTGCCAACGCGCGCGGTTAGCTCGGAAAAGTTTGAGATCTCCGCGCTCCGCTTTGTTTGCCGCTTGACGCCCGCGCACTCACTGCGGCCACTAGTAGGAACGTCCTATTGCTTGAGTTGCCCGCGCGTTGCCCGCGCGTTCCCCGCGCCATACCGCCCGCGCCGCTCGCCGCGCCCGCTCGCCCAGTATGGACACTCAAATTTAGCCGCGCCGCGTCCGCCCCGCGCCCGCGCTTTCAGTCTGGCCAAGCACTTACTATGGGACCAACTCGAAATTCGCGAAAAAAAAAAATCAGTGTTCCATACATTTTGTTGAGTGTCATTGACATTTTTCTATGGAATAGCTGATTTTTTTTTCGCGAATTTCGGGTTGGTCCCATAGTAAAAGTTGTTGATAATGATGAGTACTATGAGCCCTTTTCGGCTTAGCATACCCTTTATGAATAACCCTGTATAAATAGATAAAAGTATAGTTTATGAATGTTACGGCTAGAGTGTAATATTGAGTGTTGTGTGTAAAATGTATCAATAGTATTGATATTAGTATCAAATAAAAGTATATTTTATTCAAAATTTATTTCCAAATATGTTTTTTTATTTAGATATATCTTAGCTTAGACCTCTACAGATTCCTAACATTTCCATACGTTTTGTTTTACAAAATACTACTAAATTCTTACGTAGATATAATCAGAAATCAGAATATTTATTGACCTTAAATAACATTTAATTTTACAAGTCACGTTGACAAATAATTTTGTTATTTGAGAATTAAATTACTAATTATTATTAAACCTATACAGGAAGGTTATGCTGAACCGAAAAGGGCTCTTATTCTCATCATTATGAACAACTTTTAGTTTTGGACCGACCCGTAATTCGCGAAAAAATATAGCTTTTCCATAAATTTTGTTGAGTGTCGTTATTTTTTTCTTAAATTTTTTTTTGTATGGAACAGCTGATTTTTTTCGCGATTTCTGGGTTGGTCCCGTAGTAAAAGTTGTACATAATGATGTACTATGAGCCCTTTTCGGCTTAGCATACCTTTTCTGTATAACCCTGTAGATATATTTAGTCCGGAAAATTGCGAGTAAAACCGCTTCCCGCTGTTGTTTGTATTTCCTAATTCTGCTATCGACTATGCAAAATATGGTTTTATATAATATACGGAACCTACTGAGTAGGAAATAGTCGGCCGTGGGTTTTGAAAAGTGTTAAAATTGATTGGCAAACGGTATTTGGCACATTGTGCCGCCAAACTTTGTCCTGTAGATTTGTTATTAAGTTTTAATGTATTTCCTTATATTTTTTACGTCGGAGGAAACAGGAGTGTTAAAAGATTGATGTGCGTATGTGTTACCTACATCGTAGCTCCCAAATGGCAGAACTGATGCTGATCTAATTTTTTGCTTTTACTTTTTTTTTACTTTTTTCTTTTTTTTGTTCCCACACAATCGGGGGTAAATCCCGCTCATGAGCTCTATTCTGTCGAGTGAGATATTATCTCGGTCACTGTCGCTCTCATTAGAAATGTCATGAGAGTGAAAGTGACGGAGGTAATCTCGAGCGCCTAAGAATAGGGTCTCTCTCTCTCTAGTAGCAACGATGGAGACTAAAATTACAAGTGTGTTTCCCGGTCGTTGCCATTTCTGAAACGATTTTTTTTTAAAGAAATGTAAGTAATTAGGTAAGTTTGAGTGCGATTTGTTTTGTTCTTGAAAAAAAAAACTGAAATATAAAAAAAATATTCTTTATTGCCACCAGAAAAAATTAAATCGCAAACACTAAAAAAAAAAAAAAAAAAAAAATTATATTGTCCTGAAAGCAAAAGCAAAATGAGAATTATCTTTTGTTAGTGGATATTAAATTATCATTTAACAAACAATATATTTTTGCATTATTTTCTAGTATGCAGTGAAAATTTACTAAAAAATTTTTTAATTTTTTTTTTAAATTTAAAAATACATTTAAAGTGTAAAGTCAAGAAAATGTTCGCCATTCTGTTATTATTCGTGTGTTTATGTGTGTGTGCGATGTGGACACGAAAGAAGAAAGCTTACGAGAGCCCACCGCTGTACTCCGGTGCGTTGCCCATCATTGGACATGCGCATACGATGGTAGGCGACAGCCAGTGTAAGTACCTTTAACTAGTTTTTAACACGAAGCGTGTTAAAGAAGAGGAGGTTTTTAATTCGGTTGTTAATATACTTATATTTTTTTTTAACCTCAGAATTTTTGTATGTACGAATACAACATATAAAATTAAACAGTTAAAAATACTGATTACAATGTTACTGTACTTTATACACAAAATTATTCCTTACGACATTTTTACATCTCTTTGAAATACCCAAAAATATATGAAATACTAAGAAAATTTAAATTGCCCTCCACGAGTAAAGTTGGACGACCTCCAGCTCGTTGGGTCGACGACATAACCAAAGTCGCGGGTCAAACCAGGACAAGATTGGCACAGGACCGGGATGAGTGCCGTACAAGAAGAGAGGTCTACGCTCATCAGTGGGCGATAACGGGCTGATGATGTTGATGATGAGTCTCATACTTAGTTTACTTTCCATCAGGTTCAAAACGCTACTTCATTTTCTCAGAAATATAATCTGGTTTCAGATTTATACCATCGAGTGATGGAAATGGCTGACGAATGCAACCAAAAAGGTGGTGTGATGGTGTTGAAGATAGGGACAGCGAATTATTATGGTGAGTGAGACCAGTTCGAGGCAGCTCCGTCGCATGAAGTCAAATTCTTTTTACCTAACCCCCGACGCAAAAATGACGGGGTGTAAAACGGATGAACGATTTTTATTTCGTTTTTTTTGTTTGAAAGTTGAATTAGTCAGAGGTGTTCTTATATAGCTGTTTTCTCGTTTAAACAAAATATAATAATTTTAGTTCCACTTTTTATCTCTTTTCCCTCATATCCAAAAAATGCCAAACATTAGGTACACCTCCGCCCTTCTCCTGCGTGAGCAAGATCAGCACCTAATTCTATGCTGATTAAGTCACCAGCGATTTGTTCGTCTCATCAATTGCATAAAAAAAGCCTTCAAACTCTCATACATCAAGCCGACTGATATAGAACGTGGAACTCAAGAGCACTCGCTGACGTCTTTTATAGTCGTTGTCGCGACTATTCTTTAAAACTTACTAAAGATGTTTTCCTCGCACATACTCGCTCGTAGTGTCGTATTCTCGTTTCCAAAACTGTTATTATTTCTTATTTCTTTCATGTTTTCAGTTCTGACGGACCCAGATGACTTCACAACAGCCGCCAATCAGTGTCTCAAAACGCATTTTACGTATGCGTTTATAAATCCTTTTCTTGGGGAGGGACTCATTACTGGAACAGGTTTGTCTTTCCTCTGAAGTATTTCCTAATTTTGTAAGGCTACGTTTCGACTTTCAGGTTCCTATTAATATTGCACACAATTATTAGAAAAAAGGTAAATCCTCATTTTTACTTAGTTTCCATATAAAATAAGTTTAATAGGAAGCAGAAAGTAAGATATTAGGAAATGGGATAATATTAAGTAAGAAGGATAGTAGAAAAAGGATAGTAGGATAGGATATAAAACTATGGCTTCAGCTTTAACTCTAATGGGATTTCAAGTGAAGAACATCATAATAGATAGATAGGTATATAAACTCTTTGTTGTTCACACCAGAAATTACAAACAAAATCATAATACACTCAAAACTAGTGCAACAACTGGCGGCCTTATCACTAAGAGCGATCTAGACAACCTTAAGATGGAGAGGATACATAAAATAAAAAGAAAAACTGTGTCATATAAACCTACATGAAATGTACCTATATGTTTAGACATACGAGTACATTCCAATAAAATTCGAGTGAATCGGTTTCTTCTAAGCGCGCGTGCTCCATCGTAGACCGCATCGATGCTTACCTTCAGGCGAGATGGCGGTCAAACGCAAGCCTATTATTAAATAAAAAAATGAATTTCGTAATAGCTTGATTTCTTCTCCCCCAGATGTCAGCATATGGCGTCGCCACCGCAAGCTGCTGAGCCCAGCGTTTGGGCAGCACGTTCTTGACGGATTCTTGGATATATTCAACAGTCTTTCTAGAGAGATGGCTGATGAGATGGCTGTGGAGGTTGGGAAGGGTCCGTTCGACCACTCGAGCTATTTGGATCGATGCTCGTTGGAAACTGTTTGCAGTAAGTATAATATAATAACATAGCAGTAAAATCAGCCAAAGGAAAGAGAAAAAGTCGTAAAAAGGAACTGATAGATTAAGTTTTTGATTTGGTCTAGACTTCGTGTTGGTCAAAATAGACCCTAAATCTAAATTTGAGCCCACAAATCGTAGATATCTCGTATGTCTACATTAGAATATTGAATGAAAATAAACTTGCATGATCGCGGCATGATGTTATCCTAAGTAATGTTATAACATAAATGCCAATATGAGTTTCTTTGTTTGTTGCGCTTTCAACCGACCATCATGAAATTTTGCTTACACGTTGTCAGGGGTACAGAACCGAACATCATCATTATTATATATCATAACTGCCAAGACATGTCAGATGCCTTCAGGTGCCTAAAATCTTTGACACCCGCTAGCCACTCGCCTACATTCTGCAAATAAAATCTTGATTCTTGAATCTTGATTCTATATAAACTTATCTGGTCCACAGAAACCTCCTTCGGCGAAGAAGAATACATACCTGCATGCAGTGAACACGTGCTTCCATTTAGTCACGAAGAGGATACAGCAGTGGTGGCTTCACAGCGACTGGCTGTACAGTTTCAGTAAGCAGAAGAAAGATATGGATGATGTTGCTGATTATTTGAATGGCATTAGTAAATCGGTGAGTTCCTAATAAGGATTTTCATTCTCAACCTTTAATCCTCCCACCATTGCTGGGATACAGGTCTACCCTCGAAGGGTGATTAGGCCGTATTCCAACCACGCTGGCCAAGTGCGGATTAGTGGATTCACATACGCCATTGAATTTCTTCGCCGGCCGTATGCAGGTTTCCTCACAATGTTTTCCTTCACCGAAAAACCAGTGGTATGTTTATATTGATCAAATTAAACCGCTTTAATTGGCTAGCTAAAATATCGCTATCATTGTCTTTGTAATCCATTAAACTACACTGAACAACAACACACTTCAATTCAGTGTTGCTACACTGAATAGCAACACTGAATTTCGCACTGTCATCTAAAAAATTCGAAATTTGACACGACTGTTGATTTGTGTAGTGTAATAATGTCTTACATTCTTTTGGTTTAGGTACTCAAAATTAAAAGGAAGAATTTATCGACTGGCAATGGAATTAACGGTCAGTATAACCTTTCCAAAATTTGCGTATATCATAAACAATAGCGGCCCTGATACACTACCTTTAGGCATGCTATTAATAATTTATTAGTTTTAATAACTGACTATTTATATAATACGTGACTTTCCGTATAATTTTCAGAAACGAAATTCAAAGTGTTCATGGATTTAGCAATAGAGTTAGCTGATAGAGGCGAACTGACTGATACGGAAGTGTATCAAGAAATGAACACTATCATCGCTGCGGGGTACGAAACATCTGGTACTGCCCTGTTGTACACCCTCATGCTGTTAGGAACACACACTGATGTACAAGAAAAAGTCTATGAAGAGTAAGTACTTAATATGTTTGTTTTTTTTCATCATCATCATCCTTGTTCTACCCACGGCTGAGTTCAGGTCTCCTCGTCAGCGCGCCATCTTTTCCGGTCCTGTGTCTGTCTTATCCACTGCCTTCCTGCTTTTATCTTCTAAGTTATTTTTTATTATTCATGTGGCCTGTGGTTTTACCCGCGTGGTCATGAAAACTGCTGCTGATGATGATGATGACGAAAAGTTGCCTATGTCTTTTTCTATATTCCTGACAACGTGTATACAAAATTTTTATGACGATTGGTTGAGTAGTTATTGGCGTGCAAGCGTAACAAAAAAACATCACCCAGTTTCACACTTATAAATAGTAGTCTGGGAGTGCACCCACCAAATCGGTAAAATAGGCTTGCGTTTAAAGGCCATCTCTTCTGATGGTAAGCAATGTGCGGTCTATAGAGCACGCTTGTCTAGACGAAACCAATTTACACTCGACTTGAAGACACCCAGACTATATTATATTTATCCTTGCTCATTAGATTGCAGGCTGTGTTCGGCGATTCCTCAAGAGATGTAGAAAAGCAGGACCTCGCTAAGCTCGTGTATTTAGAGGCGGTGCTGAAAGAGAGCATGAGAGTGTACACCATTACTCCGTCGATGTTCAGGACCGTGGAAACCGATGTCAAATTGAGTAAGTTTGGATTATAAGGAAATGTACTCGTATTCTAAGGCGAAAGCTACTCGTCAATTCGAATAATATAATTAGCGCGGTCACGTTACATATAATTATACTAGCTGACCCGTGCCCACTTCGTTGGGCATAATGTTAATTAAACCCGAAGCCATCGCGCGCCGTCCGGACCGTTTTTTCTCCGATTCACTTTGCAAAACGGACTACCACGTAAAAGCCTTTTTATTTTTCGGTTTTTTATATAACCTATGACACTCAGCAATAATGTGGCTTTCTATTGGTGAAAGAATTTTTTAAATCGGTTCAGTAGATCCCGAGATTACCCCTTACAATTTAACAAATATACAAACACACAAACTTTACTTCTTTATAATATTAGTATAGATATTAGTATAGATTGAGTCGGATACTATGACGAGTTTCGGTCAAAAAAAAAAGGATGTGTCAAAACAGCATTTTTTTTATCATTTTTCAAAGTAAAATATAAACAGATTAGCTTTCTTAATATATCTGAAGGGTTTAGTTGTCAGATCTAATCAGGGCAACTTCATCACTAAACCTAATCGTATAATGTTTTTAATATACTACTACATCACTACTTTTATACACTTTTTTATGTTTCATAACTAGTCATATAAAATTTTTTCTTAATTTTTACGTGAGTATTCCCGTGTTAATTATAACAAAATATTTTTTAATGTAATTTGTAGAGAACTACACAATGCCAGCGGGTAGCTACTGCCTCCTATTCGTGTGTGGTGTCCACCGCGCGCCCTGCTGGGGCGCGGACGCGGCGAGCTTCCGTCCGGAGCGGTGGCTCGACCAGTCTCTCACTGCTGATACCCAGAATAAGGCGTTCGCGGCTTTTGGGGTCGGGAAGAGGCTGTGTCTTGGTAAGTTTCTAGGGAGACATGTTGTAGTGCGTCTAGATCATCATTATTCATTCATAATTATCGTTATCATTCTCATTTTCAGCAGCAACATCACTTACATCGACGTTTCTTCAACTCAAATCATCACCATTTTTATCAACATCATTACGAATATCCCCAAAAGCATCTTGGTATGCCCATTAGCGTAACCCACCATTCCTACTAGCTCTTAGTAGCTACGGCCTGGTATTCGTGTGTGGTCTCCACCCTGCTGAGGCGCGGTTTGGCGAGCTTCCGTCCGGAGCGGTGGCTCGACCAGTCTCTCACTGCCGATACCCAGAATAAGGCGTTCGCGGCTTTTGGGGTCGGGAAACGACTGTGTCTTGGTAAGTTTCTAGGGAGACATGTTGTAGTGCGTCTGGATCATCATTATTCATTCATAATTATCGTTATCACTATTCTCATTTACAGCAGCAACATCACTTACATCGACGTTTCTTCAACTCAAATCATCACCATTTTTATCAACATGATTACGAATATCCCCAAAAGCATCTTGGTATGCCCATTAGCGTAACCCACCATTCCTACTAGCTCTTAGTAGCTACGGCCTGGTATTCGTGTGTGGTCTCCACCCTGCTGGGGCGCGGTTTGGCGAGCTTCCGTCCGGAGCGGTGGCTCGACCAGTCTCTCACTGCCGATACCCAGAATAAGGCGTTCGCGGCTTTTGGGGTCGGGAAGAGGCTGTGTCTAGGTGAGTTTATAGAGAGACATGTTGGCCGTCAGTCGTCTAGTCTAGCTGATCATTGCAACTATAATTATCATCATTGCTATGATTATTGTCATCGTCAGCATTGATGTTATCACAGTTCAGTTCATCAGCATTTTTTACCATCATTATAAATTATTATCAAAAAAGAGCCCATAAGATAAACCTCCATAAAATCTTTTTTTCGTTTCAGGTAAAACTTTCGCAATGATGTCAATGAAGACGATGCTAGTACACACTCTGCGCAGATACCGCGTCACCAGCGACGTCACCCAGCTGTCTCTCAAGATGGATCCGCTCCTCAAACCAGTGGCCGGCCACCAGATATCGCTGCATTGGAGAACTGGCGCCAGAACCAGGGCCGTTGGAACATAATCATGATTTTACTATAAAAACTAATGTGGTTTTTACGTGGTTACCTGGCAGAATTCACAAGGGCAGCTTACAGACTCACAAACTCAGCGAAATGGGCACTTGTAATTTATTTTAATTTTTTAGTTATGTTTTATATGTATAGGGATAGCACCGTCTTGGTCTCGACCTGTTATTAAGGTGCTATTACAGTTATTTTATAAAGAAACTAGCTGACTCGACAGACGTTGTCCTGTCAAAAGCCATTGCGTCAATTCTATGTCAAATATTGCGTAACTATAGCAACCGTAGTATGTTGATGCTAACTTGTCAATTTATAGTAAAAATTATCAGTATATATATAATTTGCAATAAATTAAAATTGCGACTATAATTTGAGATTTAAACTATCCTATCTCTCAAGTTGGATCGAACTGCACATGGTGTGCGAATTTTATTATAATCGGTTAAGTGGTTTAGGAGTCCATTGAGGACAAACATTGTGACACGAGATTTATATATATTAAGATAAATGTTTTGTTATGATTAAGATTAGACAACGTGTTTTATTTTGCTATTCATAGTAAAACACGAGACTAGTTACGAAATCTTGAGACGGACACTCGGACTAGTTTCGATCACATTCGGTGATATTTTTCAAGTCCGACTCAATATTGCGTGAGTAGTCTCGTGTTCATTATAACAAAATACTAGTAATTTGTTCGACCTTATGATTGATGTGTAGATTTCATATTAAATATTTTTATTATTAGATTCACATTTTACCTATTATAGAGGTACCTACTTAGTCTGTTTCATGGCGAAAGAGCCTGTCACTTCAGTAATATTACGACGATGATAAGGTCAATCCAGGAATTTTTATTGTTTGAATATTATTTAGATCTAAACGTTTCACACTCATAGCTCCCCACTAGGAATAAATCCTGTGTCGGGGATGCCATGGAACACACACAAAGTCAAGGACAACTAACACCCAGACCCAGAACAGATATTTAAATTCATCATTCAAACATCTGCCCGGCCGGGAATCGAACCCGGGACCTCTGGCTTATAAGGCGGCTACACTACCGCTGAGCCAAACAGGTCGACAAACACCGGCCCGGAGGATCCCACCATTCCCTGAAATGTTGAAATGCCTTCCGTTTTTTTATCAACCGTTCACCATCCCACCAGGGGTATGGCCAGTGGTATGGTGGGTCCGGCACGTCATTGTTCAGTAACGTACAAATCTGACAGTATTTATCCGTCGCAACATTATCCATAGGCTTGTGATATGAGTAGTATTTCTTCCACCGAAAATAATCATAGTATTCTTCTGGATGTTTAATTAGTTGATACATTTTCGCCGCTAAGTTTCTCGGGCTAAGCTTCATGGCGTTCAAATAGGAATGTTCTGGAAGGAATCTAGAAAGGAAAATGTCTTGTTATGTCCTTCATCTAAACAGAGAGAGAGTGAGTAAAAATAACAGGGGGAAGATATTCTTCGCATTACATTTTTAGTCACAGAACTAGTTTGTCGTAACTAACCCAGGAAGGCAGTGGATAAGACTGGCGCTGGACCGAAAAAGATGGCGCGCTGAAGAGGAGATCTACGGGCTGACTGGTTAGACACTTGACATATCCTAGGTTATTATAGTACTCATCATTATGAGCAACTTAAAAGTTGGGACCAACCCGGAATTCGCGAAAAAAATATCAGCTGTTCCATACATTTTGTCAAGGGTCATTGACATTTTTCTATGAAACAGCTGATTTTTTTTTCGCGAATTTCGGGTTGGTCCCATAGTAAAAGTTGTTCATAATAATGAGTACTATGATAACCTAGAATATGTCAAGTGTCTAACCAGTCAGCCGGTATACTCAGCAATGGGTGGAAAACGGTTCATCATGATGAAGTCGATTATAGGTAAACCTATTTTTTGATGTGTTGAAATTCTAATGCTATAAATAGATCTCACTCACTGCCCTGTACTTGGTCGCGCTCGTACTCTAAAACATATTGTTATCTATAGATTTCTTACCTTGAGTAATTCGCAGCACCATAAACGATCGGAACAGCATAAGCACAGCATGCAATAGTTTTTCAGTAACGTAATCTTCACTGAACGAATTCTCAAAAGATAGATAGAAATAGTATTTATATTTAATGAAATCAAGGCAAGCTGACTCAATAATGAAACAAACCAAGCCACAGCATTTCTTTTCGAACTTAGTTGCTTCTTTAATTCATCGTTCACAGGATCCATATCTTTAAATCGGATCCAGTTCATATGCTTCTGAGGCCCAACGATTTTCTCATCCATATCTCCATTTAATATCCGAGTCAAATTTAAATGTCCACGTCCAATTGAAGTAGGTATCCATCGAATCGGTTGGAGCAGACTGGGTAGTACCTAATCTGACGATTCTAATGATGCAAAAGCGTATTTTTGATGCGAAGATCGTTTTCTGGGCAGTTTTTTAAAAGGCATGAAAACTACTTCTGGGCTAGCAGAAGCTATGACGTCAAACTTCGTGACATCTCCAAGATATTTGATATCGTTGGTCACAAAGCAGTTGGTGTGCGGACATTTTGTGTAATCAATGAAAGTTTGACGTTCTCGTTTCAAATATATAAATGAGTTGGTTTTCGGTGAGGACCACAGCAGAATATATTTGAGTTGCGTAGTATGGTTATGGTATACTCCCAACGGCCACCACCAAAACTGGCCCCAGTGGTGGCCGTTAGATCAGTGCATTATTTTTTGTCCCAACGGCCATCAGTGGCGGACGTTGGGACATTTGATCAAATTTTTTGTTTCTTGGGGCTTCCTTAAGGGCTAATTGTGTCATGATTTTGGATTCATTAACCTTCTTTGCAATTGCCGTTGAGCTTATAGACTTAGATAGCCCATTTTTACCGTAATTATTCGAAACGACCCAAATAAATATCACTGTTGTTGCTTGAAATAGCCACAATAAATAGATTTTTTTCGGATCCTCATTTTGAAACATTGAAGACTAGTATACTTTTTTAAAGATACCTTTAAATCAGAGCAATTTTTTTTAGAGGTCAATGGTTAACTTATATTGTACCAGTGATACTAGTATCCTAGTAGGTACACCTAACAGAGGTCACTGTCCTCAATTCATCCTTCACGAAACTAGGACACCAGGTATCGGCATAGATTGCGAAATCAATGTGCCTATACATGTATACATTGTACTTCAAACGTAAAGGCGTCACACTGTTAGGCTAAGTGTGACTCGTTTGGGGAAAAACCCAAGGAGAACAAAATATTGATTTGGAATGTCGGCTCTAAGCTGATGAGGATATTCTGTACCATGAAGTTTAATCGCTAGCTTAAATTCGATCGCTCTTGCTTTCGACTCACTCTGTCAGCTAGAGAGAGATCAAGACAAAATCGATCGATCGAGAATCGATTTGCTCGTCTCGTCACTCAATTACATAAAAAATAAATAAAAAAAAATCACCGGGATTCCAGTCAGAGTTGCGCTAAGAGCTTATACTACTGGCCTCGAAGCTAAACGTACGCTATGACGCGTGTGACGCAGCACAGAACAGATTTTGCAGGGCAGAGCAGGTGAGATAGACAGGATGCAGAGCAGGACAGACTCATGTTTGCGTCGCACGTGCCTACTCCGCAGTACGCAGCTCTCAGCATGTTCATGCATTACTAAATCTGCTCTGCCCTGCCCTGCGTGGAACTGTGTCACACTCATCTCAGCATATCATGTTGAGCCTGAACCATAGCATCGGCTCGACCGGCCATACTGTTTCCACGTGTCAATCAAACGAGTATCTGCGGGTAAGTTTTGATGGTTATTCCATTAAAGTTCTCGCCCGCGGCCGCGTGCCGTCATGCACCTGACAGGCGCGGTTAGCTCGGAAATGTTGCCAGATGCAGCGGAAGGTTTAAGTAGGTATTCAGGTCAATGTTCTAATTGGCGGTCAATAGCTTTTAAGCTTTATTGGTGCTGAATGAACCACTACTGAGTGTAGGCCTTCTTTTGTTTCTCCGAATCTTTTCGGGCGTTTACTATCGAATCAGACTAATAGCTCTATTTGTGATGGGATTTTTATCTTCTGCAGAAGATGGACAACCCAGGCTAGACAGAACGAGTGGAATCTAGTTTTACTAAAAAAGACAACCCAGATCCATATGTCCATAGATCTCCACAAATCTCGACGAGGCGACTGTTTCAGGAGTTATTCTAAAATGATATTTTAAACCCCTGACACTATTTGTCCACCTTCTCGCAAATCTTTACCACTTATATTTCCAAACAAGTTTCAGTCAAATGAGACAAAACTTCATTTTAAATACACAAAGAAAATACAAAGCTTTGGGTGACTGCATAGAGTAGTACTGTAATAACGGGGTGACTGCCACACATCCATGACAGATCAAACATGGATAAAGTTTTTTCTTTGGATCTGACTTACATCTAAAATAATTGTCGATTCCTTTAGTCTATGGATAGAGCAACCTCAGACTATTACAATAATCTTTAATCAGACTCAAAATATAGCAACGTAGGTAGGTAACCTATTTTTTTATACTTGTTGATTACCAAGGTCGAATATAAGGTGTGAATAAAAGATAGATAGATGTTTGATAGAAACATTAGATATGTACTTAATTCTAAACAAGAAATTTGAGAGAGTTTCGAAAGCATAAGTATAAGAAAAATCCGTTGAGATTGTCGACACAAAAAGTAGTGTTTGTCACGAAAAAGTTTGAGTTCGCGAGGTCTACCTACTATTTGCAGAACTACTGGTTTTAATTGAAATAATAATTCCACAACAGCCCCAAGAGAACACTTCCCACCCTATTATTCACTAACGCATTCGCAATATCTACTTAGATATGACGCACACTATGCGACATGTCACTGCGACATTTCGGCGACTAGACGCCACGACTAGGGTTACCAGATGAAAAAATCAAAAGACCGGAGAAAAGGCCTGATTTCCATGGAAAAGTCCTGAGATTTTATACAGTTTGAGAATTTTCTCTCAAAAACGTATTATTATCGTTTTATACACTGCGGATCTAGCTCACGCGTTGCAACTTGCACATCGCACTCAAAGCGGCGGGGGGGGGGGGGGGGGTGGCACCGCCCGTCGCCCCGCACAGATCTTTAATATCTAACCTGTGTTTTATGGAAAATCCTGAGATTTGCAAGATCCGGCCGCAATCCTGAGAAAACTCAAAAAATCCTGAAATCTCAGGACAAATCCTGAGATATGGTATACGACAGAGTGCGGGTAAGAGTTTTCTTATATTTTACTTAACTTTCTTATACTAGTGTTGAAGAAGGAAGACTAAAGTTCTCACTCTAAAAGTCGAGTTTGTCGAGTCGCAACGAAAGGCTAGGAGAGTACAACGTCTCACATTTTTTGTTTTTATATAAAAGAGCGGCAAACAGGCAGGATGCCAGCGTGATGGTAAGTAAAACCGACGCCTATGAGCACCTGCACAGCACAGACTACTGACGCAGATTTTAAAAATCATACTTACTGTTAAAGGTATTGTTTGTTTAGAAGCTATTGCCTAGACAAACCTGACTTAGGTTTAATACCTCGGGGGTGCTAGGTAGGAGGAGGCGGTTCGCCCGTCTCCTCACACTTCTGCAGTGGGGTTGCCGGGAGAGTCGGGGGACTCTCCCGGCCTGCACGACCCCACACTGACTGTCTGGGGGGTGATCCTGGGGAACAGGGTCACCCCTCCATAGGCGCGGGGGCCCTATCGGGCCCATCGCCGGGGCGAGGTGGCGATTGCTAACGCGACCCCACCTTGCCCCATCTCAGGCGGATGCCGAACACCCCAGTGGTTTTAGTGGGTATGCCGCCGCAGGGCGGAGACTCCCACATAACCACCCTGCCTCCCCCGGGGCGGGCGTGGTATCCATAAAGGATTTCCACTGGGTAAAAAAAAAATAAAAAAAAGTTTAATACCTCAAAAATAGTGTAATTTTGCTTGAAACTTTTTTTTTCTATTATTATTTAAGAAGTGCCAAAAGAACATTTAATAAAATTACAATCTAGCCTCAGGCTAATAAGTAATTAAAATCTAACTTAAATTTCTAGGTAACTAATTACTAAGAATGTGTCCAATAACACTTTTCTTATTGTTTCTATTGAGGCGAAGACACAAAGTTCACGTGTTCTTTATACTTTACACTTTCACTATAATCACTACTTATGACTACTTAACACTACACTAGCTTGAACGGTTTTGTTCTCTTAAGTCTTCTAACTATATCTGTGTCATCGAGGAGCTGGATGGCCTCGACATTCACGTGGTCGTGGTGGTGAAGTCTGAAACGGAGCTTGAAACTTGAAATTAATAAAAATAAAAAAAAAATTTAAAAGATATTTCTGTTTCTTGTTGCAGCGTTGAACTCTCTACTTACTAGAGTCTAGTGGGTCTATATCCAATCTAATGACTTGACGATGTGACACGAGTGACGAGACGCACAGTCTGCGCTGGCACTTATTCATTAATTAGCGCAGACGATCATAACTCCAGTTTAATTGCTACGTAATGGGAACAAAGGAACTTAATGTAGTATAGGTACATGTTGCTTGTACCATTAAGTCTGAATATGTATGCTTAATTTGATACATTTCGAAATTAATAACTTTATGGTAGAGACTGAAAGTGAATAAAACTTTTCCTAAAATCAATGTAAAGAACACTGAATTTAATTGCAAGCTTTTATTTAAATTCACCTATCTTGATGTATGTCTGTTTGTTTGTCTGTAATAAAATCTTTCAAGTTAAATTTGATTCACTCTCTGGTTTCCAATTAAGCTGAAACTTACACGAATTTCTGTTGAAAAATACATAACAAATATTGGTTTTGTTATCAATAGACGGGACTATACTTACTTAAATCTCGTACGACGAAAAACCACCAAAAACAAACAAATACACATTAATTTTCGTTGGTATGATAAATATTTGGTACATGAATGTATGAAAAATTTTAAAAATATAATATTAGTGACAATAAATTTATTGTTTTAATTTTATTGTATCTGTATTTTTCACTCATTGAAAATCCACCGTAACTCTTATCTATGGGGTATTTATTATCTACCTACGAGTATTATGCTTAATACTTCCTGAAGGACTGGAACTTAGATAGTAAAAAGTATATTATTAAAGTTACTAGGTACGCACGTACATAATAAAATATATACATACCTACGTGACCAGGAATAGGTACCTAATTAATCTTTATCTTAGTATTTAGTTAGATACTTATTTTAGGATTAAACTAAGTATCTTGAGTTAGACAGAAATCGGATTAGTTCCTCTGTAACGACTATCATTAGGTACGGCAAAAAAGTAAAACAGTAAAAAAAAGTGAGTCAGTAAGTATAGTACAGGAATAAGTCAGTAAGTCACCTTTCTACAACAACAGTACCAGACGTACAAAACGAGGCAATCACAATATTCCGTTCAATCGCAATATGCGTTCCATTCCATCTTTTTAATTCGAACGGCGGAGGTGGGGAACTTATCGGCGTCTAAAAAAAACAGCTTAAAAACAGCCGAATAGCTTTAAAAAAAGAAGGTTTTTTAGCTTTTCTGTTCTTTCCGGGTTGTTTAAAAGAAGAGTAAAAATGTATTTTGCTGTGACATCGTCGCTTCTCATCAGGTGAGATTGTGGTCAAACCCGTGGCTAGTTTGTTTGATAAATTATTTATTAAACAGCTAGAACACAATTTAAAAATAAAAAAGGTATCAAAATCTATGATTCATTCCAACATGTCTTACTCTTATCGTTCCTGTGGTATCATTGTGAAAATACCTTCAACCTCCAAATGTTATTTCCTAAGCTTGTAAAGAAAACATTAAGGACGGAACCCTTAGTAGGGTCATTGGGGTAAAGTCTCTATCGACCTTTGTAGGCCTTCAATTAGGTAATCTTATTGATAGCTCTTAAAGCCCCCAACTAAATCTTTTATGGCAGCGGTGCCCAACTTTATTACTTTGCGGGCTTGTTAAAAGTTGTTAAAGCACCAACCGATAGCGGTATAGGGGGAAATACAAGCGCTAGGTATAATAGAGTGAAGTGAATGTTAAGTATCGCAGGAGAACTTCTAAATATTGAGCAGGTAAACGTTGTATAACACTTTGGTTTTTTTTCTTTTCACTTTGTTTTTTCTAGATCATTTTTGAATTTTAATTCTAGTTGGTTTTGGTCAAGGTGATCAAAAAACAATTTCTGTAAAATTAAAAGACATAAGTATAAGTCCAACACACTTTAAAAAAAATTGTTATTTCGAATAATTCGTTTTTTTCCCTTTAAAACCTTCTTTTTATCTATGTAGCCCAATAAGAGAACGCGCGGGCTCTTAAAATAAAAACTACAATTTAAACGTTTGTAATTTCAACAATACCTACTCGTAGTATCTGCTAAATGCTGTTCTGCACTTCGGAACCCCCCTTACTCAATTGACACATAATTCTGGCCCGCAACAAATTCAAATTCCTTATTACTGTTTTTAAGTTACATTACTGTCTAAGCCGAAGCATTACTTGAATAAACAAAATTATAACAAAATAAGACAGATAAAGTAAAATAAAATGACAATATGTACATATATACAGAACAAAAATCAATCATAGAAAGCCATACAAATAAAATTACTAAAAGATAAACTAATAAAAAGAAAAATTAACAAAAATGTTAGCAGGCCAAACTTTGACAATCGCTGCTTAGTTAACACCATCAACAAAGACGTTAGAGTTTTTTTGTAGATAAGTATCTGGATGTGTTCAAGATTTTACTTTGTACAAGATCGGGGCCTTATTCTGGGGAGTGATTATCTCGGTCACTCTTACTCTCATTAGAAATGTCATGAGAGTGAGAGAGACCGAGATAATCTCGAGCGCTCAAGAATAGGATTTAGGATACTCTTTTGCGAGAATTAATGAATAAGATAAGACTACAAATAAATGATAGATTAATTATTTATCTTACGACTATATCAATATATATAAAAGTGAAGGTCGTGACTGACTGACAGATCAACGCACAGCCTAAACCGCTTAAGCTACAAACTTCAAATTTGGACAAAAGTTTAATATCAAAAAGCGGACGCACACTAAGAAAGGAATTTGCCCAATTCAACCCTTAAGAGGGTGAAAAGGGGTGTTTAAGTTTGTATGAAAAATTTTTTTTTCTTTATGCTACGATTATCAAACTTTGCGAATATACTAAAGTTAAAAAAATAATGGACACCTATTTCAACATTTTTTAAAAATCAACCCCTAAAGGGGTGAAACGGAGCAATAAAGTTTGTATGAAGATTTTTTTTTTAATGCTGTGGTTATGAAACTTTGCAAATATACTAAGCTTAAGAAAATAATTGACACTTATTTTTTTGTTTTTTGAAAATCAACCCCTAAAGGGGTGAAACGGAGTATTGAAGTTTGTATGGAGATTTTTTTTTTGATACTGTGGCTACGAAACTTTGCAGATATACTAAGCTAAAAAAAATAATTGACACTTATTTTTTTGTTTTCTGAAAATCAACCCCTAAAGGGGTTAAACGGAGTGTTGAAGTTTATATAAAATTATTGTTTTCCTAATACTTCGATTATTTAACTTTGCTATTGTAATAAGCTAAAAAAAATATTAGATACCTGTTTCATTATTTTTTGAAAATCCACCCCTGAAAGGGTTAAACAGAGTGTTGAATCAACGCATCAACATTAACAGATCAACGCACAGCCTAAACCGCTTAAGCTACAAACGTCAAATTTGGACAAAAGTTTTATACCAAAAAGCGGACTCACACTAAGAAAGGAATTTTCCCAATTCAACCCCTATAGGGGTGAAAAGGGGTGTTTAAGTTTGTATGAAAAAAATATTTTCCTTAATGTTACGATTATCAAACTTTGTGAATATACCAACGTTAAAAAAATAATCGACACCTATTTCATCATTTTTGAAAAATCAACCCCAAAAGAGGTGAAACGGGGTATTGAAGTTTGTTTGAAGAATATTTTTTTTGATGCTGTGGTTACGAAACTTTGCCAATATACTAAAAAAAATATAGAAATAATAGCTAAAAGAAATAATAGATACTTATATTTTTGGTTTTTGAAAATCAACCCTCGAAGGGGAGTGTTGAAGTTTGTATGAAAATATTTTTTCCCAATGCTACGATTATTTAATTTTGCAAATGTACTAAGCTAAAAAAATAATAGATACCTGTTTCATTATTTTTGGAAAATCAACCCTTAAAGGGGTGAAACGGGGTAATAAAGTTTGTATGGAAATATTTTTTTCTTAATGCTACGATTATTTAACTTTGCAAATTTACTAAGCTAAAGAAAATAATAGACACCAATATTTTTGTTTTTGAAAATCAACCCCTAAAGGGCTGAAACGGAGTATTGAAGTTTGTAAAGAAATATATTTTTCCCAATGTTACTTTTATTATCTTTGCAAATGTACTAAGCTAAAACAAAATAATAGATACCTGTTTCATCATTTTTGGAAAATCAACCCTTAAAGGGGTGAAATGGCGTGGTAAATATAGTACGGAGAGAGAATTGTAAAGACTCACTGACAGACAACGCACAGCCTAAACCGCTGGTCGTAGACATTTGAAATATGAAGGGTGTGTTTGTCTTGACGAGTAAACGTGTACTAAGAAAGGATTTTTTGAAATTCAACCTCTAAAGGGGTGAAATAGGGTGTTAAAGTTAGCATGGGGAAGCATTGTTTTTTAACGCCACGGTATTGAAACTTTACAAATATACGAAGCTTAAAAAAATAACTAACACCTATTTCACCATTCTTCTTAAAATCAACCCCTGTGGGGGTGAAATGACGTGGTAAAGATAGTAACGGAGAAATAATTTGTTTTGATGCTAACTCAATGAAACTTTACAGATAACATCCGGAAAAAATCCAAAACCTTCGAAAAGTCACATACCCGAGGTAGAACTGCTAATTATCTCGAAAACTAAAAACATTTTATCAAAGCGCTGCGACTAAAAAGTCACCAAATCCTCGGACCATTTTGGAGCCATTAAAAATAACATAGTCGCCTCAAAAACATGGCCGCGATACAAACTTTGAGGGTCTATATCTCCGAAACGGTTGAAGATGGGTGGGTGTTTGACTAAATATCATAGGAGTTAGCAACTTTAGCAAGGGCTACTTGATGGTGGTGGCGAAAATCCAAATGATTCAAAATGGCCGCCATTTTTCAAAATGATTCGAGGGGGCTGACTTATTTCATTCGGGAGTTTTTGGGGTCCCTGCTTCCATTGTATGACGCTTATTACATGCTCTCAAAAAAGAGGGATAAATTAGTTTCATCCCGGAAAAATTATTGGTTCCCGAGGTATAGTCCACGCGGGCGAAGCCGTGGGCGGAAGCTAGTACGAGTATAAAAATGAATCGCTGTTCGTTTGTCTGGCTATAACTCGAGAACGGTTGGACCGATTTCGCTAATTTTGATCTTGAAATATTTGTTAAAGTTCAGGAAAGGTTTAATAGTAAAGAAAAAAGCGGGTGAAACCACCGGGTGCAGCTAGTTAAGTATATTTATTTTAGAGCTAGTTGTGCCCAGCGGTTGCACTCGTTCGGTGATGAAAAACGGTATTAATGATGATGATGAAACGTAGCCTATGTTCTATGTCCAACTTGTATGGAAAATTTCGCGGATCCGTTGAGTAATTAAAGCGTGAAACCATGACAAACAAACAAACTTGCTTCCGCATTTAAATATTTAATTAGAATCCTACGTCCTAATCTACTATTATATCTACGGTTCTATCCTACGTTTGAATTTTCTACATTATCATCATCATCATAAGTCTATCTAATACTTGTCCACTGCTAGAAAATAGGCCTCTCCTAAAGAACGCCACAAGGTTCGATCACTTGACCTACCGCCTTACGCAGGTCGTCGCTCCACCAGGCCGCAGGGCGCCCTACTCTACGTTTCTGCATTCGCACAATTGCAATTATATTCGCTATAAATAACGTTTCACACTCATAGCTCCCCACTAGGATTCCCTGTGTGAGGTATGCGACAGGACACACGCAAATACAAACACACTTGCGATACAGATTTATCTTAGGTACCCGTACTTCAGGTGTCATCGATTTCTCATTGTTTCAAATTCTTTGTTGTTTGTTCCTCAATATACGAAATTGTTGTTATTAATTTATTAGCTAACAGCACAGAGCAGATATTTTAAACTCATCTTTCAAACATCCGATAGCCTATTTTTTTTTTTTGGGGGGTTGGAAAATCATCAAATGACCCCTCCCACTCTTGGGCAGAGCGGAAGGGAGTGTCAGACTTCTACTGGCTAAAAACCACCCATGTTCCTTCTACGCCCTTGTGCCGCCGAGGCCGCGGTAACTTCTGAACAACCCGCAGCCCCGACGGGACATCCGATAGCCTAGCGCGAGTTTTTTTCATGTAAACTACACGAAAAAATGATCGCGTTAACGTAAACCACAATTTGTATGGAACTATTGTAGTTCATCTTGTGAACACTAGGTGGCGCGGTTTTTATTCCATACATATTGTTGTTTACGTTAACGTAATTGTTAACGTAAGCTACATGAAAAAACTCGCACTGGGCACTCTGCCCAGCCGGGAATCGAATCCGCCTCTTGCTTCTAAGGTAGACTTGCTACCACTAAGTTAAACCGGTCATCAAAGCCAAAAAGATACAAAGACAAACCTTTTATCAAACGTATTGATACCTCTGTTGTTGGATAACAGAGTTATAGTATATTTCTCGTATGAAATTCAATTTGCTTGCGGTCGACGATCTGTCTTTGATCAATCGAGTTTTCTGACGGGTCTTCACTTCCTTTGATGTGATAGAGTTAGACACCTATCGATAATATCTGGCAAATATCTATCGATATATGTAGAATGTACCTAAGTATATTTAACCGACCACTCTACGTTTCCGAATATTTCAAAGCGGATTTAAATAGTCGTCTGATATCTCTCTCTCTATAATCTCTGACTTCAAATTCAAATTTAAATTAATATAATTTGTTGCAGAACAATGTCCATATACAGTTCCATAATACACAATCAAAAAAAAACACGTCCCTGAGCCACCATTACTTTAAGTTCACAAACAGTTTCCTTAACAAAAATAATCATTCTATATCTATAGGCATTCACAAAATTAAGCAATGCAATTACTTAATTTTGATTGATCATCAAATCAAGCTTCACAGCCAATATTAATTAGGTATTTTGTATTGTTTTCTACATTGCCGTTGCTGAGAGCTGGAAGTGGTAACATAGACATCTGGCAACGCTCCGCTTTATAACACGCATTTTACTTGCAACGTATGTAACCATATATCTACGAGTATGTAGGTAACTATGTTTGTTCGGATGGAATCTTGCAAGTCAATTTTGAACCACTTCTCGATGTCCGATTGAGCTGAAATTTGGTATACCTACGTGTGTAACTCCAATCTCAATTTAATAAAAGCTTGTTTTTAAAAATCTATTTTAAATTACTTTTTCATAAAAGAGTTGTAAGATCAATTATTATTGCAATAATATAGAATTCGCCGTCATTTCCGAGATACTTTAGTTTCTCCGAGTATTGCCATTTCTTACTATCATTTCGTATTATAGTAGAGGGTATAGGAGCTATTTTTGTGTTTCGCAAGCCCGAATATTGTATTGCAATTTATTTATTGGCTATTGGTCTTTAGGTTATTGATATTTGGGGTTTTTGCTTAGGTATTTCCATTTTTATTGGCGTTTATTGTTTAGTGCCATGTTGTTTGATGGAAATAGTATTTATTTGCATATGTTGTTAAAGTCGCGAGTGAATCGGTTTCTTCTAGGCAAGCGTGCTCCATCGTAGACCGCATCATTGCTTGTCCATAGGCGATCAAACGCAAGCGTTTCTTAGAATAAAAAAAACCCTGTTCATTTTTAAGGGCCTTAGGTTTTTAAAGAAAATTTCTAGAAATTGGCTCGGAAGTAGTGAAAGATCCATTTCCCGACTCGATCACGGCGTAATTCGTACTGGCAGGAAATTATCAGCGACTGCTGCTAGTTTTAATTATACCCAGTCTCATCTCTCTCATCTCTCATCTCTCAGGGACGTAGTCAGGGTTCTGTTGGGGGGCCCAATTGAGATGTTTTTGAAAATTGCTTTTTTTTGGGAGCACTATTTTAGGTGATTCTAAAATCAGAAATAAATTGATGCTTCAACTTAACTATTAAAAGACTTCATTGGGGTAACCTAACTTCTGCTTTTATGTCATTTAGTGGAATATCTGTTCTGGTTCTGGGTGTTAGTTTTCCTTGTCTTTGTGTGTGTTCCATGGCATCCCCGACACAGGATTTATTCCTAGTAGGGAGCTATGAGTGTGAAACGTTTATTTATTTTATGTAATTGCCTTTCAGTTAACTGGGCATCCTGCTTTCATGTCATTCAACTGAATTGTCTTTCTGCGGAACGGTCATTCTGATCGAGACCCCATTGAACGTGAGAAAAACAAGTCCAAAAACAATTTCATTATATCTAATAAATATAATAAAACAAAACACAAAAGGTAAGTTAGTTCGTATACCCAGGTGAACATAGTGGAACAAGCCTAGGCCGACTGACTAGAGGCCACCCGAAAGCTTTGGACATGGCTTGGCGGTTGTTCATTAAAATGAAATATTTGCGGTTTAATGTTTGTAATGGAGTTTTGTTAAAATGTTAGTAGAAAAAGAGTCGCCTAAAATATTAGTGCTATTTATTTTTCTTGTTCAAATCGCCTCTAATACGTCCCTTAGTCCGTCCACCACGGTTAATAAAAGAAATCAATTTCCCTGTCGCAGGTTATAGCCGTTTGAAGTCACCCGGCTTTACTTGGAACGAGCAGTTTTTAATTAACATAATAATGATTGTTTTACTTACCATGGTAACTTTTATTAAAACTTCGAAAAAAAAAAATTGATAAACTACGTGAGTATTTTTGTTAATTAGTATTTTTCTTTGAAGTGCTCATAGTATTTTTTTATGCCATAGGTGGCAGACAAGCAAACGGGCCGCCTGATGGTAAGCGATCACCGTCGTCGCCTATGGACCTGTATCACTGGAGGCGTCACGGATACGCTGCCGACCTTTTAAGACTTTTTAATAACCCAATGTTAGTTACGAGTAGGTACTTGGGAATACCGGTGGAGGGAGCTCGTTCCACATTTTGCAGGTGTTGCAAAAAAGACCGTCTAAAACGCACGGTGCGATTTCCACGAGCGAGTCTAGCTTAGAGCTTGCTTATTTAGAATTTTTAAAAATGTACTCTCAATTTTTCTTGGGTATGAACTAATTACTCCAGGGTATAACCTACTTTCATAATAAATTTTATCCAAACCGGTTCTGCTTTTTTTTTGCGTGATTGAGCAAGAAAATCCATACTAACCAACATACAAGTTTTTTTATGCTATCGAGTGACAAGACGCGCAAATCGCTCGCGAGATGTTAAACGTCACGTTTGCCCGTAACAGGTCTGCGTCACCGAGAATTTTGAATTATTTGATTCAAAACCCTGCGCGGCACAGCACTGCACTCGTCGCCTTGAGATAATAAGATGTTTAATATCCTACGAGTATTTGCTCTGAAATGTCACTGGAAAAAATGTCACTGGAAAAAATGTCACTGGAAACAATGCCTATACAAACTTAGACATTGTACTATTAGTAGGATTTCATTTGAATAAAAATAGAACAGAATTGGGAAGAAGGAAACCTGTTGGGTATTTGTTTGTCTGTTTGTATTTGTTCGTTAGCACCCTTTGTATTTTAGTTGATCAAAATATTTACCCTGGCCGGTTGTTTGTTCTCTGTTTTACGACCTTCGTTAAACTGAAACTTCATACTCCAATACGAAATAATGGCTTAGAAATATTCTTCGAATACATCAATATATATAAAAGTGAAGGTCGTGACTGACTGACAGATCAACGCACAGCCTAAACCGCTTAAGCTACAAACTTCAAATTTGGACAAAAGTTTAATATCAAAAAGCGGACGCACACTAAGAAAGGAATTTGCCCAATTCAACCCTTAAGAGGGTGAAAAGGGGTGTTTAAGTTTGTATGAAAAATTTTTTTTTCTTTATGCTACGATTATCAAACTTTGCGAATATACTAAAGTTAAAAAAATAATGGACACCTATTTCAACATTTTTTAAAAATCAACCCCTAAAGGGGTGAAACGGAGCAATAAAGTTTGTATGAAGATTTTTTTTTTAATGCTGTGGTTATGAAACTTTGCAAATATACTAAGCTTAAGAAAATAATTGACACTTATTTTTTTGTTTTTTGAAAATCAACCCCTAAAGGGGTGAAACGGAGTATTGAAGTTTGTATGGAGATTTTTTTTTTGATACTGTGGCTACGAAACTTTGCAGATATACTAAGCTAAAAAAAATAATTGACACTTATTTTTTTGTTTTCTGAAAATCAACCCCTAAAGGGGTTAAACGGAGTGTTGAAGTTTATATAAAATTATTGTTTTCCTAATACTTCGATTATTTAACTTTGCTATTGTAATAAGCTAAAAAAAATATTAGATACCTGTTTCATTATTTTTTGAAAATCCACCCCTGAAAGGGTTAAACAGAGTGTTGAATCAACGCATCAACATTAACAGATCAACGCACAGCCTAAACCGCTTAAGCTACAAACGTCAAATTTGGACAAAAGTTTTATACCAAAAAGCGGACTCACACTAAGAAAGGAATTTTCCCAATTCAACCCCTATAGGGGTGAAAAGGGGTGTTTAAGTTTGTATGAAAAAAATATTTTCCTTAATGTTACGATTATCAAACTTTGTGAATATACCAACGTTAAAAAAATAATCGACACCTATTTCATCATTTTTGAAAAATCAACCCCAAAAGAGGTGAAACGGGGTATTGAAGTTTGTTTGAAGAATATTTTTTTTGATGCTGTGGTTACGAAACTTTGCCAATATACTAAAAAAAATATAGAAATAATAGCTAAAAGAAATAATAGATACTTATATTTTTGGTTTTTGAAAATCAACCCTCGAAGGGGAGTGTTGAAGTTTGTATGAAAATATTTTTTCCCAATGCTACGATTATTTAATTTTGCAAATGTACTAAGCTAAAAAAATAATAGATACCTGTTTCATTATTTTTGGAAAATCAACCCTTAAAGGGGTGAAACGGGGTAATAAAGTTTGTATGGAAATATTTTTTTCTTAATGCTACGATTATTTAACTTTGCAAATTTACTAAGCTAAAGAAAATAATAGACACCAATATTTTTGTTTTTGAAAATCAACCCCTAAAGGGCTGAAACGGAGTATTGAAGTTTGTAAAGAAATATATTTTTCCCAATGTTACTTTTATTATCTTTGCAAATGTACTAAGCTAAACCAAAATAATAGATACCTGTTTCATCATTTTTGGAAAATCAACCCTTAAAGGGGTGAAATGGCGTGGTAAATATAGTACGGAGAGAGAATTGTAAAGACTCACTGACAGACAACGCACAGCCTAAACCGCTGGTCGTAGACATTTGAAATATGAAGGGTGTGTTTGTCTTGACGAGTAAACGTGTACTAAGAAAGGATTTTTTGAAATTCAACCTCTAAAGGGGTGAAATAGGGTGTTAAAGTTAGCATGGGGAAGCATTGTTTTTTAACGCCACGGTATTGAAACTTTACAAATATACGAAGCTTAAAAAAATAACTAACACCTATTTCACCATTCTTCTTAAAATCAACCCCTGTGGGGGTGAAATGACGTGGTAAAGATAGTAACGGAGAAATAATTTGTTTTGATGCTAACTCAATGAAACTTTACAGATAACATCCGGAAAAAATCCAAAACCTTCGAAAAGTCACATACCCGAGGTAGAACTGCTAATTATCTCGAAAACTAAAAACATTTTATCAAAGCGCTGCGACTAAAAAGTCACCAAATCCTCGGACCATTTTGGAGCCATTAAAAATAACATAGTCGCCTCAAAAACATGGCCGCGATACAAACTTTGAGGGTCTATATCTCCGAAACGGTTGAAGATGGGTGGGTGTTTGACTAAATATCATAGGAGTTAGCAACTTTAGCAAGGGCTACTTGATGGTGGTGGCGAAAATCCAAATGATTCAAAATGGCCGCCATTTTTCAAAATGATTCGAGGGGGCTGACTTATTTCATTCGGGAGTTTTTGGGGTCCCTGCTTCCATTGTATGACGCTTATTACATGCTCTCAAAAAAGAGGGATAAATTAGTTTCATCCCGGAAAAATTATTGGTTCCCGAGGTATAGTCCACGCGGGCGAAGCCGTGGGCGGAAGCTAGTTTTAAATAAATAAATAAATAAATAACGTTTCACACTCATAGCTCCCCACTAGGATAAATTCCTGTGTCGGGGATGCCATGGAACATACACAAAGACAAGGACAACTAACACCCAGACCCAGAACAGATATTTAAATTCATCATTCAAACATCTGCCCGACCGGGAATCGAACCCGGGACCTCTGGCTTATAAGGCGGATATTACTACCGCTGAGCCAAACAGGCCAGATATGGACGAGTACTTTTACAGGTAATAAAGCATTTACAAATCTTGCCTGGGGAAGTATGGGAAAGTATGAACCTACGTTTGCTTGTTATTCGGTTTCCGACGGATATATACAAAAGTAGCGTAGGTCGACTAGTAGACTATGGGTAGCGTAGGTCGACTGTGTTCTTAATCGATTACCGATGTTCTGCAACGGATGAAACGGTCAGTTCCTGGATGGGTGTCCGCGAAAGCTGGCATTTAAACTTAGTATCGTAGTATTTACATTCTCTTTGCTTAGCACTATCTAGATGACACATTAAATTGTAGGCTCCGATTGTTTGTACAACCCGGTCACAATATCTGTGCACCTGACCTCGTGACGTCATATGTCTAAACTTAACAATAAATATTAAAAAACAAAACAACAACAAAGCGAAAATATCTCAAAATTATCGGGACGTGTATCGGCAACGAAGATGCTAACCGTACTGTCGCACCGGGGAGTGCGCGGAGAGGTGACAGGGGAAGCGGGAGAGGCGCCGCATTCCAGCGAGGTGCACAGATATTGTGACCGGGTTGTAGGTAGGTATAACAACAACTACCACATCACGTCAGATTTTTTCTTAAACTTATCTTACCATCAGGCATCTACATGGCATCTACATGGCACTCACCATCAACCGAGATACTTGCTCAAGTGCTCATCCTTAATAGAAAAAAGTTTTTTCCCAAACGTGGATTAAGTTTTGCTGCTCGCGCGTTTTCTTACAAAAACCAAAGAGTTAATTTTAAAAATATTTTATAAAACAAGCTTTTATTGCATTATCATCGGAGTTACTCACGTAGGTATACCAAATTTCAGCTCAATCGGACATCGGTAAGTGGTTTAAAATTGAGTTTAAAATTGAGTTCCACCCGAACAAACATAGTTATATACATACTTAAATTACAGGTTAAATAAAAGCTTGTAAAAATGTTTTTTACAAAAACACGCGATTTACAAAAACTAAAAAAATGCGTAAGATACAATAAAATAACAAAGATAGACCTGTATCGGCGTTTCAATATCTTTCAATAGATATCCAATAGAATACAAGCTGGGCTGGGCTGGGCTGTCCTTTAAAGATATATCTTCAATATTCTGTTCCGTATTTACATAATCATTGGACCTCTCTTATTGAAAACGATAAGCTACCAAATATCTCGGCGTGCGCGCACTTTAGACTTTCTGCACAAAATATTATTTATCATTTCTTAAAAAAAAATTGAGCTCGTCAAGGGGCGAAATAGGGTTTGACTGTTTGGTATTCAATCCCAAAAATGACGGATAGTGCTGGCCCAGATCAGAAGAAGCCAAAGTGGAAAAAATTGGGCCAGAAATCGAGGCCTTGCAGAGGGACAAACTAGGTTAAAGATAAAATTATTACCAAGTTTAATTTTATGTTATGGTACCTATCCTACAAACTGGTGAATCTGCGACAAAGAATGACAACATTGTTCGACAAAATACAGTTGTAAATAAAATATATAATAAATATAATATAATATAATATATATAATATATATACCTATATATATATATAATATATATAATATCTTAAAAATACTTACACATCATTGCTCTGTAATGAACGACAATGGTTTCGATTCTGTTGTACCACAAAATTACACCGTCAAACTAAAATTATTCTACGTTTCTTTTTATTTAAACATACGAAAAAATGATGTGAATACTGTTAAAACCGTAGAACTTTAGTCGCCGACGCGAAACTTGCCGAGTGCGCGGCGAATCTTATTTATCGAAAAAGAATCTCTATTTTCATATTTCTTTCATCGTTCTTATAATAAATGCCTTAAATCTTTCGGCTTTCGCGATAAAATAAATTGACTCAATAAGCTAATGTATCGTTTCATGCTTGATAGAATACCCACTTCATATTCAGTGATCTTTGAAAGACTTAGGTAAATATTTCTTTTTAAATATTGGAAATACTAGAAAACTAGGAACTACTGGAACTACTACTAATTTAGTAACTATTAGCTAGGCAATGATCCTTTTAGTATCATAAATATAGAATCTACCTAAGTAATGAAAAAAGCTTTGAAGTGACTTTTTGTTGAAATCAATTATGGTATATTTTGAAAATGTTGAACTGGGTTCTGATGGTTGCTTTGCCTGCGTCGGCTACAGTAGTTATCACTATTTTTTACCGCTTTGTGTCATTTTTTTTCGAAATATTTAAAATTAAATTTTATTACCACAAATTCATAGACATAATAATTATATGTATTTCAAAAAATAGTCGTACGTACGATTCATAAAAACGTGAAAATGGCTCGATTGACTTGATATTTTTTCGTTTATATAGGTAGGTACATTTTATGAGAAGTTCGTCTTCTTTTGGCACCGGCTTGGAAAGAAAAGTGGGTAAAACCAAGGGTTGCAGCTTGTATATAAATAGATAGCAGATATATAGATATATAGCTAGTAGATTATTATTTGTCATATATATTTTAAGCAAGGCGACCCACTCTCTCCCAAATTATTTACGAGCACCCTCGAAGAGGTTTTTAAAACTCTGGCAACAGCTTGGGAAGCAAAAGGCATAGATGTAGATGGCAAACGTCTAACAAATCTGAGATTTGCGGATGACATCGTGCTTTTTGCCTCATCGGCACTTGAACTAGAGCTTATGCTTCAAGACCTGAGCAGGGCGAGCCTCGAGGTGGGACTTCTGATGAACTGGTCAAAAACACAAATAATGACGAACGGCACGAAACGTAGGGTCGAGGTAGATGGACAAGCCATACACTATGTCGATGAGTACACATACTTGGGCCAGATAGCTTCTTTTGACAACAGGCATGACAAAGAAGTCGGTCGTCGTATAGACAATGCCTGGAAAAGCTACTGGTCCATGAAAACGCTAATGAAGGGAGATCTTCCAATCTCCCTGAAGCGCAAACTCATTGACATGTGTATCTTGCCTGTCCTAACCTACGGTGCACAAACATGGTCGCTTACCAAATCTCAGAGGTCCCGTCTTGGGGTTTGCCAAAGAGCAATGGAACGCAGTATTCTTGGAATTAAACGACAAGACCGCGTCCGTAACACCATACTGCGTTCCATAACAGGCATCAGGGATGTAGGACGCACATCTGCCAAGCTCAAATGGGAGTGGGCGGGTCACACGAGCCGAATGCACCCGGACAGATGGGCAAAGGTCTCCACAGAGTGGGTGCCCCTGGACAGTCGACCCCCAGGTCGCCCCCCGACGCGATGGCGCGACGAACTCGGGCGGTTTGAGAAAGAATGGACGGCGCTGGCCCAAGACCGCAGTAACTGGAAAAAATTGGGGGAGACCTTTGCCCAGCAGTGGGACAGCATAGGTAAATTAAAAAAAATAAAATATATATTTTAGATATAACAGTGCCGCAGTGCTGTGCTGCGCAGGGTCTTGAACTGTGAGAGTTCAAAATTCTGGGTGACGCAGACCTGTTATGGGCAAACATCAGGCGAGCGGTTTGCTCGTCTCGTCACTCAATAGCATAAAAAATTTAACAGTTAACATTCAATGTGTGTACCTGTAACATTCATTGTTTTTTAAAGCCAATAAATATCTCTGATTTCTGTTTAAACACGACAAAATACATAAAATTTTAGTCCAGTCCTACAGAAAGTTCATTTATGAACGGCGAGCTCTCATAAAGGCGCCACTTTCATTTCGTTCTCAAAATATGCAGATGCTGTTTTAAATCTAAATTCAAATTAAAATTAAGCATCCAGATATTGAATGCGTTTTCTGAAACTTTGCGTCGGCAGCTTGATTAATTTATGACTTTTGGTAGAGATTAGAAATGCTTTTACTAAATACAAGGTTATACTTAAGGCTAAGCCGAAAAGGGCTCATAGTAGGTACTCATCATTATGAACCACTTGTGCTATTGTACCAACCTGGAAATCGCAAAAAAAGCTGATCCATACATTATGGAACAAATGTTTTTTTTCGCAAACTCCGGGTTGATCCCATATTAAAAGTTGTTTCTGATTAGTACCATGAACCTTTTTGGGCTTAGCATAACCATTTCTTAGAACCCTGTATGTAGATTAGGGCGTACTTACTACCTTAATCTAAAATGGGAGTTTGTTTTTGTGATGAAAAATGATGATGATGAAAAGTAACCTATGTGAGGGCATAAGCTGTCACTATTTCAAATTTTATCAAAATCGGTTCAGTAGTCACGGACAGCGGGTGAAACCACTAAGCACAGCTGGTTTTATAAATATTCGGAGATTAAAAAATGTGCGAAAGAGATAGCTTCCGTACCTCTCATCCAATTTTCCATTCGTTTATCTTATTTCATTTTCACTTAGAATTCAAAACGCGGGCGTAGCTGTGAATATGCCGCTATTTACGAGTACGTCAGTATCCATTGTTTGTTATACAAGATTGATTTCCCCACAGACTTCGATGTTTAGCGACAGTTTTCAATTGTGTCGTTATTTCTTCGCCAGTTTCAATTTTAAACTTCGGGCGCAGAACGTCGTAACTTTCCCAAGTTTGTATGAAGTTATACGTCACTTTAGAAACCGTAACTGCGATTATTGTTTTGTTAGTTACGTCGTTTCTGATAGTTTTGTTGGTGTGTCGTCAGGTTTGAGAAATTGAACTGGGTACAGGGAAAAGATAAGTACAGGTAAAAGTTAAATGTATTTCAGTGTACATAGTGACTTTAATATACACAGTCATCTACTCAACCTCTATCCCAGTGGGAGGACCCACTGGGATAGAGGTCTACCCTCGAAGGGTGATTAGGCCGTATTCCACCACGTTTACTTGCTGTATAAAAGTAAAAAAAAACACAATCAACATTGTTCTGTCTTATTTGATTTGTAGGGAAGGGACAACAATGGGAAAAGCCAGGCTGAATAATAATAAAAAAAACTGTGTATTTTTTGGTTTGTACGGTTTTAGTTCATTTATTTATTTATGCTGGTAGGACGACCTCGATGCGATCTTAGCAGACTGGCCAAATCTTGGTCGAATCTAGCCAGTGATCGTAGTAATTGCGATAATCGTCTGGAAAAAGATCTACCGACCGAGATAAGCTTAAGGCTAAGGTTGATTTAGCTATTCGAAATTCGAATGTATTCGACGATTATCTTCGAAAAGTCTTCCGCCTTCGGAAGAATTCGTAGACGGGAATTTTTCGCGATTCATATCGTCGGAACGTGGTCGGATCTGAAAGATTTGGCATATTTATAAATTTGAATCGCATTTTGTCTCCCGCACGGAAACATGATCCGAAATCGAAAGTCAAGTTGTTTTTCGGATACATTCGATTCGAAAGCATTCGAATTTCGGATAGCTGAATCAGCCTGCAGATCTCGAAGTTGTGCCTACCTACCTGTCATTGTATCAAATGAATATATAGGTATCTTTTTAATTGCAATCGTTCTGATTCCTCACACGTGAAAAATTGGACAGAACTGATCACAATACAACTGGGATTTCAAAACCAATTGAGAAATAAATTAACTATCTACCTTAGGCTCCTCTTTGGGAATGATTTATCGAAGAAGGTTTTGGATTTGTTGGTTTTAAATTCTGATATTTAAATATTTCTCTGCACCTACTCCTACCTAAATATGAATAGGTACGATTAGATATCGAATCAAAATACTTGCATTACGTACTGCCCTTTTTATGTAAAGCGAAAGAATCGAATGAATACTCATTTTTTCTACGAAATGTTATTACCAAATGGGTCGTCATAGGGCTGTTACTAAATGGTAAGTATGGTAAATCCATTGAAATTTTTGAATAGGTGTGCATAAGGCCTTTTGTAAAAGGCCGCTTTTACATTTAATCAAACGAGTGGGAAAGAAACATAGTGATTAGCTCTCGCTTGCTTGCGCTGCTGTGCTGCTTGATCTTCGGTCTAGCATGTTTCGGGCTCAAAACCGAGGTTTTCTCTTCGTACAAAAACGTAAGATATACCTAAACTTTTTTGCCAAATCAGTTTTCAAGTGATGCGTCTACGCATGCGTCTACCCGGCTTTCGGCCTCGCTTTTCCTATATTTTTTTCCTTACAAACCTTATTCGGACTCTTGTGAACTTAGAAAACAACAGGTCCGGCCATTCTCAAGTGCTGCACTTATCAACGGACAGCATTTAATATTTTTTAAATATGTATTTAATAACAAACATAAACCTGATAGACAACGCAGATGCCATGTCGTGCAATGAAGTGAAACTACTACCTGAAGATGGAAATTACTGCACCGACAAGAGCAACGCTCATAAGAGCTATAGATATGTAAACTCGTTATGTAGCTCACCTCAGCCCTAGCACGTTCGAGCCAAGCAACTCCAATGCCAAAGGGAATATCGCCAGTCATGCGCTAAATTCCAGGGCTATTGTACTGGGAATTATTCACAAAACGTTTCGGAACCCGCGACGCTGCGGAATGAACACAATCAATGGTGAAATTAGAGGCCGTGTTACGAAGGCACAGGCCGTGTCGCAGATTACTGATAGCTTGTAGATTCCGCTGTTACGATAATCGAAGCGCAGTGAACTTTGAATATGATATCAAATTATTACAGAAACTGAAAGAAAGAATAAAGTAGAAATATATTTATTCAAAAATGTACCAGAAAAAATAACCTAGACGAATTTATTTTTCTTCTTTTCTTTATTTTATTTTCAAAATAAATCCGTTTCGCACAAAATTGCTATCCCTAATCAGTCATTATGTTTTACATACTCAAAACATGATAATTCAGATATCCATAAAATTGTATTCAAATGGTTGCAATAAATATTTGAGTATCAAAACATACACCTTACTAATTTCTCTGGCGCAGACTCGAAAGGAAGTCTTGGTCTCTAATACTAGATAACGCTATTGATCTTGGTCTCTTGTCAGTCGTCAGCTTAGAGTTCATCTGCCGGTATCTGGTTAAAATACACTCGGATCTATAAACACTTTGGTTGGAACTCTGAGCTTTTGGCGTAATGTTAAGCTAGTCAATGGTAACAACTTCCCCAAACTTTGGTGAGCTTTGGTCATAACAAAGATTTTGCGGTATCTATAGAGGATAATCTTTGGCCTATGTTAGTCACAACTGATGTGCAAGTCAGCGGAATTTCAATACGTTTGTAGGTTGCTGGGTCTAAGCGCCTTTAATCAGAATTTTTCGACTTTTTTATGTATAAGAACAAGAAAGAAACAGTTTTATGAAGGGGAAAAAATCCTTCTCTATCTACCAATCAGAGCTCCGGACGGAAGATCAGAATAATCCCGACATTGTTCGGGCAAAATGGAATGACAATTTCAAACACTTAGGGAGATGCCGCTGCGCTGCGTCGTCGCTACGTCTACGCTACGTCGCAGCTCCGTAGTTCTACCACGTTCTACATACAAATCTGCCAGGCATGCCACACGGTGCGCTGAAACAACGTGCGTCGAAACAACGCGCGCGCAGCGCACAAGGAGTGAGGAAGACGAGGCGGGAAGGGGTGCTGCAATGCAACGACGCTGCGACGACGCAGGACAGCGCAGTATTGTTTAGAATATTCATCAACGTCGACGCTGTGACGTCGGAGAAAGCTGCGTTGTCGTTGCGTCGTCGCAGCGCTCGTGTGGCACTCATTGCGTTGAAGTCACTGCGTTGCGACGTCGCAGCTCGCAGCGCAGCGACAGCGCCCATGTGGCATCTCTCTTATTAAATGGAATGCGCGCTCCGGTCGTTCTAATTGTGTGTTTACACGAATAATTTAGGGGTGTCATTTTAAAATCGCTCGTCGATTTCCATGCGCGCTTTTCGAATTACAAAGAAATCCTATAGAGATTTTTTTGTTAAAACGTAGGTACTACCTATGTCTTTTTCTTACGAAAGAAATGTGTATAGGATTTCAACATACTTTACTCGTACATACGCTTGCGAAAGTTTCAGAAATTACCCTTTGATCATTATATTCATATCGATTTATTGATGCGATGGTCGACTAGGACACCACCGTTTGCACTAGCTTATAATATCATTCTCATTATATTCATTTTTATAAAAAACACTAGCTGCGCCCCGCGGCTTCACCCGCGTTTTCCGGGATAAAAAGTAGCCTATGTGTTAATCCAGACCATGAACAACCTTCATTCCAAATTTCATGTAAATCCGTTCAGCCGTTTTTGCGTGAAAGAGTAACAAACATCCATACATTCTTACAAACTTTCGCGTTTATAATATTAAAAAACATATGTCATAGGTAGCATACATTGGCAATTACCGTCGCCTAAACACCGGGGCTTCACGGATACGTCGCCCAACATTTATGACTCTATTAACCGCCCTTTTGAAGATCCCCATGTTGAATTTACTCGGTACAATATCTCGTTATCTACCCATTACCTATAGCTATACAAGGTAGCTAATATCGTGGAACCACTTTGGCTTGTTAAATTAGTTATATAGTCTTGGTTCGACGTAAATTGGCCCATTTCAATCAAGCGAGCCCAACTCCTGATCGACTCCTGTTTTCGACACCAAGTTTCGACTTTAGTAAAGTAAAGGTAGGTCCACACTTGGAAAATCTTTCATTAAAATATTAAGACAATTCCTGTGACATTTTGCTATATTCTGTTTGTTAAACTTTATTTTGTAAATGTGGAAGGGGACTCAAATAAATAAATAGACAATTTACCGTAACAGGACTCCGTGACTGTGACATTGTGTCAGTGTGGACGGTATTTTTTACTCGAAGAATCTAGATTACATATTTCATTACGAAAATAAGACCGCCCTTATAAAGATAGTACTGAACGTGACTTTACTTAATCTTAGTTTTTTTTTTGTTATTTGTGCAATAAAGGTATTATTTTTATCATTTCTATTCTATATTTAGCGTAACACGTTCGTGTTATTTATTTTATTTCTATTTATTTATTCAGTTTACACTATACAGTATTTTTTTTTCTTGTTGCACCAATAGACCACTAAAGGTTTGTCGCGGTGCTCACATTCGCCGCACGCAATCTAATCTAATTAATTCACATTCTAATTAGTTTTAAGTGTTATTATCCTTTTGTTTGCAATTTCTAGTGTAAACAATTAAGAGTTTATCTGTCTATCTATTTTGCATAGTAAACGCCTGTCTGTAAAATTGTCAAAAAATGCTAAATGGTTGTTGTTACGCAATCCAGCCCGATGCAGTTACAAGTGTGTATGCACCTTAAAGTGTTGTCTGTAGTCTGTAGATTGTCATTTGCAATCACTTGGCCTATGCCCCGAGTTGCGTACTTCAAGTTGGCTTCGCGCCGTTTAATCTAGGTAGGATAGGGATGTGCTAACTAAACCCTAACTTATTGTTTTTGTCGATAGAGTCAAATTGACACGGTCAATGAGTTTATTAAGGCTTAATTAGATAGATAAATAAACGTGTTATACATAGATTATAGCCCGGTCACATTATCTCGAGACCTCGCTGGAATGCGAAATGCCCCGTTTTCCTTTCACCTCCCCGCGCTCGCCACGGCGCGTCAGTACGGTCAGCACTTTCTTTGCCGATACGCGTCGACTTGTTTTCGTGGTATATTTTGATTACGTTTGGACTTTTACGACGACGCCAGGTCTCGAGATAATGTGACCGGGTTATACATCTCAAATAACAAAATGATATGAACGCTTGAAAAGTAGTGAAGAAAATCTTTTTCAGTCTAATTAATTTTTACAACAATAATTTTAATCTGTATCTACAATTAAAACATTAGAATTTCTGTAATAAACCTTCCATATTTTTAAAGAAATATTTTTTTTAAGACCAATAACGTCTGTGAGGAAAATGCTGAAGACATACGCTTCATCTTTTACTAAAGTTGTTACGTTACACCGATCAATCTTTATCAATCATTGCAGATATTGTGGCTGGTAAAACGGATATAAAGAACAAATTAATATCAACACCAACATATTTCTATAGCGTATTTAAAAAAACCAAACTCAAATATCGACAACTTTTCTCATCCCATAATCGATAACAACCCATCACTAACCCCCACGTCGCTAGCTAGTTGGAATTAATTACTGACTCGTTTCCATTCAAGATTAAAATTTTGCTACCGTGCGACCAACCTATCTGTAACGATGAATGGGGCGCCACCATTGCATTTTCTGACTGATCTGGCTGTGAAGTTTTAGTTCCCTGATTTGGCCACTAGCAAAGGTATGTTGTCGAAAGCGGGTGACCCGATAAAACGAACTTAGCGACGTCATATCGGTCTGGAGAATACACGAAGTTGGATATCTAAAGGTTGGAGGTTGGTAGTTCAAAGATTTATAGGATAGTTTGTAGATCGGTACCTATTTGTTAGGCTAGGTTTTCTGCTTGTTTTGCTTTGTAATTTACCTTTTGTTTGTAATTTATGGTGTGAACTATGAAGAGTTTATCCATCTATCATCAAGCTGCGCCCGCGGTTTTGCTCGCTTTTTTATGTTTAAACCATTTATGTATTAAGGCCGACAAAATAAAAGAAGAAATTACTCAAATTAGTCATTTTTTTTAACGTGATTAAGTGCTCGTTTGACTGCTAACTCGCCTGATGGTAAACGACGATGTGGTCGAAGATGGAACACGCAGACTTAGAAGATACCTAGTCGAGCCATTTTCGAGTTTTTGCGAGACTAATGAACAGCGATTGATTTTTGTATATAAGAGAATATAAAATGGAACAGATTGTTTCCCTGTCCATAGTTTTTGTTAAACGCTATCAGATCGAAAGCACTGGATGTCGATTGAATTAAAAAGTTACAGCTGAAGCGCAGTTAAACCTTAACCGTTCTGTATAGAACTGTTGTATCAGAGTCGCTTGTTACAACCGCTGCTGGTACAAAGTCCTGGCCTCGGTTAGTCCTACTAATCTTAGGTACTTCTAATATCGTCGGCTTATGAAGAGCAAAAAGTCATTAACTACCACAGGTCACTATTTTGTTACGGAAACCGACATGGTTTTGACACATTTTGGCTAGAATCAACACGGGAATACTATGGGAATACTCAAGTTTAATTGAGTAGGATACGGCGTCGGTGATCTTTTTCAAGGAATGATTAAAAAAAAAAAAAAAAAAAAAACGTTTCACACTCATAGCTCCCCACTAGGAATAAATCCTGTGTCGGGGATGCCATGGAACACACACAAAGACAAGGACAACTAACACCCAGACCCAGAACAGATATTTAAATTCATCATTCAAACATCTGCCCGGCCGGGAATCGAACCCGGGACCTCTGGCTTATAAGGCGGCTACACTACCGCTGAGCCAAACAGGTCGACAAATGATTACAAGAGTACTGTAATACAATCGATGTTGCGTCCTGCCTGGTACTGATTTTGCAGTTAATGACTTCTTGCAGGAAACCGACGATATTAGTAAGAAGTAAAATTAATAGGATGATATAATAAATGTCGAAGTTTATATTTTTTATGTTTGTTGCTCTATCACGCAAGAACGACTAAACGAATTTGGATGAAATTTGGATAAAGGTAGTTTAAATCTTGGTTTAACATACTCGTATACTTTTCATCCCGGAAAATGCAGGCACATTTAGTATGATATTAATCAATACTCATACGTTTCCAGTTTCACTAAGCCACAGAAAACTTATCGCGACACGAACAACTGACAGCAGATATTTGCAAATAGAATCTACCTTTACCTACTCGTAGCATATTTGTATTAAACCCGGTGCACGCGGATAAATTTGCTTTAACATTAAATTCACTGCGTCGGTCGCGGCACGAGCTAAGTATCTATCTATATATATAAAAGTGAAGGTCGTGACTGACTGACAGATCAACGCACAGCCTAAACCGCTTAAGCTACAAACGTCAAATTTGGACAAAAGTTTTATATCAAAAAGCGGACGCACACTAAGAAAGGAATTTGCCCAATTCAACCCTTAAGAGGGTGAAAAGGGGTGTTTAAGTTTGTATGAAAAATTTTTTTTTCTTTATGCTACGATTATCAAACTTTGCGAATATACTAAAGTTAAAAAAATAATTGAAACCTATTTCAACATTTTTTAAAAATCAACCCCTAAAGGGGTGAAACGGAGCAATAAAGTTTGTATGAAGATTCTTTTTTTAATGCTGTGGTTATGAAACTTTGCAAATATACTAAGCTTAAGAAAATAATTGACACTTATTTTTTTGTTTTTTGAAAATCAACCCCTAAAGGGGTGAAACGGAGTATTGAAGTTTGTATGGAGATTTTTTTTTTGATACTGTGGCTACGAAACTTTGCAGATATACTAAGCTAAAAAAAATAATTGACACTTATTTTTTTGTTTTCTGAAAATCAACCCCTAAAAGGGTTAAACGGAGTGTTGAAGTTTTCATAAAAAATGGATTTTCCTAATACTACGATTTTTTAACATTGCAATTGTACTAAGCTAAAAAAAATATTAGATACCTGTTTCATTATTTTTTGAAAATCAACCCCTAAAAGGGTTAAACAGATACAAGTGAATGTCTAGACTGACTGACAGATCAACGCACAGCCTAACCCGCTTAAGCTACAAACGTCAAATTTGGACAAAAGTTTTATATCAAAAAGCGGACGCACACTAAGAAAGGAATTTGCCCAATTCAACCCCTAAGGGGGTGAAATAGGGTGTTTAAGTTTGTATGAAAAAAATATTTTTCTTAATGCTACGATTATCAAACTTTGCAAATATACTAAAATTAAAAAAATAATCGACACCTATTTCATCATTTCAAAAATCAGCCCCTAAAGGGGTGAAACGGAGCAATGAAGTTTGTATGGAGATTTTTTTTTAATGCTTTGGTTATGAAACTTTGCAAATATACTAAGCTAAAGAAAATATTAGACACTTATTTTTTTATTTTTTGAAAATCAACCCCTAAAGGGGTTAAACGGAGTGTTGAAGTTTTCATGAAAAATGTTTTTTCCTAATACTACGATTTTTTAACATTGCAATTGTACTAAGCTATAAAAAATATTAGATACCGGTTTCATTATTTTTTGAAAATCAACCCCTAAAAGGGTGAAACAGATACAAGTGAATGTCTAGACTGACTGACAGATCAACGCACAGCCTAAACCGCTTAAGCTACTAACGTCAAATTTAGACAAAAGTTTTATACCAAAAAGCGAACGCACACTACGAAAGCAATTTGCCCAATTCAACCCCTAAGAGGGTGAAAAGGGGTGTTTAAGTTTGTATGAAAAAAATATTTTTCTTAATGTTACGGTTATTAAACTTTGCAAATATACTAAAGTCAAAGAATAATCGACACCTATTTCATCATTTTTGAAAAATCAACCCCTAAAGGGGTGAAACGGAATATTGAAGTTTGTATGAAGAATTTTTTTTTGATGCTTTGGTTACGAAACTTTGCAAATATTCTAAACTCAAAAAAATAATTGACGCTTAATTTTTTTTTATTCAACCCCTAAATGGGTTAAACAGAGTGTTGAAGTTTGTATCAAAATATTTTTTTCTTAATGCTACGATTATTTAACTTTGCAAATGTACTAAGCTAAAGAAAATAATACATACCTCTTTCAATATTTTTGGAAAATCAACCCCTAAAGGGGCGTATTAAATATAGTACAAAGAGAGAATTGTAATGACTCACTGACAGACAACGCACAGCCTAAACCGCTGGTCGAAGAAATTTGAAATATGGAGGGTGTGTTTGTCTTGATGAGTAAACGTGAACCAAGAAATATTTTTTTTAAATTCTACCTCTTAGGGGTGAAATAGGGTGTTAAAGTTAGTATGGAGAAGCATTGTTTTTTGACGCCTCGGTTTTGAAACTTTACAATAATACGAAGCTTAAAAGAATAACGAACACCAATTTCACCATTTTTGGAAAATCAACCCCTGTGGGGGTGAAATGCCGTGGTAAAGATAGTACGGAGAAAGAATTTGTTTTGATGCTAACTCAATGAAACTTTACAGATGTACTAAACTTAAGGCGGGTAAACAACATCCTGAAAAAATCTAAAACCTTCGGAAAGTCACATCCTCGAGGTGGAACTGCTAATTATCTCGAAAACTAAAAACATTTTTACCAAAGCGCTGAGACTAAAAAGTCACTAAAACCTCGGACCTTTCTGGAGCCATTAAAATTAACATTAAAAAAATGGCCGCCATACAAACTTTGAGGGCCTATATCTCCGAAACGGTTGAAGATGGGTGGGTGTTTGACTAAATTTAATGTCATAGGAGTTAGCAAGGGCTACTTGATGGTGGTGGTGAAAATCCAAATGATTCAAAATGGCCGTCATTTTTCTAAATGATTCGAGGGGGCTGATTTATTGCATCCGGGGGTTTTTGGGGTCCCTGCTTCCATTGTATGACGCCATTTACATGCTCTTAAAAAAAGGAGGCTTAAATTAATTATCGATTCCCGAGATATAGTCCACGCGGGCGAAGCCGTGGGCGGAAGCTAGTTAGCGCATATGATTGGCGGGCTCCATCTGCTATACGATAGGCAGGCTGCAAAATACTGCCCTGGAATTGGCTGTCTTAAAGTTTTTGACAATCAAAAACGATAGATTATGCTGCCTTCAGGTTACTATTTACATGAAAAGGGAATATGTAGTTTTTTTATGTAATAAAATTGAGTGACGACACTAGCAAATCTATCGCCTGGTGTTAAACATCACGTTTCTCATGACAAGTCTGCACCACCCAGAACTTTGAACTTTTAACAATTCAAGACTCTGCGCGGTACAGCACTACCCTCGTCGCTCTGAGATGATCTGTCAACGGGTTATTCAGTTTGTGGTTGACCTATTATTTTATGCGTATGTAAATTGCTTGGAGACCTGTTCAATGAATTATTTATGAAACGTATAACGACAATTCAGTTCTTTCTGAAATATCTTCACTTCACCTGCGAAACTCTTTAGTCTAAGCAATCTTTCGTCCACGTTAAATAAATAATCCAACAATTTGCAATACATTTCGACGACAGTTTGAGACACAATTTGAATTTACAAGCAACATTTACATTTTGGAACGGTTTAGTTTGGGTTAGCAATGCAAATAGCGTAAGAAATGGCTCTTGGGCTATTCTTGCGAGTGAGATATTATCTCGGTCACTGTCGCACTCATTGGAAAAGTCATGACTCTGAGAGGGACGGAAATATCTCGAGCGCAAAAGAATAGGGTCTTAGTCTTAAGCTGGGCAGGATTATGGTATTCAAGTAGTAAATTACGTTGTTGACGAGTCTGTTTCTTAGTGATGTATTTTTGGAAAGTTTTTAATGCTTTTTACAATAAAATGAAATTGTACCACTGAGTTTGGAAACATTGGAAATTTTAATGAACTTCAAAGTACCTCTTAATTTATTTTACTCTATTGACTATCTACGGTATTAGAGCTATATCGTCGCCTTTCATCAGAATCAAATCAGTTGTAATTTACACATTAACTTTTGCTCTGCTCAGCTGTTTGACTCAGCGCTAGTATATCCGCCTTATAACCTAGAGGTCCCGGGTTCGATTCCTGGCCGGACAATGTTTGAATGATGAGTTAGTTGTCCTTGTCTTTGTATGTGTTTCATAGCATCCCTGACACAGGCTATACTAGTAAAGAGCTAAGAGTGTAAAACGTTCTTTTTCCTATAATTTGTCATTCAATTATTATCATCAACATCACACAATACATTCTTCTAATTGCCTTAAAACCTAGATCATCATCAGGTAATGGATCCTTACAAATTACACAATAGTTTAATACTAGCAATTCAAAAAATATTGAAAAAGCTACCACATTCAATAAAAATGCTCAAAGAAAAGAGTTTTCACAATACTTACAATTTTCGATTACCGGCCCTATCATAAGCCGCAACAAGATAATATGGCATATATTACTTTCGTAAGCCACAGAACGTTTTCCGTTCTGTAATACAACTAAACCGAAGTAGAGTTTTCAGAATTGTATTATTACAAAGTATTTTAGTAAGCAGTTTAGTCGCTTTGTGTAAAGTGACATACGTTTCACTAAAGTGTGCAAGCTAAGAGTAATAAATCTTCTCCTCTCTCTCTCTCTTCTTCTTCTTTTTTTTCTTTTTTTATTCCTAGTGGGGAGCTATGAGTGTGAAACGTTTATTTTTTTTATTTATAATTTATACCAAGAAATTACAATACATATACAAGACACTTAATGGTAACATACATAATAGTGTAGTTTTATATGATCCATTTCTATTTTGACACTTGAAATGCTGGGTGTTTTGGTGTACTTTTATTATGGTGCCAACCCTGAAAAAAAAGATTTCGTTCATGTAACAATAACAATAGCGTTCACTAAGTTTTAATCCAAACAATCTAACCATACGTTTCACGTTAAATACCTAACCTTCACTCAGTGCACTTCGTCACTCTAACCTTGAAAAGCCCAAGATTGTATCTCTCAGGAAACAAGGAAGCTTATCTCTTACTTACGAGTCTCTACTTTACCGCACCATTATTACACACTAAGAATCTTACTAAAACTTCTCCTTCTTCTTCTTCTCCTCTTTTTTTTCTTCTTTTCTTTATTTTCTCTTGTTCGTCTTATCTTCTTTTTTTCTTCTTTTTATCTCAACGAAATTTCCCATCATAATGGGGTAAAGTGGGCAACGATTGCCCCCAAACTTGCTACCTAACTCAGTCGTCCGTATGTCGCTCTTGAATGCCAGCATTATGAGTAGGTTCGAGCGTCACGTATGTACGAACGTTTTAGTCGGCGTGTGCGTAAAATTGAACGGTTATTCGGAAATCGTGACTTATTCGGTGTGGTCTAAACGGAATTGAGATGTTAGTTGGAATGGGGTGACTATCGTATCGCATGTTGAATTGATATCCCTGTTTAGTTATCTGTTTTTGAAGGAAATGCTAAACAGATCTTGGTAAAATTTAGCAGTTAAAGCTTAGCTTAGCTTTTTTAGTTGTTTAGCAGTTAAGCCTTGTATGATTACTAATTAAATACATACTGATAATATTAATACTACTATTATATACTACTATGTAGTGTGTAATATAATAAGCAATTATGTTTTGTTTTGTTTTGAGAAATGTGGTAAAACAAGAAAGCACTGCGAGGTTAAAGCTGGTACATACAGTATGATGGATTGCTGCATTATTTAATGGTAAAAATATGTACCTGTCACTCAGTTGTATAACAGCTGTTTTATCGCCTAACTACAAGGCAGTTGTGTGATTGTTGCAATGCCACGTTTTTACCTTAGTGGGTTGGCAGCAGCAGTAAAAGCGGAAAAATAACCCAAATTTTCGAAACGCAAGCTTTTATTTAACTAGCAATGTATGTACTACATTATTTTTCAGACTTTCGAAAATTGAAAATCAATGTATAAAGAATTAGATTTTGTAATTTTGAACCTGAACCATACCATGAAAAAGATATTCACAAACTGTTAAAATTATGAAAAAACATCACCCCAACATCTTATCGCTTGTCCCGTGACGTCATCAACTTCCCATTGTCGGCGGGGTCTCCACAAGGTGTGGGTGTGAACCACTTGCGTTCTATGCAGGCACGGATCCAGGATTTCGCTCAAGGTGAACACGGGGGAAAGTCGGCCTCCCTTTTTGTGTTGATTTTTTTTGGACGAATTCTTTTTAAATTACAAAAGTAGAATTTTGATTTTGAAATATAGTTAATTTATTTGGGTACGTAAGAAAGTGTCAAGTAGTGATGACGATGACGGTCATTTCAACTTTAACTAATTTTATAACTCGATAACGATAACTCTATATCCTGTTTTTTTTTGTCATGTATGGTCATTGTCAGAGTATCATTACCTACTCAATAATAACACATGAAAAAAAAACAATGCATAAAAATAAAAATTACAAAATGAGCTTAAAAGTAGCAAATAAGTACCTATAATTATATTAAAATGTTTGTTCCTGAGTCGAGGTTCTGGGGCAATTTCCCCCCTTTCGCCCCTTTCTTTGAATCCGAGCTTGGTTCCACGGTACTTATTTGTATGGTTATTTACCTAGCATTTCATTTTTCTCTAGTAAGTGGGAAATCGTGTAGGTGTAAAGTTGAAAGCTATAACGTGTTTACGGTTTTGATATATTTTTGGACTACGAGTATCATAATTTCATTTTTAAATTTTTTATGGTTATAAAAGTGTTTGGTTATGTTTTGTAATTTTAGTCACGATTTTTCATTTGTAAAGAAAAACGAAAATACACTTTTGATAAAGCTAACATTACAAGTAAGTTTGAAAAAGGACGTCTAAATAACATTACGTTTTTCAGTTCTGAATTAAGTTTATGTTCACAGTGGGGTTTTGGGTTGATAACGCGTAACGAGTACAGTGGCAAGGCAGTCAATCGGCATACTCGGCCTAGCAAACAAATTATGGTTCAGTGCCTGTCTCGCCTCGTCAAACTGTTTATACAAACCGAGTACTCGGCCGCGGGCACTGTCGCGCCACTGTACCTACTCGTTACGTGTACCTAATCTGCCAATTTCAGGCCCCTTATTTTGACGTAAGCGGGATTATCGCGGTCACTGTCGAAAGAAAAACAATGAGAGTGTGAATGACGAAAAATATTGCACGCATTGGAACAGGGTCTCAAATCTGTAGATTTTTTAGCCGCCGTTAGAGACTTTATTTTGATTCTAGTTCTAAAAAGTTTTGACTTATATTTTAGTTATTTTTTTTTTGTGTTTAATGTTGGCCTTAAGGCTTCACTATGAAAATTAAGGTTGTAATTTCGATTTCTAAAGTGCTGCAATATCATCTGGACTCTGGCCAGGGTCGTAAACGCCATTCGATGGTGACATCTGGTGGTGGTCAGCGCCAAGATATCGCAGTTTGTTATTAAAGTAGAAAATAGATAGAAAAACATGATTGTGCACACTATACAAATTAATGATACCTACAATGTACCTACAGAAAATAACCGCCACAAGTACGTGGTTTTGTCGCTTTCAGACCAATGATTGTCCGGAAGAGATCACTCTTAGCGATAAGGAAAATTTACATTTATTAAAATAAACCATATAGCAAATAAGCGACAGGCCATCTAAAAGTCATCGCACCTATGGAAGGCACCTCATACTTCTTATTAAGTTCTTATAAAAGGCAACTTCTTAAATATTAAAATTTATAAAGATAGATACAAATAGACATAAAAAACCTCTTTTACCTCTTGTAATATCTTTTTTATTCCACTTCCTCTATCCTCTTATTTTAATGTAAAGCTGATTTAAATTTACGATATGTTGCCCTCAATCTTGGCTTAAAATTTTCAGACTGGACTTTTACGATATGTCGTTTTCAAGCATTGCTTCAATTTGTCCAGATTGGAAATCTCGGTTGTTCCCACGATAAACTAAAGTCGTAACTTGGTTTTAAAGTTTAAAACATGGATATCTAAATGTCTATACTAATCTTACAAACTTGATCGATGATACTAATATAATTACGACCTATCCTGGCTTTGCACGGGTACGAAAAAAAAAATACAAACATCCGAATTGAGAACCTACTCCTTTTTGGAAGTCGGTTAAAAATAGTCTATGTCACTCGCTAATAATGTAGCTTTATATTGGCGAAATAATTATTAAAACCGATTCAACCCAATTCATTACTAACATACAAATTTTTCCTCTTTTATATTAGTTTATATGTAGATAGGTAAATTGTGTATGTACTCGTATCTGGGTTTGTAGAGGTTAATCTTCGAGTCTGGTTATGTTCATGACGAGGACTTGTTAAAATATCATTGAAATAATAAAATAATTGTAGAATGTAAAATGAACACTAGAGCAATACGAGTGCTAATTCCAAAAAACGCTCAAATTCCAAAACGAACAAATCCCAGAAGGAGCACTTCCAGGAACTGACACTTCTTGAAATAAGCATGACACCCAAAAATGTGCACGGACACTTCCCATGAGCAAAAAATTTTCATAATTTTTTGAATATTTAAAATGTGAAAATTACTAAAATATTATGTACCTAGTACCTCTATCTATTTTTGGGAATTTTGTATGTTCAGAAATAAAGCCCTAAGTGTTTATTCGTTTATTAATAGGTATAGGAATTAGAAAAATCAATGATTCAGCCATTAATTCATTTTTCCATTGACTACAGTGTCACAAATCACAACAAAGAAAATACAAAACAATAGATTTTAGTCGTCCGTAAAAGCAAAATGGCCGCCGAAGATGACTCGACATTTTTATTGTGTGATAATTACTGTCGCTACACAAAAGAACTAATTGCTTGGTAAGAATTTAGGCAGGAAGATAATGAAACATTTTGTTACATACTTATTCAATGATTGATTTGATGTTATTAGAAATGTTTTGAATGTGAAATTTCAGGGCAAATTTGAGATTAAACATCTTACCAGTATATCTCAGGGTGACGAGAGCATTGCTGTGCCAGAGTCTTGAATTCTTAGAGATCATAATTCTGGGTTACTATGTTTTGTTATGGGCAAACGTGACGTTTTGAAATCAGGCGAACGATTTGCTCGTCTTGTCACTCAATAGCATTAAAAATAAAATGTGATGTGCTGTAGCGTTCATAATGTAGCTCGATTTGGTTCGTAACCGATCACCGATGTTAAGGCTATGCAGCACAGCACAGAACAGGGTTTGTAGGGCAGAGCAAGCGAGACAGACAGAGCTCAGAACAAAACAGCCTTATCGGACATCAGGAAGTGATTCATTCAGTTGCAAGATTTGACCCACAAAACCGCAACAACAAACAGGGCAAGCAAAATAAAAACTTGTAAAAAGTCATGTCAAATCATCTGCCAAGGCATGTCAGAAGCCTTCAGGCGGCCAAAAAACGTGAATGACGACGACACGATACGTGAATGAGACTCTACACCCAGTCTTTTTTTTGTATGTTTAGATATTACTCCTCCGGCATAGGTCAGAGGCGTTATTCAGCCAAAACACAGTTGTATAACATAAAATAAATAAATAAACGTTTCACACTCATAGCTCCCCACTAGGTCGGGGATGCCATGGAACACACAAAGACAAGGACAACTAACAGCCAGACCCAGAGCAGAAAATCAATTAATTAAATTCATCATTTAAACATCTGCCCGGCCGGGAATCGAACCTGGGGCCTCTGGCATATTAAGATTTTACACACCATTGATCTAACAATCGATACACCCAGTCTATTTCGATGCACTCTTATATGCTTTTGATTTTCAGAACCAGTATTATTAAATTCATCAATGGCTCTTAAAATCCTTTTACCTCTTTCAGCTTTAATTCCTTTTTGTCCACGGTAGAAAGAACCCTTTGTTTTCCGAATCACATCCACTTCGCGCTGCAAGCGTCACGGTGTGCAAGTTCGTTTATTTTTTAATTTAAAAACGTGCGCTGGAATGTACGGTAATGAAATGAAGTGAAACTAGGTCTGTGCCTACTTTAGACCTACTTGTATTGTAGTTGTTAATTTTCTAGGGTTGCTTACCAAAATGGTAAAAAGAAACTGTTGTGGTGAGACCCCGGGGTATGTGCATCCGTACTTCTGTCATTAATAAAAAAAGGTAGGTTGTTAAGACTTATAATAATAATCTTTATTTCAAATACGAAGTCCATAGCTTAAAATTAAATAAAATATTAAAAAAGAAAACATGAAATATAGTGAAACACAAGAAGCAAAAATTACAAGCTAATAATAAAATAAAAAGATGAGTTATACAATGCCAGAGAAGTCACAAATAAGTAAGGTGTATTAAACGCTCACTGCAGACTAAGGGCCGATTTCACCAATCGTGTAGCAAAACGAGTTTAATAAAACTAAGTTCTAATTAAACAAATTGAATCTTTGAACTCAGTTTAACGTCTAAACCGAGTTTAAGCTGAACTGATCGCGTTTAACTTCTACTGTGAAATCGGCCCTAAATCTTCGTCACACTCAATCGATTGAACTGATTTGTTACAACGCCGACTTCCGAATATCTTAATTTTGTCGCCTGAACTGATGTCTGCGCTAGCCATAAAATACATTTTGCTAAAGCATTTTGCTTTGTATGTAAAATGTACTTTGGTTTTATAGGAGCTCGTTTCGTCTCAGAAATATGGCATTTAGTGTCGTGCAGTAACTATTAGGTGTCATCTTGCAAGGCTACGGAAGCGGAAATTTGGAACTAGACGCTTTAAGTATTTGTTACACGGATTAACCTTTTGTTGTAAAATTAATTTGGAAGTTATGGTTACGAATGAATTAGAAAAAAACTTTATTGCACACCAAACAAATTACAATAAAAACTAAAACTAAGAATTCCATTCGGAATAACAAGGGCTGTCTTCTCACCTAAAGCTATTTCTTCCAGCCTTTGGAAGGACATTAACTTTTGAGATTATGCGAGGGTTGTTACTGAAGAAATGTTGATAACGATAAAAACTATGAGCCCTTTTCGGCTTAGCACACGCTATCCTTACAACCTTGTAGTTAGCATGCGCAATAAGTCCTGTCCTAAGAATCTAACAGTTACATAATTAAAAACGTATGTTCCGAATACCATTAAAGTTAACCTTAAGATATCTTAACCTCTAAACCTTCTTTTCAAAAGCAACCTCTTCCAAACTTAAATTACTGTCACAAGTAATTCCGCCACGTGTTTAGAATCACTCCAAAAATATCCACAAGATACAAGGTGAGAGTTAAAAGCACCGGCCGCAAGTCCCGACCCCTAAGTTTGTATCAATAAGCCCCAAATTAATTCTACAACACGAAAATAAACTTTTAAAGGGATTTTCCAAAGTTGTTTGTCGAATTTCAACACCTGCCTCTGTATTAAATAATCTGGTTATAAAGCGGAGTAGGACTTACTTATTAGGGAGCGGTCAGACCGACGAGCTATAAACTTGTAAATACAATGCAATCATTTTTTATTAATTTTTTTTTATTATTTAAAAATACAAATTATTGAGTTTTAACGCATTTCTCTTATTATTTTAGCAATTTTATTTTCATCTTATTATGTATTATTACTGTATTTCGTCGACCTTAGTGCAAGACGTCATTAATTACAAAAAGTCACTACCACTTTAACTAATTGGCTTTGACACATTTTTGTTTTAAATACTTACTCTTTATTCAGTCGGATCCAACTTGTTTCCATTTAATTCGGTGGTCTTTATCAAGGAGTGATTCTGCAGTTCATGACTTCTTTCACTAAGCCGTCGAAATACTGTAAAAAACATAATAAAGGCATGAAAAGGCTATAAAGACGAGTGGATAGTGTATCGGCGAGTGCGCTATACTCACCGCGTTACCAACTGAGTCGTGCGGCCATAAATCATTTCTCTATGTCTATCTCGCTCGCACTTGTGGGTCTTATGGAGCCGCATAGTGATGTGCGTAAGATGGTTATAGGCGCACACCGATAAAAATAAAATCAGATAGGAACATAGTAGACAGTATTGTGGCTCTGATCCCTATTGACGTTTATGGCCCTACAACTCAGTTGGTAACGCGGTGACTATAGTAAAGTTTAGTACATAGCGGTAACAAACTACAACAGCTACTAAATAGAAGATAGCACCTAAACTAGTATCTACAGATATTGATGAATTGAGCTAGATCTATAGAGTTGAGCTACGAACTAGTTAATAGCACAATCTCTTTGACAAAACCCTTCTTTAAAAAAAAAAAAGATTAAAAAAAATAGCACAATATCTTGGCTTCAATCTCTACGTTTAACTAGGTAAACTAGTTTTACATGGCTATTTTATTTTGTAGTCTGACCGCACCCTTAAACATGTCGAGGTACGGGTTTAAGTTATAGTCTGGGATTGTGAATTCTAGGATTAAACTACTTTATAAAAGCGCTGGAACTTCGTTCGGCGTTTCCAGCAGGTTCAACTTAAAGTACAATAAAGGCATGTGAAGATTAAACAGGTGTGAAACGTAAATTGCTGCAGTTTGCCTTTGAGACCGTATTTTTGACCTCTGTTATACGAGTACATATATTTTACTAGCTGACTCGACAGACGTTGTTGACTATTTAATTCGAATTGGTAAAAAAAGCCATTGCGTCAATTCTATGTCAAGTGTCAAAATTTAGATAAAAAAGTTTACATTGTCCAAAGCGCCATGGTTTAAGTATTTTTAAATTTTCTAATTTTTCATGTTTTTTTACTATAAATTGAGATGTGAGCTATCCTATCCTAAGTTAGATCGAACTGCACCCGGTGTGCAAATTTGATTGAAATCGGTTAAGTAGTTTAGGAGTCTATTATATAGCGGACAAACAACGTGACACGTAATTTATATATATTAAGATGACGCAGACTATATATGCGATTGCGACTATTCGGCGACTAGACACGGCTGATGTTTTTCATATACAGAGTTGGAAAGGGTATGGTAAGCCAAAAAAGGGTCACAGTCCTCATCATCGTGAACAAGTTTCACTTACTCTTAAATAAATATATAAAATAACGTTTCACACGCATAGCTATACTCCCCTCTTTCCTCTTTCTTTTCTTTTTATTTTTTACTCGTGTTTATGCCAGCAAATCTCTCGCGATGCGTATCGTTATGAAACTTTGCGATTTACGAGTTTCGTCCATCTCAATAGTTTTTTCAAGGCTAGTTGAAACCTTTGGACGTATAGGTTTCAATGCCATTTTGAGCATTCAAATAGTTCTATAGTTTGACCGCCATCTTGCCTGATGGGAAGCAATGATGCGGTCTACGATGTAGCACGCTTGCCGTGAAGACACCGAGTCACTCGCGACTTAAAGACACCCATATTATAACCATCGAGGAACACCCACTCAGGCAGAACATTCCACACTCGTTTGGTTCTGTTAGGATGGGGCTCCGTGGGTCCTTTTTAAAAAAACCACTTTTTACTGCTGTACAAAACTGAATATATTTGCAAAGGACTTTTACAAAATTACGGCTCGACTGCCTAATAGCGACTAACTGAAGCCACCCTTTTCCACGCATATAAATAGCCTTGGTGGGGCCATGCGGTTTCAGGTAAACATCTAAGTAAGCAAAAAACTAGTATTGAATTAATTCATAACATCTCCCCCTTTAAACGAAGGATTATCTTAAAAGAGATAAACGTAGTAAATTAGAAAAATAATGAAAAGGAGAAGTTGGTGGTTTCAATTAGTTTTACAATCATTCACAACAGTAATTATGCTTCATAATTATAATCAGAAACATTAAAAATTGAAAAATTAGAAAAATTGAAAATATAAAAATTAGAAATATAAAAAAATTAAAAATATGTATAAAAAATAGAAAAATTAGAACTATAAAAATTAGAAATAAAAACTAAATTAAGTTTAAGTTCATTAACAGGATAGGATAGAATTCTTTATAACTTTTCAAAAGTTACTTACATTTCTGTCTAGAGTTTCATAATTTCTAAAATGTACTGACTTATTTTTATTAATTTCAATATTTGGTAGACTTTTAACTGACCTCTTGTCACATTCAGAGGAAGCATCTGAGATATCAGTCAGTTCAATAGAATTATGAATTTTCTTTCTTGTTGACCTTTTATTATTACATTGGTTGAAAATTTGAATACAGCAAGACGTAGAATCTCTAGGAAAACATTTAGTATAAATCTTGTAAACAATGTATATAAAAATAATAGAAATTATAATATAAGTTGCAGTTGAATAATAATGACCATATTTAACAATGTGAGATTCATTTTGAGCTTGGTGAATCTGATTTTGTAAATGATCTAATTTATGTGAGGCTAGTTTTAAAGATTCTAAGTCAATATTAGTTAGAGAAATTGGAGTTATTCCATGAGAGCTTTCATTAAAAATATCAAACTTACAACAATCGTCTTCTATAATATTAAAATTTATTTTAAGTTGACTTGGTAAAACAGTATTAAAAACATGGGATGAGTAAAATTGTAAAGTTTGAAAATATGCAACACAATCATTATCTAGAGTTAAAATTCCTGTACCGTGTAAGGTATAATCGGCAATACTATCATTACATTTCATAGTTAATTTGTTTGGCTTAGATTGCACAAAGATATATCTACCATCATTAAGTCTTTGCCACAAGTCTATATTTCCATAAACAAACTTGGAATCACAAGATTCTGGCAAAACTAGGTTGACTTCGGTTAAAAGTTTAGTTTCACAAGTAGGGTTATTAATAGTTGACAAAACAGAGGGCAATGAACATATCATAAATTCCTTATTAACATTATTACAATTACTTAGACTATCTAATAACGCATAACTTAATCTATCATCCGTTACAGCCACGTACAACTTAGAAGGATGAATCAAAACATATGTTTGATAGTGTTTAATTTCACGCGGTGTAGGTAACGGCAACATTTTATATACGTTAAACTGAATAGGATTTATCAAAGGAATTTTAATGACAAACACTAACTTATTATTATAATAATATGACGTTAGCTTTGCTAAATCGATTATAGTATGAATATTCTGTAGAGACAACGAAACTGGAAACTCGGAGTTTCTTTTACTTTGAACGCTGTTAGATAATTCTTCAAATAATTTCACAGGTGTTAACACATAAGGGTGTAACACATTTACTTTTGCAAAAAGAATTGCGTTTAAAATAGTATCTAAAATATTAGAAACGGATAGCAATGAACCTTCAATAATATTAAATATAGAATTAATTTTTTCGACATTAATTAATTTCGAATGAGTTTTTGCATCTTCTGTAAATATGTAGTTTAACTTTTCAATTTGCTTATTTAATTTAATTTCATTGTTATTTAATTTTTGAATAGAGACGTTAAAATTATTAATAGTAGATTGAACAACTTGTATGTTGTCTTTCATTAGAGAATAAATTTGACTTTCGTCTTTCTGGCATGCTGAAATAGCATCGTCATATTTCCTAGCATCGTCAGCATCTAGAGTGCCAAAGAAGAACTTAAGTATCTCGCCACCGAACTCAAGTGCACGTTTAGAACGATTCGGAGGATTTTGAGAAACAAGATGAGACAATGAGTCATATTTTAACTTATTAGCACTAATTAATATCTCTAAAGGATTAATAACATCATTACAATCTATGTTTACTATAGCTAAATTCTGCGCTTTTTCGCAAAAACTAGAAACTCTTTTAATAGAAGTTTCGATTTTCTTAAGATAAGGCTCAATAGGCATAAATTCCACATGAGTTATTACTTTCCAGTAATCATTATAAAAATAAACGACAGCAGTCGGGTCGAAGTACATGCCCGGACTGTGTGAAATAGGCTCAATAGGTATTGAATAACTTGAGCCCAGGAGAAACCTGAAACAAGGATAAATTCAAGCTGGTTTAATTTCATTGACGTGATATTTAACATGTTTTCTATTTATACAAAGTGTGACATTAGTTTTACCATGTGTTTTTATAATCTTGAATGGTCCCTTCCAAATAGGGGACAGAGCTTTACGCAATCTATGATGGTGTTTAAGATAAACTAAATCACCAACTTTATAAGTTTTTTCTCGAGAAGAAGAATCATAATATTTTTTTGCGGATTCTTTACTTCTAACCATATTTTCAATAGCTCTTTCTCGTGAGTATTTCATTCTATATTGTAGAGCACGAATATACTCTTGATAAGTGTTATCATTAGACTCGTACACACTACTAGGAATTGTCGGCTTGTAACCGTATAATAATTCAAAAGGAGTATACTGAGTAGTACAATGTGGAGTCGTGTTATATGATAAAATTGCAGTTGCTAAATAACAGTGCCAGTCGTCTTGGTTATCACTGACGAATGACCTTAAGTATTCTTTAAGAGTAGCATGGCTACGTTCTAGTGCGCCATTAGTTTGAGGGTGGTATGGAGTTGAGAATAAATTTTTTATCTTAAGGATCTCCGTTAATTGTTTAAATAATTCAGAGGTAAAACAAGTACCTTGGTCTGTTAAAATCATTTTCGGAAAACCGAATAGGGAATAAAAATGAATAAGGTTACGTGCAACTTCGTCTGTTGTACACGTGATCATAGGATACGCACATGAGAATTTAGTTAAGTCGTCCTGAAGGGTCAATATATATCTGAATTTTTGAAGACCTGCTTCGGGTAAAGTACCAACAATATCTAATGCTAATTTTTCAAAAGGTTTGGTACTGGTAGAAGTTATCACCATAGGTGCCTTATTAGAAGTTCGTAATGGTTTATTTACTTGACATAATTTACAATCTTTTACAAAACGTTCAATGTCTGAACGCATACCCTTCCAGTAATATGAAGCTTTGATTCTATCATACATACGCTTAATACCGGGGTGACCAGCTATAGTAGTCCCGTGATTTTCTTTAAGAATATTTGGTATTTCAGCAGGAGTAGGAAAAAGTATTTGATTTTTATAAATATGAATCTTAATATTTGTGCCATGGAAAATGAATGATATTATGTTGTAAATTTTCACATAGGCTAATTTAGTGAATGGTTCGGAAAAATCTGAAATCGCTAGTTCTTTATCATAATCAGTTTTTGAGATAATTTCAGTTCGTAGTTTCATTAATAAATTGTAAATAGCTTTATAACTTGTTTCTTCAAAGTGGTGAACCTTAGTGAATAGAAAATAGAGTAGTTTATTTTTACCACATACCGTATGAACGGTGTCAGGTTCGCGTTCGCCTTCTAGTAATTCAGAGGCGTTATCTAAGAATGATAACAGCTGCTCGCAGTGCGGCATTGAATTATCAAAATCTAAAGAGACTGGACACGCAATAGATTTTTGTTTTGCTGTATGTAAGCTTTCGTTATGTTCTTCAATTTGAGTGTCTAAATTAGGAGTAGTTCGAGTAAATTGCATTTTAAAGAATTTTTCATAATTGACTATATTGTATCTGGAACTAATTTGACGTGTAATGGCGTTTACTGGGTAACGTGACAAAGCGTCAGCGTTACAATTGATACGACCTGGTTTATAAATTATTTCGTATTCGTATTCTTCTAATTTAAGTCGCCATCTAAGAAGACGTCCGCCAGGATCCTTGGCATTGAAAAGCCAAGTGAGGGGACGGTGATCGGTAACGATTTTAAATTTGTAGCCATAGAGATAGGGACGAAAAGTGTTAATAGCGAAGATGATAGCGAGAAGTTCCTTCTCGGTAGTCGAATAGTTCCCTTCTTGCTTGTTTAGGGTACGAGATGCATAAGCAATGGGCTTATCCTTCCCAATCTCGCCCTGTGATAGAACTGCGCCAACGGCGTAGTTTGAAGCGTCCGTTGTCACAATAAAAGGCTGGGAAAAATCTGGATATTGTAACAATGGAGCAGAAATTAGTTTTTGTTTAAGAATGATAAAAGCTTGTTCTTGTTCATGGGACCACTGAAAGGTCACATCCTTTTTCAACAAGGAAGTAAGAGGTTTAGTTAAATGGGAAAAGTTCTCTATAAAACGACGGTAATAACCTGTCAATCCTAGAAAAGATTTTATGTCTTTAGGAGTTTGCGGTGTTGGGAAATTAGAAATAGCCTTGACCTTTTCGGGGTTAGGTGAAACACCTTTGTCTGTAATAATATGCCCTAGATATGCGACTTCGCGTCGCAGAAACTCGCATTTGTCGGGTTGCAACTTTAAATTAGCTTCTCTAAGTTTTGAAAATATAAGGTCGAGTTTCTGTACATGGGAATCAAGGTCATGGGAATAAACTATACAGTCATCCAAATATATAAAACAGTGAAGACCTTGTAAGCCAGTGAGGACTATATTCATCATCCTCTGGAAAGTAGAAGGTGCATTCTTCAAACCAAATGGCATTCTGGTGAACTCAAAGTGACCTGAGATACCATTTGTCGTAACACTGAATCCTGTCTTCTCCGTGTCCTTGGACTCAAGACGGAGTTGATGAAATCCAGATGCTAAATCTAGCGTACTATAGTATTTAGAATGACCTAACTGGTCTAAGATGTCAGTAATGAGAGGGAGAGGGTAAACCTCAGAAACTGTGACATCATTTAAACGTCGGTAGTCAATTACTATTCGCCACTTTTGTTTGCCAGAGGCATCCAATTTCTTAGGGACAACCCAAACGGGTGCACTCCAAGGTGAAGTGGAAGGACGAATAATATTTTGATCAAGCATTTTCTTAACTTGATTTTCTACTTCATCTTTGTGAACTTCAGGGAAACGATACGATTTTACGTGAATAGGTGCGGCATCACCTGTGTTAATAGAATGCTTTATTACATTCGTGTGCGTTAAAAACTCGCCATCGAGATGAAAAATGTCTGTGTAATTAGAAATACATTTCATAAGAGTTTTCTTCTCTTGTGGATTTAAATGAGAACATCGAATTTGCTCGATAACCTTTTGAGATCGGTCAATATTCAAGGAACTTAACTGATGGATAAGTTCTTGCTGAGTGTTGTCTGATTTCGAAGGTGGCAGGTTGAATGGAGTTAACTGAACTTGAAAGTTATTAACTTCAACTTCAGATTCGGTAGTATTCAAAACAGAAACGTTAACTCTATTGTTAGATTTTAAGCTAACTATGCAGTTGGCTAAGAATACACCTTCGCGAATTTTGTGGTCGAGTATTAAAGCTTCGCTTTGACCAGATATTTCAGATAAATTTGAAATTGGACACTCTATAACCATTTCTGACCTCGGGGGTAGAACATAAGTTGTCTTACTAGAGCAAATTGGTATCATATGACCTTCTAAATTAAGGGTGTTGGTAGAGTACTGAACATCAATCCTAAAATGTTGAATAAAATCACTACCAATAATACCATCATAACCTAAGTTTATCGTATCGTCAATCGCATGAAACATGTAGTCGAAAATTATTTTCTTTTTATTAGAAATGCGATATTGAAATTTGAGTTCAATAGACCCGAGTGATTCACAATAAGAATCGTTATCACTTAAACCTTTAAGTTTAATTATTTCAGGTCCAAGCACTGGTTGGCTTAATAAGCTTGAACGTTTAACAATAGAAATTGTAGAACCAGTGTCGATTAAAAAGCATAGAGGCTTGTCATTATGATTCGTTTTTAAATAAACGTGAGGCAGAGAAACTTTATTATTAATATTGTTAATAGTAACTGATTTCTCACGCGTACAATTCCTAAAAGATAAGCTCGCTTTTTCACGAGATGAGGAATCATTTTGTAAGAACGGATTTGTATTTTTAATATTAGAATCCGACTTATTAATTTTTTTCTTTGACTTATAAATCTTTGATTTTTTATTAACCTGTGCAGAACAAAACTTAGGAACACAGGGGGAAGTCGTTTTATTTTTTATAACTTGTGTTGGGGGTAATTTAAGAACACAAGGGGAAGTCTCTTTATTTTTAATAACTTGTGTTGGGGGTAATTTAAGAACACAAGGGGAAGCCTCTGAGTGTTGAGAAACCTGCATTGGAGAAAATTTAGGAACACAGGGGGAATGACATCTAGTCATTGGTAAACACTCAGTAGGTTGAGACTTAATATCGTCATAGTCAAAGTTTTGTTTAATCCGTGCTTGAGAGAATTTAAGAGCACTGGATTTAGAAAAGTTTGTAGTGTCTTTTAACTCAACGCAGGGTTTCGGCAGACACTTGACCGAAACCGATTTTAGTTTAAAGCACTATCACTATCATTACAAAAATCAACAGTATGCACATTAGAGCGATTATTGCTCGGTAAATTACTTGAAGTCGGTGCCTGTGCACTAGATAGTGTAGGGTTACGAGGATCGTTGCGCGTATTTTTAAACTTAAGCTTGCGACATTCACTTATCACATGACCGCGATATTTGCAGTATGCGCATAATTTATTTGAATCGAAATTGGAATTAGAATTCTGTTGATGATTAGTATTATTTTGAACTTTATTTTGAAAATTTGGATTATTAATATGATGAAAATTAGGAGTGGAATGCTTTGTTGATTTATTTTTATAGCATTCTGAAGCGACATGGCCACTCTTGTTACAAATTGAACATTGTTTAATAAATGAGCGATTTGACATCTTAGTTAATTTATATAATTTTTCCTCTTCAATCGCGTGTGAAATTGCATCTGATAATGATTTAGGATTGCGGCAGCGCACAATATGAGAAAAGCCGGTATTTAACCCTAACAAAAATGTATTGAGGGCTAAATCCTCCATGGCTGCTATTCTGCCGGATAATTCAGAATCAACTTCGCAACTGTGCTGGATGTCAGATTGTAAACGCGTTAAACATGATTCAATCCTTAAAGAATATTGCATCACATCCTCGGAAGGCAATTGCTTACAATTTTGTAGGTCTAATAGCAAATGAGTGGAGTGCTTCTTCTCCCCAAAAGTTGCCTTTAAAAATGTTTTAATATCTGACCAACTATTAAATTTCTTTAAACAACAAGCTACTTGAGCTTTGCCTTCGAGTTGTGATATAATATATTTGCATAAAACGTTCTGTTGATCTGTACTCGCTAAAGAAATTGCATTTTCGCAATTCGTTAAAAAGGCGGGAAGAGACTCGCGGTTGCCACTATAGGGCTTAATGAATTTAGTTAAAAACGCGAGAGTAATTTTGTCTGACATTTTCTTTGGTTTATGAGCAACTGGTTCTTCAATTTCTTCTTCAGAACCAGAAGTTTTAGACGAAATGTCTTCAATCTCTTCCTTTTTAAGTGACATTAAATTTTAATAGAATGCAGTACAAATCATCAAAACACACATAAAATACAGAAAAATAGAAAACAATTTGTAGAAATAGAATGTAAAATAGAAAATTATTAGATGAAGTCTTCGATTTTAAAATTTGGCAAATAAAAATCTGAAAAACACTTTCACTTCAAAATTGGCACTTTCTTTATATAAACAGGGAATAATGGACTCACAGTAAAACGGCAGCACCCACGAACATGGTAATGGTTTTCTTCTAAAACACGTGCGGTGAAGCGTGTGGAGGGCAGCGGTGACGTGGACACCCGACGCGTCGACTCAGCGAGTCGTATTGCAGCTGTACCACGGAGTCACGTTGCTTGCCTTGTGAGGTGACTTTACCTACTTCGGTAAAGGTTGATGATGAGCAGGAGAATTGGAGTCGAGGAGTCGATAGTCACACGTAGTTCCACGAAGGAACTGCTCGTATACTCAGCTTAGCAGAAGCGATGAATAGTGATGCGGGCTGACGTTGTCTCTGACAGCGGAGGCTTATCGTCGATCACCACGTGTCGAGTAGCGCGGGCTTAGGCGGCGTGCCCAAGGCTTACCGTCGACCAGCTCAACCAGGTGTGTGAAGTGCGGTAGCGCGGACTTAGGCAGATGATGCCCAAGATTTACCGTCGACCACTGCTATACACCTTAAAGGACCTAACTTCCACGGAGCCAAAATAAAGATGCGAGGCGAAAGATCGAAATCGTGAAGCCTAGCACCAAGATTCCGGTACTTGAATTTCCCAGAATCCCACTTCTGACACCAAAATTTGTTAGGATGGGGCTCCGTGGGTCCTTTTTAAAAAAACCACTTTTTACTGCTGTACAAAACTGAATATATTTGCAAAGGACTTTTACAAAATTACGGCTCGACTGCCTAATAGCGACTAACTGAAGCCACCCTTTTCCACGCATATAAATAGCCTTGGTGGGGCCATGCGGTTTCAGGTAAACATCTAAGTAAGCAAAAAACTAGTATTGAATTAATTCATAACAGTTCGCAAAATATGGAATTGTTGTTGTGTTCTTGCCTTTTTTTGTCACCAACTCAGCGTTGAGCATTATCAATAACAAATGATTGCAATATAATATGATTGTAGTTCTCCAATTTTCCAGTTTAAATTTAAAATAAGCTAAAATAAAAAACTAAAATAACTAGAACAAAGAAATTTACAAAACTAAAAGTCAAAAAGTAGGTTTTGCCCGTGTAGCAAAGTACCAAGAATTAAAATTAAAATTTTAATTAAATTACATTTAAATTTTCCAGTTGATTGCGAGTAGTTTTCATATCTAACGGTACTGAGCGGGGGAAGAACATAAATAAGGTCAAGAGATTTTCGTCTTCGATATTAAACAATCTTATTGGGCTGCGCTCCTGGGGGTCTTTTTAACACGCTTTTATTAGCTTCACCTGTATGTTTGTATGTTTGTATGTTTGTATGTTTGTATGTTTGTATGTTTGTATGTAACCGACTCCTTTGAGCGCGTTTTTGACCCACTTTAAACGGTCAGATTTCTTTCAAACTTTGTAGATATATCGAGGACCGATGACAATACACTAAACAAATCGTGTTTTTTAGTTTTTTTAACTATTAATTTTTTTAACACGCTTTTTCTATAAAGTTTCTTTAACTTTTATTACCGTTTAACTTACAAATGGTAATTTCGTCATTCGTGTCAGAGAACAGAGTGGCGCAGTGGAAGCGTGCTGGGCTCATAACCCAGAGGTCCCTGGATCGAAACCACGCGCTAGATATCTTTTTGCTCAAATATTTTTTGTTACGAATCAATTTTATTTTATGAGGTCTGAGGATCGAAACCACGCAGCTACAAATCTTTTTTGTTACGCATCAATTTTATTTTTAATTTGCTTGAGCAGACGGCCAAAATCGGATAACACCAACACATTTGTACATATTAAGGATGGTTAATAGTTAGCAAATCGAACTAAAAAGCGAAAAATAAATAATAGTTAAAAAAAAACTAAAAAAACACGCTTTTTATAAAAAACCGAACTAAAAAAATAGAAAATAAAATTTTATAAATTTAAATTAAGAATAGGGTTGAAAATTTCAATAAATATAAATTAATAATAGTGTAAATAAATAAATATATGTATTTTATTTTTAAAAAAGCGTGGGGTGCTTTCTAAGATATTATCAAAATGCTAATCACTCTACTCATGTCTGTCAATACAAAATGTATCTACAAAATATATAATATCTATTGACCCATGCACCCCACGCTTTTTAAAAATAAAATACATATATTTATTTATTTACACTATTATTAATTTATATTTATTGAAATTTTCAACCCTATTCTTAATTTAAATTTATAAAATTTTATTTTCTATTTTTTTAGTTCGGTTTTTTATAAAAAGCGTGTTTTTTTAGTTTTTTTTTATTTCATTCCATTTTCCAACTACGGTGAAGGAAGGCTTTTTTTTAAATCTATAGTTTTATGGTAAGGTTTTTTTATGCTTGTATTTTTTTTGTAGGTTGTGTACTATTTCGGCAATTTTTTTTTAAAACAAATACACTGTAATATAACGTGGTAGTGAAGCCAGCGTTTTGGGAACAATTCCCACAGTCTTTTAGATTGGTTAAAATTAGTTTTTTTTCATCATCATCAGTTTTAATCAGCAACCCTTTAATCCTCCCACTGCTGGGATACAGGCCTATCCTCGAAGGGTGATTAGGCCGTATTCCACCACGCTGGCCAAGTGCGGGTTGGAGAATTCACATACGCTAAAATTAAATTAGTTTAGTTTTATTTAGCGACTAAATCATTTAAATGTTATTTAATTTAATTTTACCATTTACGAATACACTTATTTATTTCAATTGTAACTTTCACAAAATATTATTTACAATCTTAACTCTTATGACTTGCACTGAACACTTAGAAAATGTAGCAGAATTATTAAGAAAATGCAGTCTGATATAGTTGCGAGGAGTCTCGGCTCTCAAACGAAGTTTCTGATGAACTATTAAAAGAATTCCTTTGGATTTGCATAGTGGTTCTACAATGTAAAACAGTGACTGAGATTTTTTTTTTATTCAGTAATAGGCTTGCATTTGACCGCCATCTTGCCTGATGGTAAGCAACGATACGGTCTACGATGGAGCATGCTTGCCTAGAAGAAACCGATTCACTCGAGTGTTGAAAATATCTATATAATATAATATATGGAGGTATCTTCTTCTTCTTTTTATTCGTTCTCTCTTGGGAGAGCAGCCGTGGTTGCAATGTCACGCTCCTCACCGTCATCGACTCTCCCCTTTTTAATTTATTTATTTATTACAGTATCACAGTATACTTTTAAACAATAATTGCCTTAAAACCCAGTCGAGTTTGTCCAAGTAATAGGTAGCATTGCTGCTGCGCGTCTTGCAATGCTTTTTTATTTCTGGCGGTTTGTTGCATCGCGAGCACACTGAACCACGGTAGACTGCGTGGCTTTTTTATGAGGTCAGTCCATCGAGTTAGTGATCGACCGGGACTACTCGACTAAGGTATGGGAACCTATGAATAAAAGCAATCATAAGGAAGGGCAATGTTTTTTGCAGTCTATGTATATCAGTCGATAAGACTGGCACAGAACCGATAAGAAAACCCCCAACGCTAAAGGCTGAATCGATTTTGATGAAACATGTCTAAGAACCACCGCTAGAAAACGTGCTTCAAATAAAACAAAACCAAAGAGTGAACAAAATACGAACGTGATCATAATAACAAGAAGAGAAAATTCGGTCGCCGCTGCCATCTCAATTGAACGCCTTTGAAGATTTAAAAATACTGTGTTAAAAGAAAAAATTACAGATAAAATAATAACGGAAACGTTTTAATAAACTTCGTTTTGATTTCTTTGACAAAGAAAAAAAAAACTTCTTTTTTTTATGCGTATAAGTCCGCGTTTGATCACTAATTCGCCTGATGGTAAGCGACGATGAGGTAGAAGATGACATTCGCGAAATTCGTGAAAAAAAAACAGCTGTTGCAAACATTTTGTCGATTGTCATTGACATTTGTCTATGGAACAGCTAATTTTTTTTCGCGAATTCCGGATTTGGTAAGAGCCATTTTCGACTTAGCATAACCTTTCTGTATAAACCTGTATAGAGGGCTATAAAAGCAATTAAAAAACACATTTAATTGAGCTGATATTTGGTATACGTGTGTAACTCCGATGGCAATGCAATAAACGTTTGCCCAAATACTTTTGAAACATTATAGGGCCTTAGGAAAGATGCTTCAGAAACGTCATTTAACTTGTGCGCAATTCAAAAATGTAGGGCGTAGTACTGAGCAATGTTACTTTTAACTTTAAGACAACTTTATAAGTAAGACCCTGAAGCCGGAGCTCGACCGCGAAATGAGTGAAGCCATTAATGAGCCCGCATAACTAGCAACGATAGTTTTCATAGTTCTCGCCAATTTCGCGGTCGAGCTCCGGCTTTATTTTAAGAACCCAGATGATCTACCAACTTTTAGGATATTTACAACGTAATGACTTTGTACTCGTTACGTAATTTACACGTAACGAGTACAATGGCGAGACTGTAAATGGGCATACTCGGCCGAGCAAACATTTTTTTGACATGACAACGTCTAATAAATCGCTCACTGTGACGTCACGATCAAATTGAGAAAAGTACGCAATCATTTCATTTTTGTTATGACGTTGTCACGTTAAACTATCGTCCGTAAACCAACTTTACAGATAAACGATTTTTTAATTTCAATTATAGGCTTGCGTTTGACCACCATCTTGCCTGATGGTAAGCAATGATGCGGTCTACGATGGAGCACGCTTGCCTAGAGGGAACCGATTTACCGTTCTAGTGACTGTCTCGCCTCATCAAACTTTTTACACAATCTGAGTGCACTGTCTCGCCACTGTACTCGTTACGTGTAATCAACCTATAATAGTGACGTAAATTCATCACTGTCTCGTTGTCTATGTACCGGGTGTTTATTAAATTTACCGAGAAATGTCTTCGTCGCAGTCTGAAGAGATTCATGCAATTGGAGCGGTGTAATGAATGCTGTTTGTGGACTTACTGTTAGTTTGACAGAGATTTCCTGGAACTAAGCATAAATTATATTCTTAATCTAGCTGCGCCTATCGGTTTCACCCGCGTTTTCTGGGATAAAAGGAAATCTATATTAGGGTGGTCCAAAACTACTTTTTTTAGATTTTTAAACCAGCCACCCCCCGTTACACGTGCTATTGCGATGATGTGTTCAAAGTATGTTAATCCAGGGTATTAGCTACTTTTATACCAAATTTCATTGGAATCCGTTCAGCCATTATTTCGTGATTGAGGAACAAACATACAAACTTTCACATTAAAAAATCAAAAAGAAGAAGAAGAAGTAGAATTCTAATTCCTACTTCATTGTAATTTTTTGTCTTTTAATTTTTATTGTATTTTTCATCATCATCATTTTCAGCCTGTAATCTTCCACTGTTAAGCATAGGCCTCTCTTCTTGTACGCCACTCATCGGGATGAGCGACTTGATTATTGTCAACCCAAAGTGCTGGTAGCCGACCGACGCCTCGTTTACTTACGTTTATACCTAATGATGTAATTATTATTGTGTTGTAATTTTGCTAAGTTTCGCCACCCGTCAGTCTCGACGGATGACCAGCTCTGGTTGTTTACGACCGGCATTACTCGCATGCTTTGTTGAGACTGGTTTATGGAAAAAATAGCTGTCTTTTTCATATTTAGATTAATATTTACTATTTAGTTATCTTTAAATAGAATTGTTTTATTTATATAGGTAGTCTTTTTATATGTTTTTGCGCAAATAAATATTTGTCTATTGTCTAACTTAATTTGGTTACAGTGCACGTATGGATCTAAATTCTCTGTATGGAATTTTATTAATCCAACAATTGATAATTAAACTGGACAAAAACATTAAAACGTTATCTGTTTGTCTATGATCCGAACAATTTTATTACGGAAGCATCGTTAAATATGTATGCAGAACGTTATTAAAATACTGCTTTGTCAGCGCGAAAGTAGTTTAAAGCCAAAAGGGAAGAAAACGTACGACGACGATCGCAGCGGAGTTTGCACTGAGTTTTCACAAAGCAAAGCAATTCGGCGAAGTTTCGAACAAAGCAAACGCGAAACAAAACATTCATAATCCAGCTGCGCGTATTTTATAGAATTTCTTTGATAACACAAGGAGCTGGGACTGTGTTATAAATATAGATTTATTGTGCGCCCCGTGGTTTTACCATTAGATTCTTATAAGATAGGACCTTAAATCCCGGATAGATGGGGTATTTCCGGATAAATATTTTTACCTTTGAATTATTATATACCTCTAATATAAAAAAAAAGAATCACGCAAAGATGGGATATTTTCGAATAAACAGTATAAGACATACATGGTTGATTATACTATCATTATAATCTACCGGCTTTATATTGATTTGCATTAAGTATGTGTTGTACAGAATTATGTGTCAAATAAATCAAAATAAATTAAAAAAGAGATGTTTTTAATGATGATAATTTACCAATATGACTGAACTGGGAGAGCTGTGGAATGGTTTTTTTTTAACTTCAATTCAAAATTTTTAGGAATAGTATTTTTAAACATACGAAAAAACGGAGAAGGTTCTCAAGTCGACGCGTATATATTTTTTTTTTTTAGTTTTTCGCCACTGTTTAAATTATTAGCAAAATGGCTTGCAAATTTGAGTGGTGTTACGGTAGTTAAGCTCATTTGCTAAACATTAGGTGCTCAGCTGGTTTACTGGGTATAGCTAAGTAGGTGACACAGTGACTAACAGTAAGATAACGTGGGATGTGTGAATAGCTGAAGTAATTTGGATGAATTTTGTACAGAAAAAGTTGGATCAAAACTTCGAAGCTTCGATTTGAACAATGTTTTATTTCAAGGTACACCATCTACCAGTTTTAAAAATCCAGCTAATTATAAAATCTAAGTTTGTTTGTTTGGATGTTTAGATATTCATAACTCAATCACGCAAAAAAAAAAACAGCTGTTCCATAGAAAATTGTGACACTCGACAAAATGTATGGAACAGCTGATTTTTCTTCGCGATTTCAGGGTTGGTCCAATAGTTACAGTTGTTCATAATGATGAGTACTATGAGCAATTTTCGGCTTAGCACACCCTTCAATTATAACGCTGTTTAGGCTACTTTTTATGCCGGAAAATTTAACAGTACAATTTGTTTTTAAAAAAAAAAGTGTTTGTTAATTGTTATTTATTGTTATAACAACAGTTTTTAGTAACTTTATACCATAAGTCCCACCAATAAAGTATGCTTACTGCCAGCTCCTACCTACTTCGCTTGATTAAGCCTCGTGAGCCGATACAGCCTTAATTAATTTATTCCCAACTAGTGGTTTACTTTAGCAGCTTCGATTTTGTTCCGAACACCCGCGCTTTGGGCGAGATATTTTCGAGCTCAAAAGTCGACTGCCCCTACAAACAGGTTCGAAACTAAAAATGCCATTTTTACAGGAGATTAATTCAAAGTCAAAATTTGACCTAAATCAATGAGTTAAAATCTGAGCATCAATTTTAATAGATTTAAAAAATGTCTTAAAAATTATTTTTTATTACTCACAAACAAATTATCACATTTATAATACTAGTGTATGGCCTGTAAAAATCAGAAGTGGGATAAAAATATCTATTAATGGCAAAAACCGGCCAAGTGCGAATCGGGCTCGCACACGAAAGGTTCCGTACCATTATCTATAAAAATGGCAAATAAATCACGTCTTTTGTATGGGAATCCCCTTTAATATTTATTTTGATAAGTTTTTTAGTATCTGTTGTTATAGCGGCAACAGAACATCATTTGTGAAAATTTCAACTGTCTAACTATCTCGGTTCACAAGACTGGTGACAGACAGAAAGACAGCGAACACGAACAGACGAACAGCGGAGTAATAGGGTCCCGTTTTACCCCTTGGGTACGGAACCCTAAAAACCACGTGTTACACGGGTAATAACCGGGTAATGAACTTTGGTACATCAATTATATTTAAGCTAACTACAAGATTCCTACAAGTACAACTGATTTATTAATTACCTTCTACTAATAGCATCAGCCCTTTAATCTCGAACACCGTTATCATAAACCACGACATAGTTCACCGAAGGTCGTAAAACCTCGATAGAAGCTGTAAAACAGATATAAAGTTTTATCTCGTCTTTGCAAACTCAGACCCGTTGTCAGGTCTCAAGCCTTTAGCAGGCTGATTCAGCTACCCGAAATTCGAATGCTTTTGAATCGAATGTATCCGAAAAACAACTGGACTTTCGATTTTGGATCATGTTTCCATGCGGGAGACAAAATGCGAATATAAATAATGAATCTATATGTCAAATCTTTTCGATCCGACCACGTTCCGCCGATATGAACCGTGACAAATTCCCGTCTTCGAATTCTTTCCGAAGGCGGAAGATTTTTTGAAGATAATTCGAATACATTCGAATTTCGGATAGCTGCATCAGCCTGGGATAGCTGAATCAGCCTGTAGGTCTCGAAAACTTTCGTCATTCTACATCTCATAAGTTTCAACACTAGAAGTTTAAACTTTCCCTGAGTTTCAGGTAGGAAGTTATTTTTGAAAATGCGCTACGAGCTGGAAGTTTCTTGAACTGTACTCAAAACTACAAAACTACTGCGAAACTAGTAAATTTACATTTCAACGTAAATTGAGTTGTGAAATGGCTTGGCTATAAGTATGTTGTTACTGGAAAATTGGAACGTACATTTCAAGGAGCGATATGAAATACTACAGGGCTACAAGGAAAGGGTATGCTAAGCCGTAAAGGTCTCATAGTACTCATAATAACCAACAACTTTCACTATGGGACTAACCCGGAATTCGCTAAAAAAGATCAGCTGTTCCTTAGTAAAATGTCAATGACATAATGTTTAGAACAGCTGTTATTTATATTTACGAATTCTGGGTTGGTCTCATAGTAAAAAATGTTCATAATGATGAGTACTTTGAGCTCTTTTCGGCTTAGCATACCTACTCTTTCCATAAAACCCTGTATAGCGCTGAGTAAATGTCACTGGCAGTCGTCCATATCTGGCGATATCGTTAGAATCATTATTAGTGCCTCAATATCGTAGCTTGCGTCGTAGCACCACGTAGCCTCGTAGCATGTTCATTATCAAACGTAGCAATATCAAAGATGGCGGTGCTACCTAAATTTAGTTGGTATTGACTATTCAAATACGTTCCTCACAGCTTCGCTGTAGCTTAATTGGCTAACCAATTGGTTCTCACGACAGAGACACAGCTCTTGGTCATTTGTCTTTGACAGTATGTATGTTTGTAGCTTCTATATTAATGAACATAATATTATCGTTAGGTACACACAATCCACATATTATGATTTTATTTTCTTTACGTTTTAATAAATTATTTCAATTTGAATATGTCTCTACGGCCTGAATGGCTTGACTGATTTTGGATTGTGGTCTCGTAAGGTTTTTTTTTATTATATCTTGAGAGTCATGGGCATGGAGGCTCTTTTGTCATAAGTTTAAAGCTACATTTTTGCGGTCGGATATTTGTTTTTATTTCATTAATTCGACTGTCTATAACAGCACATCGTGTAACCTGCTTTTGGGTGACGTCACCTGCCAATAAATACGTAAGACCAATGTCCCAATGTGTCCAATGCGTGTTGTTTGGACCCAGCGTTATGCTGGATTAGAGCCGGTGCAAAAAACCTTTACATTCCTTTATTTTAACAAGTAATATATAAAATAACAAACAAACCGTACAGATGAAAACTTTTGCAAGTTGTTGCAAAGACGCTTTGCTCGCTTTTCTACTCGGCTAATTATTTATTAATAACTTTTAGGTAAGCCTGCTAAACTTAATCAAACTAAACTCATCCAAAAGACCGTTGCTTTGGGAATTTGTTTCTTAAACGCTGGTCTTTACCACGTTGTAGGCGAATGGGTGATGCGATAGAAGCCATTTTAAGAACGCACAATGCACCTTTTATGGGACGCCAGTGCGGGACCTATCGCCTTCATTCCGAATAACAATAAGATGCCCTTAATCGGACGTGGCGGACGTACCACACGCCCATCACTTAATTTAATTTAATTTAGTTTTTGTCTATTTCATTAGTTTAATCATATACATATAGTATTATGGATGTAATAATCTAGAATGAAAAAAATCAGTTCATTTCATATTGTGTTTTTTTCTACAAATAAACTATACTCGTAGTCCAATTTCGAGGCTAAATTGAAATATATTATTACCTTTCTCTTAAGTTCTGGTTTCAGCTTAGCTCCTCACAAGCCTAAGAGTAATAAGTAACGTAAGTAAAAAATAACGCAACAAAATAAGGTAGCCCGAAACAAAGGCACCTGAAAATCGGGCTCTCAGGAAACGTCACGTAATGAATTTATAGCTCGGCCGGACGAAATATACTGCTTACATGGCTCCGCGAAATATTACCAGGTTGAGCCTGCTAAATGATTTCATGATGTGAACGGGCTGTTATTTCAGAAATTGTATGGATTTAGAAGCAATGTTGTATAATTTTAATCGGTTTAGGTTGTGGGGTATCGTAGACAGTCTCTACGTTGTAATATCTTTATGATAATTGTTATAGGACAATTTTTCGTTTTTATGTTTGTGTTTTTATTTTTATTAAGCTATTGCATAGCTTCTATCGCGGGCCTTGAGCGTGGAGACCGAATCCAGAAATTCCGTAACGAAAATAACCTAACACCACCCACTCCGACCGGCACAGCGGTGATACTTTTTAGTTTTGCCATCTATCGATGAGTAGCAGAACTTTTAATGACTTTTTGAAATATCACGCTGGTCTCTTTAGTTCAGCAGCTCGCCTCTAGGTGTCGAGTGTAAGGTTTCGTTGACTTTTTGCCAATTTTTTTATTTTTTTTTATTTACAATATTTTTTATTCGTGAAACATAAACAGAATATAAAATCTGAGATCACCATTAATATTCATTTAAAAATAATTGATTCATTATAATATAAAAACTGATACGTGATCCATAAACAAAAATTAACGGTAAAAATGGCAACGTCGAATTAATAGGGAATATTACTTTTTTATAATATTTAGTTAGCAGTGCTTGTTTTGTTGACTAATTAGAATAAAAAACAAATATGCAAAAACACAAACTATGCTATAAAACTTCAGTGGGACATTACCCTTCTCCAATCACATTAAAAAGGTATTCGTTCTCATAAAACTTTAACATGCGATGTAACATTTCCCTTACTCACTGCCTCTGTCTTCTAACCTCGCCACAAAAGAACACTTTTCAAGTTACAAAGTTAAGTAGGCCAAGAAAGTTTAAGTTGACGTTTAGCCCTGTCATGCCAGGGACAGGGACCTTATTGTGGGGCGTGCGATATTGTGTTACTCTAGGCGTATGCTAGAATTTGTCACATGCCACAACGCAAACCGCTGCATGGTCATACTCCTACAAATAAGCTATTAAATGATGGCATTTATTTAATTTTTGAAAGTCAATCTACGCGTTTGTATAATTTAATTAAAAAATCAGCCATAAAAGGCATCTAACTAATTTATTAAATTAAAATAGTTTTTTATCTTCTTCTTCTTAAAAGTAGCAAAATTCTAAACATCTTTCTAGCATGCTGACTTCGTTATATACTACATCGACTTGACAAGACGCAGAAGCAATTGCATCCCTATATCCCGTCTTGTTGCAGCGATAAGAATTTCAGTTTTTACAGTACTTACGCGCACAACTTTTCTCTAGAAAGACAGTGGTCGAAAAAATATCGAGCGTGTCAGAATTAAGACCCTGTTCGGTATTAATTTATGCCAAAGTGACTCCGTCATCACAGTCAATAAGGTAGAGAGGGTTTTCGTGGATGCCTTAAAGGGCATCCATTTTTAGATACCTTGATCAGAATTGATTTCACCAAATTTTTTTGCTAAGGTCATTTTAGCGTAGAAAATATAAATTGTTCTAGCTAGTATAGTGCTATGAAAACTTAAGTAGTAAATAAGTTTTTAAAGAACACGTAAACAATTTTTTTTAAATTAACGTTTCACACTCATAGCTTCCCACTAGGATAAATCCTGTGTAGGGGATGCCATGGAACACACAAAGACAAGGACAATTAACACCCAGACCTAGAACAGATGTTTAAATTAATCTGCCTGGCCTGAAATCGAACCCGGAACCTCTGGCTTATAAGGCTGATATGTTACCACTGAGCCAAACAGGTCGTCAAATTATCTTCGCCTTAATAGAGACGATAAGAAAAGTGTAATTGGGCACGTTCTTAGTCATTAATTAAATTATCTTAGCTAGTTTTAATTGCTCATTAACGTGAGGCTAGATTATAATTTTATTAATAAGAAACTAGTTATATAAAGTAGGGGCGCCACATTCAGCCCGCGCCCCCGGGTGTTCTGATAGTACTCGCACCTACATATTTTGTTATTCAATATGTTTGTTATGTAAAATGTTAAAGATATAAAGAGCATTAAATAATTATTTTTACAAAACAAAAACCGACTTCAAAAGACCGACTATTGAGTTATTCATCTATTTGTCGCGCACTTACTTAATGCAAATTTAAGACTTATATGGTTTTCTCATGGATACCATTATCAGAACTGGACTACATTGAAATGAGACCACACGGGAAGCGTCAGCTTTCTAATAAAAACAGAATCATCAAAATCGATTCACCCAGTCAAAAGTTATGAGGTAAAACATACAGTCGAATTGATAACCTCCTCCTTTTATGAAGTCGGTTAAAAAGGCAATCTAGTTTCAATTGCTTTGAACTTAAATAACTATCTGGTTGGTAATTTCTCACTAACCAGCTAAATTTTTATTATGAGCTTCATTCGCTATTTTACAAGAACAATTTTTCTATCGAAAAGCGTCCTGTTATACATTCAGTATAATCTACTTCTATTCCAAATATCATCTATATCTCAGCCGTTACAAATCAATGGTACTAATGACACTAAGGCGTTTTTGCGAGATAGAGTAACGAACATCCAAATTACAAACTCTCACATTTATTATTAGTAGGATATTTTACTACAAAGAAATGTATTTCCTACGTTTATTAAATAAGTTAATTTTGAAAATGTTTTTAAAAACAAGCTTTTTTTGCATTATCATCGAAGTTACACTTACCTATACCAAATTTCAGCTCAATCGAACATCGGGAAGTGGTTCAAAATTTAGTTGCAAGATTTCACCCGAACAAACATACCTATTATATACATTGCAAGTTACTCGTACATAAAAGCTTTTAAAATAAAGTTCGCAACATTTGTTCGCGCGAGCTCGTTTTCTCGTGTCCATGGTCGCACGACCTTAACACCTGTATTGTCTTGGGATTAGAGGGATACTGGTGTACGGGTAAGCTAGAGAGTCACGCAACCGGCACACACACGTATACAATTCTAAATTAAATAAAATAATAAGTTTAGGCTTAACAAAAACGCTGACGGAATTGATGATCTATATATATAAAAATGAAACCCGTTTTCCTTGGTCACGGCCTCACGCGTGAATGGCTGGACCGATTTCACTAATTCTTTTTTTGTTGTATTTGTTATTATTAGAAGAAGGTTCTTACGGAAAAAAATATTAAGAAAATCTCTCAGAAATATTGAAAAACCCTAAAAACAGCCCTTTTATTTTTCCCATACAAACGTTTTCTAACTAAAACGAGCTTTATTGTTATTGTATAAAGTTCATATTGAATTGCAAGCACTCACTGTTGTTTAAGCAATGTAGGTATGTTCCTAACGTCCAAGAGTCAATTTGCACTTTATTACCTCTGTACAAAGTTCAAATTCAATCATATCTATCAAAACAGTGTGCGTTTTATACTGATAATTTTTACTATAAATTGACAAGTTAGCATCAACAAACTACGGTTGCTATAGTTACGCAATAGCATGAGAATAGAGGTTATAACAAAGAGTTCCTATAATTATTCTCAACACCTTTGGTCACGCCATCACGCGTGAACGACTGGACCGATTTCAATTTACTCTATGTTTATCCCAAAGTCTACCCGTGCGAAGCCGGGACGGGCCGCTAGTAGTGAATAAATGTTAACACTGCATATAGGCACATAATCATGTCAAATCAAATACAATTAATACATGGTTAAACAGAAAGAACAGAAAGAAAATCTGCTGTTCCACACATCTTGTCGAGTGTCACCGACATTTTTCTATGGAACTGCTGATTTTTTTTCGCAAATTCCGGTTTGGTCCCATTAAAAGTTGTATAATGATGAGTAATTGAGTACTATGAGCTCTTTTCGGTTTGGCTCTTTTTGTATAACCCTGTATTGATTGTATTTGGTTAAATATGATTATGTGCCATATCTTGCAGTGTTAACGGTTATTTACTATCAGTCAGTGATTTTTTTATTATTACGTTTGTTTTAAAACTGCAATATTGAATACCTGTGCGTAGTACATCCGAAACATTTTAAAACTTTTTACTTGTAAGTTATCACACAGCTCCACAGTTCCTACAGTTCACATTATTAAATGAACTGCACTTTCGTAAAATTTACCTCAAACCTATAAATACTTGACGAAGAAAAGGCGGTCAGCGCTAAAGTTTACGTTTAACTGCCTTATACAAAATTAACTCTTGAGAACTCTCTTTTAAAGTTTATCGCAGTGAAGGAACGGTTTAGTAGAAACATGGTTCGAACAGGCAGCCACTTTTAGACACTTTTAGACACTAGATCAAGCTTTTTGTTGGAGAAAGCTAAGAAATAGCCCTTAAAATTTAGCGTAAAAGAAATAAATGGTACAATCAGTTTCAAGAATTTCATCCGCTTCTAAATATTTTCAAACTAAGTTTTAATGGTCCAAAAGAATGAAAAAATAAAGCTTTTATTACATTTTCATCGGAGTAACACTACCTGTGTTACTCCGATGAAAATGTAATAAAAGCTTTATTTTTTAAATAATAAGAAAAAATAAAGCTTTTATTACATTTTCATCGGAGTAACACAGGTACCTACCAAGTTTCAGTTCAGTCAGGCGTCTGGAAGTGATTCAAAATTCAGTTGCAAGATTTGCCCATACTAACAAGGAATGTATTAAAGCTTATAATAAAACTAAGACAAATTTTTTATAATAATACGAAGTCTACGCAGCGGCCTGTTAAATTAGATTTTAGCCCAGTGGAATTGGACGAAAAACGAACCAAACCCAGGAAAAATTATAAGTAGAATTTTTCCTTCGGAATTCGTTAGAGGGGGTCACTGGGAGTCTACATTTCGTTTTTCGAATTCCCAGTGGTCTTGCATTTTCCGCCATCTTGATTTTAAGGGTGGTTTTTTGTTTTTTAAATAACTCGTTTTTTTTTTATTTTTATTGGTAAGATTATTTTAGTTTTCTACACATTATTTTGGCATAAACATGTTTTAATACTAGCAACACAGTCTACTTTTTTATATGGCCTTGAATATAAAATAGGTACCCATTACTGAAAATTACCACAGGGACTCTGCGAATAATGATCTAAAGACGCAATTTATTGAAAGTAGCTTTGATCATTCAGTCCCAGCAGGACTTTTGGTATAAGTTATTTTGATTAATAAATACTTAGTACAAGAGACTGATACAAAAAAAGTTATATTTCCAAATTACTTAGAGAGTATTGAATTATTATGTGTAACATGCAACCTATTTGCTGTGTTCATACGTTTAGCAATTCGAACGTCATGTGTCATCTGTCCTCTAAGTCTGCTGTCAGCTGTCAAAAAGTGCGTTTCCGCCAATGGTTCCCACCATTTTGAACCATATGATAAATGTCGGCTCAATTCTTTTTTTTTTTTTCGTAACTGCCCGGGTTAAGGTAATTTTTGTATTTTACGAGTATAATTCAAAAGCAGTGACCAGCTGTTGCTAATAGGTCTTCACTCAGTGCCAAATCACATAATTTTGACCAATTAAAACTTGGAAAATACGTAGGTACCTATTTATCCTTATCGTTTCATTTTATTACGTTCAAATAAAGAAGAAAATTCAGCTGTTGAATACCGTTTCAGTAAACGATGTATATATGACCTAGTAAACAACAAAACACATTTCATTTAAGAGATGATTACACTGTAGCGTCCGACTGGTTGCATGGCTCGTGGCTAAATAAACTAATGACGTGAGCCACATATGCGGTAAAATTTTTGTAAGAAAGAGAGAGACAAGTGCTTCTTCTAAATGTCAGAATTTTGAACTCTTAGAATTCATGACCCTGCGCGGCACATAACAGCATATAACAGCACTGCGCTCGTCACCCTGCGATATAATGTTAAATCTTCTATTTGCCCTGAAATTTCACTAGAAACAATGCCCTTTCAACCGGAACACAGTAATGTTTGCACATTACTGCTTGGCGGTGGTATAACTTGCAAAGGTGTGGTACTTCCTCTGGCGGGCTCTGCAAAAGAGCCCTACAATATACACTACACTACAATATTATTATTACCAGCTCCTCGTCTAAGCTCTAAGTATTATTACTATGTATATAGGTATAGTCTGTCTCAGTTATTATGTTATACATTTTTCGGAGTTTGATCACACTCTGGGGAACGATATATCAGACAAGTTAATGAAGAGGTTGCGCTGATTTACTAAGGTAAGGGAAAGTTGAGACAGATAGTTTACCTTTAGTTTAGGTTTGATTAAAAGTTGAAGAAATATGCGTCTATTTTCTAGTACAAAAAAAATAGGAGTAATATAATATTAACAGCGTTTTATCTTTTCAATAAATGAAAAGAGATACCTACCTATTGGATCGGAGAGAAATTCATGTTACTAAACATAAAGTATTAAATTAAAATAATTTAATTAAGCACTTTTTATTTTATTTAATTAAGTAAGTAAGTAGTAAGTAAGTAAATATTTAAGTAAGTAGGTACCATACGTTAAGCCGCTTGTCTAATAAAAAATGTTTTAATGAAGTTCCGCTTATAAAGTTTCTAAAAGTTGAGTGACATCAGTTAATATCGTGCACTACATTTTTGTATTGCGCACAAGTTAAATAACATTTGTCAATCTAAGCAATTGCTAAGCAACGTTTTTAAGTAAAGCTTAATGTGTTAAGTTTTATTTATGCCATAGGTGGCAGACAAGCAAACGGGCCGCCTGGTAGTAAGCGATCACCGTCGCCTATACATAACTGTAACACTGAAGGCGTCACAGATACCTACGCTGCCGACCTTTTAAGACTCTATACTGAGAAAAATGGCAATCAAAATTTCGATGAATTCACCTTTAGTAGGTACATACTGACTGACAATCACCAAAAAGTACGATGATTAGCACCAGATTTTACGGTGACAATTATCATTATAATATATGGTTGTCACCGTAAAAACTAGTACTAGCACCAGTTTTTAGGGTGAGAACCATATTATTATGATAGTTGTCACCTTAAAAACTGGTGCTAATCATCGTACTTTTTGGTGATTGTCAGTTTGCTCCGTACTTTAGGTTAAATTTTTCTCAGTGTATTAACAGCCCTTTTGAAGAACCCAGTGTTGTAGTTACTCAGGAATACAGGTGGCTCGTTCCACATTTCAAGTAATCCAAGTCATTTTATATCAAGAACCGATCAGCAAGGGGCAATATTATTTTGGTCGGCATAAGCAGAGTAGAACCGCCATCACGCTCCACTGAACTCTATCGATCTCGGGGTATTTTTAAACGGCCTCTCACTTGTTGTGGTCAATAAACTGCGCTGGGACAGAGATCCATAATTAACTTAATTTACTTCATTAAGCTGGTTTCATCAATCGCTGGATGAAACGCGACTTGGCAGTTTTTCTCGGCTGCTGAGGTAAGTGAATTTTTTTAGGTGAGCTGTTTGCATGTCTTTATGTTACAGCTTGATCGGTTTTCGATTACGATGTGCCGTTTTTGTTTTTACTGTCTCTTTTATACTTTAGGCACAATTATAACTATAGTTCATAGTAATACAAGACTAGCTGCGACCGCAATTTCGTTCGCTTTTGACGATTCCACCGTATTTAGGCAAACAAAACTAAGTTATTCAAATCGGTCGAGCCATTTTTTTGTGAGAGTAACTTACGGTGATTTTTAAATGTAAAGAAGAAGGTGGAAGATATATCCAGCGATGCTTACAATGAATGTCTAAGAGACTTTTTAAGATAGTCCTTTTTAGTTCTTCTAAACGACACCACCAACTTACAGTGGCACTGTAACTGTTTTCACAATATACGATCTAGGGTAAGGTGGTATAGGAGTACGCACTTAAGCTTCAAAGCGATGAAAAAGAAAATCAAATACATTGTACAAATCAGTTTTTGTTTTAATTGAAAGAAAATGTTATTGTCTAATTAAATTATGAGTGAGAATTAAAAATCTTAATAATATTTTGAATAACAAACTAAAAACTACTTAAAGGGATTTGCGAACTCTTACACATACGGTCGTTTAAGAATACGCACGGGTGTTGATAAGAGTACGCAAACATCAGTCGATATATAAATCACAAATAAAGTTGCCCACATTTATGTAAGCGGTGCATTTCTCATGCCACCAAGCTTTACACGTACAACACTCGATCCAGTCCTCACAAATAGGTTCTTCGTATACTTCTTCACATCCTCCACACTTCCAAATCTAATCCAAATCTAATAAATAAAATAAATCTACTTCATAATACATGCCATCTATTTTTTTTATGTATTTGCACAACTCTTGCTCCATTTCTGGTGTAAAAGTAGTATCGTATCTCCCCAGAGATGTAGCTGGTGTGGATCTCTTTAGCCTCTTACGAAGAGTGGCTTCATTTATTTCCAATGAACGTGCAAGATTCACCGTCATTAACTCGCTGCCTTGCATTTTCAAGGTCCGAAAGTGACCATAGACTTCGCTCAGTAGTCCGTTTCCTTCGGGACATACTGAAAGAAAATAAAAAACATAATTTTTAACAACAGTCGTACAAGAGTACGCGCGTACTGCTATACACCTAAGCGTTTCGAATTCTTATCCGACGTGCACATTTTAATCAAATGTGACAGGTTCTGCCATCTATTGGTGAATAGCGAAAACACTTTCGTTTCGACCAAATACCTTGATAAACCGGCGTGCGAAATCATAGATTGTTTTTTCTTTTCTGTTATTGTATTTATTAATTGTAATGCTTTGAAAATGTCAAAAATAATTAACGAATTGCAAGAAAACATTCAAACTTACCTGGCTTCTCCAATTTATTGCACTTTTCAATATTTTTTGGACACAAACACCTACGCTGACTGCCGGTCTAAACACAACTGAAGTTAGCTTCAACTAGCAAACCGCTTCGTCACTAGCTTCACTGCGTACTCTTATCGCCCGCGTACTCCTATACCACTCTACCCTACTCACTTAGTTAAGTATTAATAACTTCCCTACCATGGTAGAGAGATATATTTATATCTGACTAGCTGACCCCACAAACGTTGTCCTGTCTTAACTATGTCTTAATTTTTCAATGTTTCGCTCAATTATTTTAATTTTTTCTTTCATAAGAATTTTCTCCTGACAATAATTAACAAAACAAAAGAAGAATTAGCGAAATTGTTCCATCCTTTCACGCGTGATGCAATGACCAAGGGAAATAGATATTTATTTTTACAAATAAAGATATCTCCTTCCGTGTAATGTTTGTAATAATGTCGTACTAAGAGCTCTACTAGGTACCTATATAAACTTCAGTAGTTAACCCGCGCAAGGCAGCTGCGGAATATTTAATGGGAAGGTGTGATGGAGCATAACAAACATAGCTTTAAACGTATAATCACTACTAGTACCTACTGTTATTTAATCTGTGGTTTAACGCCGATCTCAGCTAACTTTATCAAAGAGTATCTGTAGGGTGTGGCGTAATGAATGGATAATATTATATCTACATACAAAGGACACCATGATAGTCTAGGAAATGAAAAATTGTGCCAAATAAAAAGGTGACACTATTCGAATTATTGACTTTTAGAAATTGTAACAAAATCACACCCTGAGCTATCTTATCAAGGTAGCAAATAATTTTTCGAAAATAAGTTAAAGATTTGTCTCATATTGTTCTTTTTTGATAGTAGTCTGGGATAGATACATATTTATAAGTATTGACATATAAGAATCAGAGTCTTAAATTACTGACCGGCAACGTACAGCCTCAATCATTGTACGTAGGCTTGAAATCCGGAAGGTATATTTGTTTCGATGTGTGCTACAAAGAAACGATTTTAGTATTTCAACCAAGTAAATACAAAGTAAAAACATAAAAGTGAGTAAAAAGTTATAAGTTTTGAACTTATAACTTTTTGAAATCTTAATTAAAAAAAATTGCAACATTTTAAATTAAAATCTTCAAACTTTTCCTGGAAATCATAATTCGTATGATTTCCAGGAAAACTTTTACTATTTCTGAGAAGTTTTTCGAAGATCTTTCGTTCTTTTCTTTGTTCCATTTTCTCATTAAAAACGCCGCAGCGTGTTTAATAGGAAGATAGTTGCTCTCAGAACTTTCTTTGACTTTTCTTCCTTTAGCACAAAGCGCAAACTGTGCGTTAACATTCTTGAGCTTGCAACTCTAGTCTGTCGTTGCGACTTTGTAACTCGACACCTTGGGTTATATACCTACCTATACTGAACCTGTCTAAAACTTAATCGCTCTTGAAATTCTCCGCCTTGTTTTTGCATGGCCTTGTCGGCCTGTTTAGCTCAGCGGTAGTGTATCCGCCTTATAAGCCAGATGTCCCGGGTTTGATTCCCGGCCGGGCAGATGTTTGAATGATGAATTTAAATATCTGGTCTGGGTGTTAGTTGTCCTTGTCTCTGTGTGTGTTCCATGGCATCCCCGACACAAGATTTATTCCAAATGAGTGTGAAACGTTTAAACGCTTGTTTATGGAACATTTCACGGCAGCGAAGAGTTGTCAAAGTATTTAAGCAACAATTAAATTAAAAATTACACTGAGAAAAATGGCCATCTTAATTCCGCTTTAAATATGATGAATTCACTTAAAGTACGGAGCATACTGATATTACCAAAAAGTACGATGATTAGCCCCAGTTTTTACGGTGACAACTATCATAATAATAATTATGGTACAATATAGTTGTCCCCTTAAAAACTGGTGCTAATCATCGCACTTTTTGGTAATATAGTATGCTCTATACTTTAACTGAATTCGTCATATTAAAGCGGAATTAAGATGGCCATTTCTCTGCGTATATAAGATCGCAGGTGTTAATAACAAATACCTAATGTTAATTTTCAACGGCTGAACAGATTTTAAAGAATCGTAGCGAAAACACTCTCGATTAAGTCGCCTTTCACGAAAAAATAAAATCAAATTGGTATAACCGTTTAGAAGCTACGATGTCCCTAAAACACGTCTTAAACTTAAGTAACAAACATCTAAACATACAAACTTTCACGTTTATAATATTAGTAGGATTGGCCACGTCGTTTTATGGTTGATTAACCAAAAACTCGTACGAAGCGCTTCGATCCCACTTTTATTGTGCGTACTGCTAGAGAGTGGAACGTTCTGCCCGAGTGGGTATTTCCCGGTAGCTATAATCTGAGTGTCGTCAAGACGCTAGTGAATCCGTTTCTTCCAGGCGCGCGTGCTCCATCGTAGACCGCATCATTGCTTACCATCAGGCGAGATGGCGGTCAAACGGAAGCCTACCATACGATAACATCGCAGCAATAAAACGCATAGTTTGCGCTGACACTTAGGTACTCGGGCTCTATTTTACTTTACTAATTACTTATCAAGTTAGCTTCTAAAGGAACACCAAAGCGTCGCGGATTGAAACTTCAAGTTTAGTTAAAATAAACGGAGTTTATTGAGAATCCTTTCTTAAACGTAATGTTTTGTGTTTGATTTACCATCTGTAATAATTTAGTAATCTACGAGTATATACGGTTTGGGCTATTTACTATCATGATATCGAACAAAAATGTACAAAAATGAAGTAATAAGCCTCCACAAACAATAATATGTATATTGTATATAGGTAATTTGTTAATAGATCATATTTCTTCTCGCGAAAATAGTACTAGTAATGCAAATTAGTTTATCATCAATGATTGGCAATTCCTAGCGCAGCAAGGTCAATCGCAAGCTCCTTTCCTATATTTTAAACAATAGATTTTTTTATTCAATTACGGGTGGTCCCAGTCGCGGGAAAAATAATTAAAACCAAATGAATTCCGCAACTGTGACCGCACTCCTGTTATTTGCGGTCCCAGTCACCGAAACCCTCCTATATTTATCTCATCTATCGACCAATGCAGTGAATTGTATGTAAAAGATAATAATTTATCTGCATGCACCAGAGTACACACCACAGATAATAAGTTAATTTTAAAAATATTTTTAAATACAAGCTTTTATTGCATTGTCATCAAAGTTACACACGTATACCAAATTTCAGCTCAATGGGACATCGGAAAGTGGTTCAAAATTGAGTTGCAAGATTCCACCCGAACTAACATACATACATACATTGCAAGTTAAATAATAGCTTTTAAAAAGGTGTTGCTTATGAGTGTTTCATTCGTAAAACTAGCTCTGCGCCTCGGTTTTACACGCACGTGATGATGATAGTGCAAAGTCGCCTATATCCTTTTCTGTACCCCTGACAACGTGTACACAAAATTTGATGACGCTCTGTTGAGAAGTGAGGTATTAAAGCGTTGTTTTCTTATACAATCCAGTGACGTAAAAAGCAAATTGCTCGTCTGATGTTATGGTTTATTCCGAACATGACCCGAAAACTTTACCTGTCGCGAGTTAGGTTAGGAACTTGAAAAAATAATCAATTTTCTTCCGAATGTAACCCTCTTCGCGGTCACGTTTACCCATAGGAGTATGCGCCACCCAAATTGTGAAAAATCATATAAAATCTTGAACAATCAAACTCACCGAGGAAACCCTACCTACGTCCGGAGAAGAAATTCAATGGCGTATGTGAATCCAACCCGCACTTCTCCAGCGTGGCGGAATACGGCCTAATCACCCTTGGAGGGTAGACCTGTATCCCAGCATTGGGGGGAATTAATGTACAATATGATGATATGAAACTCACTTTAACGTTTATAATATTAGTAGGATTATTGCTTTAACTATCAGTAGCTTAATTTAATTGAGATGAAAATAGACATCGATTTGGCCCCCTACTTAATTGCTGCCCGAGGCGGCCCGGTTTGCTGGAAGCTACAATTAACTTTTGTACGTTTTTTGTAGCCAGTTTGTTACCATAGCTGTTTCAATTAAAGAAATTAAAATAATATTATTCAACTTGAAAAACTTGAAACAATGATTAACTGTACAGGCTTTATGAATAAAGGCCCCTAGTTCTAGATTTAAACAAAAGAAGAAACCAGAAAAGTCAAGTACTTTTAATTCAGGAAATATTTCGGCATACCCGGATTCTCAACGAAATCTACAAGACACTACTTACCTAATTCACATTGAAATATCTTAAACCTCATTAAAAATGAACGTTTGAGTCGCAACAAACCAACGCGCGGCGCGGCGCCTGCAGCAAAACAGTTGCAATGAAACTGCCAAATAGTTTGTCGACAAAGTTTTAAGTAATTCTGACACCGCAGGTGCTACTGGAACTGAAGTGGGGCCAGATGGGAATACTCGCTCATATAATTTTGAGATACTTGAAATGTACCTACTAACGCGGCTTTTAGTAGGATAAGTGGGATGTGCCAAACACAAACGTAAGCGGGCGGGCTACGTAAGCGGAATGCACTAGGACCAGCAAAATTTTAGGGCAAATATGTATATGACTTTTATTGTGCAATATAGCTTTTATACAGCTTTTTTTATTTATTTATTTTTTGCTTTTTTGTGCTCTATTTATATATCGCCAGATTTGTGGAATACTCTGCCTGAGTGATTTGTTCCCCTGTAGATAAAATCTGTGTGTCTTCAAGTGGAAAGTGAATCGGTTTCTTTTAGTCAAGCGTGCTCCATCGTAGACCACATTATTGCTTACGCTTACCATCAGACGAGATTGCAGTCAAACGCAAGCCTTTTTTATGTAATTGAGTGACGAGACGAGCAAATCGCTCGCCTGATGTTAAACGTCACGTTTGCCCGTAACATGTCTGCGCCACCCAGAATTTTGAACTCGCAGAATTCAAGACACTGCGCTCTTCACCCTTAGATATAAGTTGTTTAATCTCCCATTTGCCCTGTAATTTCATTGGAAACAATGCCCTTCCAACCGGAACACAGCGGAACACACCGGTTCTACTTTTTTAAAGCAAATTAAAAAAAAGTAGAACCAAATTCACTCATCACGTTGCATGTTCTACTATTGTAAATAGGTATTTCTCGTCTTGCTATGCTATCTCGGTCTATAGTCTACTAACTTTGCTGGCGCAGTGACCCAAATTGTGTCTGCCTTCGACACTAAGAGACTATCCGTCTCTATCTCTACAAGTTCATGCCAGGCATCGACTTGATCCCAGAGGTCTTTAGCCACTTCATCCCTCCATCTGTATTTGGCAAAGTTCGCATACGATTGTGACAGTTATCATTGATTTTCGTAGCTAGACGACAATGCACTGAAAACGCACTAGGTACGAGTATCTAGTTAGTCCCAACTTAAAAATAAATTATGCAAATTATGCATTGTCATCGGAGTTACACAGGTGTCCCTTTCATTTGATCCACACAACGCCCTACATTGAAAGTAAATAAAATCTTGGTAAAATTATCATGACAGTAAGAGTGACTGAGATTATCTCGAACGGCTCAGAAAACCCCTGCGAGCAGACTATCATTTTAAAAGCTTTTATTTAACTTGCAATAAATTGGGTATCTAACTATGTAACTGTGTTTGTGCGGGTGAAATCTTGCAACTCAATTTTGAACTATTGTTTGTAAATCTGATGACAATGCAATAAAAGCTTGTTTTTAAATATTTTTAGAGTTAACTTATTTCGATCATTTCAAGAAAAGTCAAAAATCTCGCCGTTTCTCAAAACGTTCCACAAGTCGCAAATCTCTCTCGTGTCCTATTTTTGTTGCTAACAGAACGGAACACGAGCGTCCATTATCTCTAATATTTCCGCTCCTGTCCTATTACAAGTAATTGGGCGAACCGATTGATCGATTCGCGATCGCAACTCGAGTAGCACTCACTCGAGACCGATTGTTAGTTTAGGCTGTCTGGCCCCACTATTACCTTCGTTTAAGAGCTTACTTATCTCTAATCTGTACTTATTGAAAGGAGGCCTATCGTTCGATAATTCTTTAAAATAATAGATAGATTGTTGACCTATTTTGCTGTAAGACAAACGTTATGCTCACTTTATCTTGGTCACCTTTTGGTCACGTTTTACACTCATAAGGATAAATCTAGGATAAATCCTGTGTCGGGGATGCCATGGAACACACACAAAGACAAGGACAACTAACACCCAGACCCAGAACAGATATTTAAATTCATCATTCAAACATCTGCCTGGCCGGGAATCGAACCCGGGGCTTCTGGCTTGTAAGGCGGATATGTTACCACTAAGCCAAACAGGTCGTCAAGTATAAACCTCACGTTTTAAATGAGGGACCAAAAATATGAATTGTTTCCGAAAAGTACCTATACACTTACTAACATAACAAATTCATTGCAATCTCTAAGTTAGGCCAAAAACTGTGTTTTGGGTACCTACTAATCAATGTAGATACCTACTTGTTTACAATGCCATCATGAATTCTATCGAAAATACAAAGCGAGTATTTAATAGATAGATGGGCTGGCAATATCTATAGGAGAACCGACCACCGTTGGGGTAGACGGGTTCTAGAGTGGAGACCACGGATCGGCAAACGTGGAGTAGGGCGCCCTGCGGCCAGGTGGAGCGACGACCTGCGTAAGGCGGCTGGTAGCAAGTGGATGCGTGAGGCAGAAGATCGTGCCTTGTGGCGTTCGTTAGGAGAGGCCTATGTCCAGCAGTGGACAAACATTAGATAGGTGGTTATGTAAGCACCGTTTTAAGATATGGACTTTTAATATGGGGAAACTCAGTAGAGTTCAATCGAGCCTTTATAGTACAAAAGAGATGCATCCGTGCTATATGCTGTGCCAATCCTCTAGATTCTTGTCAGCCGCTTTTTAAAGAATTAAAGGTCCTTACGCTTCCATCTATGTATATTTTCGAAATATGTACTTATGTAAAAAAACACCCTGAACACTTTAAGAAAATTAAAGACAATTGTAGTCATTACTCTAGATATCCTAACCGATTACTATTACCCCAATGTAACAATGTTCTCTTTCACAGAAACTGCTATGTAATGGCTATAAAAATGTATAATCATATTCCAGAAACATTTAAAGAACTGTCATACTTTAGATTTCGGAAACTAGTCTTTAAATGGCTGCTGCAATATAATTTTTACTCCGCTATAGAATTTTTTGAATTAAAATGCTAAATGCTAGGCAATTTTTATTGAAACACTTTGTGAAGTGTGTCAAAGCTCCTAACCTAATATTATAGAAATTATTCTTGTTATTAGTTATTGTACGTCCACAATGGATATATTACTATTGAGACTTTATTTTATTAAGACCTTTATGTACCTACACAGTTTTATGCAACAAATATTCTATTCTATTCTATTCTAGGCTGATGATGATGATTCAATAGATAAATGTAATGAGAACTACATTTGTTTGTACATTTTTCTATCGAATATTCACGACGCATTCTGCAACAGAATTCATACTACGCCTACTGCACTCGCATCAATATGAAGGTGTACGATATACCTACCTAGTTGCAAGCGCCATCTAGACTAATAGCAAAGCAAACCTCGTGCATTTAAAAAAATGTGTTCCGAGCTGCAAATATTTGTCCAATTTACATTCCATTACCCGGCGACTCGCAGTTTAAATAATTTCTCTCAGGCCCGCCACAAGATGTCTTTGTAGTGTGGGAGGTGGAGGCTGAGATTTTAAACTTTCCTTGCACAAGGACAACGTTATGCTAGCTAGATTTAACACACGCAACAACTTCATTATTTTAGAATAGAAAATGAATAAAATTAAAACAAACTACCATTTACTCGTTTACATAAAAATGTCGAAAAGGTACGTAGAAGTAAAAAAATCAGCGTTCTATTGCGTTGTATTTTTTTTATTAATTTTGCTCCGATTACAAGAGATATTATGTAGGTACCGACTTTATGAAATAGTTGAATTTGTTTTAATTTTAACCGTAAGACTGTACCTTCTTTCTGTACGGGACAAGCTCCGACTTTTCGTCGGAATAGTCACCGGACATTGCCCATTAAACAAACACCTATTTACTATAGGTGTCACAGATAGCCCCCTGTGCAGAGGATGCATGGAGGCAGAAGAAACGGCCAAGAACGTGCTCATGGAGTGCGAAAGCGTGGCGTCCCAGAGAGCGAATTTCCTGGGAACACCGGGAACCCTGCGGGAGGCCTGCAGCGTGACACGCAAGCTGCTGGACTTCCTGGAGGACATCGGGTGGCTGGAGTAGCTGCCGTCACCCGCTCACGCAAAAAGGGCCGATTTACGGCCTAGTTGCGGAAAAGAGCCCGCTCACCAAGTACCAAGTACCAAGTAAGTACCTTCTATTTGAATAAATTATTTTAAAAATCTTTACTGCAGTAAGTAGTTGGATTAATTTAAGTTTTTTTTACTTTTGAACTTGATTAAAGTAGGTATAAAAATACTGTGAGCAAAACAGAACATCCATGCGAGTAGGCAGTCCGCAGGAATCCACAGGTGGCGGGAAAATGTTGTCCCGTTTTACCTACGCAAGAAACGTATAAATCTTGGCCTACCGGCTCTTTTCCTACAAAGATTGCCGTCGGTTTGAGAGCTGGATGGGTGTTTTTTCACTCTGCTCGACGCTGAGGTGAAGATTAATCGTGTATGCCTCGATTTAGTTCCGCCGTGATGAGGCTAGGTGTTTGGAACATTTATTTAAACTTTATAACTCGGCACTTTTAAACGATAAGCGCAGTGTGTATTATATTTATTTTATAACTAATAATGGGCCCAAGTTTGAAGGCTTTGTTGACAGATCAAATTTTTCTTAAATTATTGATTTCCTTGTTTAATAGATTCCAATGACATAGACAGATATAATTTTAGTTAGTTTAGGTCCCTATATCCAGGTCATATAACATATTCAATTGTCTAAAACCTACAATTTTTTCTAATTTTAATAAGAGGAACAGTTACCAAGATGTTATCTAATTCGCAAGGATGCTCCAGTCCAGACGCTGTAATGCAGTCAATATTTAGACCAGCGACCCTAACTTACTGAGTTCTCTGAAATTTGATTCTGGCCTAATGAAATTTGATATTGGCCAATCTGGCCCTTCTCATCCCTGAGGTGAGATGACGTCATTCCAGCCTCCAATTTCATGATTTTGAAGCCGGAAATTAACTAAATTGTGTGTCTCGTAAATAAAAATGAACGACTATTTTTGATGATAAACCTGCAAGAAGTTCGATCTTCAAAACTTGAGGATTAGCTGATAGGGCTGCGGTTAAAATTTTACCATAACCACCAAACAAATAATTCCATAACGGAAAATTTTGGGGTGTAAACTAGCCAAGTTGCAATTAAATCGAAACGATATAAAAAAAACTAGGACAATGATTGTATTGAAATTACATTTCTATAATCTACTAGCTGACCCGGCAAACGTTGTTTTGCCATATATATAAATTGTTTCTAGTGACTATTAAAAAATAGGGGTTGGTGATAGAAGGGTGAAAATTTAGGGTTGTATGTAATTTTTAATACCACATACTCGTAAGCCACATTATAAAAAAATTAAAATTTTGTCCAAAAAATAAAAATAAATGTTAAGGGGTGGACAACCCTTAACATCACTTAGGGGTATGAAAAATAGATAGTAGCCGATTCTCAAACCTATTGAATATGCATATAAAATTTCGTAAAAATCGGTCAAGCCGTTTCGGAGGAGAATGGTAACTAACATTGTGACACGAGAATTTTATATATATAAGATTTATAGGTTCTATATTCTATGACAGAAATGTTATTCCTATACATTGTTTTAGTTTACTATAGCGTTTGGATTATAGAAATGAACTTGGCAAATTGGGGCCGAAATTAGCTGCACCTGACAGGGTCCGTTGTAACTTATTTTCGTTATTAAATTACATTGTGTAAGACCTTTTTCACTGTAACAGTTGAGCAAATAAAACAATCTGAATCTAAATCTCAACATAAATAGAGTACGAATCGGACGTTGTTTTTTTGCAAATGTTTGTAATATATATTTCAATAAATTTTATTTAGCTTTGATAAGGACTGAGATACAAAGTATTTTAAATTAAAAACAAACTTTAATTACATACATAAAAACTATTTGTTTCAGTCCTCGGTGTTACACAGATAATGCCAATTTTGAGCTCAATCCAACATCGGAAGTTGCCTCACAATTCAGTTACACGAATTGACCTAAATAAACTGATATACTCGTAGATTGCTAGTTAATAGCTCGTTGAAGTTGTTTTCAATTTTAGGAATAATTTGATCGGTGGTCAACGTAGCTGGTGCACCAGCTAGCATTTTCACAGTAGATTACTTTATTCTATATTATATTGATATAGTGATGATGTGTTGATAAAAAAAAAGTTTATTTGAACAGAGAGATTTTAACGAGATATATATATAGAGATGGGGAGATTTTTTTAGAAAGTTAAATAGGTAAGTACATGTTGAATCTTGTAAATAATAGGTAGGTACTGAAAATGCATTTCTTCACAAACGAATTTATCTCCTCCAATATTTTTCATCTCAACAAATGAAATTATTGGGTAAAGTGAAAAGCCATAAATATTGTGAAACTAAAACCAGTGAGACTCTTAATTTGATTAATTTTAAGTCTTCAGAAAAATAGTTTAAAATAGTTTTTGTTTTATTGTAATACAATGAAACCACGAAAGTTTAGTTCAGATTTTTCTATTCGCTGACGAACAAAATATTTACCAAATATAATTTCGTTCAGAACCTAAATAATATCTTAAGTTCTAAAGCGTATTTTTTTGTTCGGGTGTTTGGTGTTGCAATCATGCAACAATGCCTGTGCGGTTTTTAATTTCAATTTAGGGTCAAGATTTTTCTACCTCGGAAAAATCAACGTTTCCTGTAGGATAACGGGTGAAATCGTGAAGCGCATATAGTGGCATGCCCACCCACCTGATGGTAAGTGGCTACCGCCGTTTATAGTTACTCGTATTTAAAATATCCAAATCATCAACAGTCTAGTGCGTCACCTACCTTTCAGGATTCCATTCACCTTTCGTTTGCTTACCTCAGCTAAGGAATTAGCATTGCTATTCAACGAGGTACCGTCGCCAGCATTTGGGTATTTTACCCACAGATAGCGACTTGAGCTCTGTTTTTATCTGTACCTACTTAACGTTTTATGTTATTATGAAATAAATACAGAATTCAAACATAAAATTAAATGTAAGTTTGTTTGATTTTGATTAAGGTCATAATTATGATAATTACTTGATATTATTTAGTGGTCGAGATCATGCGAACGTTTTCGATCCATCGAATTTCAAAACCATTTATGCGTCCGTGGATACTATAGTATCTTTGGTGTGCAAGCACCGTGGTTTAAGTTTTTGGTAAATAGTGTAGATTTCATATTTAGTTTTACTTTAAATTTTCGAAAAAGCGTTTTTAGATTATTAGCTATGAAATTTACTTTACTAATAAAACAATAAAAGGTCAATATTTGTAAAAACAGCTTTATAGTTCTGGTTCTGGCGCCCGGCGCTCACAAAGGGCTTTACTTATAAAGTTTTCATTAAGTTAAGTGACATTGCTTAGTACTAGTGCTACATTTTTGTATTGCACAAAAATTAAATGACATTTGTCAAAATTAGCTACTGCTAAGCATCGTTTATAAGGCCCTTAGTGTAAGTATCCATTTCAAAATTTTGTATGAAATTTGGCTCTCACCTATCGATCGATCGGGTTCGATTTCTCGGCTGGGAAGATGTTTCATCAAATTTAAATATCTGCTCTGGGTCTGGGTGTTAGTTGGCCTTTTCTTTGTGTGTTCCATGGCATCCCCGACACAGGCTATCCTAGGGGAGCTATGAGTGTGAAACGTTACACTGAGAAAAAAGTCCATCTAAATTCCGCTAAAAGAATGAGGAATTCACTGCACTTCACACCATTCATTAAAATTGCAATGAATTCACTTAAAGTACGGAGCATACTGATATCACCAAAAAGTACGATGATTGGTAGGTACCACTTTTTACGGTGACAACTATTATGATATATGGTTGTCCCCGTAAAAGCTAGTAGGTACTAGCACTAGTTTTTAGGGTGACAATCATATATTATGATGGATTTTTCTCAGTGTCGTTACGTTATCTAAAATATTCCTGCTCTACCCCCAGAAGTCCGAAGTAGAATAAAGCCCCCGATTAGTTCTAAATTCATGTAGCGCACCACACGCCACACGGGCCACAAATTAGGGCCTTGACCCACATTCGGCGCTGTTGCTAACATCGTCATCTACAGACCGTAAGGCGACAAAAAGTCACTCGTAACGCTGGGTTCACACTGGACTACATTTTGCGTATGTTTTTTTATTTATTCTTTTTGAAAAAGATAAAATGTAAAATGAAGAGATTCATGAAAAAAAAATTACAGACATTTGTATTTCTGACGACCGGTTTGGCTCAGCGGTAGTATATCCGTCTTATAAGCCAGAGGTCCCGGGTTCGATTCCCGGCCGGGCAGATATTTGAATGATGAATTTAAATATGTATCTGTTCTGGGTTTGGGTGTTAGTTGTTCTTGTCTTTGTGTGTGTTTAATGGCATTCCGACACAGCCAATCCTAGTCCGGAGCTATGAGTGTAAGACGTTGTGTGTATTTGTATGTAATTAGCACGTTAAGGGATTTTACACATGATGCTACTGCTCAAACTTAACCACTGTTTAAAATTCTCCGTCGGTTTTTGTGAAAAATTTCACGCCGGAAGTTGTCAGAGCATTTAAACCAGTAGCGATTTAATTAAAGGGCCGGTTTTATTAATTGCTGGACTGATCAGTCGTCGGTTGCTTACATCATAGATCGATTACGAACCTACCGAAAGTACTGAACCAGCAGTTCATTGTGACCACACAAAACTAGTTTATCTAAAAGCGGACCACGTCCCGTCCCGGGGGAAGCCGGACATTATTCCTCACACTCCTAAATTGGCCATTTACAAAGGATGCTATTTAATTGAACATCAAAAACTTTATTTTACTACTTACATAATATATATCCTTACAAATATATCAATATTTAAAAAAATCTTGAACAAATAGCTTTTGGGAATATGTCATATTAAAAAAAAATCCAAACAATTGATAAAGTTCTCATATTTCTTAAATGACTTGACTTATTCTCATCAAATATAGTTAAAAACTACTACAATGAAACCTACTTTCAAATAAAAAAATGCAAAACACAGACAGACCTCATGGAAACACTATAAGGCCACCTAGTATGTTACAGATCCCTGAAAACACATACTCCCACTGAGGAGATAAACCAATAAGTTATTTACAAAAAGAGCTACTAAGTTAGTCTCGTTAACACAAGCGACGTTGGGGTCGAAGTTGAACCAGGCTGATTTAGAAGATATCTATTCACTCTGACCTTGAAAAGATCTAGATTATATCTTTAAGGAAATAAGGAAAACAGAAGTCTGTTATACTAATGTACCGGACTTGTAAAGTAGCATTTAGTCACATTTTGAAGCGCGTCAATCACATTTCTGCTGGACAACTAAATATTTCCCATTTACAACTCCGGGACATGCCATGAGCCGGACATTTTGATGTCGCGATAATTGGGGCAGTTACCCTTTGATTATGTCGTTAGGGTTTTGAGGTTTTTGTCGTTACTTTGTAGTGGGTAATAATTTATTGTTCAATTAAAAGTTGGCTGTATTTTGTAAGCTTTTTGCACTAAAACGGGTTGTTTTGCTCTAGCGGGCCTTGACATAAAATGCAAACCAAAATGTAATTTTGAGATAAGTCATCATCATCATCATCAACCTTTTTCCACCCACTGCTGAGTATTATAATGTTGAAAAGAAATGTCATGTAGCGGCGTTTGTGCTATTTTTATCTTAGGACCTATGACAGATAGGAACACGTTTGTTAGACAGGTAGATAGAGAATTTTAAACTCTATCCTATCATGTTTAAAAGTAAAAATCGACCCCCTGTGGCTTAACGGCATTATAGTTAGTGGACGGCAGTATAGGTCTCCTCTTAGCATGCCATCCTTTTCAGTCCTGTGCCAGTCTCATCCACTGCCTTTCTGCTGTCCTCACAGGTAAGTTTTAGATAAGTACTCCAGCATTATTATTATGAAATATATTATTAGCTGCACACCGCGGTCTTACCCGCTATACTGCAGGACCCAAAAAAAAAAGAAAAAAAAGTTCTCTAAAAAAGGATTTATGTATCTACGAGTATCTATCTAACTCGGGTAACTCTACGTTAGTTAGTGGTGTTTTTTTAAAACACAGTTCGTATTTGTTATTTGTTTTATTTCAGAGTTAGTCCGACTCACACCAGAATTTCCAGAAGCTTGGCATGAATTTCTGTCGAAAAATATAAAGCGAGTTTTCAATAATAAATGTACAAAAGACTGCACCATCAATATAGGATGTAAAATTGAATACCAACGAAATATTTGTTTTTTTAGACAGCATCGATCGTACCTGAATGGGATCTGCATTTCTTGGTACTTTTTTCTATTGAATACCCGCTACGCATTTTTCGACAGAAATTCATACTACATATTAATAAATAATACTTTGAAAAGGTAAAGTTTCTAAGTTGATAATTATGTTTGTAAAATTTTTTCACTAATAAAATACTATATAATATAATTTAACTAATATAAAAACTACGCTACTCTTGAGTACTACATGCAGTTTATAATTTCAAACCTGTAAGACCAAGCAGCACCTAGCCCGAACTCTTGGGCATCAGCTTCTTCTTCTTCTTTCTCTTCTTCTTAGGATGCCTCTTCAACTAGTGAAGGTTGGCAGTCAGCTCTGTATATTTGGTTTTGTCTACGGTAAGGCGAAAGAGTTCGGCGGCACTCGTAATACAAACCATTCTCTTATGTTAAGCAACGAAGATTAGATCGGCATCTGTTAGTGATACGTCCTACTTCTTACTTTATTATAAACTAGCTACGCCCAGCGGTTTCACTCGCTGTTTTTTTTACTTTTAAACCTTCCCTGTATTAGAGCAAACAAAACAAAAAAAAAAACCAACAAAACAGACCAAAAAGATCGGACCAATTTCTGAACACACCTTTAAATATTTGACAACCATGTGACACTATTTTTTATTTCTAAATAGACAAAAGAGATCGGACATTCCGAATTTCCCGTACCGAACATCAAATGTTTCACAGTTTGTATTGGAAATAAAATTGTCGATTTTAGTATTTTTCTTTACTTATTATTCATGTTTCCGTTTAAACCTTCCCTGAACTTTTACAAATATATCAAGATCAAAATTAGCGAAATCGGTCCAGCCGTTCCAGAGTTTTAGCGAGACTAACGAACAGCGATTCATTTTTGTGAAAGTTTGTATGTTTGTTACTCAATCAGACGAAAGTAGCTTATACCCTGGATTAACATATAGGTAAGCTTCTATTTATCCCGGAAAACGCGGGTGAAACCGCGGGGCGCACTGAGGCGCAGTGAGTAATAAAACACATAATACAACTGTTTTTAAATGTACCTATTTCTAGTGTATTGTTGAAGTCGGAAATACATTAGAAATACATTTGAAAACAGTTTTTCAAACATGAACTTCCGCGAAGTGCGATTCAGTTGAGTCATAAAACGTTATCGGAAACCTTCTACTGAAATACCAAGTTCATTGATCCTCTGCATATTGAGCAGAAGTTACTAAAACAACATTAATACGAATTTCATCTCATATTTTTATCCAGGCTGTCATCGAGCGTAGAAATATATCAAAGTGAGCTCGCCGCGTTATTTATGGGGGTGACGTAAAATAAATATCCACAAATAAGGCCGTTTTCACAAATCATCGTCTAATGCTTTCAAACGCACGCGCGAGTTCAAGTTACAAGCGGGGTGGTGGGAAGAATATTTTAAGTGTATAATAGTGTAAGACTTATGCATGAATGTTTCAAATGGTAGACTTCTTAAAGTATGTATTAGGTACTAGCGGCCCGTCCCGGCTTCGCACGGGTAGACTTTGGGATAAACGTAGAGTAAATTGAAATCGGTCCAGTCGTTCACGCGTGATGGCGTGACCAAAGGTGTTGAGAATAATTATAGGAACTCTTTGTTATAACCTCTATTCTCATGCTATTGCGTAACTATAGCAACCGTAGTTTGTTGATGCTAACTTGTCAATTTATAGTAAAAATTATCAGTATAAAACGCACACTGTTTTGATGGATATCATTGAATTTGAACTTTGTACAGAGGTAATAAAGTGCAAATTGACTCTTGGACGTTAGGAACATACCTACATTGCTTGAACAACAGTGAGTGCTTGCAATTCAATATGAACTTTGTACAATAGCAATAAAGCTCGTTTTACTTAGAAAACGTTTGTATGGGAAAAATAAAAGGGCTGTTTTTAGGGTTTTTCAATATTTCTGAGTGATTTTCTTAATATTTTTTTCCGTAAGAACCTTCTCCTAATAATAACAAATACAACAAAAAAAGAATTAGTGAAATCGGTCCAGCCATTCACGCGTGAGGCCGTGACCAAGGCAAACGGGTTTCATTTTTATATATATAGATATTCAATCATTTTTGATAGATTAGGTGTACTTCTGCATTTATTTCATTTTTTCTTTCTTCTTCTTTTCCAAAAGGTGGGCAATTATCTACGAAAGGGCAGCCCACGAATAACCCTTCTTCTACCTAGGTGCTATGAGTACATGTCGAAGCTACGGGCACGCTCTGTCGCAATCACTAGTGGCCATGACAGCCTATGCTGCTTCTCATGACGACATGTAAGATCTACTGTAACCTGACACATCGTGCAATTCGTGTGTCCTTAACTTAACCGGGGTTATAACGAAAGAGTATGCTAGCAAAGGCTCATAGGCTCATATACTAATCATTCTAAACAAACAACTAACTAACTAACTTTTACTATGGGACAAAGTCTGAAATCGAGAAAAACAAATGGTAATCATTCCGGACAAAATGTATGGAACAGCTGATTTTTTTCTTATAAATCTTAAGATATATAAATTATGTGTCACGTTGTTTGTCCGCTATAGAATCCTAAACTACTTAACCGATTTCAATCAAATTTGCACACCGGGTGCAGTTCGATCTAACTTAGGAGATAGGATAGCTCACATCTCAATTTATAGTAATAAAACATGAAAAATTAGAAAATTTAAAAATACTTAAACCATAATTTAACTTTAGCGCTTTGGACAATGTAAACTTTTTTAATGTAACTTTTGAAAACATTTGACATTTGACATAGAATTGACGCAATGGCTTTTGACGGGACAACGTCTGTCGAGTCAGCTAGTAGGATGTAGAAAACTCAACTCAGTGATCTTAATTTAACTAACGGTGTGGTCAAAGATTCTAAATACAACAGAAATAGTCCGCTGCCGACTACACATTGCATGATGCTAAACTTCATTATAACAAACAGCCATTAGCTAAGCTCCCGTGTCAGCGATTGAAATGTCGACGATTATAGCAAGAGCTGGCTAGCATTATGCATGGTAAGCTGTTCAGCTCAATTCATGCTTTAATTGATTGAATAATCAGAGAACAGTTTAATTTGACGATTTAACATAATTGGACAGATTGAAATTGATTTGCGGAAACTGCGTCGAACATTAACAGAAGCGCTATCAAAGTCAAATGATTCGGCAAAAAACAAATGAAAAATACTGTGGAAAATAACGTGGTTTTGACACTTTTTGTTATAATTAACACGGAAATGGTCACGTAAAAATTAAGCCAGGCGAGACGCAACCACTGAAACTCACCTGATGAAGGTCACCCAATGTGATCGAAATTAGTCGTAGTAAATGACTTAATTTTTACGTGACTATTCCCATGTTATTTTTGACAAAATGAAAAATTGTTTAAACAAGATTTCGTGCTTATATTTGATTGAGCGAATAGAGGTAAGGTCTGTGAGTCTTGGGGAACAAATTCACGTTTGCATGTATGTTTTTACCTATATTATTTGTCTAACGATAACTTGAGAACAATTAATCAGATCTTCGTGAAACTTTGCAGACAAACAGCTCATTTTAATACTATTTTAAAGTTTAAATATAAAATCTGTCGAAGGGTTGTGGAGATAAAACAATTGCAAGGTTCAGTTAGCTTTGATGTACTCAGCGACCGAGCGGAGGGAAGGTCTCAGAGCTTAATGGGACTAATCGGCATATACAGTTTGTGGCGTTAAGAGTGGATCTTTTACCTCTAATCGTTGGATAATCTTGATTTGAGACCGTGACACTTTTACTGTATACAAATTGTCATTTTGTGAGCAGTCGTGATGTCCCAAAGCCTTAGGTAAAGGATTATCCTTTTTATACGCCACAACCTATATGTATGCTGTTTATTACAAGTACAACGATAAGTGGTATACAGTTATCCGATCTTCATGAAATTTTGCTGACGAAAAGCTAGCTCATTTCAATAGAAAAATTAAGTTTGAAAATAAGCAAAATCTATTGAGGGGAGAGTTAAAAGGATCGCGAGGCGCAATTTACCGCGAAATATTAGTTAAATTAGCTCCCCGCAGTTTCACTCCCGTTTTCCGGGATAAAAAGTAGCCTATGTGTTAATCCAGACCATGAACGACCTTCATTCCAAATTTCATGTAAATCCGTTCAGCCGTTTCCGCGTTCACTACGAGTAGTAACAAACATGTATTATGTACTTTCACCAACTTTTGTACCAACTTTTTTAGTAAAATTAAATTCGAAGCATTCATCAAAGGTACCTATAGACTTTCATAATTATCATAATCTTAGTTCAAAGCACTGCTTAAATCATCTGTACAGACATACAGTCGTACAAAGCCATGTAGGTATGCATGTTTCAATAGATGGAACCATTCAAAGCACATATTCCGATGAAATACATGATTAAATTCAATTCAAAGTGATTTCAGAACTAGAGATCCAATGGATTTTAGATTAGTGCTAAACTTTATTTAAACCAAAGGTAGACCAAAACCCAAACAACTATTTTAATAAAATGTATCTGTATTAAGCAAACAAGACGTTTCTATAGACAGATAAGTCGGGCTTTGTTGCGACGATCTAGGGTTTTTTCGTTTATTAGCATTTCTAAAATGAATAATTAGAAAATGCTGAAAAAACAAAAGATCACTAAATATTCTTTTCTTCTTTTTATTTTCCTACATCTAAATGTAGGAAAATAAAAACTATCTACAAATTCAAAATTCACTGAAACTTAAGAAGAAAAGAATGTCTAGTGATTTTTGTTTTTTCAGCATTTTCTGATTATTTGATTATTTTATTCTTTCTCAAATTTTCACCTAAACCAATCGAGGCGTTTCAGCGTAAAGAAAAAACAAACACACAATTCATTCACAAACAAAAATTCAATTCAAAACTTTTTGTTCATTAGTCTCTTATTAAAATTACTCCCAATTACTCTTATTTAATTTACTCCTTTGTAATAACACTTAACCCACGCTGATTAATCATTTAGCAGTCAATATTGCAGTTAAAACTTTGGCTCGCGCTAGCGCGGTTGGGCGAGCGAATCCGCCCGCCCGTCAGTAGACTGTAGGGCGCCGCGGCGATTGCCCACCAGTTGCCGCCAAGTTCAAGTTCGAAATTCAAACATTCAAATTTCACGCAACCGCGCATTCGATTTCATAAAATAAAACCGTTTAAAAAGGACGAGTACGAGAACGTAAACTATTTAAAAAGTTTTTATTCTAAAGTATTTTTTTGTAGTCGGACAGTTTGTTTTTTTTTTTTTTTTTGTGAAGTGTTGGTGTGTAAAGTTGCTTTTCCAGTTGTGCTGAACTTTTTTAAAGCGGGGATAGCGTGTCACAGGTAAATAGAAAGTAATACTGTAGCCGTTACTTACGTCCTAACTTGAAAATTAAGTATGGTAGTTAATAAGATGTTTCGTGTTAAAATTGCGTTAGAAAACGTGTTGAAGAATGGAGCAAACTGTACAGCATACAAAGTAATTATCCAAACATTTTTTAGTTTATATAAAAAATAGAAACGGTTTATTTCAGGAACACGCCTACTTACGGCAACTTTAGAAGTTTAGATATCTAAACTTCTAAATACTAAGTAGGGAAAAATCAAAAATAGTAAATTAAAAATAGCCCAAATTAAATTAAATTTATAAAGTCATTGTTCCACCATGACGTAGATTCTGTTTTCTGTTAGGACAAATTTAATTTGACAGCTATGAAATGGTTGCCATCTCTTTTTGTACAAAAATAAAATAAAATGAGACGCAGATAATTTCAGCGCTGTCAGATTCGTTTAGTTTAGATATTGAGAAAAACTGAATTTACGCCAGTACTAAGTACAAAATAATCTACTTATTAAGATTTATTTTCGTTTAGTTACTTCTCGTTTCAGAAGTATAGATATTACACTACTAAATCCATCTATCTACAAATAGAGATAATTGCCGAGAATCGCAAAAACGCATTAATGATTCGCCCAATTTGATTAACATTTTTTTGTTCGCCTCAATCCAGGGGCTTAGGAAAAAAGCGGGTGAAACCGCAGGCGTAGCTAACATAAAATATAAACATATTTGTATGGAGATGAAAAATACGGAGAAAAGACATTTACACAAACCTTTAGTAAGCGTAGGTCCTACTTTAGGGAAAGAATTTAGTCATTTCATATTTATTTGAGCATTCCTGGAAGTATGAAGTGCTTGGTGGTTTGATATTGCATTTTTGTTGCTATTGCGTAACTCGTTCGGCATAGTTTAGTAACTAAAGGATATTATAGAATTTTTTACCTGACTATGGCAAAACTAAAAGGAAATGTTATGGTTATCCGACGGCGATGAAGCAAAAAGAGGGTTGTGTGATTTACCTGCATATAATGTCCTTCTCTATGTTCTCTTGTAACTACTAAAATTGTACTGTGATACTACTAGAGCAGTTAATGGTAACACGGGCCAAAAAAACCCATGTTACTACCGATAGTAAGACTGGAAGAAACACAAGTAACGAAGGTACTTAACGTTTGAACCGATTTTGTATATAATTATTATTTCTGTAGTCAGGTTACAGTTTTTAAACGTTTTACTTGCTAGCATTCTAAACCAAATACGTATGTTTGTACGTAATATATTATATGTTCTACCATAGCGCTAAGCTCTTCTTCTTCTATAAGTGCCTTTCCATTAATGAAGGTTGCAATCAGCTTCTTAAAGTTTTCTTTGTCCAGCGCGAGCCTGAACAGTTGTTCCACCGTCTTTACCCCTGCCCACTCCCTGATGTTACGGAGCCACGACATCTTACGTCTTCCGACTTTACGCTTCTCCGGTATTTAACACTTTGGCTGCGGGAAACATATACCTTGTGTTTTCTTTTGCGCGACGTGAGTGTGGCAGCACACGCCAGGCGTGTAAAAAATAAGGCGTTTGACTATTAGCCACGCCTGGGGCTAGCGCATGTGATTACTAGCCGCAGCCAAAGTGTTAAAAGCGCTAACAGCGCCTCGGTAGCGCTGAACTACTCATCCAATTTTACTGTACGAGTCAATGCGCTTCTGCGATTCTCATCCGATTTCGAGAATTGTGTCAATCTCGTCGTTATTACGGCGCGGGTGACACCGGCTACATTTTATTGGGGAAAAATCGATATAACGGGTGTTGCATCCAAAAACTATGGTTCTTTTTTAGTCGGAAGAAACTGTAGTTTTTTAAACTTTTTGCTTGTCGTTTCTCTAACTCTACGTAAATAATCAAATTCAAGTATTTTAATCATAAAACGTGGGGTATTACGATTCACATTGTTTATTATTGTAATAGTTTTAGTTAAGTTTTGTGGTTTTAGTTTGCTATTGTACGTAGTTAAGTATAATTTCGCCACTATACTTAACTACACAATTTGTATTTATTTATCTTTTTCGTCTAAATATTCAGTTTAGTAGGTACCTATTTTTGTTATAATTAAACACGGGAATATTCACGTAAAAATTAAGTCATCTACTACAACTAGGTACGACTGGGTTGTGTACCTACTTAATTTTCGATTGTTTTTAGTAAAGGATTTCTTCTTGCTCTTGTTCTTTGACGTTATTTAAAACTCTACAAATATACAGTTCCTACATGATGGAGGGTGAAACCGCGGGATACAGCAAGTCTTAAAACAAAGCCTCTCCTAAGCTTACAAGCCAATTAAAAGTTCTAAAGGCAACAGCAGAAAATAAATAAAGCGGAATAAAGCCAATCGTTTCATAAAATAAAATACTGGAAAAGAAAAACATTTATAATGTAAAAACGCGTAGGTACTTATTTAAGCAAAATCGTTTTATTTTACGGTAAAACGAAAATAACGATGATCGACCAAAAATATTTTATAATGTATCAATGTTAACAAAGAGGTTTTAATGTTTTTCTGATGTATGAAAAAGGTTTTCTAAATTCAATGCTGATTTTTATTTGAATTTTCATGACTGATGTTTGCTTGACGAAATTTGGTTTTATATTTTTAGCTATCTTTGTCTATCAGGACGAGGATTGTCTACACAGGGTTTTCACGTTTGGCGTTCACATTCTGCGTTCAGTTACGTTACGTGACGTTACATAGCAGGCATTCTAACGCGAACGCCGAACACATTAACGCGTGACCGCTTTCAGTATAACCAACGCCTAAAAGTAAAATGTTTAGCAAGAAAATAGTACTACATAGGTACATTCAAATTAAACTCCGGCATCTTGTTGTTGTGTTACTGTAATATTATTTACAGCAAAACATGTAACAGGTATGTAAACTGTGTATAATTGTAGATGTTTTTTTACCGTCATCTCGCCTAATGGCAAGCAGCGTTGATACCCATATATATAACTATAGCATGCATGTATGTGTACTGTATAGAGTCTATATAGTAAACATACGTACCTACACGTACCTACGAGTACAATAGGTACCTTTCTTTGACTTTGCCATTGTCGTCTCATGAAATTTATACTAACGTATTTTGCTAGTGATTTTCAGTATTTAGATTTAGTACCTAACTTTACATTTATTGAACACTAGCGGCCCGTCCCGGCTTCGCACGGGTAGACTTTGGGATAAACGTAGAGTAAATTGAAATCGGTCCAGTCGTTCACGCGTGATGGCGTGACCAAAGGTGTTGAGAATAATTATAGGAACTCTTTGTTATAACCTCTATTCTCATGCTATTGCGTAACTATAGCAACCGTAGTTTGTTGATGCTAACTTGTCAATTTATAGTAAAAATTATCAGTTTAGAACGCACACTGTTTTGATAGATATGATTGAATTTGAACTTTGTACAGAGGTAATAAAGTGCAAATTGACTCTTGGACGTTAGGAACATACCTACATTGCTTAAACAACAGTGAGTGCTTGCAATTCAATATGAACTTTATACAATAGCAATAAAGCTCGTTTTAGTTAGAAAACGTTTGTATGGGAAAAAGAAAAGGGCTGTTTTTAGGGTTTTTCAATATTTCTGAGAGATTTTCTTAATATTTTTTTCCGTAAGAACCTTCTCCTAATAATAACAAATACAACAAAAAAGAATTAGTGAAATCGGTCCAGCCATTCACGCGTGAGGCCGTGACCAAGGAAAACGGGTTTCATTTTTATATATATAGATTACATTCGATTTTTATCAGCCAATAAAACAAACATGCGAATACCTTTATCATGCACAAAGATAAATCCCTTAGGATCAAGAAGACGCGAACAATTCAATTCAGAAACAGTCGCTATAGTGTTTTCTTTTTAATAAAATGCCCGAAAGAGTCCGACTATTTGAATTTAAATCGGAGGCCTGTTCAACCATATTGGGTGACCTTTTAAACAAACGCGAACGGTTGGGGTACAATTCTATTTTGTGCTCTTGGTCGCTTGGAATGTATTGTGCAAACTGAATTAAACATGGATAAGATAAACTCTTTATTGTTCGCACCAAAAATTACAAGGAAAGGAAAAGGATACAACCTACTATCATAGACAAACTCGATTGGGATTTTAAGGCAATTATTGTTTAAAAATATACTGTAATATGTACTGTAATTATAAACATTAAAAAGGCTGATGATGATGTTGATGAAGATGAATACTGTAAACAAAAAAAAAAAACGACGGGTTGCACTCCGGGAGTGCCGGCAGAAGTGAAAACTTAAGTATTAACGTTGTGCGTTTTGGATATTTTGGAATGGTTAGGGAATAATTTTGCACGAATTGCTTTAATTATTTTAATAGAAAAATGAATCGATATCGTGTCCACTATAATCACTAGGTCACAACACTATAACTGTCAAATTAGAACATTCGCGCAAGCGCCCTGCGCCGCCTAAACGAAACAGCCGGCGCAGGCATACATTTTCGCCGCGCCGTAGAAAGAGAGGGGGATACTAGCTGTCTACTCTCCATCCGTCTTACGAATTTTTGATCAGGTCACGTGACCCTGTCGCGAGTTTAACATTTTTTACCCATTCCAAAAAAGTGTACAACGCCGCTAAAGAAATTTTCACTTCAAAAAAACCGGTTGTCTGTAAAGTCGGTTTACTGACGATAGTTGAACGTGACAACGTCAAAAGAAAATACTGATAAGGCCTCTCCACACTCGCGCGCGGATCGCGCGCGAAGCCGCGAACTTCCCGCGAACCGTGAGTGTAGATTGGATTCGCATATTCTTCGCGGGTTCGCGCCTCGTTCCCCGAAAATTGTCGGTATTTTGTCCCGCGACAAAGGGCTCGCGGGCCGCGAACTTGCCGCGAACTTGTCTTGGGTACATATTCGCAGGCCGCTCAGTCGTGCATCGTCGAGTGTCGAGAGCGGTAGTGTTGGTGAAGTTGTGTTTCGAGGCTATAATATATTTTATATTATTTATATTAATATATTTTTAGGCTATATTATATTTTCCAGAATTATTTGACAGAAGCTTGACAGAAGCGTAGTTATAAATAGCTAATGCGCAAAAAAAAAAGAAGTAAAAAAAAAGAAAAGAAGAAAAGAAGTTAAAGAAAAAAAATTAAATTAAAGAAATTAAATTAAAATTAAAATTAAATTAATTAAATTAAATTAAATTAAATTAAAGAAGTCCCGCAGCAGCAATTTCGGGGTCCATCGTGGTCGAGTGCGCGAACTATACTGTGAACCTAGCGTGAATGTGTAGCCGACGTCGTACGCGCGAGATTTCGCGCACGAATCACGGCGCGACTTCACGCCGTGAATCTCGCGGGAGTCTGGAGGCCGCTATAGAATGGTTTCATTTTTCAAAAGAATATTTTAATTTGTACAAAAAGATCGTACCAATTTCTGAACAGACCTAAAAATATTTGACAACCAAATGACACTATATTTATTTCTAAAAAGACAAAAGAGATCGGACATCCCGAGTTCACCGCACCGATAGCGATAGCGGTAACGCCTCATCGAGGTAACGGAACATACGTCACACTTTTTTCGTACTTGCACCCGGCTCCATCGAATTATCACGTCAAAAAACCTATCCTACTAATTTATGAATGCGAAAGTTTGAGTGTGTAACATAAGTGAAAGTTTGCTACCTCGTATCGCAGTAACTACGAAACCATATTTGATAAAATTTGAAACAGATATAGGCCATGTCTTAGATTAACACATTGGCTTTTGTACACCGCGCAAGTAAAACCACGGAGCATAACTAATAGTTTTATAGCCTAGAAACTCGACATTGACAAATCTTCATAAATGATTAATTTATTAGTAATCACTTACAGTAAGCAACTAGTCAATTTAGTTGAAAGCATATATATCATTCTGAATTCTGGACTACCGCAACACCAATCTATGAAATTATGATATGACATACCACATTATTACTAATTACTATTAGGTACCTAATAAGACGATAGAGTGTTTCGTAGAATCATTGATTTTCCTTTGTGTTACGGAGGTACCATATAAAGACTTTTATACATATTATATACTAGCTGACCCGGCAAACGTTGTTTTGCCATATAAATTATTTCTAGTGACTATTAAAAAATAGGGGTTCGTGATAGAAGGGTGAAAATTTAGGGTTGTATGTATTTTTTAATGCCACACTATTAAAAAAATCAAAATTTTGTTCAAAATAATAATGCTAGGGGGTGGACTACCCTTATCACTTAGGGGTATGAAAAATAGATAGTAGCCGATTCTCAGACCTACTGAATATGCATATAAATTTCATAAAAATTAGTCAAGCCGTTTCGGAGGAGTATGGTAACTAACATTGTGACACGAGAATTTTATTTATATGATAACATTTACAGTGTAGTCAACCCTACAGTTTTAACTACAAATCTACAGTTAAAAATCTACTGTTTATTCAAGTATTACTTATTTAATTTAGTTAAATTACAGGTGTTACTTCGTAGAAGTCTGTCATCAGAAAACTTGCCTTTTTTTCCCTTATTACTATAGGTAATAAAGTTTATCAATGTTTTTACCTGATGCGATTCGAAGGCGGAAATATAATTGAAATACGTCAAAAAATATAATACATGATCAATATGAAAAAATATGTCCTAGACACGCAAGAGGAAACTTTTTGGAAGCTTTAGAATAATATGCGCAACATCGACTTTATTTATATTAAAAAATGTTGATATTATTGCTAATTTATTTATATTTAAATATAGACAACATTTAAAAAAAGTATGGACTAGCTAAAGAAAAATTTTGCAAGCTTAAAAACTCTAAATAAAACACCGAGTCTAGTTAAAAACCGATAAACGAGCTTCAGAGCTCAAGCAACTAAAAACTGGAGTTGCCAACTTTAAACTATTTGCAAATAAAATTAGATACTTAAACTTTAAAATCGGTGGTGAAGTATCGGAAATTTTAAAGTTGAAAATCGCTGATGGATTTGAAACCTAATTTATAGCATGATATAAGCGTGTTTACACTAGTTTCTATGAATCTTTGTTATCTGTAATAAAGTTTAGTTAGTTAGTTAGTTTACCATTATTATAAAGTGCGAGTTGGTTATTCATATACGCCATTGAATTTCTTCTCCGGACGTATGCAGATTTCCTCACGATGTTTTCCTTCACCTAAAAGAATGGGTATGGAAATTCTATACGAAAAGGAACTTCGAAGACATGGGTTTTCCACACCCAGTTTGATAGTTAACTTGACATTAATCTGATATACGCCTACTGAATAAAATGTTGATTTTGAATTTTGAGCTAATTTTATTTTGTGAACAGTATTATAGTAGTTGCTACTGTTAGGATGGCAACCCCCACTTCTTGATGGTGGCACTACAGTACTGTCGGCTGGTTTTTGGATGGTATGTCACTCTCACGACTCCCGAGCCGGTTATAATACGGAGGCGATATAAAAGATGGAAGATTGGAAAGGCTAAGCCGCCTGTCCTCTGATTGTGATTGTGAATAGTGAAGTGCTGTGATATTATTAAAATTGTGAGTAGCTTTCATAAAACCGATTGAGTATGTGATTCTAGTGTATAATTCCCCGAAACTCCATAGTAGTATACCCAAGGTTATCTGCGCCGAGCCTAAAGACAATTCAATTTCAAAATCTCTAGTCTAGATTCACTCTTTGAACAATCTGTCTCTAATCCAATAAAGCTAAGATGTTACGGTTTGATTGAGTAACAATTGTGCCTTTTATCATGGCCCACTAGATGTGCATTCAGCTACGAGTTTATAAACTCATTGGCATTCAGTCATCAACTTGGATACATTCTGGCTACTACCGGTCTTTAGTATACAGCCGGGATAAACGATTGCATAGTGTGGTATACAATACATTGTATGCATCATTTCATTTACCTTATGCATTGGGTATTATTTACATTATATTAGTTAAATGCATGGTTATTGAATAATATATAGTTAGCAATCATCATATGCAACCTTTAATCCTCCCACTGCTGGGAAACAGGTCTACCCTCGAAGGGTGATTAGGCCGTATTCCACCACGCTGGCCAAGTGCGGGTTGGTGGATTCACATACGCCATTGAATTCCTTCTCCGGACATATGCAGGTTTCCTCACGATGTTTTCCTTCACCGAAAAGCCAGTGGTATGTAAATTCGTACATACATAAGTCCCAAAGAACTCATTGGTACGAGTCGGGGTTTGAACCCGCCACCTCAAGAATGTGAAGCGGCTGTTCTCCCACTGAGCTACCATGGCTTCTAGTTCAGTAGTTCAGTTAGCAATATAATAGTGGTATTAGATTACACATTATACATTATAGATTAGTATTCTATAGAGGAAATCCTTGTAATATGAAGATAGAGTGCTCGTAGCGAACTAACAGCATTTAGTTATTACTACATCATATTAACTCTATGATAAACAGCGCGTCACGGTGTCTTAGTAAGGCTAAGCGTATGCTGAGAAGCAGGTAACGCAGAATTGATTTTACAGGGCAGAGCAGGCGAGACAAACATAGCGCGCAGAGCAGGACAGACACGCGTCTGCGTGTCGCACGTGCCTTCACTGCAGTACACAAATTTTAGTACGTTTATTGAATTCAATTTAAAGAATTTATTGCTAACAATGTCCATACATAATACATAATCAAAAAAACATAAATTTATTAAAAATATTTCAAAATTTTAACATAAAATTATCTTAACTTTTTAGGCTGGTACCCAGAATGCTCAATGGACTTTGGTCCAATGCTGCATTATTGGGCAGTTCAGGTCCATCCGCCAGGCGAACAGCTCTAGGTAACTGTTACTGTATTATGCATCACAAAATCTGCTCTGCCCTGCGCTGCGCAGACTTGCCTTACTTTCGTCTCAGCATACGCTTAGCCTAAATGTGATGTGTAGGTAAATGTGTAGGCAAACATCCACACCTAATGCTTTTTTGATGACAGCTCCGCTAAAAGACGTTCTGAATTCACCTACATTTATAGGTTATCGATAAATATAATACGAGTATATCACATGATTACACTAATACATATAAATGTGAAAGTTTTTGATAGCATATTTGTTATTTAGCGCGCTGAAATGGGTCAACGGATTTGATTTGGAACGGTGACCGGGATTAAAAAATATGTTACTTTTTATTCTAATTAAATAATGTTAATCTAATAATTGGCTGTGACATACAGAGTCTCACAAGACACCAAAGTCTCGCTTTACGGGTTTTTCACCGAAGTAGGTTTAGTACCCTAAAATCAAATGTTTTTGTAACTAGAACTTATCGACAATTTCTTTTTATCATTACCTACGAAATTGAATGTGCCTAGATCGTATGAACAGTACACAAATTATTGTCAAACAAATACAAACATACATACATACGTACAAGCATTCGCTTCCGTAGACCTCGCCTCGGTCAGTCAAAATTAACATTATTTGAAAGACAAAAAAAATCCCGTTTCGTTATAATCTCTGAAGTCGGATTATACTCGTATAACCCGGTCACAATATCTGTGCACCGGGAGCGGGAGCCTCTCCCGCTTCCCCTGTCACCTCTCCGCGCACTCCCCGGTGCGACAGTGCGACTATATGAGGCTATACGCATTCCAGCGAGGTGCACAGATATTGTGACCGGGTTGTACATACATACTTACATACTTGATAGATGGTTATAATTATTACGGGAATACTCATATGAAACCACGTTACTTTTTGTAGTAAAAAAACCGTTCGAAATAGTGTAGACTTCAGGAGACAAGTAATGACTATAGCCCAAAAGTAGGAAGTGGTCCTAATTAACGCAGCAAACCTACTAACTACCAAACAAACATACTAATATTTACCCGGCATTAAATAAAAGCTTGGAAAAAAACGGGGAAATGCCACAAATTTATCGGAAGAAGCTCTTAAAATATTAACAGGTAACCCGAGGGAAAAATGGGCTCATGTCGAGAACCCTTACGAGGCTCCGCTTTACATAATGAGAGTAGAACCTTTTCTTAAAGGTTTGCTGGGTCAAACCTAGGCGAGTAATGTGACTGCGACGGTGTACTTCTGTTTAACCAGTGCAGGGTAATGATACTGACAAAAGATAGCCTATGTCCTTCTCTGTGCCTCTGACATCGTAAGCAAAATTTTATAATAATCAGTTCTGTTAAGGTGTTAATTGGAATAAAGAAACAGACTCACTTTCGCATTTAAAATATTAGTGAGAATGACTTCAATCGAAACTTTTGTGTACCTTTCACACAGATAACAAAAAAAAGAAAAACCTGACTTCATAATTGCTGTTATTTATATCTAACATTATATTTCTAAATGTAATCTACAAAATCAAGAGGTCCCAAAATAATTGTTTTTTTTTTTTGGAGTAATGAGCGGTAGGTAGCCCAATCCCATCTTCTATTTTTTTATTGCGCGTACACACGCGTTTACTAACGATTATTCTGACTCATTGACTCAGCTACGAGTACTTATCTCGTTTCTTATTGCCATCGCTGAGAATGTCCAGTGCCCATTTTCCACGTAATTAAATAAGCAGCTGCAAAAATGTCGGTCCGCATTCGCTCAGGTATGAACGTCCTAAACAAACCTAGACGTATCAGGCTAATTATTTTTGGCAGCAAAAAATAACTGTTCATTCTGAAAACACTACATCTATTAAGATTGAGAACAATGTCCGAATAATTGGTTCTAATGAAATTTCGGAAAATGTTTTTTGGAACCAAGATGAAGGCGATTTATTTCTTAATTCTCAAGTGACTTGAGTAGATACTCCAATCAACGAAGTCCTATTTTATCGTTCTTTGGAAGAGAGACCACTATCGCTTGAATTTTTCAGAGCCAAGAATAGCAATCTTTTCAGAACCAAGAAATTTTGCAATCAAGGTAATAAAATAATCTGATTATTTGTATAGTAAACTTCTTTTTTTTTTTTTTTTATGTGTGTTAAAACCTTTTACAATTTTACACGTGACGTATATACTATTAGTATGAATAAATGAATATGAATACCTTTGCTATTACTATGCTATGTTAGTTAACTATCTGCGTTCCGCGGTTTCACACGCTATACCTGAATAATTGTTTTTTCTTACAAATGTTTTAAAATGCCTAAATTAATAGGTCCATTTTATATGACACCGAGACATGACAACATTGCTTAGCTTTATTTAGAACTCTAATTTTAGGATGCTATTTTCTAAAAATGAAGTTTTATTCAATTTATTGTTCTACGAATTGTGTGGGTTAACATTATTTAGATTCATGTCACCGATCACTCATAATTATAGGTTTAAATCTAGCTAATTTTCATAGCTCTTAAGATGATTAGGTATGACATACAGACAGACGGACACTACAGACGGCAGACGGACACCGAAGTCTCACTTTAAGGGTTTCTTTTTACCATTTCTGTACTGAACCCTAAACAATAACGCAAAAAACATAATCGACGAATCGAAGAAGACTGATAAACACGTGAGTACAATCACCTCCTCATTCCTCATTCCCAAGTCGGTTAAAAGTACTCATAAACTAATCCAAGTTCACTAAGAAGTATCTATCCATCTTCGTTCTCAAAGGGATCGCAAAGTGAACTGTATTGAAGTAACAAGTGGTCCAATTTACTCGAAAAATGTCCTCGGGGCCCCAATCCGGCTCATTACTGACATGCCGGCTCCATCGGGGCCCATCGCGGACTCATTAATCAAGGGCTTATTTCTACCGGACTACTAAAAAGAGGGTAATGCTTTTCGGTTATATGTGAGTATGTATGTGTGACTGTGTATACAGTTTTATAAGGAAAGGGGAAGAGGGGAAGGGAAAGCCGAAGAGGGCTCATAGTACTCATCATTATGAACAACTTTTATTATGGAACCAACCCGGATTTCGCGAAAAAAATGATCTGTTCCATAGGAAAATTTCAATAACACTCGACAAAATGTATGGAACAGCTTATTTTTTCGCGAATTCTGGGTCCCATAGTAAAAGCTCTTTATAATGTTACTTGTTTGTTTTTTATCGCCATTAAAGTCCACGTTTGACCACCAACTCACTGGAACTGCCTAATCGACCTGACCAATAGGCATGACGACAGTATCAAAAATCGCCGATTCAATGCTTTCAGGGGACTAGCCAGATTAAAAAAATTTAAAACACATGTTTAGTTTTATTTTTAAAAAACAGATTATTAAGATTTTCAATAAATTAAAACATTAAAATACAGCAATCGGCCATCTTGTCAGAAACAACAATCACAGCGTATGACGTCACGCCTCAGTGAACTCAGGTCATCCGCCGCTCATCACGCATAGACACAATGACATGACACAATGCCGTGACGTCAAATCGACGCCATGACACAAGCAAGCTGTTTTCGGGCACTGTTGAAAAAATATGTGAAAAATGGCTTCAAACTTCGTTAAACTTAAGTTTATTACCGAAATAAACGTTTTTTTGTAAATAGTAAATGTGTACTCACATTATGGAAGAGGATTTTAAAATCTTTCGTCACGCCTATTATGCGATGTCTTTATATTCGTTTTAATATCTTAGTATTGTAATTTAAAACACTACAATGTTTTAGTGTTATAAGATATATTTTATGGCAATTAATAATAGAAATACATCGCACACAAAAAAGAAAAGCTACTTTTATTTATTGTTGTTTTGGAATTGTCTACATCTTTTTTAATTGGTCGTTAACATTATTTCAGCGTTTTAACCTCCTTTGTTTGCCATAAATTTACCATTTCTATCTATGGAATCGTTACTCCCAAACTGCTAAATCGATTTTAATTTAGTTAATTTTTGCAGAGTTTTGGTTAGAAAGGTGACTTCAGAGTTTGTGGGTGGGGAGACAAGTTTAAGAGTATCAGAAAAAGAAAATTAGATTAGCTGAAAACTTCGTTACATAGCTCAACGAAAATTGCTGCTCGAGATTCTGACCCGATATCCACGTGTTCGTAATGGGTTGATTACACTTAACGAGTGCAGTGGCGAGACAGTAAATGGGTACACTCAGCCGAGCAAACAAATCATAGTTCTATTGACTGTCTCGCCTCGTCAACCTGTTTATACAAACCGAGTACTCGGCCTAAGGCACTGACTAGTCCCTGTACTCGTTACGACGTTGTATTCGTTGTACTCGTTACGTGTAATCAACCCTTTAGTTTAGTCAATAGATGACAAATATGACTAAAATGCTGTCCCGTGTCCAATTAGTCTCGTTATCGCACGTGCCGGCTCCTTTGGGCCCGTGGGCTCATTTATCAACAGTTTTGTAGTTGGGGACAGGGTTTTCGAGATGGGTTAATGTTTATCGAATGATGAAGTCAGGCGTGGTATCAGAATTTTGGACAGGGGTTAGAGGGGGGGGGGGGGGGAGGTGATTTTGTTGTTGGTTCTTTTTTGACCTAATTTTGAAGAAGTCTTTAAACTTAAACCAAGCTACGACGGCAGATACAACGCCGTATCCTGTACAACAAAGCTTAAAACTTAAATAAAAATCCAAAAGATTGAAATGTTTGAACAAATATGTTGGTTGGTCGTCGGGACAACACAAAGCCCGCTAGTGCATTGTAGCGTTATCAAGTACTTACGTTAGGAGGTAGTTAGTATGCACTCAATTATGATAAAATTTTGTATGTGAATTAGAGTTACCCTGTTACCCGTTACCCCTCTCTCTTTATCGTCACCTGTAATTTACTTGGTACATGCTTAGACTAAATTTTATTTTAGTCTAAGGGTACATGTAGTAAAATTGTTTGTTTAAAAATCTAAAGTCTACTGCTAAAGTCTGGCTACACATGTGGTAATCTAAATCAGAGATATGAGGTACTTTCCTAAAAATCAACTATTTCAGTAAACTCAGGCAAAATGTTTTTTACCTACTCACAATTTTTCAGCCCACACCTTTTTCTTCAATATAAATTTCTTCAGGTTCATTTCCTGAAATTATCGACAATTTTTTGACAAGCAATATCCCTATGATTTTGTGTCTACCTTCTTTTTGTGTCAGTGAGTATCGACGTAAAGATTGATTAATTTTGGTGAAAGGCATGATTGATGCTCCGCTATCTTGTAAAGGAATTACTGAAAGGTAACCTATTTTTTTAAGGTGTGGGTGAAAATGTATTGAGGATTTTATGTATTACAGTAAGTTCCGGGTTTACAGTAGGTACTCATCATTATGAACAGTTTTATTTATGTAACCGACCCTAAAATCACGATATAAGTAATAAGGTTTTCCACATTTTATCGAGTATCGTTGACATTTTTCTATAGAACAGCTATTTTATTCGTGATTTCAGAGTTAATTCAAAGTAAAAACTTTCGTAAAGATGAGTACTATTATCCCTTTTTCGCGTCGAGTACTTATTCTTTATAATCTTGAAAAAGTAGACACAGCTCTTGAACTAGTTTGGTACGCTATGACTGTCCAATCACTTTATTACCATATATTTTGAGATTGAAAAAATGTTGTTTTATATTGAACGCGTTTTTTAAGAGGTAGACAACAAACTTAACTCGGCGTTTTAACACACGGCGCTTTCACACTTAAAGTAACTAAATTATGCTCATATTTTATGAAAACAAACGACAAGCGTTTGCCCCTGGCTTACCCTGTGGCGTGTTTACAAAATTTAGAATCAACAAACATGTCGCCTAATCCACAATCACGTGACCACACGCCATGCGACCACACGTGTGCCGACCACACGTCACCGGCAACACGTATTGCCGACGCGACCGCAGTCGTTGCGTTGTGGTGACATTATGAGCGAACATACACTTACACATATGGACATTATTGGACATACAGCTTAGTCTAATTAGATTTTGGGTGTGAATGTGTTTAAACACAGGTATCAAGTATGTTTGCGAAAACAAACTAAATAACTGTGTATTCCTTTGTACAGGGTTATTAGGAAAGGCAATAATAAGCCGAAAATGGCGCATGGTAGTGTAATCATCATTATTAACAACTTTACTTTATTATAGGGCCAACCCTTAAATCGTACATTTTGTTGAGTGTTACGCGAATAATATTCCATCACAGCGTTACTAAACACGAAGTCAGCTGTGGTCAAGAGCAAGCCTATAATTGAATAAAAATAAAAAATAAAAACCCTAGCCAGCCTACTCCAACGTCCAAATAGCCCGGTCACACCCGCAGCCTAGGGAATACGTGGAACAAGAGAACAAGCAATAAATTTAAAATTCCATGTCAGAAATTTTCATATTGCGTGAAAAATTCCACACGTGAGCAAAAAAGGTTAAGGAATTTTCTAGAACAAAGAATTTTGTAATACAAAAAAATAAAGGTTTTAGTTCTTTTTCATATTTTCTGCGAAAAGTCGATAGCCGTATTTCTACAAAACTTGTAGGGTTTCTCTGACATCTGAATTCTGAATACTGTCTTTTTATCTGACAACGGGTCTCTCTGACATCAAATACGAGTATATGTTATGTCTGAGTGACTACACAGTAAAGCCAAAAATGAGGCTTATATTTTTAAAAGTCTTTGTACGAGTGTTTGTATTTCTGTACAGTCTACCATAGGGTATAAACTACATCCAATTTTGATAAATGAGGTGTCAATCGATCCGTTCAATTTGTTATTACAGTTCGGATGATACAGGCTATGTTTTATACAACCAAAATCAAAATGGCGGTGATGGCATTCAAAATTTGGGCACCAACCCAACCAGCACCCATTCATCTACCCAACCTATGTCATCACCCAACCATGGAAAACAACCCTCTGGTTACAGTTTGAACGAACAAATTGAATTTGACGGATGCTACGAGTCGAGTATATCCAAAAAATGGTTTTCTATATATTTTCCGTAGTTCGGTTGCAGTTTTTTCAACATTCTACTCGTAACTAACGTTACTAATAACCTACGGTCCAGCATAAATTCTGACATAAAATACGTAGCGAAAATTCTAGACAAATGTATGAAAATAGGCAGCGCCTCGGGCGTAAATGAAAACTGAATTGTCCATACATTTTTCCATCGAATATTCGCTACGTATGTTAAATCGACACACTGTCCCACCAGTGGGTCAAATTAGTGGGACCACGAGTCATAGATCGTATGTTACGCCAGAATTGTAGGCCTACTGTAGGCTTAGCTCAACTTTGACGTAAACTTACGTAGCGAGTATTTGATAGAAAAGTGTATGCCATTTACGTCTGTCAAGAGCGCTCATGACGGGCGGAAATGGCTTACACTTTTCTATCGAATAATCGCTACGTATTTTACGTCAAAATTATTGGCCAACTGGGCACAATATTGACACTGCGACCTCACCGGCCTTGCAAGTTGCAGCCAACATGTCGTTACGACGATACGTGGCCCACGTGCGCCGCATCCGGCACAAACTTTCTCAATAATGCTATTCAATGCGAACAACAGAGATTTTTCTATTGCGAATGTTTCGCGGACATTTCTAAAGGGGCGTCTAAACGGGCCATATTTACGACAATTTGTGGCTGCAATACTGTAGCCGGCAACATTGCTAGCAATACCAGCCACACTATGCAATATTTTAAGGATGGCCCGGCATTATATCCACATATGTTTTGGTATGTCAAAATGTTTTTATGAAATCATGGGTTCTGAATCAAAGGCCATACTATTGCAGCCATATTGCAACATGTTGCCTGCAATTGATTGCTCAGCCATAAAATGCACTAAAATGTTTTTTTGATGGCTGGGCAATATTTGCCAATAATTGCAGACACAAATTGTCGTAAAATATGGCCCGTTTACAATTTGACGCGTCTCAAACTGAATCCTTTCAGGAAGATACGGTTTGGAGATGGCGTCGAATAAATGTTTGTTGCAAGCAATAAGTTTTTGATTATATAGGTATTTATCTTTACGCGTACATTTACAACAAATAAACTAATATGTAAACAACTAGCGACCTGCCCCGGCTTTGCACGGGTATAAAATATAGCCTACTCGTATGTTACTCAGGGATAATGTAGCAATCTAATGGTGAAATAATTTTTGAAATCGGTCTAGTAGTTTTTGTGTTTATTCAACACAAACATACAAAAATACAAATCTTTCCTCTTTACAATATTAGTACAGATAGAATAAATAAACTAAAGTGGTTAAGATAAAATTAGACAATGAAACCTAATTTACCAGTAGTGGGTGAAAAATAGTTGATGATAATAAAAAGATAGCTAAGCTTTTTTGTTTCACTTCAGAAATTACAAACAAAAGGATCCTAATGCTTAAAAATTAGTGCAATAATTGGCTTAATAATTTAAAACATCTTGCTTATTCACCATATTATAATGTGGAATCAAGTGTGTTTGAGGGTTTGTTGGCTTTCATACAGCAACAAATTTCCGAGAATTTTTGTGATAGTACTTATAGTGCAATGAAGAATTTTGTTTGTTTGTAACGCTTTCACGCCATAACTACTTAACCGATCATCATGAAATTTTGCATACACGTTGTCACGGGTACAGAAAAAGATATAGTTTTTCACCATCATCATCATCACCGTTTTTTATCACCTCGCGGGTGTATCCGCGGAGAGCAGGTTGCAATACGTTACGTCACTTTACGTTAACTCTCTATTTATTTAACAAATAGAGAGTTAACGTAAAGTGACCTAGTATAATAACTATTCCGTTTTCAAAGTAGGACCACATCCGGATGAAACCATTGTGGTATAAACTAGGCTATCCTAAGCCAGGTGTTCACTGGCAGTTGTTACAATAACTGTAACTGTGTTAGAATAGAAATAGAATATAGCTTTATTCTACACCAAACAAAATATAAGAAAAACGAAGACTAAATAGAATTACATTCGGTAGTACAAGGGAGGTCTGACCACCTAAAAGGATTTTTCCCGACAATTTTTGGATGGACAGGACTGAAGGATTGGAAAACGGTCGGTGGCATACATAAATTACATAGTGGACCCAAGTTTGAAGACATTTTAAGACAGATCTAAACTAACTAAAAATATATCTGTCTTTATCATTGCAAGCCATTAGACAAGGATGCCAATAGTTTTATAAAATTTAGATCTGTCTTAAAAAGCCTTCAAACTTGGGCCTAGTATACCTATTATTATTCACTTCAAACTTTCGTTTACATTAAAACCATTAAAATCATTAATTATTAAATATATTATCAAACGAATCGTATAAAATATAGTTCATAATAATTTCTAATATTATAATAATATTATCTATCATTTTATCAAAAAAATCATATAGTATTAAGCATGGTAAACTAGAATACCACAGGTGGGTACAAAGTGCTATCCCACTAATTTATTTTCAGGAACCAGCGTTATCAGCGTCTATATTTAGCAACTAGACGCTAGATGGTTCGGTAAGTACTTATTGATCCTACTAACCTACCATCCTTCCTACCAAATATTATAAACGCCAAATAGTAAGAATGTATGGATATATGGACGTATGTTTGTTACTCTTTCACGCAAAAATGGCTGAACGGATTTACATGAAATTTGAAGGTTGAAGGTTGTTGAATATGAAGGTTGTTTATGGTCTAGATTAACACATAGGCTATATTTTATCCCGGAAAACGCGGGTAAAACCGCGGGGCGCAGCTATGCTCACTATTTGTCACCTTTCTTATATTTTTATATGAGCAAATCATGTCGAAATTTTAGGCAAAGGCTCGACTTCCTTTTCATTTCTCTATAATTGGCCAGTTCTTCTGATGCTTGTCGAGGTCATTCCGCTGTCGCTATGATTTTTTGTTACATATGTTACGCGTAACAGGAAGTCATGACGTATGCATTTGGAAGCCTGCTGCGAGTAGCGAGCTGACGATAGCCAGTTTTTGTTAAGAATCGGAAGATTAACGATGCGAGCATATTACTTCGCAAGTCCAAAATTAGAAGAGTATTTGTGGACCTATTGGTCCGCAAATATGATTATCAGAGATTGAGTTATTTTTAGGTAGTTATTTTATTAGTTAGGACATAATTATTTTCATTTCATTGTCATCCGCGGTCACCCATCCGAAGACTGACCATGACATCCGTTGCTTAACATCATAGGTTACAAACGCTAGCTACGAGCACTGCCTCTCTAGTGAATACCCAGCATTATAGAAGAGGATTTGAATACATTTAAATCTTTTCAAGATTAGCTCGCATTCTCGTTCAAAGCACTTACTTTACAATGCTACTGTAATGTTGGAATGGTGTGTTTGTAGAGAGAGCAGAACAACGTTTTGCATAATATCCCATACAGATGCAAATTGTTTTAATATGTTTCAAGTATCTATTTTTTAGTCCGTTTCATATTAGTGGCGTAAAGTTTTTTTATAGAAGCGCATAGTATGTTTCATATTTTAATAGGATAGTGTAAAACTAAAAAAACAAAACCATTAAAAGATGAAAAAATATTAGAGTAAATGAGGTGGTCTTATAACACTTGAAAATAGTACTCACGGGTGTCAATTCTGTTGTGTTATTTCTTAGACTAATCTGACAAAACACATTTTAATATGTAAGAAACGGATGGCAACAGTTTCAGTTAGAACTTTCAAATTTAGTTTAGGAAATGGTGCAACAGAATTAACACCATTCTCGAATACAAAGACAGATTTCATCGATAGGTACTGATTAAATTCTTTGAACTCAAGTACAAAATCGTAGCAGCAGCGTAGCACAGAACTTCGTAGCACAAAGGATTGTAGCACAAAAGATCGAAGCATACGTCTACGACGTAGCGTTGAACTGTTATTTTTTTAAGTTTATTTGGTTCATGACAGTCTTCAGCAATCTAACCTATCTATATTTTGGTATTAATCTGGCATTTTCATTAGATGGTCTTTGCCATGTTTTGGTTTAGCCATCAAAAGGTAAACGACGCTTGGCTGCGGAGACCTTCACTGAATAGGTAAAAGGTTCAGTTCGTAATGATAACAAAAAGAACTAACTATTTTCATAAGTAGCGTAGTGGAATACGGTATTATCACCTTTCAGGAGAAGACCTTCATTTTCAGTTTGTTTAAAAAGCTGGCTTGAGTTATTATTTTTATAAATTTAATCGAATCTAGGTTTTCAATCAATAATAGTAATAAAATTAGTATGGACATTGGACATGTTTCGGATAAAAGTATCAAATATAATTTGCATGATATTAAAAAGGCGTGATATTATTGGTTGAGTATGAGTAATGTGTATGTTTATCACGTTTAAAACATAAAATCCAAATCAAAACTTTTTTGTTTTGCTTAAATAATTAAGATTAGGCCCAAGTTTGAAGGCTTTTAAAGACAAATCTAAATTTTCTAAAACTATTGGCATCCTTATCTAATGGCTTGCAATGATAAAGACAGATATATTTTTAGTTAGTTTAGATCTGTCTTGAAATGCCTTGAAACTTCAGCCTAATGTAATGTTAAGATTCAAGTATCTTAATGTAGATACAAAATTAAAAAACGATTTTTGTAAATGTCAGATGCCTTTAGGCGGCCTAGAAATATAACTACCAGGTTTATACGATCGAACTATTACATACATATCTTCGTAAGACTTATTCGAAGGTAACAAGTCTTTTTAGTACAAAAATACAAACCGTGAGTGTTACACCCGAGCAGAGATAAAGTAGCCGCACTTACAGCCGCAGTGGATACAGAGACGGAGAATTCTTGAGATATTGTCTTTCTAGAAGTTAAACGTAGTGGAGTGAATTTTATCTCCATTGTTTAACTTTATAAAGCCGAAAGAGCTCATTGACTCATCATTATGAACAACTTTTACTATGGGACAAACTAGAAAATCGCGAAAAAAAACAGCTGTTCATAGGTACATTTTGTCGAGTGTCATTTATGGAATAATAGGTAGCTGATTTTTGTTTTCGCGAATTCCTGGTTGCTCTTATTGTAAAAGTTGTTCATAACGATGAGTACTATGGACCTTTTTTAGTATAACCTTTCCTTAAAACCCAGTAGGAACCAACTTTTAAATTCATATCTTAATAACCCCAATTCAAAGGTAACAAATTAACAATAACAATTCGAAGGTCCTTCTGGTACAAAAGTACAAAATGTGAGTGTTACAGCAGAGCAGAGATAAAGTAGCCGCACTTACAGCCGCAGCGGATACAGAGACGGAGAGTCATTGAGATACTGTCTTTCTAGAAGTTAAACGTAGTGGAGTGAATTCTATTCTAGGAAAAGGGTATCCTAAACCAAAAAGAGTGATTGTTCTCATCATTATGTACAACTTTTAATATGGGACCAAGCATAGGTTTAAGAGATAGCGGTCAAACAGTAAGCTTATCTATTATTTATTAAAAATAAAAAAAACCAAGACTTCGCGAGAAAAAAACCGCTGTTCCATACATTTTGTCGAGTGTCATTGACATTATTCTATTTAACAGATGGTTTTTTTCGTGATTTTAGGATTGGTCCCGGTTGGCCAAAAAAAGTAATTGTTTTCATCATCATGTATAACTTTCACTATGGGACAACCAGGAATTTGCGAAAATAAAAACAGTCGAATTGAGAACCAGCTCTTTTTGAAGTCGGTTAAAAATTCAAAGTGTGAGTGTTACAGCCGACCAGAGATAAAGTAGCCGCACTTACAGCCGCAGTGGATACAGAGACGGAGTCGCTGAGATACTGACCGCATTTAGTTGTCTTGAAGTTAAACGTAGTGGAGTGAATTTTATCTCCATTGTTTAACTTTCTATTTACTGCTTATCTTTAACTTTCTTTTTGTTTTTTACTAGCTGATTAAGACTATAAACTATCTTTGTATCCCTTTTTGTTATAATTAAACACAGGAATACTCACGTAAAAATTAAGTCGTCTACTACGACTAGTGTCGGTCACATTCGGTGACCTTCAAATATCTATCTTATCTTAATATATATAAATCTCGTGTCACAATGTTTGTCCTCAATGGACTCCTAAACCACTTAACCGATTATAATAAAATTCGCACACCATGTGCAGTTCGATCCAACTTGAGAGATAGGATAGTTTAAATCTCAAATTATAGTCGCAATTTTAATTTATTGCAAATTATATATTATATATACTGATAATTTTTACTATAAATTGACAAGTTAGCATCAACATACTACGGTTGCTATAGTTACGCAATGGCTTTTGACAGGACAACGTCTGTCGAGTCAGCTAGTACCTTTGTATATTTGTATCAAATTTCATTTCTGTTTTGTCATTTTGGCATGATTAAGTACGTAAAGAAAGAAAAAGTTCATGTGATTTTAATGCGAGTAAAATCACATAGGTAGATATACAATTTTTTATTATTAATATCTATAATCACGTGTTGTCGCGCACTCTGCTCCTAGTACAAAATGTAGCGAAATATGTGGGTCTTATCCGTTTATATACCCGATTTAATTTCATCACACATATTTTTACTACAGAAAATAAACTAACACTTATAGTAAAATATTTTTTGTGATTACTTTTCTAATATATAACTTTGAAGAATTGTATGTCAAAAAGGCTAAAAAACTATTAAAACAAAAATTAAAAAAATATTTTTACAACTTTAAATCTTATCTACATTCTAGAAACTTTTCTTACTGTTCTTTTGTGTCTTCACTATACTTTATTACAGACAACAGTTTCGTAAGCCATTCTTGCCGCGGTCCTGAATAAATAGTGTCCGTCCATCTCTCGTGGTCCAGTTTGTTTACTTACACTCCAGTGAGATTGCCATTTGCTTTGTTTTCTTGGACAGAGGACAATCGAGGATTTAAAGTGACTGACGAGTGGAAGGGGGCACTTTAGTGCTTACGTGTACCTTAGGGCACTTTCAATGACATACATTTTAAGCTTGTTAAAATTAAAAACAAAGAATCTTCAAATACAATCATAATAAATAAATTGCGTGATAATACAAGGTTTTTCTTTTGTTTAGAAAGAATATATATATAAGAATATACCTACAAATTTTAATTTTTTATATTCACTCGTCTGATTTTATGATGATCACTTGAGTAGACGAGAAAGCGCAATAAACTAACATACAAACCTATTTTATAATTGTTAGTTATTTGTATCACACACGAAAACTAACCAAAACATATTTAATGTTAATCTATGTAACAACTTCGTCCTTGTACCTAATGTAATAAGTCAAAAATGTCACTATTCCATTTAACAATTAAAATAGAACAACGTCTTGTTAATCTTACTATCAAGTACAAGGCTGCTCGTTGTCGAGTAAATTGTCGCTAATATTAACTACCTACTTGCGATAGTTTCAGAAGCGCTCGCAAAATTAGTTTCATTTCGCACCATTAACTTTGCTTCTGAACTCGTTTGTACGAGCGTTTACAGGCGACTTTAAGCAACGTATTTACTAAAATACAGTTGACGGATGCAGTTGATGGAGTCGCGATGCAATAACTTGAAGACGCGTTGCAGTTGCAGTGTAATAACTACGTAGACGCGACGCAATCGCATTCCAACAACTAAAGGTATTCGTACATACGCGATGCAGTCACGATGTTGTCGCGGTGCAACAACTATAGGTACATACGCGATGCAGACGCGCTGCAAACAACTTACAGACTTGATAATTACAGTTGCGATGCATCATCTTTAGGTACATCCCGAAACAGCTAAGATGCAAAACTATAGAGAGTCGTGATTCAAAAACGATGAGAAACCAATGCAGTGGTAGTGCAATAACTAGACAATCGCGATACAGTCCCGAACCTAACGCGTCATATGTAGTTGCAATGCAACATCTATACAGTCCCAATACATTTAAGATGCAGTGGCTATGCAGTCGCGATGCAAACACAGTATAAACACGATGCAGTGGCGCTACAACATACACACTCGTGATACAGTCACGAAGCCAACGCGATATAACTGCGATGCAACATCTATACTATACACTCCATATACAGTTTAGATGCAACCTACGAGTATATGTATCGAAACAATCGAGCGTAGTCGACCCCAGTGTCAAAAGCCAATTTGATTCAAATGCCGCGATTTTGTTGCGCGTTTGCGTCGCCAAAAACCTTGCCTCGTGTAACCGCTCTCACGATACACAAACACGACCCGTTTATTTAATCACAAACGAGCAGACATTTTATAAATAAACAAACATAATAAAGAAAATAATTTAAAATAACTTCAAATACTTTGAGAGAAAAAAGGACTGAGCGAGGGTATGAGCGACAATTAACTTCGTGTTTAAACGTAAAACATAGAGCCTAGAGTTCTTTTAGCTTAGCTAGAGATAAACAAAAACATTTTAAAGTTTTTAGTACGCAGCTGAGAGCTGTTTTGTAATTCAAATGAGAGCTCAAATGAGCTCAAATGAGCTCAAAATAACACGTGCCCTAGACCTAGACGATTGAGCGAGTTAAACACGACTAAACTATTTAAGCCCGCGAGTGTCACGACCTGTGACGTAAACGGTTTTAAAATGTACTTTGCAACTACATTTTAATTGAAACAGACTTTTAGATGGCACTAAAACAAAAATAATCTTATATCTTTGTTAGTACTTGTTTCTTACGCTTATTTTTATCAGTTTAGGCATACTAACAGTTCAGTCTTTTACAAAATAAACCCAGCGAAGTCAACAATGAGCTTTCAAGCCTCGAAGTGACTTTTCGAGATAACCGTTTAGTTTTTCGAAATACCACCGCTAATTAATATTTGTAGGACTATATTATGGTATGGTATAGCTGTGCCCAGAGGTTTCATCCGCACTTTGATAAAAAACGGTGATGGTAAAAATTTGCATATGTGTTAATTCAAGGCATATAGCATCCCCCGTCGGGGCTGCGGGTCGTTCAGAAGTTACCGCGGCCTCGGCGGCACAAGGGCGTAGAAGGAACATGGGTGGTTTTTTTAGTCAGTAGAAGTCTGACACTCCCTTCCGCTCTGCCCAAGAGTGGGAGGGGTCATTTGATGATTTCCTACCCAAAAAAAAAAAAAAAAAAGGCATATAGCATCTCTATTTCAAATCTAAATAATTAAATTACAAATTTTAATCACTACTGGTTGAGAAGCTATAGAGATACGTTGTAACAAACGTTCATTAACAAACTTTTGCGTTTAAAATAGCTGATAGCTTAGCAGGATGAATAGGACTGCTATACCACGACCATAATTATTAGAATTCATATTTATATTTTTACTAGCTGCACCTGGCGGTTCCACCCGCTGTTTTTTAAACCTTCTCTGAACTTCCACAAACATTTTAAGACCAAAATTAGCGAGATCAGTCTAACCATTCCCGAGTTATAGCCAGACAGACGAACAGCGATTCATCTATACTATCTATACTAATATTATAAAGAGGAAAGATTTGTATTTTTGTATTTTTGGATGTTTGTGTGGAATAAACTCAAAAACTACTGGACCGATTTCAAAAATTCTTTCACCATTCGAATGCTACATTATCCCAAAGTAACATAGGCTATTTTTTTTTTCATTTAATCATTTTTTTTTATCCACAGCAAAGCGTGGCAGGGAACAGCTAGTTTTTAAATATAAGAAGAAGATATCCTCATAGTTGACACAATTCACACAAACTTAGTATAGGCACCTCTTGTGAATTCTTACCCTAAGAGTGTTCAATCCAGTTCAAACCAGAATCGACTGGATGTAATTCGATTTGAATTGTTAATTCCACACACACGATCCTTCCTCTGAGGGTTCGGAGGTTGTTTTTAGTTCATTGTTAAGGCTGCTTCAATATTGGTATAGGATAAACAAACTGTATCAGACGCTTGCTTGAATTCTTATTAGAACAAAACGAAAAGGGTTTGATCAGTTATATTTTATTTATGTCTTTTTAAAATAAAATAAGATAGTATTTAAAAGTAGTAGACACATACTATGTAAACAAAGAACTTTTAACAGAACTTGATCTTAAAAACTTTACGATTCTGATGAGTGTGAAACAACGAAAATTAAATTCAGTGTGAATTTTTTCATGTAATTCACAATAGCAAATAGATAAAAGCTTTACAATGTTTTTTTTCTAACCTAACTAACATCTAACTCAACTGCTCTTTTTTCCTGCTTCTAAGATCAATATTTTATTATTTGCATTCCCTGTTTGTATGTATATTTAAATTTAAATTTAATTTAAATTGTAATTTCTGTTTGCTAGTAATTCTTGTTGTGAACAATAAAAAGTTTACCTCCTATTTATACTTCATCAGTTGCTGCAGTTAAATTAACATAACGAAACAAATAGACTCAGTGAACAAATAACCCAGGCAGTACGGACTAAGCTAATCAGTCGCAATCGTAGAAATTTAAAATTAACTTTTGCCCCGAGAGCAAATCTTCCTTCTAGTTGTAACCCACTACGACGTTCTGGGCTTATGCGACACGACACCGGCTGCGTATTGACAAAACAAGGGCCTTACTTGTAATCGCCACTTTTGCTAGGCTTCTTAGCGCTAGTCTGGAACAAATCGCATTGGCTTTTGTCCCGCCTTTTCTGTAACTAATAAATCGAGACGAAAATCAGGGCCGTTTAGTTTAGGCGCATGCTAAAAGTTTGCGGTTCCGTCCTAGATTTTTGCGTTCCAGTCAAAATTATATCATAGTGGCGTGGTAACCAGTTGTAATTTGTTGGTCTGGCTTTTTAAATTGACGCGCTATTTATAAACTACGTTTTTCGTAAATACATCAGACTCTCGACTTTATCAAAAGAAATTTAGTTCCAAAATTTAATCGTTTAAGTATGTGTTTATTACCTATTATAAGTCAATTTAAGTGTATCATTTACTTCTTCACTTACCACTAACTTCATATAATAAATACTTTGTATCGTCTCAAAGTCTTGTCGCAACATACCATCCCAGTGCATCCCCACCCTTACAATTCTCCAACCAAACAACACAGGGATTAAAAAAGTTTCATTTCACACCGCCCACCGTAAACATTCTTTATAACGATGCCATAAAGTTGAAAATAGGAAAGCCGCTGCAAAACAATTTACCTTCTGTTTTTCGAAACAGCTCGCTTTTTAGAGAGGTACTGAGAAAACCGAGAAAAGCTTCTTACCTCTGTTGACATGAACTAACAGGTAGGTAGCGATAGCCTTAAGCTATATTTATTTCTACAAGCTTTTACAAGTTATTATAACGAGGCAAGTTTTCATTTAGCGAGGCTTCGTTGTTAAAATAAAGGGGCAGGTTTCACGCTATAAGCTTATTTTTTCCTCTGTTTCTCGCAATTTCATACATGTTAGCTGTAATAGAAATGTACGATAGCATTGTTGCACGCTTTATATTAGCTTCACTTGTATGTTTGTTTGTTTGTAACCGACTCCTTTGGGCGCGATTTTGACCCACTTTAAACGGTTAGATTTCATTCAAACTTTGCAGATATATCGAGGACCGATGACAATACACAAAGCGTGTGTTTTAGTTTTTTTACTATGATTTTTTTTACAATAAAGTCAAAGTTGTTTTAGGCCGAAATGTAAACGAATGTTGTTTCGTTTAATCTTAGGTTACTGGTTTTTAATCTTTTATCTATCTAAACAAGTTTATATTACTCTATAAACTTGTTTACACCTTATGCGAATGCGGATGAAACCGGACTTAGTACTAAGTCCGGTTTCATCAGCATTTCTCGGGATAAAAAGTAGCCAATAAGATAATCCACATACCTAAGCTTCTTATAAGACTGTTCAAAATACTCTGACATCTTCACGTGACTTAACTTCTTGACGTGATAATTATGTCACACTCACACCCAAAAAAAAAACTTTAAGCACTAACTTTCATCTTCAGATGCCATCTTCATATTGAAGTTTGGAGGTCAGCTAAACTTCTTGCGATCCCATGCTGTGCTTTTCAACCCACTTCAAAAAAGGAGGAGGTTCTCAATTCGACTGTATGTTTTTTTTTTGTTACCTCATAACTTTTGACTGGGTGAATCGATTTTGATGATTCTTTTTTTATTAGAAAGCTGACGCTTGCCGTGTGGTCCCTTTTCATTTTAGTCCAGTTTGATAATGGTATCCATGAGAAAACCGTATAAGTCTTAAATTTGCATTAAGTACGTGTGCGACAAATAGATGAATAACTCAAGAAGACTCTTGAAGTCGGTTTTTGTTTTTTGTAAAAATAATTATTAAATGCTGATAACTCAATCCGGTCCACTTCCTAGTGTCGTCCAGCCATTTCCGTCTCTGTCGTCCTGGGCTCCTCTTCCCCGGAATTCTGCCCTCAAGGATCTACCGTGGGAATTCATATAGGGATCCTCTTTGCATGTGTCCGAAGAAGACGACTTTCCGTCTCATGACTGTTTACATCATCTTTCTGCGGTTAGCCTTTTCTAGTACCTTGGCATTTGAGGGGAAACTAGTCCAAGGAATTTTTAACATTTTACGTAGAGTCCACATCTCAAACGCCTGGAACCGGTCACCAATCTCTTTTAATAAGACCCACGTTTCGCATCCATATAAGAGCGTGGACCAGACGTAGCATCTCATGATGCGGTGTCTAACTAACTTTCAGCAGTGGATTAAAGTAAAGCTCTTAACATTGAGTATTTTAGTCCTAACAAATTAACTAACCAAGTCATTTCCAGAGTTAAAATGGCAGCGAGTAATTTTATTGGAAGTTGGTACAGGTCCGTTAAAGTTTTAAGCTACTTGGAAGCTTTTAGCGTTAACGATTTAATTCTAAGAAAAGCGCCCGAGACCTACAAACTCACGTAAGTGACCTATTGACCATTCTACCCACGCCGAAGTGTTTAGTTGTTAAATACTTTAATTGTTTAGTTTGAATGAATATACAGGGTTATATAAAGGGCATGCTAAGCCGAAAAGGGCTCATAGTACTCATCATTGTAAACAACTTTTAATATGGGACCAACCCAGAATTCGCGAAAAAAATCGGCTGTGCCATCCATACACTTTCTCGATCATTGATATTTTTCTATGGAACAGCTGTTTTTTTTCGCGAATGGCGGGTTAAATGTTGTTCAAAATGATGACTACTATTAGCGCAGTTCGGTTTAGCTTACTTTTTCTGTTCAACCCTGTATAAGAAGCAATTGTAACATTTAATATTTTTAGAAAATAAGAAATATATTTAAAGCTAGAAAAATAGCTAGAAATATATTTTTAGTCTAGAACTCTAGAAAGAATAAATTTCTAATTTCATAATAACCTACGCTAATATACTTCACAAATTCAAATTACGCTAAGAGCCTACATTCGATTACGCAGAATCCTTGGTACCTAACTTAATTAAAATGTTGTTCTCGAGATATAATTTTAATGTATATAGATGTAAACAAACAAATGATTAATTATTTAATGAACCAAGATTCGTATAAATGTTGGTGTAGCATTACTACTAGATAGTGTTTTCGAACATCATAAAATTTTGCATTCACGTTGTCAGGAGTCAGCTAATCAGACTCCTTTTCATCATCACCGGTTTTCATCACGGCACGGGAAAATCGCGGAGGGCAGCTAGTTTCATAAAAAAAAAGTCTCAGACACAGTCAACAATTTCAGTCACGGTCCAGTCCAAGTCATACTCTAGTCTTAAAGTAGTGGTATAAGACATTTTTTTACTACTTTATTTTTTGTTTTTCTAGTAAACTACCGGAGTTTCGAAAAAAGCATGAATAGACACGTTTCAGCTTTATTCGAAGTAGATTTTCACACGTGACGGTAATATGAAGTGAACGTGTAAGAACGTGTAAGTTAGGTACGAGAAATAATGTCAAATCAAGTGTCAATAAAACGTGCCAAGCGTGAGCGTGATTTTTTGGCTAGAACGTGAAAACTGAGCGTCGAGTATTGATTTAGCGCCTATTTATTTTCCAAATCTTGTGTTGTGTTCCTATATGGTGGTTAAAGCGTCAAAAAATATATAAGTGTAGGCAAATGATAAAGGATGTTAAAAATGTTCTGAGATTTTCTCGCTGACATGAAATGTCACGTGCCAAAACTAGACGGGCAACTGTAAGCAATGATTAAGTTTATGCAGGCTTTATAAGTGAGGCCCATAATGCTTAAAATCTGGTCTTTTCCCAAGAATTCATAGCGCCGTCTATTACGAGTAAAGTTTGGACCTGTTTTTGGATCGTGATGCGCCACTTACTGGACTGTGACTGTAAAATGCTTGACTGTGACTGGAACTGACGTTTGACTTGATATTTAATTTGAATAACTATGTCGCAAAACTTAATACTGTCCATATTCACTAAGCATATTTAATTAAACTCAAACAAAATCTTAGTAAGCGCGTCGATTTCAAACATCCTTTTTAGACGTGTCAATTTTAAATCGTGTTTATAAACCGCCGTAACTATTAGCATAACCAAATTGCGTTGTTATTTACTCCTAATTGTTTCTCTCACTTAGTGTTATGTCAAAACTTGGGCAATTTAGGCAAACTTAATTTATTGTACTAATGTATGGTACGTCGGGAAACCCCCGGGAAATCAAGGTATAGTGGAAAGTTCGGTGTAAACAAAATTTTAATGAACACTTACGTTTGGGACAGCGTCCTGCTTCCGTCTATTAGCTAATTAATTTAGATTAGCTTATCTCGACTGCCGCTACGAACTGTATCGAAACTGCAAAATCACGTTTTTTTCATAGTATTAATTATACGAATATTCAATAGTTTTAGGAAAACAAATATTTCTAAAACAAAAATAATTTTTTCGACATTTTTTTAAATTGAAGAAAATTGATACTACACATTTTAACTCGTTAATTAAGGTCGAATTTTGACTTTAAATTGCTCTCCTGTAAAAACACCATTTGCAGTTTCGATACTGTTCATATGAGTTAGGAGTAGTCGATTTAAGGATCAGATTTACTATTATAAATAGACAGGGACAGCTAAATGGAAAATTTTAATTAAATAAAACAGTCTTTGATCCGTAAGGTGTCAGGCGTAAGTGATGTTTCTTGGAACGATTTATAAGGACATTTTGTAGACCTAAAAGACCTTCGGTGCCTAAAAGGTCAGAGGTATACTGTTGTACGTCACACTCTCAAATCAACTCATGTGAAAAATAAAGGTAAGTAATACGAAATGCCTATGATACACGGGTCTCGTTTTTCAAGCTGTAATCCTCGTGTAATCCGCCCCCTAAGTCCAATAATGCCATAATCGAAACGCTATAGAAAAGTAAGACAATGTATGGGAATGAAATTCCTGTCATAGAATATACCTAGAATCTTCAGGTAGATTGTAGAAATGTCATCTATACTAATATTATAAAGAGGAAAGATTTGTATTTTTGTATTATTGGATGTTTGTGTGGAATAAACTCAAAAACTACTGGACCGATTTCAAAAATTCTTTCACCATTCGAATGCTACATTATCCCAAAGTAACATAGGCTATTTTTTTTTATCCACAGCAAAGCGTGGCAGGGAACAGCTAGTTATTATATATTTTCGTAGAATTATTTAGCATTTCCATTATGGAACTGCAATTTGGCTAGAGAGGTAGGGCACTAAAACTAAAACATCGCTAAGCCCTATGGAAAACAGCCGATAAATTTTCGACGACTACTAGAATTCTAATAAGGTTGTGCCTTAAACTTATTGATAAAATAGTTTATAGTTATTTTTGACCATGATTAGCAGATGGCCTGAAGCACTTGGGCGATTCACACCGCGGTTCGAACCGTTCGCAGTATGAAACGCCCAAGCACCCGGAACTTTATGCCCGGTACCATTTGGGTTAAATTTTAAATTGGTAAAAGAACTTTAAAATTAGAATAGTCGTTCCGGAGATTTTAATCTACCACCCTCACCCTCCACCCTCTCTAGATTTGAAACCTACACTTATAATTGCCATTCATAATAGTTTGTTAGTATTGAATAGTATAGATATTTATTAATCTATTCAATGGGAGTTTAGTTAGATTGTTATTACAATTTTGCTTTTGAAAATAGCTGTGAGTTTATCAACAAGAAACTAATTTGAAACAACTTCAGTTGAGAATAAACCATTTAGTCCCGCTCGGTTGGTGTTTTGTCAGTAAAGTTTCAGCCTATATAATAGTTAGGTACCTATCAATATTTTGTTGAAATGAACTCGGAAACACTTACGTAATATTGAGTTGCCTACTCCGACTCGTTTCGATCACATCCGGTGATCTTTATCAAGGAGAACATGCAAAGATCAACGGATGTGATAGAGACTAGTCGGGGTAGACAACTCAATATAGCGTGAGTGTTCCTATGTTAACTAAAACAAAATGTTTGAAAACCAAATTAATTTACATCGTTCTTAAGCCGGGTCCAGATATGTATCATTTGCCCGATCCGATCACCGGGCAAATGATATACATGGGTCGGGCCGTATCGTAACGGCGTATCGAGATCTCTTATCATGATACGTGTATCATCACCCGTCCACATATGCGATCATTATACGCGTCAGCGATACGGATACGGTGATCGGATCGGGCAAATGATACATATCTGGACCCGGCTTTACATATTTTCTCAAATTCTTGTCATACACATTCCAATATTACAAATGCATAAACTTGTGAGTGAATGAGTATGTTTGTTACGAGGGTTGTTTTCTTCTTCTTCTTCTTTCTTTTTCTTCTATTTCTATTTCTTTTTGTGTGTTACATTAATTAAGCTTTAAAAAAAACTATGGAACAGCTGATTTTTTTGTTTACGATTTCAGAGTTGGTCTCCATAGTAAAAGTTGTTCAGAATGGCGATATGAGCCCTTTTCGGCTTAGCATACCCTTTCCTTATAACCCTGTAGATGTAAAAATACATAATGTAAGTTATTATAAAAACCGCAATTTTTCTACTATTTATCCACATTTACGTTAAACCGCGATCCCCGTAAGCTCATGATGTATTCAAACCGAGGAATGGATGTGCTGGCTATAAATTTCGGCGTTAGACGCGGAATCTTCATATTTAGATGAAGCATGGATATTAAAATTGAAAACGACGCAGCTGATGCTGCGTAGAGTTTTGTTTTAAAAAATATTATCACAAGATACTTATTGATCTCATCAATGAATTATGTTATTATTTTGATTTTTTCTTATTTTATTTATACTTATCACTGAGTATAGTAAACTTTAAAAAAAAGCTTTTATTGCACCGTCATCGGAGTCACAGGTATCCAAATTTCAGCTCAATCTGACATCGGAAAGTGGTTCAAATTAAGTTGTAAGATTCGATCTACACAGACACTTTTTGTTCATTCAGACAACGGATAAAGTTTCTCCCCCACCACAAAAGATCTAAAACTAGTCCAGTCACAGCTTTTGAGACACTAAGCCGAGTCTGAGCCAGGCTTTGCAATCTCACACCGGACTAATTGCATGGACATGGACAGTAACGAGCAGATCTGGTATTACTTACGCTAATTGAGATCTACGTGTGGTACGAGAATGAACTTTGCATTGCAAGCTAAGCTTAGTTGACTGTCTGTACAATATATTACACACATACACATAAGTAGTGGTAGAGCTCTTTTGCAGAGCCCGCCTGGGGAAGTACCACACCATTGCCACATACACATTAGTAGTGGTAGGGCTCTTTTGCAGAGCCCGCCTGGGGAAGTACCACACCATTGCCAGTTATTCCACCGCCAAGCAGTAATGTGCAAACATTACTGTGTTCCGGTTGGAAGGGCATTGTTTCCAGTGAAATTACAGGGCAAATGGGAGATTAATCAACTTATATCTCAGGGTGACGAGCGCAGTGCTGTGCCGCGCAGGGTTTTGAATTCTGCGAGTTCAAAATTCTGGGTGGCGCAGACCTGTTATGGGCAAACGTGACGTTTAACATCAGGCGAGCGATTTGCTCGTTTCGTCACTTAATCACATAAAAAAAAAAAAAAAAAAAACACATATATTTTTTATGTTATGAGTGAGGAGACGAGCAAATCGCTCGCTTGATGTTAAACGTCACGTTTGCCTATAACAGGTCTGCGCTATTCAGAATTTTGAACTCGTAGTATTCAGAGCACTGCGCTCGTCACCCTGAGATATAAGATGTGTAATCTCCCAATTGCCCTGTAATTTCACTGGAAACAATGCCCTTCCAACCGGAACACAGTAATGTTTGCACATTACTGCTTAGCGGTAGAATATCAGTTTTAATAGTGTTAGTTGTAATAGTATTTTTTTATGTAGGTTTATATGAGTTTTCTTCAATATTGCACACCCCGTTTTTATATTTTTTTATCTATCCTCTCCATCCTAAGGTTGCCTGGAAGAGATCGCTCTTAGCGATGAGGCCGCCAGTTGTCGCACTAGTTTTAGGTGCTATAATCCTTTTGTTTGTAATTTATGGTGTGAACAATAAAGAGTTTATCTATCTATCTATCTATCTAATATCTGGTAAAGGTGTGGTACTTCCCCAGGCAGGCTCTGCAAAAGAGCCTACCATATTATACCAAGAGCATCAACTAAGAGCGTCGACTAATTAATGAGCTCAGTGCGAGAAGTCATTAACTGCAAAAAGTCACTAACTTAGTTTTACTATGAAAAGTTTTAGAGATATGAGAGAAACGAGCTTAGAAATCAAAAGTCGTGAAAATTCTTACTTATGAATCGCTATTGATAACGTTTTAATCGAGTTACTTTTAAGAGATAAGCTTTTCAAGAGTCCGTGTGCAATATTGCTGAGATTTGATGGTTAGAAAAGACTTATTTTCAAAAGTTAGTACAAATTGTAATTGTAAACTGGAGTCTTATTATTAGATACTTTATTTTAAAAAAATTATAAGAGTTTATCAAACGTTACGAAATAAATATTTTACCAGATAATCCAAACAAAAGAAAAATATATAAAAAAAATGGTTACAGTGTGACTCGTTAGGATTTTTTTTTTCTAATGAGTCACAGTGTTACCAGTTTGGAATCTTTTTTTATTATTTTTTCTCATCGAGTAACACTGTAAACACTACATCTAAAATACTGCTTTCTGTGGGAATTGTTGGCAAAACGCTTGTACCTCTTGGGCTAAATAGAGGTCAGGTCACGTGTTGCTTCGACAACTTCCAAATATCTTGCATATAATACATAGATTACAAACTTTTACATTTTTAATTATTATTCTTAGTAGGATAGTACGATAAAATGTATCGCAAGTTGCAAACATTTCTAGCATATTAAACTCACGAAGATGCTGGTCACGCTTCCACTTTGTGAAATCGTAAGTTCAGTGAAAATTTCTGGAAACTTGCACAATTTCCTAGCGGTAAATCGTTTTAAAGTCGAGCAATGTTTTCTCTTTCGTGTTTTGGATTCAGAAAGTAGTTCGGATTGAGGAATTCATTGCACTTTTTTATTTCAGTTTGGATTTTAAATGCTTTCAACGAATTGAAATTGCACGGAGTATGACAATACAAGGAAGGAGAATATAGTTAGTATTTCTATATGCTTTTTTCTATACACATTATTTAGAATTTGCTAAGGTCCTAAGATTTAAACGTATGAACTTGTGCAGTTTCCATTTAAGCTCGTCATTTTTAATTGTCCCATGGTAGACACTGTTCCATTTTTCACACATTTTTATCTATCAAATACTTGCTACGTATTTTTACGAACTCTTTACCGAGCACAGGGTTTTGAGACACTTCTCAGATCAGTTTGAATCAGAAGATGCACTAATAGTAATTTATTTTCAACATTGTTGTAAAAGATTACGTCAAAATATGTCGTATGGTAGAACATTTATTACAGAATTTATTGTAAGAACATAAATGATGTTGAATTTAAGAATGATGTTACGCATTACGCGCTTTCTCGGCAGCATATAAAAAAAAAAAACTGCAGATAATTATATTGTATAGTTTAATTTTCTTTAGTTTGTTAATAAAAATGATTAAGTTAAAACATCATTTCATTCACGTACATTTAAACCAACTAATATTATAACTTTCCGGAATGCTTGAATGATTGCGTAAACAAAGAGAATGATCTAAAAATATTTTAAAAAATCTGTATTCTTGTACTACCTAATGTTATTTTGCTTAGTTTTAGTTTTACGATTAGTGTTTTAATGCCTAACATATCAAAAAAAAAAAACAATCTAAAAAACAGTAAACACGAAAATATGTTTTTTTTCAAAAAGTGCGCTCAAAGTGGACGAAAACCGTCTTGCTCCTCTTAAAGCGTTTTCTAGAGGGATTTAGAGCTTAGATATTTCGAATGCTCGGCTGCTCCGTTGGCTCAGTTTACAGATTGTGAATACAAGCTGGGAACGTATTGGTTTAAGAGCGGTCCGGTCCTGAAGACGTCTTATCTTGTTTTTTCCAGTTCCACGATTCTGCTTCCGTCTTTTGTTGTTTTCTTGAACTTGTCTTGTAATTCCTTGACTTTTTCCTTAAGCTTTGACTTTGACTGTGTAATTTGCATGAGTGACTATGGCTATAGACTAAAAAAAGTATTGATGAACTGTGTGAAAGATGATATGAAAAGTTTGGAGTGAATTCTATGACAAATGACAGGGATGAATGGAAGAAATGTGCGTACTGTACCGAACCGACCCCACATGTGTAGGTTAAGGGTAGAAAGGTGTGTAATTTGGACTTTTATGGAGAGAAGAACGTTTGATAGTAAACGTAGATAGAATCCGTGTTGGATAGATGAGATTTTCGAAAAGTATGTCAGATATCAGAGATGTTTATTGGCCTTATAACATTGATTTTGTGTGTGTACGTGTATGTGTTAATAAATCTTTCTTAATCTTAATATATATAAATCTCGTGTCACAATGTTTGTCCTCAATGGACTCCTAAACCACTTAACCGATTATAATAAAATTCGCACACCATGTGCAGTTCGATCCAACTTGAGAGATAGGATAGTTTAAATCTCAAATTATAGTCGCAATTTTAATTTATTGCAAATTATATATATACTGATAATTTTTACTATAAATTGACAAGTTAGCATCAACATACTACGGTTGCTTTAGTTACGCAATGGCTTTTGACAGGACAACGTCTGTCGAGTCAGCTAGTATTATATAAATTACGTGTCACGTTGTTTGTCCGCTATAGACTCCTAAACTACATAACCGATTTCAATCAAATTTGCACACCGGGTGCAGTTCGATCTAACTTAGGAGATAAGATAGCTCACATCTCAATTTATAGTAAAAAAACATGAAAAATTAGAAAATTTAAAAATACTTAAACCATAATTTAACTTTAGCGCTTTGGACAATGTAAAGTTTTTTAATGTAACTTTTGACATTTGACATAGAATTGACGCAATGGCTTTTGACAAGACAACGTCTGTCGAGTCAGCTAGTCGTAATTATAAAAATATTACCAGACTTTAACATTACAAAAATTTTGTGCGTGCTACGATTATCACCAAAGAATCTATTCCTTTGTTTCGCTATGTCATAATATATGATAACAATTAAATTAATTATGGTTGTCTGTCCGAGAACAATAAATCGTGAAACCATGTTAAAAAGCTTTCGGCAGCATACTTTCACACTACGGTAGTGGTGTCAATTAGTTCATATAGCATAATCCTTTCCAGCTAAAATTATACCTAAATGTCAAAGTTGTAATGTTTGTACATTTGTTACTCCATCACGCAAAAATGGCTAAATACATTTTTTTCATTGATAGGCTTACGTTTGACCGCCATCTCGCCTGATGGTAAGCAATGATGCGGTCTACGATGTAGCACGCTTATCTAGAAGGAACCAATTCTCTGGTGACTTCAAGACACCTAGATTATATATACGAGTATATCGGGAAATATCCACTCGGGCAGAGTATTCCACACTCTAGCAGTACGCATAATAAAGTGGAATGAAGTGTGGTTTTGGACGAAATTTGATATGAAGGTAGGGTATGCCCTGGATTAACGTATAGGTTACTTTTTATCCTAAAAAATAACGGTTCCTGTTGGATAGCAAATAAAAGCGTGGGGCTCAGTTACTAATAAAAATTTAATTATTATTTCATTTGCATTGGATGTGTTATTGTGGTTGCAAAGATAACAATGTGATAAAATCTTAGCCGTATTTTTCCATCTCAAAGTTATATCTTTACGGGGTGAATGCTTTCAAACAGTGACTTTACCTCGCCGTAAAGTCCGTGAGTAGTTTATTTAATACAAGAACAGTGTTTGAAGCATAAATCTTCATTTGTGAGTTTACACGATACTTTAGGATGTTTATGCACAGGGCGACGTGGGTTGGCGATTTAGCAGTGCAAGTATGTATGTGACTTTGTTGATCCATAATTTGACTCGTTTTTATTCTTATTCGGTATGGGGGCGATAGGTCTCACACTGGCGTCCCGCAAAAGGTGCATTGTGCGTTTCCGCCTTGCCAGCCATTACCCGAGCCGACCCAGCTCCTTAAAATAACGGAGCGAGGCTCTGGGCCGCTGGCACAAATGCTCCAGTGGCAAAGATGGTATGATTGGTGATGAGTTATTAGACTCGTTTTAGCTTGCCAAAATCGTTAGTCATTTTGTTCGTACCATGGACAACATAATGAAATTTTTACGATTTAATCGAGTTCAAACGTCAATTTGGCAATCGATAAAGTTCCATAATAAAACTGCTGGTGGCGCCAAAATGTCGTGATTTTCGTGAACTGGAGTATGGATGGCACACTGAGGTGACATTCAAAACTATTGAAACTTATTCAATTTTTCACTATCTTAATAATAAAATGTTGTGGTAATTTTATTTATTACATTTAAATTATTAAAATATAGGTGATGATTTTGCAACAATAACTTAATATTAAAAATTACCTACACAAACTTACTTAGAACAATTTATATTATACAATTACTTATTGAAAAATATTTAAAAAACAAATTACTTATATTAAGCAAGTCACCTCATGTCCGAAAAGCGTTACACGTAGTAGATAAAAGACTTTCTTCCACACTATATACTGATAAGGTCACTGAAATATTGTTGCCAAAATTTTTGTAAAATGTTTAACAAACAAAACTTTATTATAACACATAAATTATTATAGTGGTGGGGCTCTTTTGCAGAGCCCGCCTGGGGAAGTACCACACCTTTGCCAGATATTCCACCGCCAAGCAGTAATGTGCAAATATTACTGTGTTCCGGTTGGAAGGGCATTGTTTCGAGTGAAATTACAGGGCAAATGGGAGATTAAACAACTTATATCTCAGGGTGACGAGCGCAGTGCTGTGCCGCGCAGGGTCTTGAATTCTGCGAGTTCAAAATTCTGGGTGGCGCAGACCTGTTATGGGCAAACGTGACGTCTAACATCAGGCGAGCGATTTGCTCGTCTCGTCACTCAATTACATAAAAAAAAAAAACATATTCTACTTCTGTATTTAGAGGCTATTTGGAAATATTTGTTTTTGGATAAATTATTTATTTTAGTTAAATTTGGAGTTATTTAGTTTGAATAAAGTTATTTCTAGTAAATTTCACAGATATAATTTGTCTCTAGAATTTAGAAAAATATGCGCATTAATAGCGAGTGACAAATATAATAAAACAATTTTGATTTCTGAATGATAACTAATTTTGAAATAACATTGGGACTATCAATTCTGCCTTCACAAGTCCATAAGAAAAAAAATTATTTCTGATTTTTCACGCAACAAATGCGCAATTTTCCAAGATATCAGATAATATCAGATGCATAAAAAACTTTTGAGATACTGCTTTTTGGTCTTGTGAGGGCAGAATTGTAGAATCACATTGGGATTATTTATTCTGGGAACACAGTGAGATCAGACGCCCCACTTTCAGCTTAAAACTTATTAGGTCACTTCTCAATATAACTTTAAATAAAAGGCACCAAATGCAGCTCCATTTTCATCCACGCCATTCCAAGCCGAGCAGCACTGTATCTTATTTTGTTTGTGATATTTCAGTTCCAAAATAGCGCCACATTTAGGCCAGTCAATTAGTACCGATCAGAAGTCACGTCCGCTGTCCCGATATATCACGGCAGCCGTAAATGGCGGCATTTGTGCTTATCGCCCTCCAAACTTCTAACAAGGGATTTTTATTACAAGGATAAATGATATTTTTTCGATTTCGCGTCTATGGTTACGGGCTACGACGTAGGGGCTGTGTAGCGTGTGCTACGGCGTAGAAGTTGGGTATCGATGGCTATTTTTATTAGATGGCAATGCTAAAGGGAAAGGTCATGTTTTGGCAGTTGAATGTTTGTATTAAAGTTCTGATAGACTTGAGCATTGACTTGTAACAGAACATCGAGCATTCGCCGTTTTTATATTTGTCGAACTGAACAACGAGCCGAGCCAAGCATAGAGCCAAACATTGCTATGAACATTTCCATGAGCATTCTAGTGAATGCTCTAGTCGATGCTCGTAAAAAATATTTTTCACGAAGATGTCAGACTTGACGGTCGCGTGTGAGGGCTCGGTAAAAAGCTCGAAGTAGTGCTCGCTAGAATTCTCGCTAGAATGCTCGCCAGAACGCTCGTTATCAATGCTCGCTAAAAAGTTCTCGTATTTTTCTGTGATGGAGCATTCGCACAAATGCTCATTACAAGTGAATGATCAAGTTTATCAGCACCTTTATGTTTCATCGTAGCGTCTAGACTACTCATGCAATGAATCAGATATTAATCGATTCGGTACTACGTAACTACGAGTATGGTCTTATTTTATTGTGACCCAGGTAACATTAGACTAAATTTTCTAGGAACAAAAGTAATATGACGAACGCATACATACAAGACGAGTCTTTAAAACTTGTTGTTTCGTAGCCGGGATATGGTTTTTTAAAGTTTTTACTATACTTGGGTAGTTCCACCTGTTTTGGTAATTACTGCATTTAATTGCCTCGACCCATTTACTTTGCTGAGAATCATGTGTGTTGATACACATAGTCATGTTATTCTCAGCAAAGTTAATTAAAGTTATTCACCTCCAAAATGATCTTACAAAAGTATTGCGGGACATTTTCTGAGCCATTCGAGATTATCTCCGTCACTCTCACTCTCAAGACATTTCTAATGAGTGAGACAGTGACCGAGATAATATCTCTCGAAATAGGCCACAGGTGTGGCCAATCTATTTCATCCCATCAGTCTAGACTAGAAGATGGCCCTTATACTCGTATATACAGGGTTATTCATAAAGGGTATGCTAAGCCGAAAAGGACTCATAGTACTCATCATTATGAACAACTTTTATTACGGGACCAACTCGAAACTCGAATTTTTTTCGCGAATTCTGGGTTGGTCCCATAGTAAAAGTTGTTCATAATGATGAGTACTGTGAGCCCTTTTCGGCTTAGCATACCCTTTATGAAGAACCCTGTAGACGTTTCCAATCAGCCATCCATCGATCGGGCCCATATTAATAGCCTACATGTAAGCTTGCTTAAGCGTGTTGATACACTAGCTAAGTGATTAACTCAACCTGAGGCGACTGAGATTGGAAATCGTTCAACAAGTTGTGTTACAAGCAGCGCATGCAATTTTAGAAGCTGTTTTAGTGAAACTATATTTTTGGGAAATAAAAGAACCTTATCTAACTAAAAATCTGTAGTAGCGCGGTGGGAGAACCGCCCCTTCGCATTCTTGAGGTGGCGGGTTCAAACTCCGACTCGTACCAATAAAGTTGCAACTTATGTACGAATTTACTTAACACTAGCTTTCCAGTAAAGAAATTCAATGCAATTTTGCATTAAAATATATGTAAGTCAGACAATGAATAGCCTAAAAAACTAAATAGAACTACATTTGTTCATCAATTTTTCCATCGAATATTCGCCACAATTTTTTTCGACAAAATTTATGCTCGGTACTCTAAACTTACTACCCTGAAACTCGGTTCCCCAAAACAAATGTAACCCACGTAAATTACTTACCTCAAAAACAACTCCAACCTCAAAAATCCCTCTCATCTTTAACGTAATCAGCGTTCACTCTTACACCCGTAAAAACAAGTAAATGACACGTTCTTGCGTTCTTTTCCCGCGACACGCAAATCCTCTTAATGTCACTCACAATATGTTATTTGTCAAAGTCACTGGGAAACGGTCATGAATATATTCTCAAAGCAAACGCCGGTGTTTTTCCTTGTACCGCGTGGCTGCGCAATAAAAATTTCCGATTTTTACTTGTACATACACGAGGCGAAGAGACGGTGGTCTGGTTTGTTACTAGTGTTGTGAATTTGTGAATCTTAGAAAGTTGTTTTATGCTATTGAGTAACGATAAAAAAACAAGGAAAGGAAAAAGAAAGGAAAAACACGCAAAGGAAAAAAGAATACAAAGAAAGGTAGATATTTATTTCACACGATGACAAGTACAAAAAGTATTACCGCTGAATCAGTGTCTCGGTGAAAGTCAGCGTATCAAATATGTTTTTATTGTATCTAATATTACTGACTAAAAGCCTATTAGGTATTAAACGCAAACAGAAAAAAAATTGAAAGAATACTAAATATCAGGGAAAGAAGGAATTACAATTGATAATTTCGAACTAAAATTTTACTATGGGCAGTTATACTGAAACTATAATTTTAAAACCTTTTATTTTGAATGCTTAAAACTTTTATGGACCTAAGAACTACCTAATTATTATTTAATGTAGTCAAACAAAGCCGCAGCCAAGTGTGAAATTCACTAGTAATTCACAAGGGCAGTATCTCTTCGTCTAAATTTTTATGTGCGGCCAAGTTTATACGACCCACTCAACAAGTGTAATGGGTGTGTTATAAGGTGCGTGGGTGTGTGAGTACGATACAAGTGTGTTGTGTGCGTTTTTCTTTACGGCATTATTAATTACCTACTGGAGGGTTCACAAGGATTTTAAAATTAAAGAGCAGATTTAGGTGAAGTGTGTCTATATTTTTTTTGTCCGACTTTTTAACTAAATATTAAAAAATATATATTTCGCGATTTCATACATTTTTTTAAATGTTATTGAAATATTTTTTGGATTTCGTCAAATTTTTTTTCGCGATTTCAGGGTTTGTGTGATCCATTTTCGGGTTAGCGATACCTTTCTCTTATAAACCTGTGTACCAAATATTGAAAAAAAAAACATTTTTTTAACAACAAACTAGACATGCCTTTGACCACAATCTCACCTGATGGGAAGCGACGATGTGGTCAAATATGTAGCACGCTTGCCTGGAAAATAGATTCACTCTACTTTTAAATAACCCTGAGTTGTACTTTTTTTTTAAGTTGTCTATAACATTTCTAACACAGCTATTAGGATTACTAAGTGTATAACTAATTGCTTAATTAATTTAAATTATTGAGTGTCTGAGTCTTAGCTAAATAATGTTAATCTTATTTAGATCACGTGAACGTTTTATGAATTCTTAAACAGAAAGATGTATGATAAGCTGAATATTAAGACTAGGCATTTTAATATTATATTAATTATATTACGAAATATTTAATTATGGTTAGTTCGACAGAAATTACGAACTGGCTCTAAAATGTAATATAATTTTTGTGTCACTTTGAAATATTACTTACTTCATTAATCTTCTTACTTTTTCTCTTTCGATGTTTGAAAGAGTTTGAAATGTAATGAAAATATATATATTAAATTAAAAATTAAAAAAAACCCCGACATTTTCATCAAACATAACTTAAAACACTCCCGACTAATTCACCTTTCTAACAAAAAAAAAAAAATTAAAATTGGTTCATCCACAGATCATCTACGATGCCACAGATTTTTTTTTTTTTTTTCATGGTAGGTATTATATTTACATCTTAAATTTAAACTAACAAACTAAACTAAATAAAACTAACAAACTAAACTAAATAAAACAAAGAAATTTACAAAAAATACGAAAAGATACGTCAAACTTATCACTTCGTCGTTTTTGCGTCGGAGGTTAAAACAATCGATTAAAACAAGTACCTACTGTCTTATTATTGTACACTGAGGAAAATGGTACCGTAAAAATTAGTAGGTACTAGTCACCGCGTTACCAACTGAGTCGTAGGGCCATAAAGTAGGGCCCTTTTCAGGGCCACAATACTGTCTACTATGTTTCTATCTGATTTTATTCTTATCGATATGCGCCTATAACCATCTTACGCACATCACTATGCGGCTCCATAAGACCCACAAGTGCGAGGGAGATAGACATAGAGAAATGATTTATGGCCGCACGACTCAGTTCTTAACGCGGTGCCTATAGCACTAGTTTTTCGGGTGACAACCATCCATATTGACAGTTGTCACAGTAGAAACTGGTGCCAATCATCGTACTTTTTGGTGATTATCAGTATGCTCCGTACTTTAGGTGAACGGAATTTTGATTACCTTTTTTCTCAGTGAATGTAACAACATCAGAAACTACCTAACTCTGGGTATCACATTGAACATTTTTCTAGACTACACTTTTAAATTCCCAGACCCAGCTCCAATAACAGCTTGGTTAAAACAAACAGAGCTGATTTGATCAACTCGGCGTTCGTTAGGAAATCTCAACTTTAAATATTTGAGATTTTCACTTCCAAAGCGGCCAATTAATTTTATAGAGATTTGTTGAGTGAAAAGGTTTGAAATTGTATTGAAATAATGAATTTTGTGTCGGAATATTATAAATCTGAGTTCTTTATTAAATCATTTTTTAATTTTTTGTTATTAAATCTTAATATATAAATTACGTGTCACGTTGTTTGTCCGCTATAGACTCCTAAACTACGTAACCGATTTCAATCAAATTTGCACACCGTGTGCAGTTTGATCTAACTTAACAGATAGGATAGCTCACATCAGTGGCGTAGCGTGTCTTGGCGGGGCCCCGTATAAAAAAAATATTTGGGGCCCTTATGACGGGTAAAGATTTCTCACAAAAGAAAAGAAAATGTTTGCATAAAATAAAAATAAAAATTTATTCATCATAATTATCATCTATCACTTTTTCCAAAATTTTTACTGACAATTCAAATTAAATATACACTCTTCTTGCCTTTTTTCCGGCAAACTGATTTATTAGGTCCTAACCTATGAAATTGGCGTTTTGTATGGGGAAAACAAAATAGACGAAAAAAAAGATATAATCTTAATATATATAAATCTCGTGTCACAATGTTTGTCCTCAATGGACTCCTAAACCACTTAACCGATTATAATAAAATTCGCACACCATGTGCAGTTCGATCCAACTTTAGAGATAGGATAGTTTAAATCTCAATTTATAGCCGCAATATTATTTTATTGCAAATTATGTATATATTGATAATTTTTACTATAAATTGAAAAGTTAGCATCAACATACTACGGTTGCTATAGTTACGCAATAGCATGAGAATAGAGGTTATAACAAAGAGTTCCTATATTCTCCGTGCGAAGCCGGGACGGGCCGCTAGTATTATAATATATTTTTTCTAAAATTATCGACTACTTTGTTGTCATTTCTGAAATAAAAATAAATTTCAAAATTTAAATTATTTTTTGCTTACGCACGTCGGGGGCCCCCTTGGCCCGGGGCCCCGTATAATTGATACGGCAGATACGGCGGTAGCTACGCCCCTGGCTCACATCTCAATTTATAGTGTCTACCCGTGCGAAGCCGAGATGGGCCGCTAGTTATATTATAAATCTACAATTATATTAAAGTAAGTTCGTATAAAGGCTGATTGGCTAGCCCCGGTGTCTGAGTTTTTTAGGCCGCCTGAAAGCCTTTGACTGTAATAAATTATTGAATATTTCACTGCCCAAAAAACACAATTAAAATTTTATTTTTTCTCATACTTCAATAAGAAAAAATAAAATTTCAATCGTATTTTTTTTTGTTTTGTAAATGATATCAAATTATAAAGGCGGTAGAAAGGCGGTGTACGCACAAGGCCGGCACAGGACCGGAAAAGATAGCGCGCAGGAGAAACTCAGAGGTGGGTAGAAAAAGTTTGATGATGATAATATCAAACGGGGATAAAAAGCCAATCTCCAAGGAAGAAAATCGTTATGAGTATCAAAAATATTGAATTACTAAATACTGTCATAAACAAAAGCGCACATTTTTAGATCAAGGGGAATATTCTGGGTCGTCCGAGATAAACTTAGTCTCTTTTACTGTCATTGTATTTCTAATGAGAGTGACAGTGACAGATAACATCTCGCTTGCCAGAATGGGACCCCATAAAACAGAAGGCAGATGTCATGTACAAGGAGATAAACACTAGCAGAAAACAGCCATGCCCGTAAATTGCCCACCGCAAAAACACCACTTACTTAAATTAATAATACAAAAATAATTATATAACATTTATATTTTTTATATGATATATATATATATATTTACTAGCGGCCCGTCCCGGATTCGCACGGGTAGACACTATAAATTGAGATGTGAGCTATCCATCGATCTATAATCCGACTTCGGTGGAGCTATCCTATCTGTTAAGTTAAATCGAACTGCACACGGTGTGCAAATTTGACTGAAATCGGTTAAGTAGGTAGTTTAGGAGTCTATAGCGGACAAACAACGTGACACGTAATTTATATAATTATATTAAGATATTTTAGTAGTGGCAGGGCTCTTTTGCAGAGCCCGCCTGGGCCTGAACCACACCTTTTATTTCCAGTTATTCCACCGCCAAGTAGTAATGTGCAAACATTACTGTGTTCCGGTTGGAAGGTCATTGTTTCCAGTGACAGGGCAAATGGGAGAATAAACAACTTGTATCTCAGGGTGACGAGCGCAGTGCTGTCTGTGCCAAGCAGGGTCTTGAATTCTGCGAGTTCAAAATTCTGGGTTTCGCAGACCTGTTATGGGCAAACGTGACGTTTAACATCAGGCGAGCGATTTGCTCGTATCGTCACTCAATAACATAAAAAAACCTTTCTTAGGTTTTTTTATGAAATAAATAAAAAAAAATAAATAAAAAAAAAAAAAAATAAAAAATAAAAAAAAAATATAAAATAAAAAAATAAAATAAAATAAATAAATAAATAAAAATATTTTTATCTTCATAAAGTTTATGCAAACTACTAAAAAACTGAAGTATCTACCAATCTGTCTAATAAAATCCACAAAAGTTTTCCCCATGAACTTTATATTTGAAAACGAACACTTTATATTCGAATTTTACAAAAACGTAACACGTTTCCCGCCTAACGTGGCAGAAGAGTGACACCGAACTATATTATGAAAACAATCAACTAAAACCATGCCGTGTTCTATCTTATCACAAGGGAGTAAGATTCAAGTTTGTGTGGCACGCTTTTGTAATAGAGTAAGTACTTAAGTAGTTTCAGGTTGCTCGCTAAATATAAAGTGTATGAAAAATATGACAGCGGCATCTATACAGGGTTATAAGGAAAGGGTATGCTACGCCGAAAAGAGTAGATTGTAAGTAATAGTACCTAGTAGTAGCATAAACTCTGAAATCGTGTAAAAAATCAGCTGTTCCATACATTTGGTCGAGTTATTGATATTTTTTATGGAATAGCTGTTTTTTTCTAGCTCTCAGGGTTGGTCCATACTAAACATTGTTTATAACACATTCCTTATAATCATAATTAATAAATAGTAAATGTAAACTTTTTTATAAATTTTAATCTATTATCATACATTTTACAAACTCTAAAGTGTCCAAACAGTGATATTCGAGGAAATCGAAAGGTAAAGAAACTCATCAACGAAATAATATACCTAGCCGCTGTTTGGACTCGTTAATCTTTTTTTTTTTTTTTTTTTATTCAGCAATAGGCTTGCATTTGACCGTCATCTTGCCTAATGGTAAGCAACGATACGGTCTACGATGGAGCACGCTTGCCTAGAAGAAACCGATTCACTCGCGACTTGAAGACACCTAGATTATATCTATCGGGAAACACCCACTCAGGCAAAGCGTTCCACACCCTAGCGGTTCGCACAATAAAGGTGGAATCAAAGCGTTTCGTACGAGTTTTTGGTATATCAACCATAAAACGGGTTCTCTTGTCTTAATCTTCAATCTTCAATCTTAATCTTGTTTTAATCTCTTCAGAGCATTTAAATAAAAGCTTATAATACAGATAGTACCTATACAGGGTTATTCATAAAGGGTATGCTAAGCCGAAAAGAGCTCATAGTACTCATCATTATGTGACAACTATCATAATTACGGTTGTCATCGTAAAAACTAGTACTAGCACCAGTTTTTAGGGTGAGAACCATAATATTTATGATAGTTGTCACCGTAAAAATTGGTGCTTATCATCGTACTTTTTGGTGATCATCACTATGCTCCGTACTTTAGGTGAAATTTTTCTGTGTGCTAACCTAGAACGCAAGGTCTAAGAAACGGCCCAGTTCATTATGCACTGCTATTCACCTGAATATCTTGCTTGCCCCGGTCAATACACTACGCATTGTGTTACTATGCAATATGCATGCATTGGACGCCTGACCACAAGTATGACGTATGTAGGCCGCAGGCGTAGCGTTAGTAGCGGGTTGGTTTGCTGGTGAATAATTAAAGTTGGAATAGAATTTTTGTGGTAAATGTAATTTAATTTAATGCAATGTAATGTAAATGTTGTAAATTTTTGTAGTGGTAGGGTAGGGAGAGCTCTTTTGCAGAGCCCGCCTGGGGAAGCCAGTTATTCCACCGCCAAGCAGTAATGTGCAAACATTACTGTGTTCCGGTTGGAAGGGCATTGTTTCCAGTGAAATTACAGGGCAAATGGGAGATTAAACAACTTATATCTCAGGGTGACGAGCGCAGTGCTGTGCCACGCAGGGTCTTGAATTCTGCGAGTTCAAAATTTTGGGTGGCGCAGACCTGTTATGGGCAAACGTGACGTCTAACATCAGGCGAGCGATTTGTTCGTTTCGTCACTTAATCACATAAAAAAAAATTGAATTTAGTTGGGAGTGTGAAAGTTTTTGAAAATAGAACATACTAGTACTTGCCGGTCCCAAGAGGACCAGCACTGGTTGTTTACAGCCAGCTTTATGGTGAGTTTGGATCGGGTTTTGGCTCAAGGGCGCAGATGCATCTCATTGTCTTTTGTTTGTGTTGATTTGTTTATTGTCTGTTTTTAACACGCTTTTATGAGTTTCACCTGTATGTATGTATGTATGTAACCGACTCCTTTGAGCTCGATTTTGCTCTACTTTGAACGATCAGATTTAATTTAAACTTTGCACACCTGTGAAAGACCGATGACAATGCGTGTTTTTCAGTTTTAAAACTATTTTTTATTATTTATGTATCTATCTGTGTTTTGTAACCCAAAAATAAATGTATGTATATATATGATGAACCTTTTATGAAAAAATCGCTTAGTACGCCTTATAATCTGTTCTAATAGTTTGATCTATCAACTGAAGCTCTTCACAACGCTTACTTTCCGTAGTCGTGTTACAGTTACTTGGTTGTTTTACAGTTACCATTTACATTGATACATATTTTACATAGTAGGTCGGTAGTTACCGGCCGGTGGTTCACCCTTCGCTGGATATTTATCGTAGCATTTACATTTTTACTATCTACTAGTTTGTTTCTTTTTATTCTAGTCGGATATAAAATCGGATACAACATAAAAAGGCGAATAATATAAAAATTTACGTAGTATGAATAATAAACATAAATAATGTATTATACCTATAACAATTAAGCTCTCTAAAACTTTATATTTCTTCTGTAGTCGACTTGATTTTTTTTACTATCTTTTTTGTCGAAGCTTTCCATTTCATGTGTCAGAAATGTCATGGAACACACAAAGACAAGGACAACTAACACCCGGATCAAATATTTAAGTTCATCGTTCAAACATCTTATTTTACAGTCACTATTAACATTGATACATATTAGGTACATAGTTAGTAGGTCGACAGTTACCGGCCGGTGGTTCACCCTCCGCTCTTTATTTATCGTAGCATTTATGTTTTTACTATGAACCATTTTGTTTCTTTTTATCCAATTGACCAAAAAGAGGGTCAGTTTAAAAAATATACTTTCGTGTAAATTATATTATGTAAGTATACAAATAAAACTAAATATTAATGACTACAGTTCAGGCTATTTTTTTAACTTTCTTGTTGTTTAGTTACCATTTATCACTTACCAGTTACCACGTACCAGTTACCACGTACCAGTTACTACGTACCAGTTACCACATACTAGTTGCCAATTACCAGTTACCACTTATTGCTACCATTTTTTACCAGTAATCACTTACCAGTTACCACTTACAAGCTACCACTTACTAATTACCGCTTACCCGTTACCACTTACCACTTACGACTTACCACTTATCAGTTACCATTTACACTGATACATATTGAACATAGTTATTAGGTCTACAGTTCCCAGCCGGTGGTTCACCCTCCGCTGGTTATTTATCGTAGCATTTACGTGGCAGTGGTCCCCATTAATGGCTAGTTTACGAAGTACAGTCGGCTTGGAAAGCTGCTGTTTTTTACAGTTTTTCGATATTGATTTTATGGTTTGTTTTGCTTTGTTTAAGTAACGTTTATTGCTTGGAGTGATTACTTGTACATACCGTTGGATGTAGTATTTTAGATACTTTTTTAGTAATTCATACTAGGTATATGGCTATCGCTGTTGGCCATAAGGCTGACCTTGTACCACCGAATGTAAATCTTATATAATGATAGAAAAAAAGAGTATAATTTTAGCGCTCATAGATATAGTTTGTCGGCAATTTCTCACCAGCCAGCAACTTTTTAGTTCCAAATGAATAGAACAAGATGGCGCTTTTCTGAAACGCTCTTCATATTTCTGCAATTTTTTGTCAATACTACACTTAATATAGACCATAACACGTGCAAAAATAAGACGGCGAAGTTTAAGCAGTGGTTAAGGTTAAGCAGTGTAAAATGTATAAGTAAGTCTTTAACGTTTTATTCACTCAAAGACTTAAAACCAGTTAGACTAACCTTGCAGAAACTAGTCTATTCTAACACTTTGAAATGGAGTGTACCAAGGTAATATGATTCCATCGGAACTGTCTTTGCAAACTCGAAAAGCGATGATCCTTATTACATTATCTTGGATCGCAGCGAAATTTCATATGAATAGCTATTTGACGACATAAATTTCAAGATTTAGGATCAAGATATCCTTGGAGATCAGAGCTTCTAAACGGTGTATGGCTTTTGATAAAAGATTTATTAATACGTGAAAGTGTGAATAATTTATTTCGATTTTAATATTAAACGATGTAAACTTAACAAATAAAAAGAGAATAGAATATTATAGGTAAAAACTTAAGAATAATTTAAACATAAAAAACAGCAAAAAGTGATCTCTCTTATAATACGTGTTAAAGAGATCGCTCAGTTAACTGAAATGACTGTATTTTTATGATTTCTTTAATTGGCTGTGACAGACAGGAAGACACTCCCACCATTAGGGTTCCTTTTTTGTTCACCATTTTGGTTTACGGAGCCCTAAAAATGGCTAACTAGAAGTTGTGTTTACGACGTAATTAACCGCCTATTACTACATACCTACTAAGCTAATTAACTACTCGCAGAATTACGTAGTTTCAGCGGCTCGATGCAAGCGTTGGAAGTCTTTAGTACAAATAGGATAGGATCATTTAATTTAATAGGATTTATTTCAGAGCAAATAGGAGATTAACGTCTTATGTCTCAGGGTGATGAGCGCAGTGCTGTGCCGCGCAGGGTCTTGAATTTTAAGAGTTCAAAACTCTAAGTAGCACAGACCTGTTATGGGTAAACGTGATGTTTAACATCAGGCAAGCGATTATATCGCATAAAAAAGTACCAGGTTTAAACACACATAGTAGATTCATACAACATAGGTACAAGTTACCGCTCGGCCACCTAAAATTCACACTTTAAATTCTTCGACTTTTCGACGCGATTTTAGTTTCCATTCCCCAACACATTTTATCAAATATTTTGAAAAGGAAAAGGATGTAGATCTAACTATGGGTAGCCATATATAACTTTATTCGCCGTAGCGCATAGCGTGTCGAAGCACAAACAAGAGAGGAGAAATGTCTGCAAGTGTAGTTTGCAAATATTTTTGAGCAAATTCAATGCAAACGAGATTGAGGTCCTGCGTACTAGATGTGACATCGGACTACAGTGACATTGAGAGGTTCCACTCAATAAGATATATAGATCTTTATAGTTTACATCAGAAATTACAAACAAGAAGATAAAAACTCTTAAAAAGTTCTGTAACTATTGGCGGCCCTATCGCTAACAGCGAAATGGTCCAGAAAACATTCAATAGTAATAAATACACGATACTACGCAAGTACTCGTTTGTGACAACATTAAGGTAGTTTTAAAAATTATCAATAGTGTCTGGTAAATCTCTGTCTTAGTCACTCGCTAAAGAAATGGTTATTTGTATAGGTATATATTATGCATTATGATTAAGATTAGTTATTATGCTTATTATGTTTTTTTGCCCTAGGGCACCCTAGAGCTAATAAATAAAATTGTACTACGACATATCGCAGTACAGTTTTATTATTGCATATTTATGTGAATAATACAACAACACGACGTGATCACGCAGCAAACGTCTAGCGAGTGATTAAGTTAAGTGTAGCACGGTAGCCACAACTTAATTGAATGGGACATTGCAAAATATATTTCTTTTTATGCAATTAAGTGACTGGACGAGCAGATTGCTGACTTGATGTTAAACGTCACGTTTTCCCACAACAACACAGCTGAATTTTGAACTCTTAGAATTTAAGACCCTGCGCGGCACAGCACTACGCTCGTCATCCTGAGATATAAAATGTTTGCAATGTAGTGCAGTGTCTCATCTAGTACTTCCCATAATAGCTCAATGGTATATGAAAATATTTTACACCTCGATTTCAGCCATTTTCAATTTTAGCTGCTCGGAAATATGATTTTGCTCACTGGCCAGAGATACACAGTGTTTTGAATGTATTCTAAAGTTCTACATTCATTCATAGGAACAGAGCAAAAATACTATCATATTACTTCGTGTGATGCAGATTTTTATACCACTGGGTTTTCAGTGAAAGAAAACGTCGTGAGTAAATGCATACGTCTGGAGCATGAATTTAATGGCGTATGAGAGTCCACCAACTGGCACTTGGCCAGCGTGGAGTAAATACAGCCTTATCGGAATCAGTAAACACCCCTGACCTGAGGGTGGACCTGGTATCCCAGCAGTGGAATGATCGAAGGTTGAGTTGAATGGGTTTCATCATTTCACAATTTTATCATGATGATCATCATCTAGTCAGCAAAAATGCTGAGTATTTTTCAGTACCTAAATAAATAAATAACGTTTCACACACATAGCCCCCACTCAGATAAATCCTGTGTCGGGGATGCCATGGAACACACACAGAGAGAAGGACAACTAACACCCAGACCCAGAACAGATATCTAGATTTATCATTCAAACATCTGCCCGGCCGGGAATCGAACCCGGGACCACTTGCTTTTCACTACCGCTGAACCAAACCGGCCGTCAAACTTCCACTTTAATTCTTATCTTATGCACTAAATAAGTCGGAAAAATAAATTTGCCTTTTATTTATTAAATGGTCACTTGCATTTTCCATCGAACTGTACTTTTAAGCGAGTTGTGCAGTTTATTTCTTTTAAGAAACAGTGTCGGGAAAAGCTTTTTTTTTTCGATTTGCTCTCTGAGTATCAATTGATGTTTTGAAGAGGCTATTCTCGTTGTTTTTTCAAGGCTTGTGGGTTTTATTGAAGATCGACCTGTTGCTTATCAGGCGTTCAAGCACGAACAAAAAAAAAGTTAGTCAAACAAAAATGGCTGTGCAAATATTTGCCGTTTAGCTTTTTTTTATTCTAGAATTTGAATCTTTTTTATTTCATTCCATTCTTTGTTTTACTCTAGAAATTATTATTTATTATAATATTTTGTCATCCTAAAAATACCATAGAAAAAAGCATTAGTCAGTTCCAGAATCCTTTGGATCAACAGATTTGACCCGAGGGCCATGTTTGCAATACGGTCCTCGTCTGCTGGACCTCGGACCTTAAACAAGGATTATGGAGGATAAGGGACTTACCCACTACACTGAACTGAACACGTATTTGTGTAACTGCGTCGTTGCCCTACTTTTTCTGATTTTCGATCGATGATATTTTAGTGGTGGGCTTTGACGGGTTAAGAAGAAGGTCCACTATTGTTTTTGCAACCTTTTTGAGGTACAACCGCAGCAAGAAGGATGAATAGTAACGTTCGTAATATTACTATGGAAACTAACGTAGTTTTGACACATTTTGTTATAATTAACACGGTAATACTCACGTAAAAAGTAAGTCGTTTACTACGAGTAGTTTCGACAACAATCGGCTAATGAGGCGAGACGCAACCGCGAGCGCGTCACGCTTGTAACTCACCTTGCTTGTAATTTGGTGACCTGCTTCAGGTGAGTTACAAGCGTGACGCGCTCGCGGTTGCATCTCGCCTGTCATTGGCCGATTCTTATCGAATCTACTCGTAGTCATAGTAAACGACTTTGTTTTTACGTTAGTATTCCCGTGTTATTTATATCAAAACTAAACACTTCTCAACTTAGTACATTTTAAAATCAACACACTATAAAGTGGGTGCGCCACTAAAGAAGCTATAAACTACTTTATAGCGGCCATCACGCACGGTTTATAGCTCGTCAGTACATTCTAATGGCCACTTTGGATACATACTTCATGGTTTTATTCAGTATAGTGGTAGTGGATTGCTGGATTGCATGACGATTATACTTACGTGCCTTGAGATATGTTTATTATGTTGCATTGTTTTAGGGATTTTAAAGAGGTTTAGTACTTATTTTAATCCCTGATGTAAAAAAAGGTTGTAAGTAGGAGTGTATCTGTGGAGCTACGATGCCATAAACATTCAGGGTTATAAGGAAAAGGTATGCTAAGCCGAAAAAGGCTCATAGTACTCATCATTATGAACAGCTTTTACTATGAGACCAACCCGGAATTCGCGAATTTACATAGGATAATGTCAGTGACACTCGACAAAATGTATGGACCAGCTGGTTTTTTTTTCTAATTCCGAGTTGGTACCATAGTAAAAGTTAGTCATAATGATGACTACTACGAGGTTTTTGCGGCTAATCATACATTTTCATTAAAACCCTGTATTAATATTTAATATTAATATTTTAAAGATGGACATTTAATTTATTTAAATAGAATACATAAAATATATTTACATCTTAAAAGATATAATATATATATATATAATATAATATATATATATATATAATATATATATGTATATATATATATATATTTATTATTTATTATATATTTATTATCTCATCATATTAAAAGATTTTAATTCCATTGTTCAATTTTGTCTACAGACACACATTCATATTTTTTTTTCTTTCATTTTCGTTCATTTTGTCCCTTCGAGGGTAGACTTGTATCCCAGCAGTGGGAAGATTAAAGGTTTTTTTACACATTTTTGTCGTAGGTATTACGTACCTACTCAAGATTTATCTCAAAATTACTTGTTAATTTTACCTCTACAAAATTATTCTTAAGGGACGGTCTCCTGGGGTCTTCCGGGTACATTTTCCGGGTTATCTCGGAACATCATTAGGCGTTAATTAAAATCTTAATTAATCTCGGGGTAATTAATTATTAATGTAAAAGCTTTCGGATAAAGTTTTAGTCGTCAGAGCTCTCGACACGTAAATACATACCTACTTGGGAAATCGTATTTTACAGTTAACTAGCTGACTCGACAAACGTTGTCCTGTCAAAAGCCATTGCGTAACTATAGCAACCGTAGTATGTTGATGCTAACTTGTCAATTTATAGTAAAAATTATCAGTATATATATAATTTGCAATAAATTAAAATTGCGACTATAATTTGAGATTTAAACTATCCTATCTCTCAAGTTGGATCGAACTGCACATGGTGTGCGAATTTTAATAAAATCGGTTAAGTGGTTTAGGAGTCCATTGAGGACAAACATTGTGACACGAGATTTATATATATTAAGATTACCAAAATTTCAAAAGCAAAAACTTAACTGCATCTTAGACGCAGAAGTGATGCCAACGACCAGTTGAAGAAGAGCTTTGCTTGTAGCCTGCGCTGGTACTTTTCAGAGATCTACTTAAGGTGGATTGGAAAAAATCTAGGTTCCGTAAAAATAATTTTATACTTAAAATAAATAATAATATGGATATCTTAGAACCTACTCGTATATCTTAGTAAAATTAACATTTCTGGCTTTTATTTCTAATTAGTTGTAATCTACGGTTTCACACGCGTAGTAACGAAATACGGTGATGTCATCATCATCATCATCACCGTTTTTCGTTTTGACTACTTTTCGTTTTGATGAAAAGTAGTCTATGTCCTTTTCTGTAATTTTTGACAACGTATATTCAAACTTTCATGATAATTGGTTTAGTAGTTAAAGCGCGATGAATTCACCTAAAGTATATTACTGGTGCATACTGATATCACCAAAAAGTACGATGATAAGCACCAGTTTTTACGGTGACTACTATTATGATATATGAATTGTGTGAAGTGACGTGAATTCATCATTCTTTTTCGGAATTTAGATGGAAATTTTTCAGAAGAATTCAGTGTAAGAAAGGTCACTAGGTTGCTGATTGGGGATAGGTTGCGTTTGCTTGTTTACCACATATAGTATAAGACAATATAGTATACAACCATCATAATATATGATTGTCACCCTAAAAACTGGTGCTAGTACTAGTATATAGTTTTTACAGTGACAACCACGTAATTATCATAATTATAGTTGTCACTTAAAAACTGGTGCTAATCATCGTACTTTTCATGATATCAGATGCTCCGTACTTTAGATGAATTCATCGGAATTTTAATGAATTGTGTGAAGTGAAGTGAATTCATCATTCTTTTAGCGGAATTTAGATGGACATTTTTCTCAGTGTAGCAATGAAACCTTACTAATAAAACCGATGGTCGGTATTTCTGAAATCAGCTTTATGTTTTCTGTAAACAAGGCGATGTGTGCTCGCTCAGTGTTTATTAATCACCGGATTCACTGGACGTATGATTGCTGATTTTAGAGTTACGCTGATCAACGCCGACTGATTGCTAATACGAGTAAAAGACATCATTTTACTATGAAAACTGTCGTAGTTTGGAGTTTGGATACATTTTACACTACAACATTTTATTTTTACACTATATCACGGTTTTACTCGCACTGTGGTGATGTTAAAAAGTAGCTTTATGTATAGTCCAGAATATAAATTATCTGTATTCGAAGTTGCGTAAATCGGTTTAGTAGTTACCTACTGAGATACGTGGTAACAAACACACACGCAAACTTTCGCAATTAGACCATTGTTGGGAACTGTGTTCCGGCCGCCGAAACCTAAAGCTAATTTCCATTCCGACCTAAAGTCCTATATAATAACCATTTTCAACCCCGTTGATTAAATACTAGGAAAGCTGTGGTCAAACTTCTAGCTTGCCTAAAATAATAATCAAAGGTCAAACAAACGGTCGGTTAACCATCAAAGATTATCAAATTAGAAAGACCCAAAAACGGTCGACCTTTTGAATTCCCACCCAAATTAGATTAAGTGTTAACGCAAGCGGCTCCTCCATTAAAATTAATTGAAGATATATCCTGAAAAGCGTGGCCTTGTGGGCCTACTATGATCACAATTATTCAATTAGATTTAGTATTTATTTATGGCCCAAGACTGGCAGGAATGGAAAAAAATTGGGAGCGAAGTTTTGCCTAGCAGTGGGACATTAGAGGTTAACTAAAAAACATAGAAAAAATGTTTTATCCAGATAAAAATATGTGGTAAAGGACATAATAATATGTACGATATATGTTAGGTAGGTAGGTATAACATGAATTTCTCAAAATCATAATACTACAAATATATTTTCGTTTACAATATTCGTTTTTTCGTTTATAATATAAACTTATAAGTTATTTTGTTACAGTTCTCGTCTCAAGTAAATTGTTATACAGCTGTTACCTGAGTGTTTCTTTCGACCACACGAGGTAAATACACCGTCGCCGAGCCTCTTTAGTGATTTTACAAGACTTATTTAAAACGATATTAATTATAATGACAACGTTTAAAAATATTTTACAGCAACTGGAAACCACATCATTGCTCACCATCAGGCGAAATGATGGTCAAACACAAACCTATCAATAAAAAAAAACAAACAAAAAGCAATATTTTCGACATTGTAGTAGGTCCCCATTTGTAGATCATAATTAGCCTAACTGCTAAGATTTACATTTAGACCATTAATTTTTCTAAGGCCACCTTTTCCCAAATTATTTTTCACTTATTTCTGAGATAAAATACGTAAGCTACAGGTAAATGTTTTAGGCGATTAGCATATTTCGTAAAGCGTACCTTTGCCTTTACAAAATCACTTTGGTAAAATAACATTTCTTGTTTTTTATTCCGAGTTTCAGAGTAAAGCTATTCTCTAAATTTAGGTTGAAAAAACACCTAAAATAAGAAAATGAGTACGATATTGATCAATTGTTCATTTTGGGTATGATGTTCATTTTGCAATATGGCGTGAGATCACATACGAGTATGTTTGGTAGTTTAGTAATTATATTGTTTTACATATTCAGGCTACGTCTCAATATTCAAAGCAAAAAAAAGTCATGTTATTAGTACCATGACATATTTTTTTTAGTCGAAAACGAGGCGTTTTAAATAGATCTAGATTTTGTCGATATTTTTTGCACGCTTTTCACTTTTCACTATCGTAAAATTACTGTTTTCAACTTGGCACCAAAGTATTTTCCCCTTAAAGATATTATTATGTTTTTTGATACTTTACCTCTTAGAAGCTTTAGTTAAATTAAATTACACTTTTAAATTAAATTTTTAAGCTTTCTTGTAGAAACGAGAGCATACAACAGCGGCAAACGCTCTTGTGTTGTCTAGTTAACTTAGTTTAACTACTCAAGCATACAGCTTCTTAGTATTATAATTAAGTTAAAGTATATATATATTATATCGTCCTCCTTGACGTGTCCCTCAATGGCGAACCTGGCTTACAAAATACGCTTATGAGCACGAATGTGGCTGGCAAATCCAAATTTAGTTAAAGTAAAAAGTAAAGGGCATCTTATAATAAAAAGTTTCTTAATCAATTTTTTTTATTTCAAAATTAGACAAAAAAACTAGGTAAGTATTAAAAAGTAAGATTTTATTTAAGTCATCATCATCATCATCATCATACCAGCCTGTAGGGCGTCCACTGCTGGACATAGGCCTCCCCCATAGATTTCCAACGGGACCGGTTGGAAGCGGCCTGCGTCCAGCGTCTTCCGGCGACCTTAACTAGGTCGTCGGTCCATCTCGCGGGTGGACGTCCAACGCTGCGCTTGCCGGCACGTGGTCTCCATTCCAGGACCTTCCGGCACCAACGGCCATCGGTCCTGCGCACTATGTGGCCAGCCCACTGCCACTTCAACTTGCCAATCCGCTGGGCTATGTCGGTTACTCTCGTTCGTCTACGGATCTCCTCATTTCTAATTCGGTCTCGTAGAGAAATACCGAGCATAGCCCTCTCCATGGCTCGTTGAGCGACTGCGAGCTTTTCCATCAGGCCAATAGTTAAAGACCACGTCTCTGATCCATATGCCATCACTGGCAACACACACTGATTATATACTTTTGTTTTTAGGCACTGAGGTATTTGGGACGAGAAGACGTTGCGAAGTTTCCCGAACGCTGCCCATCCGAGTTGGATTCGGCGATTGACCTCTTTCTCGAAGTTGGACCTACCTAACTGGACTGTATTACTTATTTAAGTAGGTACTCTAAAATATCTTGAAGTTTCTCAAACGTTGAGTAAACTAACTTGAACTCTATCTTTATAAGGTGTAAACTAGCAAAAAACCGAATAACACCATGTCATTCGATTTGCTTCTAATTTTTCATCATTAAAATGCGTTTAACCCTAAGACTGGCAAATAAAGAAAATAAATTTCCAGAGTGGAAAATAATGTTCAAAGCCCGTGCATGCTTCGGCGAGAAAACCCACTGGGATGGAATGAGTTTCCAGCAGAGCGGCTTGGGAGGTACTCTTCCATTCATACTTGTGCGTAGTTATTGATTGATTGCCTTTAAAAAGAACCCTTATTAGTCCTTTTGCAAACAAGGGATGCTAAATAGGATCATCATAATCATTAAACAACAGAGCAGATAGATAAATAGATAAACTTTTTATTTTTGTTATAATTAACACGAGAAAATTCACGTAAAAATTAAGTCGTCTATTAAAAACCTTAACCATACATAGCTGCATTATAATAAGCTGCATTTTTACCCGAGAGGAAACTTTTACAGGAATAGATGGCAGGCCCGTTTGACAGCTATCTCGCCTGATGGTAAGCAACGATACAGTCTACGATTCAGCACGCTTGCCTAGAAGTAACCGATTTACTCTCGATTTGAAGACGCCCAAAACACTCAAAATACCCAACTCCTATTCTATAGATCTGACATCAATCTTAGTTTAAAAAAAATAATGACGTCACAGCCCTGGTAGATGGGAGCTACTAAGAAATATTTACGATCTTTCGAAATAAATTTATTATTCTAGACCTAAATTGCGGTATGTCTTATGAGTGCCATTTGCCTCTAATGTCTTGAACTAATGTAATGTGGTGCTATTCTAGATGAATTACTGGGGATGGCAACATTAAGGTGCTTTGGCAGGTCATTGCTAAGTCAAACGCGTTAAGAGCAATTTTACCCGATTGTGGTGAAGTAAAAGAAGGAGTGGTTTGTGCTTGACCTGTATAGTGTAAAGTATAAGTATAACTTCGAAACAGCTAAACTGATTCTGAAAAATTAATCAAATTGATGAATTCCGAAAATTATGTCGTTTCGATAATTATGGCACGAGTGTCATTAGATATAAGTATTATAAAGTTGCAAAAAATCAAAATAACTGATTTCGGCTTCAAAAATATCGTGCAACAGTTTTTTAAACTTTTTAATTGTTGTACAGTTTGCACAATATTTAGATTTCCTGAAATGAAAAGTTGTTTTCATACCAATTTTTTGAACAATCCCGTTTAGCTGATTAGCAAGAATTAAGGAAGTGCTTTACAAACAAACATCTCAATCAAACCAACAACTCTCTTCAACAATTATCAGAACAATATCTTCTTACACTCGTCACTTAAGGGGCAGAACTTGCCACGCCGCTATCTCGCTCGCTCCATTTCAACATTTCAACATCCAACAAGTTTCAATTCTTAAAAATAGGACTTTACATTGTCCCCATATTTGTGTTTGTAAACTTGTTTGGATAAACATGATTTTTTGTTGAAGTTTTGTGATATTCTCAGCAACTTAACCGAAAGCGAGTTTTCTTAATTTTACTCAGTTACTAGCTGCGCTCCGCAGTTTCACCTGCATTTTTTGGGATAAAAAGCAGCCTATGTGTTAATCCAGACCATGAACAACCTTCATTCCAAATTTCATGTAAATCCGTTCAGTCGTTTTTGCGTGAAAGAGTAACAAACACACATCCATACATTCTTACAAACTTTCGCGTTTGTAATATTAGCAGGATTTTTACACGCTTTTTATTAGCTTCACTTGTATGTTTGTTTGTATGTTTGTAACCGACTCGTTTGGGCGCGATTTTGACCCACTTTAAACGTTTTTTGAACTATAATTTTTTACTTCAAAAATGTTGAAATGAGTGAGCGAGATAGCGTCAAGTTCTATCTCTTCCACACAGGCTACAAGGCATCAATACTCAAGATTCTGTTTACTAAACGCCTAAGCTCTTAAACGCCAGCTGTGTGACGTCACTAATCCCTACTTAAGAGAAACCTTGAACACTTTGATTACCGAGCTCGAATCGAATTTGACATTGTAAAGGGGAAAAGAGACAAATCTACAAACAAGAGAAAGAGAGAATGGATGCATTGCAAATTGCGCATCACGCTTGAAATCATTCCTTAATGAGAAATATCACCGAATGTAATCGAAAGTAGTCGCTCAATAAAACATTATTTTTATTTTTTTAATTCAAAAATAGGCTTAGCTAGTTACTTACTTGCTTATCATGTCAGTTTTCATAGCAAAACAGTGTTGAGACTACCTAATTAGATTTTTTAGATTAAAAAAAAATAAGTAATATTATTTATAGACTCGGACTTAATAATGTAATCAAAATTTTCTTTAAATTGTTTTGGACAATTTTATCATTGGAACCTTTTTTATGTTCACGTTCAGTTATTTAACACCAAAGCGCAAAAGCGTTAGCTGAAAATTGTTTAGTTTATATCTGTCCCAACTTTGGACACTATCAAAACAACTTAAGCCAAATTAAAGTCAAACCATTTAATCGATAGCCCCTTTACCTATACAATTCCACCAATTATCTTGAAAAATTTCCTCTGCATTGCGCCCGGCTGAAGAAATACCCAAATCATTACAATAAGCTCGCAGCCTCTTAAAATTTGATTACCTTTACGCAGATGGGGATTAAGGGTACGTAGGCAATTATCCGAGACCCATTAAACGCACAGGTAGCGACTCAAAATATATGGTTACGATACAAAATCACCCGCACTCTGAACTGCTTTTACAATAATTGTATTATTTTTTAATGCTAATAATTTTATAATAGGTAAAATAATTTAATTATTTTTTTGCATTTGAGCAAAATTTTTATTTATTAAGTTTTAATAACATAAACCAAAATAGAGGTCGGACGCAGTGCGTACGTTTCGAAGAAGTGATTTCACAATCCAAATTGCTGCTTCATAGTCGGGCCGCCGGAATGTTTTACGTAATTATTAGCAAGGTGTCTATCGTCAGGGAATGAGTCGTTACCGCATTCGCCTTCATTCAATCTTCATTCCCAAACCTTCATTCATTTTGCTCTAGGAATTTTTTCTTAGAGGTTATAAAGACAGTTTGAGGGGCGTTTATTAGTATTTTATTCGTGTAAAAGTTTACTTAGTGTGGCGCTTTTGTGTTTATTTAAAGCCTAACATCAAAGCCACACATAGGTACTTTTTAAAATAAACATGCTGAAATTGTATCTTTTGTTTTGTTTTGATTTCTTTTGTATCAAGTGTTTTAACGCGTTACAGTAGTGCAACTGAGCTTAGTGTTTCAAGAAGTGACCTGAAGTCAGTGCAGTTTGCGGATGCTTACTGCCTACACACCAATTGATCGATGCCGTCAATCGTCTGGTGTGGTGGCAATTTCAAATCGATGGATATCGATCAATAAAGTGGTCGATCGAACATTGATCGATTGGTATGTAGACACTCTCAACCTACACTGACTTCAAGAGACTACATAGCATAGATACGCTCGCATAAAGCAGCTCAGCTCACTACAATGCATCGATCAACCAACGATCTGCCAACGATTCTCTATCGATCGACAATTGTACATTTTATGAATTTGTCCACGCCGCTCGCTGCCGTCTTGTGGCTCGTCATATAAAACCTTCTATTTCTTGTATAGCTTCTTTTTATACCTATACCAAACCAAGTCGCAGCCATTTCTGGTCCGAAAGATTATGTCCGTAATGAGGGCGTCATCCATCACGCGGCCTGCTCCAATGCGATGTCGTGGACATCACGTGTCCTTGGCGTGTTTCGGACATTCTGGGTTTGTTTTGTTTAGCATTTTGACCGAGCGAATTTGTTTGTGTTTGGGATTAGAATGCTAAGTGTAAGCAGTTTTAAAGATTGCTAGTGAAGGCAGGTTGTAGCTGTTTATACTGCGAGGCTGTATTTTCTGATACGGGAAATGTTATACATATAAATTTTCTGATACGGGGTGTCAATGTTACGGAAGGAGAAGCCTATGGCATAGGTGGTTTAAAAAAATCATTGTTGTATTTCAAAATAACTATGAAACGAAAAAGATGGCACTTGCCAAGACATACTTTAATCTTAATTATTATGAGTCATAGAAAATCTCGATTACAATGAATTTTAATTTAAATATTAGAATAGATTATGTATCTTACTAATATTACAAACGTCAAAGTTTGTATGTTTGGATTTCAATAGATGTTTGTTGCTCAATCACGCAAAAACGTCTGAACGGAATTTGATGACATTTCCTATAGTAGCTGAAAACCTAGATTTTTAGTCCGGAATAAGTGGGTGACACCGCAGGGCGTGGCTAGTAGATAATATAGCTCAGTGATTAATGGGTAACAGAAACTACAATTATCTTGCTCAATAATCATTAGCGGCTACCGAGAACTAGCCCTACAAGTTACTAAGAAACCAATTGTTATTACTTACCCGGTATTACTAATTAATTGATTGGGTGATCCTGGGACGGGCCTGTTTTACAAGTGGTGTAGCACAACTAATTGTCTACAGCGTTATTCATAAAGGGTAAGAAAAGGCGAGATAAAAGCCAAAGCGATACAATTCAGCCTAGCGATAAAAGCTCATGCTACACTGAGAAAAAATTCTCCCAAAGTACGGAGCATAGGTAGTGATGATCACCAAAAAGTACGATAATCAACTATCATAATATGTGGTTCTCACCCTAAAAACTGGTGCTTATACTAGTTTTTACGATGACAACCATATTGTATTATGATAATTGTCACCATAAAAATTGGCTTAACATCTATTTGGTGATTATCACTATGCTCCGTACTTTAGGTGAATTCATCGGAATTTTGACGGGCATTTTTCTCAGTGTACGCCCAGAACCCGTTACCAAAGACTTGTGAACTAAATTAACTATCTTTCACAATACTTGTAAGCTAACCAGGAAAAAGTTTAGTGAAACACGACCCTTTCTGATTAGTGTCAACACCCAAGGATGGATTACTGATAGTGGCTATTACTGTAATGCCCAGTGGGCATTGACCGCTAATTAATTTTAGTCCGTATTTAGATTGTTGCTGCGTGGGTCACAGTTGAAAACAAGTAGGCAATAATGTAAATTCTGTTTACGCAATTTTAATTTAAGTAATAAAGTTATAAAAAATGACAAGCCTAAAGTTATACGTATCTTTTCGTTTCAGTGTGCTAGAAAGGGATAGCAACAATTTAGAGCTGTTGAATTTAGTTTAGTTTAATGATATAAAATAATCGACGTCGACGAATCTAGCGTTTGCAATTTCTAGCTATATTATGTTTCATAGACGGATTTTTCAGTTTTTTCACAATTCAAGTTGTTACAATGAATATTCCCACATGATACCATTAACTATGGGTCTTGCTAAAGCGCCTCTTTTTGACTATGGCTCTCTCTCAAACGCCTCTTCTTAAATAGCGGGTATTTCTACTCTGAGAAATATGTCTATCTGTTTTCCGCTAATAGGACGGTGACAACTATATACATGTTTATTATGACAGTTGACAAAGTAAAAACTGGTGCTAATCATCATACTTTTTGGTAATATCAGTATGCTTCGTATTTTAGATGAATTCATCGGAATTTTGATGGCCATTTTTCTTAATGTACCCACCCTTCTTAACTATGGGTCTTTCTGTACCGCCTCACTAATACGACCTACTAAGCCATCCACTGTGCCTCATATATAGCGATTGGGCAATTATGTCGATCAATCGCAAATCGACAGCGACCATGAATATTACATGAGAAACAATATGCCCGTCTGATAGACACTTGTTCCGATTAGTTTGCGGAGTCGGATAGACGGATAAAGTCTGATTCACAGAAATAACAAATAAAAAGATAATTACTATACAGTCTATACATGCTTAAAAACTAGTGCTCACGTTAACTGGTGGCTTTGGTAGTGGAGGTGAAAGCGATCTCTTTCAGTCAAGTTTCAGATTGCTGATTAACACATTTGTCGCCAGTAGCCGATTTAAAATTTAGCAGCCCGTTCCGACCTCTACTACAATTCGATACACTCTAGCCCCCTCTCCCCCGTTCTCGCTCACATCATTTTAGGAAATCATGTTCGACATAATGTTAATAACGTTCGCTATCACAAAACATAATTCTTCTCAAAAAACATTCTTCTTCTGTCCAGTCGGGTAAAAATAAACATAAAAAATCATGATCATCATCATCATCACCATCATCATCATCATCGTCATCTGTCCTATTTATAGCCGTACGAAAATGAATATTCCCAAAACTTGCTATTACGTTCAAGGGTAGGCAAATGTGAAAATAATAATGCCCAAAGGAGCAGGGGTCCCGTGATAACGGAGTTTAGCCGCGGTTAGTTCGGGAAAGTGTTGAATGAGGTGAGATGGAATATTTTATGAGAAAAAGTTATGAGAAACGCCCGGAGAAATAGGCCGATTTGTTGGGACTTTGTTGCGTAGATCGTGTTTTCTTTTTGTAACTTTGTTTGTTTAGTTTATGGTTTTTATTAAGTTTATTAAACGGATTTGGTGAGGTAATGATGAGGTATGGTAGTTGTCCTAACAAACGTTGTAAATGGGAGAGTGAGTTTGTTTTGTTTTCACGCCATAAATACTCAATCATTATGAAATATTGCATTCACGTTTTAGGGGGAACAAGCTTTCAGTCATCTCCAACACCGTTTTTTATTATAACGCGCTTGAAACTGTGGGGGCAGCTAGTCTACACTAATATCATAAAGAGGAAACATTTGTATTTTTGTATGTTTGTGTTGAATAAACTCAAAAACTACTGGACCGATTTAAAATTTTTTTTCACCATTACACACCAGACATATACCACACAAACACAACTTGTCATAGAGTCTTTAAGCTTTCTTTCGTTTTTAAGTGTTTTTTCTTTTTTGCTTCTAAATTTAACAATTTGTTTATTTAAATAAAATATAAGTATAATTTTTGTAAATTCTTACATCGGAGGTGGGCGTTGCTACCCGCGACACAGTTATTTAACTACTGCAGGTAGCATCGTTTCTTCTTGTTTTTAGCCAGTAAGTTTTTGCACGAATAAGGAATTTGAGAATTTGAATTTGATTACTTCTTAAGGACTGGGCGAATGAACATTTCACATGGAACCGAGTCGGTGGTGCTAACGAAGTATACCTCGCACCATTGTAGAATCAGTCGCAACCCTACTTCTCAAGCACATTCTCGTACTCGTAGTTGCCTCGCATCACGAGCTACGACGCTGTGCTACAAGCTACGCCATATGCTACGATTCGACGTAGCTACTAGAGACCTCAAAGGCACCAATTTCCAAACACTAAACAAATTAGAACTCAGTGCTCGGATAACCGCACCATCTCTACATATTTAACTCTATACATAAACTGTATAAAACAAACATCAGCTAAGCAAATAATAAACTGTATAAACATCTGCTAAGAAGTAAGAACCTTCTTCCGAAACAAATACAGCAATGAGCTGCGACTTCGTTCCATTTAACTTGCAGATATATCTCCCGACCTCTTTCGGACGGTAAATATATACAGGGCAGTGTTAGGGATAAGTACGGTTCAGTTAGATGAAGAGCCACTGGTTGTTTTAGTAACGACTTCATAGATACAAATGCTTTTATTTCTAAATGAATACTTTTGTGTTTACTCGATTGATTAGTATCTATGGACTCAACTATACAAAAATAGACATTTATAATAGTAAATGTTTTGCAGTGTTTGAGGGGAAAAGATTATATTTGCAGGATTTGCAGTGCAACTGCTAAGGGCAAACTTAGCGCTTTTAGCGTTGAGGGTTACTCTTGCTCGTGTCATGACTCGTATTCTTGTCTTGGTAGCTTTCGGAAAGTAATTAAACCGAATGTCAGGCTCCCCAGCTATAAACAAGGATCATTTTACAAGATCCGGAATCAATCACGATGGGTTACGGTCCTTAGTCTGTGTTTACACGGACATATTAATCGCGATGTGTGAATATGTGCAATTGATAGTTTTTCAAACTTACTGAAAATAAAGCTGTCTCTATCATTATGGATTATTAGAAGAGGACAACAAAACTTTACTCAATTTAGACATGTTGCCGACATGTTGTTGTTGTTGTTGTTGTTGTTGTGTTGTTTGTTGTTGTGAGTGGGCTTCATTGTATTGATCTCCCTTACAACCAACCAATAAAGTTAACTTAAATTAGTTACATTTTCTCTTAGCGCATTTCTATAGAAAAATGTGAAAGATAGTATAAGCTGAAAATTGTCCCAAGTTTAAAGGTGACAGATCGAATTTCTAAAAGTATTGATGTCCTTTTCTAATAGGTTGTTATGACAAAGACTGATATAGTTTTAGTTACTTTAGATCTGTCAAATAAAACTTTTAAACTTGGGCCTACTTTGCATGTAAATGACAAAAATCACGAACCTCGGACTAAGCGGATATAATAAAAAAATAATAATAAAAAAATGACGTGTGGCACTCGGAGACTGCCGCGATAAAGCTGTTGCATAGAATTTTTTATCAACTTATGCAATGATAATTATTTATTTATTTTATTTATGCAGTAATCAATAATTTTCAAAATAAAATAAAATTGGCGAAAAGTCAACGAAACCTTACACTCGACACCTAGAGGCGAGTTGCTGAACTAAAGAGACAAGCGTGATATTTCAAAAAGTCATTAAAAGTTCCGCTATTCATCGATAGATGGCAAAACTAAAAAGTATCACCGCTGTGCCGGTCGGAGTGGGGGGTGTTAGGTTATTTTCGTTACGGAATTTCTGGATTCGGTCTCCACGCTCAAGGCCCGCGATAGAAGCTATGCAATAGCTTAATAACTCTTTTAGTATGATGTCTTAATACAGTATCAACCCTTTGTGGAGACGCTTTCTAAAGTTTCTTTTTTCACTGGTCACTTATCGCGATATTGGAAGGTCTGTTTCTAGTTTTCTTTTGTTTAGCTTTCGAGGGTAGAATAAAAAAAATGCAGAAATGTACAGAAATACTAAACAAAATCACATGATTGCAAAAACTGTCTAACTTAGGTTGCAACTATTTTCGCCTATGTACCTGAGTAATTTAGTAGTTGCAGGTCCCATAAAACTTTCAGTCTTTCACTACTATGGTCCTTAATCCAAGTGTTTTTCAATCTATATGTACACATTGAACATGACGGTTTTTTTTTTTAGCTTTAAAGACATACAATACAATGACTTTATTGACACAAACAAAGAAAGGGTACCTACAAACACAGTCGGTACCAAAAAAAGATATTAATGTGACCTTATAGCTTATATTTTATAGAGCATTCTTGTCAAATCCCGAGTATTTCTAACGAAATTCATACCATACAAACAGGCTTCTCCATTCCCAAGGGCTTATTTAAAAAGTTACGTTAACTAGTCTTTCCTACTTCAAACTTTGTTAGGAAAGGTTCATTTCTCTGTTTGTTTGAGAACAGTGAAATAAAAGGAAACTCTTCCCATTTGAATCTTGGATTGGCAATTAAAAACACAGTCAGTGAAGGTATTAAAAAATGGACAAGTGCAAGTCGGACTCACGCATAAAGTTCCGTACCACAGAGTTTTGAAAAAAAAAACTCAGCCTATGGCTTTTGGTAAGAAGCTATAATGTGACATAAAAAAATAAATTCTTAAGTTCGCATAGGGCTTACCCTGGTTTCAAAGCTTTTAGTTTTAATTTACATTTATTTATTTGGTATACTTTGTATTTACCATAAAGTATTTATTTATTCATTTTAATACCCATAGTTTGAGCTGAACTCTGTTTATTGTTTCAGTAGACTATAAAGCTCACTGAGAAACGCTTGTATGTATTAACAATTCTTTATTATGAAAATATAATAATTTTACTTTATTCTTTTTATTTATTTCTATCCACAATAATAACAATAAATACAGTAATTCAATTATGTAGGAGAAACGAAAGCCTAGTCAGCGGCGAAGCCTTAGCAATATAGACCCGATGGTAAAACCCTGGAAAGAGAAGGCCACGAGAAAGGTAAGTATCAAATAACGAGTAAAGTTTTCGTATAAAGCAAATAAGACTTTACTGCTTCTTTAATTAAAGTTTATCTCGTTTGCAGTTTTAGAAAAGAATGATTTGTGGGTAAAAGTTTAGATTAATTATTACATAAATTACCTTAAATCATTTGGGAAATAATTTCGAGACTGTTCCTGGTAAGGATACGCTTAACTGAAAATATGCAAAGAAACTTCCGAAATAAATATTTAGATGAAGTTTAAAATTGCTAAAAATAATTAGTTAACTGTTTTTCTTTTCAACCACGAATAAATGGACGTTTGCAAATCAACTCTTCATTTATCCATAGTCAGTGGCTCCATATGAGTATCAAAGTACCCTAAAAATAGTTCCGTGGTTGGCACACCACTGGCTTTTCGGTGAATGATTACATCGTAAGGAAACCGAGAAGAAATTTAACACTAACTCGCATTCGGCCAGCGTGTGGAATACGGCCTATTCACCCTTCGAGGGTAGACCTGGTCTGCTAACAGTGGGATGTGACAGTAGCCGCGCAGGGTCTTGAATCGTAAAGAGTTAGAGAGAAAGATAAAAAGGTATATACATACATACAGTCAGTACAAAGCAAGCTTAAGGCTTGCTTAATTATGTTTATATTACTGGAAAACTAACGTATGAATTTATAAGTAGATATTTCTTTTTCTGTTCGTAATTTTACTTTATTGTTTTCTTTTTTGGCGATTGATTGAATAAGAAGTTGTTTTATATCAAAATTGATGATATCAAAATTCTAAATTTATAATTATTATTATTTTTTTTTCATTCCAAAATATTTTTTGTGCCTTTATTTAGTAAGTAATAACGGTATCACTGCTTGTTACAAATTGGAGAAGCCACTGGCTTCCGATATACAGTCTATGACTAGTTCGGAAGACTCTGGGACCTATTTATGTTTTGTTCTTATGTAATGATGCCTAATAAACGATTATGATTATTATTATTATTATAATAAACTCTTTATTGTACACACCAAAAATTACAGACAAAAAGGATCATCAAACTTAAAACTGTATGTATAGTGCAACAACTGGCGGCCTTATCGCTAATTGTAAAGAGTTCAACATTCTAGGAGGCACAGACTTGCTATGGGCAAATGTGATGTTTGACATCAGGCGAGCGATTTGCTCGTCTCTTCACTGAAATTCGTAATTTTTGAAAAGGCAAGAAGTTTATAACATTTAGATGTCCAATTTTGATCGAACGTATTACTTCATTTTATTATGTTACTTTAAATAACCCACGAGCACCTAAGACCCTTTTCGATTATTGAACGAAAGTCTGTCTCCGAAATCCGAATCGTTATTTCCGAATGTAAATTTTTTATGACTAATAAAATTTACGAACAATGAAAGACTATGGAAGCCGTAATCGTTTCAATTAAATTGGACCCTTTGCTAAATCTTACTAAATGGATTCTTATGAGAGATTGTAAAAGAAATAAGATTTTTTTACCAACAGCTTCGGCCTAAGGCAATAAAGTTTAGTTAAATTTACATAGGTAGCAGATATTATAAGCCTCTAGCAAATCCGGTGAACTTCGTACAATCAATTTAGTTTTTCAACAAAAATCAATTTTCATAATTTTGTCGATTGTCATTGATATTTTTCTATGGAACGGCTGATTTTTATTTCGCGAATTCCGGGTTGGTCTCATAGTAAAAGTTGTTCATAATGACGAGTACTATGACAATCTAAAATATCTCAAGTGTAACCAATCATCCTGTATATTGCATTTTTAAATTTATCAAAAACATTAAAATTTATTTTTTCGTCACTCTTGTTTTAGTATCCGTGTTTCTTGTTCCAGATATGTAACAAGTGAACATGGGGGCGCTACACATAGCGTGGCGATCGCGCCGGCAACTCAAGAGCTTCCTCCTGAAGGCGGACACCAACACCTGAAGATGAGCCCATATATGACCTAAGATGGAGTTCGTCTCTGTATTACCTACCAATGTAAGTACATTACTTTTACACGCTTTTTATTAGCTTCACTTGTATGTTTGTAGCCGACTCTTTTGGGCGCGATTTTGACCCACAAAGCGTGTTTTTTAGGTTTTTTAACTAATAATATTTTTAATTTAAAACTTTGTAATAAGTCTCTTACTCTGAGGTGAAAGGAGGAAGCTATAATTTTCGCTTTGTTCATGCATTAAAGATGATCCCAGCACGGTGAACCGCACCGCGTTTCTACTAGTAACTCAGTTGTTTGTAGTATTAACTACAACCAACTGCGAGTTGGAAGTAATGTTCACGGTGAATTGAAGAATCTCGCGACCTCTATACATGGTTATTCATAAAGGGTATGCCAAGCCGAAAAGGGCTCATAGTACTAATCATTATGAACAACTTTTATTAAGGGACCAACTCGAAATTCGCGAAAAAAAATCAGCTGTTGCATAGAAAAATGTCAATGACACTCGACAAAATGTATGGAAAAGCTGATTTTTTCGCGAATTCTGGGTTGGACCCATAGTAAAAGTTGTTTATAATGATGAGTACTATGGGCCCTTTTCGGCTTAGCATACCATTTATGAATAAACCTATATAAATTTGCAATCTCTTGATCGACTTTGCTCATTATTTTTTTTCTCGTAAGAACATTAAATATGCTACTTGCTTGTAAAATTTCATGAATCTCTGATCAACTATACACAAGTTTTCCTTAAAAACATATACCTACAGGTATAAACATACAAGTGCCGATGGGCCTCGTTGCGCTCGGTCAATTATTGCGTATTGTTGTGTTGTTGCATTTGATTGCTCTTAGCTGATTGGAGTTAAACGGGATAGGTACGTGACTAGGCGAGAAGATGGCAGGTGGAGTAATGCAGTCATTATGTGATGTGTTGGTCGTCCGGCGGTGAAATGGGTTGACGATATTGTAAAAGTCACTGGACGAACCTGGAGGCTGATTTAGATTAGATATATCGAAAATTAGAATGCTTTCGAATTGAATGTATCCGAAAAACAACTTGACTTTCGATTTCGGATCATTTTGGACTTCGAATTTTTTCCGAAAGCGGAAGACTTTTCGAAGATAATCGTCGAATACATTCGAATTTCGGATGGCTGAATCAGCCTTCTGGATCCGATTGGAGCAGGACCGAGGCAGATGGCACAGTGAGAGAGGCCTATACCCAGCCCCGGATCTAGGGGGGGGCGAGCCGGGGCCCATGCCCCGGGCGTCAAGCTTAGGGGGGCGCCAAATTCACACTTTATAGACGAATAGACAACTCATCATTTACTAAACTTTGACCACGGAATAAATAATAGTACAAGTACAGTCATGACCATATCAACTCGATCGATACCCAGAGCGCGGAGTAAGACGTGCTGTACGAACATTTATTATTCGCGAGGCGCGTAGGGCATAGTCAAAATACGCGCCCGCTCGCCCGCAGGAATCGCAGATCGCGGCAGCACGCGTCTGGTTACCGTGCGTGCGAAAGGGATGATATTCGAAAACTCCCTCGTTGATCTCTCTCCACGACAGTGTTTTTTAATTAAGAACATGTGTGTTGTTTGTCAGGAAAGAAAATACTTGTTTTTTATTAAGTTACCGTATGAATAAAAACTGAAGGCGTCTAGGACATAGACGCCAAAGCAAACGCGCTCGCTGCGCTCGCATATTTTTGATTAATTATAATCATTACACACACGCTGTAATTAAATAGCCTGTGTTTAATTTAATAACAACCAAATCAAAATCATTACGCTCGCTACTCGCGTCTTGTTTTTCTTTTCGGTAAGTAGATGCTGACTGTTTTGGAATTGACCGAAAAAATCTTCAATCTAATCGTGTTGGTTGAAAACTTTTGATTTGATTTTGATTTTGAATAGTGGTTAATTTCTTTAGTAAACAGCCTGTCCCAAATTTCTGCGCTAAATTTCACTTTTTTGCGCTCGCTGCGCTTGCGTTTTCTTGATGTTTAATTTCCGTTTTGCATAGTTTTCAAATATGATCGATCTGTTCTGAATTGATCAATAATGCCTAAACATTTCTTATTATTATGATTATTTTGTGCTTTTAGACTTGCTGCGTACAACATACTAAAGGCTTTTGTAGTTTCCGCTTATTAATCGAGCACTGTTTGTGGGCAGGAAAATTTATGCAAAAACATTTTTTATTTATCAATTTTAAAGCTACCCAAACCGGAGTTAATTGAGTTGTCAAATAAAAACGGTTTTATCTGAATAAATAAGCTTAATACAGAAAGAACAGCGATAAATGCATTATTTCCGCTCTGTTTACGCATTACTGAGTGCAATTTCGTTTGGAAACAGGCTCTCGTAAAATAAATATGCATATCCTAAATTGCTAAAAATACGTCTCAAAAATTTCCACATTGTTATTGTTTAGTGTTTTGTGTGACCTAGCGCGTGAATTTTATTTTCAAAATGACAGAATATAACTCAAAATTTCGCGCTCGCTGCGCTCGCGTATTCTTGATTTCTGATATCTATTAAATACACTCCGTTACGTAATTACCCGTCCTAAAAACAAAAGATCTTCAAATCTCTGCGCTCGCTTCGTTCGCGCATTACTATTTATATTTTATAAAGGCCACAATTATTTTTGAATTGATTGAAAATATTACAAGTTTTGTACCCGACGCGACGCGAGCGTTGTGTAATTTTCGTTGTAAATAGCCTGACGCGTAAAAATCTATCGTAAATTGATCAAAAATATCTCAAATTTTCGCGCTCGCTGCGCTCGCGTATTCATGGCGCTTTATTTCCGTTATACGTTTAATTCGTAAAAATTCTATGTTTTGAATTAATGAACAAAAATTTTCGCGCTCGCTGCGGTCGCGATTTTTTTTATTTATTTGTGCTTTTAAACTTGCTGCGTATAACATCCAAATGCCGCTTAATCAAGCACTGTGTTGAGCAACTGTGCTTGATTCACAAAGCTCTCCAAATCGAATTATTTGGTTCATTGAAAAAAAAACACGATTTTGTTTGATTATTTTGAACAAGTGCGGCCCGCCACTATTTCAACTTGTCACTATGCGGCCCGCGTCTGCCAAAAGGTTGCCGACCACTGATATAGATGATAAAGGTAAAAATAAATATCAGTGGGGGGGGGGGGGGGGCGGCATTTTTCAGTTTTTGCCCCGCCTAAAAAAATTTGTAGATCCGGGGCTGCCTATACCCAGCAGTGGGATAAGGCAGGCTGTAGATGATTATGTAATAAGACCGACGCCGACGTTTGGCATCTCTAATTTTTTTCTTTATTTTTAAGTATTGTAGCTTCAAGATTACTTTGATCGTAGCGTAATAATTATACTAACTTTTCTACAAAAAATTAAATACGAAATTGTGAAAAATGAATGAGCCAACACATTTTAACAACCTCGAAAATTGTAAGTCATTAGCTGAACGAAAACGAAAAGTTTCTCGCTTCAAAAGCCGGGCTTAACCAAATACAATCCCAGATGTTTTAATTAACCAATTGTCTAGACCGAAAGTCTGCGCATTACCACTTAATCTGTAAAGACGGCGAAATGAGAAAACTAAACTTTTTCTTTAGGTGGCTTTCGGTTTCATTCCCAAAACGCAATAGTGGCTCCCTCAGTACTGGGTGTATTAATAAGTTGGTCGAATCGTACCTAAAAATCTTACAAACAACACAGACTTTCAATTAGGGAGTTATCTGTGGATCAAGGTCCAATTAATGGAAAATTCGAATCTGGGTTATAGGATGAGAGCCAATCAGCGTAATTGACTAAGATCATTCAGAAATATAAATTCGGAGGTCTGAAATAATTTTCGGATGTTTTTGAAATAAATCTAGAGTAAAATACCTTGTTGAGGCTTGAAATTTTGTCAAAAAATTACCGGTTCCACGTTTCAATCAGAATTTGAAAGATTTATTTAAGTCTTGACGAATTAGAGTCCGAATAAGAGGTCGCAACCGACCGTTGAGCTTACAACCAGTGCTAATATAGTTCAATTTGACTTGACTTGAAAACAAAACAACAAAGAATAAACTTGACTTACCTAACACCTTTTTAAATTATAATAAGTATTAATTGCCGCATTTGCCGCTCAAAGGTTGCGGGTTTCTATCGGCAATGACAACTGCTTACTTAGAAGACCAGTGAGCCCAATTTTGAAGGCTTTATTTGAAAGATCTAAAATAACTAAAAATATATCTGTCCTTATCATTGCAATGTATTAGACGAAGACGTCAATAGTTTTAGAAAATTTAGATCTGTCATAAAAAACCTTCAAACTTGGGCCCAGTGGCATCCTAAAATATTTGACATCAGTACCAGAAGCACCATGTCGAAACGTGTCGCCGTCTCCTGCTAATTTTCGAGTAAATTCATCGCACGCAAGGCTTGCTCGTTGTTTACTCGTATGGAACTAACGCTTCAAATGATCTGAGTGAATTAATATGCTGAGATATAAACAAAACCCGCTTGGGGTTTGTATTAATTTTGATAATTTGCCGCTGTAATATAGGTTGCTGCTCGAGATTGTAATTTGGTGGTTTAGCTTGTTTTGTGTATTGTAGTCATATTTCAGAGGTATTTTAGAGATGGCCTGTTTCCCGTTCAGAATTCTGTACTTTTGCGCATTTTCGATTATATTTAATTGGATACTATAGCTGACCCGAGAGACGTTGTCCTGTCTTAACTGTGAATATTGAATTCAAATTACTTTAAACTTTTTAATGTTCCTTAATTTTTCCTTTCGTAAGAACTTTCTCCCGACAATAATTAACACAACAAAAAAAAAAATTACTTACCTAGCGAAATTGTTCCATTCGTTCACTGATGATGATTAATTTTTATTTATAAAGATTGTATTTTTTGTTTGTTATTTTAAATTTAAAATGTAAATATATTTTATGTGTCCTAAAAGTCAATGAATATGTGCCTTTTTAGTCTAAAAACTAGTATTTTGACTTAACTAAACCTATTTTAAAACTACTAGTTAGTTATCTCAGGCAAACATTTTTTAACAATCCCAACGTTTTATTTCGAAAACCTCTTGACCGGTTTCGAAATAAAACGAATGATAATAATAATTCCAAATTATTTTTAAAAATTTCCAAATATTAGGTAACTTGGCCAGTAAATACACCAGACAAAGAAAAAAACTGAAATTGCAGTACTTCTATATCTACTTAATTTGGCCAAAATTTGTAAAAAATACGACCTGTACCTTCGCAAGTACCAACAATATTTATCCATACAAATAATAATCAAACAAACATACCTACAGTCGCAACAGACAAAAGCACATTTTACCAGTTGTTGCTAAGACACTTCGCTCGCTCGGTCAAAAAGTTACCAGACTATAATTTTATTTTCCACGTAATTATTAGGTACATAATATAATATGTAATTGAGAAACCTCTAGAATGTCAAGAAGACAACCTAATACCTCGAAACCTTTATCAAATGAATAGGTACAAGCACTTGAGACCTCTAAGGTATTTTACGTAGTAACATAGCTCATAAAATAGACTACGAGATTAATAGGTATTCTCCGTTACATACATTATTTTATATTAACATGATTTAGATTATTTTGTGATAATATTTTGAAAATTATATTCAAGTGTATTGATAAATATATTAAAGTCTCAATATTTTAAGCGCTGTTTAAAATAAATTAATTCAAGTTTAGGTTTGTTGATGAACAAAGAGAACATTCTTAGATCAAAGCCGTACGGCGGACTCTTAGCGCAAGCCTAAACTGGATCGTTTCAGCGTTCATTTTCCTCTGTCAGTTAAAGAAAAACACCAGACAACGCATGCAGAACTAACTTTTAAACTCCCTCCTAAAAAAATAGACTTAAGTTTTATGCGATGTTTATTTTCTAAAGATATTGATCTGAATGGACGATTACAAGTTGATGATGTTGATGATGATGTTCTGTAACTCCAGGTGGTGCCACAGCCGAACGACACTGGCGGGTTGATCGACACGTACGATGATACCGACGATCCGGATGCCGTCACACTGCTATCCATATTGCTTGTTGGTAAGTATCTATATTATTATCATTGATATTAATAATATAGAATAGTTTAAAAAAAGGAAAAAATACTAGAATATAAAAACTTCATGGTGTAGAACTTCATGGTGTTCGCGCATCGTAAAAATTCACTCTCATCATTTTATCGCGCCATAATAAGTATAACTTCAAAAACTAAAAAACACGCATTGTCATCGCTCTTTGACAAACGCGGCACGTAGCAGAATATAATTATGTACCAGTAGCCGTGGGGAACCACAGCTTAGCCAGCAGTAGTTACAGGATTCGCGTACCGAGTCACAGCTTAGCTAACAGTAATCGTAGAAATCGCGTTCGGAGCAAAAACACAATTCATTAGCTTCATATAATTATTTTAATTTATTTATAAGTATATTTTTTTTATTTTTTGTGTAATAATTTATAGTCATCGATCCTCGATATACCTATCTATCAAAGTTTGAACGAAATCCGGCCGTTTAAAGTGGGTCAAAATCGCGCCCAAAGGAGTCGGTTACAAACATAGTACAGGTGAAGCTAATATAAGCGTGTTAAAAAAAATATTGTCTTATTTTTTGGCTTTATCAATATTCTTTAACCCTTTTTTTTTTTTTTTTTTTGTGACCCCGACCCCTACCACGTTCCCTCTCCACGGAGAGGTATACGGGAGGGCTCCTAGGCCCAGACCGCCGCTTCCCGGAATGTCCAGGGCGCCGGCCCGAGCCTCCACTTTTAGGGTTCCTCTTAGTTTCACCGGGCAAGGCGGCGTGGCTACTTATCCCCCCCGCCACGGAAAGGCGGGAACCCAATTCGGAGGGGAATATTCTTTAACCCTAGTCTTCTTTACACGAGGAGCAGTAGGATATGTACTACAACGGGTTAATAAAACAAAATTATATCCCTACTAATATTATAAATGTGAATGTAAGTTTGTTTGTTACGCTTTCACGCGAAAGCTACTTAACTGATCATCATGAAACTTTGTACACATATTTTTGGAGGTATTAGAAGTAACATAGGATATTTTTTTATAAAAAAAAAACAATGCGAGCGAAGCCGCAGGTAAAAGATAGTCAGAAATATTTTTTGACCATAAAATAATTTAATGTTAGAATCACTCTAGCAAAATTAACTTAAAAAAGATTGAGAATAATAAATTGAACAAATTAATGAATGATTTAACAAATTAACTATAATACGACCGTACTTATTTGATTTGTGCATCTTCCGTTGGATAAGACGCACTATCTGTTATTAAGTTCTGCTTAATCAATTTCTGTGTTGGGGTGAGACCTACACTAACATCTCACGTCGTTGTACATTGTGCTGTACAATACATTTTCTATTGTTATCCTAGCCCAAGTTTAGCCTCTTAATTAAGCTCTGCGGTTACGTCTTCACCTTTTGTTTGCAAGCAAATTTAATAGCCTAGCGCTTTATTTACTACAATCCTGGTTTTCCTGCTGTGATTACATCTCCAAATATTGTTCACAGGCATATTCCTATCCCTCCTAATATTTCTGAGCGTGGCTGGAAACATTCTGGTCTGCATCGCAATCTACACTGATCGAGGGCTGCGAAGGATTGGCAACCTGTTCCTGGCATCGTTGGCCATCGCTGACATGCTGGTGGCAGCCGCTGTCATGACCTTCGCTGGAGTCAATGATTTATTAGGGTATCTATAGTTTTAGACCTGTAGTATTTTTTTACATCGGACTAAGCATGCCACAATCTCTCCTGATGGGAAGCGACGACGTGGTCGAAGATGTAGCACGCTTGCCTTTGAAAAATCTATTCACTCTATTTTGAATAGCCCCGGGTTGTATTTTCTAGGAAATCAGACGTGGGTTACGGTTTTGTAATCTTCTGTCTGTATAAAAAAAACAACTGCGTTCTTAGCTTATTACAAATTACAAATTATAGACAAATTTATCTAGCCAAAGACGCCAAAGACGGTAATGGCTGGACGACATGAACCGAAATGAGTTATCATATCAATTACAGAACGTGGAGATCCTAAAAGTTTATCCTACTTACTGTACTCCAAACTTCGGTATAAAGATACCTTGGGCGTTACTGTGTAAGCCTGGTGGTAACGGTCAACGCACGCCATCCTGCTTGCGCCAACTTGCATGCGTCATAGGAGTAAGCGAGATAACATAATTACCATCAACTCAGCTTATATAGTTCTATCCGTTCTCAGTTCGACAGTTCTCTTAATTAAGGCTTGTTGATGATGTACCAAAGTTAAGATTTTTTTTCCAGTTTACTTTGTCTTAGTTTTTCTTGTAATGTATTTGGTGTGCAATAATGCTATAGTCTTTTCTATTCATTCCTAGATACTGGGTGTTCGGCGAGCAGTTCTGCGACACGTGGGTAGCGTGTGACGTCATGTGTTCCACGGCCTCCATTCTCAATCTGTGCGCGATTTCCCTGGACCGGTACATCCACATCAAAGACCCTTTGAGGTAAGGGAGAGGGAATGCGCTATCTCTGTTTAACAAACGTTAGCCGAAGCTGGTTGTAAGATTTCTTAGCATCTAGTTAAGTAGAATAATACGAAGATAGGGTAAAATCAGAACTAATACGATGAATACGAGTATGTTAAGAATAGGTATAATAATTATGATGCGTGCAACATTCTTATAATTTTTTTATTGTGTTTTCGTAATTTGTATACCTAGTTAAATTTGAATAAGTACTACTTTTTTTAAAAGAGAATATAAAACTCATATATACTTATATTCACTCACCTATAGATATTTTCATTTATTTTTGATAAGTTAATTTTGAAGTTCTCATTTCTTTCAAAAATTTAGTTTCTAATAAAAATATTAATTTTGCGTTTTGTCTGACATCCTAAAACTACCCATATCCAGCAACGTTTTTCCTCATAAATAAAAATAATCAAAGATAACGACTACAAATCTCACAATAATTAATTAAAACCTTCAGTGGTCGTAATACCACAGATTAGAAAGCAGTTACTACATAATACCACGTCAGCTTCAGAAGATATCAATCTAACATAGCCCTGATCATAACGTTCCATAAAAAAAACCGATTTGGTCTGTCAGCGCCTTAGATAAACCTATAAAAAAGATGAAACACACAGATTTCGGTGAAGCCTCCTCTACTTTTTGTTACAATTAACACTCCAATAGGTACTCACGTAAAAAACCGAATAAGCCCAATGTGATCGAAACTAATCGTAGAAAACGATTTAATTTTCACGTGAGTATTCACGTCTTAATTAAAACAAAATGTGTCAAAAACACATAAGTTTCCATAGCAAAACTCCTCTACTTTCGCGCGCACAAACACACAAATATCAACACATACATTGACATTGACATATCAATACTCAACCATTCGCAGCATTGTGTGCATGCGCGTGAAAGTAGACGAGTTTCTCGGCTTCACTGAAATCTAACACGGTGCTCCATCTTGCTGTCCAAGTTTATCTGAGGTCAGGGGCTTAATAAAATTATACGACGGTAACATACTGTCCGATTTATTGTTTTATTGCATTTATTTATGGCCGCTTATGAGCATTGACACGTTTACTAAGGAATTTCATGTTTTTCGTATTATTTATGGTTCGGCTTTTTATTGTGATGAAAGATCGGTTTTCTGTTTGTAAACTGAGGTTTGAAGTCAGCTATGATTGATAAAAATGTGGTACCGTGTGGTTAACAAAAACATTAGAGTGGATTTTAGTGTGGAGATTTTTCAAAAATATAAATTTACAAAGAAAAGGTGAAGTAAAAATGGTAGGTAGTAAGAAAAAGGAAAGTAAAGGTGTAGTATACTAGGGTGTTCTACACGTCTAAGTGAATGACTTTTGTGACACAAGTTTGCTAAATTCAAGAACAAAAATATCGAGTCAGTCTTTATACAAAACTAGCTGACCCTTGCCCACTTCGTTGGGCATAAATGTTAATTAAACCCGAAGCCATCGCGCGCCGTCCGGACCGTTTTTTCTCCGATTCACTTTGCAAAACGGACTACCACGTAAAAGCCTTTTTATTTTTCGGTTTTTTATATGACCTATGACACTCAGCAATAATGTGGCTTTCTATTGGTGAAAGAATTTTTAAAATCGGTTCAGTAGATCCCGAGATTACCCCTTACAATTTAACAAATATACAAACACACAAACTTTACTTCTTTATAATATTAGTATAGAAGTATAGATAATTAGTCACGTGATCAATATTTTATGAACATCAGATATTTTCTATTTTCGAATTTAGCAAACTTTTGTTCTAGGAGTGGTTTACTTTGACGTGTTGAAGTACACCCTTAAGTATTAATATATTTCTGTTACACCTTGCAAAATACTATAAATAGTATTAAATCACCTTTAAAATTCCAGATAGTATAATGGGGAGAGCTACGAGTGTGAAACATTTATTTATTTTATTTATTTAGATATGGTCGCTGGGTGACCCGTCGCGTTGCCATCATCACCATCGCCATGATCTGGCTGCTGGCCGGGCTGGTCAGCTTCCTGCCCATCTCGCTAGGTCTCCACAGGCCGGACGAGGAGGCCCTGGCCACGCAGAGGCCTCCGCGCTACCCCACGTGCGCGCTCGTACTGACTCCGACGTACGCTGTGGTATCAAGTTGCATATCGTTCTACTTGCCGTGTATTGTGATGATCAGCATTTATTGCAGGTACGTTTAATTTTCTTTTTAGATGTCTGAAATATTTATTGACTTTAAATAACATTGAAAAGGCTAAGTCACGGTTACAAATACTTAATTTTTGGATAAAAAGTAGCCCATATGTTAATCCAAGGTATACGTTATTTCACACCAAATTTTATCCGAATCAGTTCAGCCGTTTTTTCGTGATCCGGTTTTTCATTTATAATAGTAGCAGAATTAGGTATAGAAAACTTAAGAATATTATGATAGGCTTGCGTTTAACCGCCATCTCGTCTGATGGTAAGCAACGATGCGGTCTACGATGGAGCACGCGCGCCTAGAAGGAACCGATTCACTCGCGACTTGAAGACACTCAGATCAAATTAATTTGAAATTGAAAACCTTCGTGAAAGATGTGGGCGCACCACGAAATACAAAATGCTAACTGAAGAAGTCGCGTGGGAAGACTATTCACGGCATTAATTTGAGAGGTTTTTCCTATATTATCATTTAGATATTCAAAAGGTCGTCGATGTGGATCGAATCTTAAATAAATTCTAGAAAAGGTCATGTAAATGTAGTCAAAAACTTCTGTAATTACTACTGTAGCTTTTACTAATGAAGCTGAGTGTACAGCTCTTATTATCTAAACACTAGTTGCGCGCCGCGGTTTCACCCGGTGATCATTTTAACAATAAATAGTGTATTTATTTTACCCCTGACAACGGGTGTGCAAAATTTTATAACAATCGGGTGAATAGTGAAGGCGTGAAAGCGTGACTAAAAAACTCACTTTCGCATTAAAATATTATACTAATCAAGATAAAAAAATATATATTAGTGTGACTGTCATCTTCATCATCAGGTCCCATCTTCATATTGAAGTTTGGAGGTCAGTAGGCTAAACTTCTTGCGATCACATGCTCATTAAATGCTGCATAAAATAACTTATTAAATTAGTGTGACTGTAGCAGTTACCAAATAGAAATATGCAGCACACAAACCCCATCTAATCTATAACTCCAGCACGTCAATGAAACAATAACTTTTTTTCAAAACACTTTGTAAGTACCGCCTTTGCTTTGTAGAAGGAAATTGTAGAACGCGATCATAATACGAGGGCTATATCCAATTATATCCTTTACATGCGTAAGAACACTCATCAAGGGAATTCAAACTCAAGCTGCAAAGCAACGACTGAGTACCCATAGACATTACTGACTGAAAAGAAAACACCAAAAAAGAAATATAGAAAAGCTAAGTACATTGTAGTGGATCTCACCATAGATAAATAAGCTCTTTGTTCACACCAAAAATTACTAACAAAAGTATAGTACGTACCTAACACTTAAAAGTAGTGCAACAACTGGCGGCGTTATCGGTAAGAGCGATCTCGTCCAGGAAATAAAAGAGGAGATAAGAGAGAGAAAAACGCTGATCTTCAAGATGGTGGATTTACGTTTCATTTAAATTCAAACAAAACAGGCAATAGTTGCGCTGCTGAGATAATGAACGCTGATTGGTCCTCTTAAAGTCACAACATTGATACTGGCTTGCTATTGGTCAAAGAAGCGTTATACAAAGCTCTTGTGTGCCAATGCTTTGACTGAAACTGCTCGCCTTTTGGGGTTGTTCTATAACCTCTATGTGAGCCGGAAAGCCGCTATGAAGCTACTTGTGGCAAAGATCCGGAGTAATTTCAAACTTGGAAGTCTGGTTACATCTACTTGAAACCGAGTATTGAAGCCGCGAACTTTATAATATCACAGATTAGAGAAGTTTCTTATATATTTGTGTTGTTCGCATAATGTGTGCCTTTATGTTTAGGGTATCATAAATTTAGTGATGTAGAATTTGTTGGAATAATGTTGGTCGAAGGAGATTGGCGGAATTGGGCTAATTTGCCACTGTTAACGAGCTTTTTGTAAATTCCTACTAGGTTTAATGCAACTTACAAAACCTATAGGTTTACCTAGGTATTGAAGTTGCTCAATACTCAGACATTTAATAGAAATAATGCTCCTCTTAAAAATAATGGCTGATAAAGTAAAGCCCACAAAGCAATAGCGGTCAAGTAAAGAAACTCATACGTTTTGTCTTTTCCTACATTAATTTGATATTGAGCAAAAACTAAATGTACTTAAAAATTACATTTTGTCATAATTTTTGTACCTACTTGGTTTTCTATACCCTCTTCTCATTTTAGTAAGGTGCATCCACACCGCATTTTACTCTTGTGAATTTGGTGCTATCGGATCAAGGTTTCAAAAGTGAATCCATGTAAACAATATTATAAAAAAATAGAGACTGAATCACGACCACAAATATTGAAACCAGTTAAAAAGGCCAATAAAAACAATTCCTTTATCGTATTAGTAATAGTTACGTTACATCGAGTTAAATTGCACGCCATCTTGCAAATTAAAGTAAACGTACGGGCTTTTGTATTCCTGTTACAGACAATCAGTGGGTAATGAAATGATTGCTATGAACAGCTTTTGTTGATGTGTAGTTAGCGTGATTGACTGGGCGTAATGCAAATACCTATAATATATTGTAGTTATCACAAGATACAAAAAAAAATGCTTTTATTACCTTGTCATCGGAGTTAGACAGGTATACCAAGGTTTAGCTAAAGTGGGTCAAATTGAATTGAAAGATTTGACCGAAATAAACTAGTATCCTCTAGATACTCCCAACTCAATGTTTAGACATCCCACTGCTGGGATGCAGGTCTCAAAGTGTGAATAGGCAGGCTAAGTACAAAGCATGTCTACGTCATTGAATTTCTTCTCGGGATATCTCTTTTACGATGTTTTTAAGGAGGACAAGAAAACATACATTTTTATAAGTGAAAATATATGCTAAGCCGAAAAAGGCTCACGGTCATTATCAATAACGTCACTGTAATTTTCTCAATCCTAAAGAAAAAAATGTCAATGACACTCGAGACAAGAACATTATTTTTACAAAACAAAAAACAAAAACCGACTTAAAAAGACCGACTTAGATTGAGTTATTCATCTCCTAGCTGTTCCCTGCCACGCTTCGCTGTGGATAAAAAAAAAATATAGCCTATGTTACTTTGGGATAATGTAGCAATTAAATGGTGAAAGAATTTTTGAAATCGGTGCAGTAGTTTTTGAGTTTATTCCACACAAACATACAAAAATACAAATCTTTCCTCTTTATAATATTAAGTATAGATTTGTCGCGCACGTACTTACTGCACATTTAAGACTTATAGTTTTCTCATGGATACCATTACCAGAACTGGACTAAATTGAAATGGGACCAAATGGAAAGCGTCAGCTTTCTAATTAAAAAAGAATCATCAAAATTGATTCACCCAGTCAAAAGTTATGAGGTAACAAACATAAAAAATAAAAACATACAGTCGAATTGATAACCTCCTCCTTTTTTGAAGTCTGTTAAAAAGTATGGAACAGCTTGAAAAAGCAGATTTTTTAGCGATTTCAGGGTTGGTATGGTACCCTTATTAAAAGTTGTTCATAATGATGTACTATGAGTGTTCGTCGGCTTAGCATGGCCCCTTTCCCTTTTCTTTTCTTTTATACTTTATGTGGTAAACAAGCAAACGCAACCTATCCCCAATCAGCAACCTAACGACCTTTCTTACACTGAATTCTTCTGAAAAATTTCCATCTAAATTTATTTATTTATTTATTCAAAATATTCTGATAACACCTTTACAGTTTGACCAAGGCGGTGCTACCCTCAAATCAATGTAATATACGAACGAGTATATTACACAAAATTAAAAAAAAAACAAATAATTTAAAAACAACAATAATAATAAAACAAAAGAAAATATTTCAATTACAACTCACACCTCTCACGAAGTCAAAAAACAAAATAATAATAAAACAATAGAAATTATTTAAATTACAAACTCACACCTCTCACAGAGTCTGTGAGCTGTTTTTTCCGCAAAAGAATGATGAATTCACGTCACTTCACACAATTCATATATCATAATAGTTGTCACCGTAAAAACTGGTGCTTATCATCGTACTTTTTGGTGATATCAGTATGCTCCGTACCTACTTTAGGTGAATTCATCGGAATTTTGATGGCCATTTTTCTAAGTGTAGCAATCTTTCCTCTCCTTTCCCCGTAGAAACAGTATCTAGGCGCTAAGCTTAACAATCGTGATAATCAATCAACGTCTGTTTGTCTCGGCGGACGATGCCCTGCTCCAGATAATCTATCACCTCGATGAATTAACTAAAGAGTTGTATCTTTGATACTTTTTTATTAGATAACGAAAAAGATTGTAAAAAGGAGCGGTGACCTGTGTGACGCGGAAAAAACAGCTGCCTTAACTTTTTAGGCTTCGAAAAGAGGTCATAATATGTATGCTTAAGAACCAATTTTACTAGAATTGGTCTCTTTGTAAAAGTTGTTCGTAATGATAAGTACTATGAGCCCCTTTCGCCTCAGCATACCCTTTCCTTATAGCCCTGTCTACGAAAATTATAGAAAACTAGCTGCGCCCCGCGATTTCACTCGCGGTCAAAAAGTTAACATGAGTTTTCCGGGATAAAAAGTAGCCTGTGTGTTAATCCAGACCATGAACAACCTTCATTCCAAATTTCATGCTAATCCATTCAGCCGTTTCTGCGTGAAAGAGACAAACATACATTCTAACAAACTTTCGCCTTTTTAATATAAGTGAGATTATCTCTTATGGTGAAACTTCGATATCTGTGTCTAGTTCCTAGTTTCCTACAAGACCCGTTAAACTTTCCGAAATAAAAAGAAACCTAGGTAACGGCAAACGCTTGGTATAATGGTATTAAAAAACTTCCTTCGACTTAGTAACCCCGTTCTGCATAACCCGTAAATGAATACCCCGACTGATTACAAAGGTGTGATTTGATTATAAAACTCTCCTTCCCTTAATTAATCAAAACAAGCACATTCTATTTTTCGTGGAAACTTTACCCTTTCCGAACTTCGAAAGGGTTCACCAAATTGAATTAAGCATTAAATATATATTCAAATATTTTGGATATTTTGTATTAAAACTCATGTCTGAATAGAAGCACTTAAGTTGACTCGAAGCTTTGGTTGACGTTAACTGTGTTAAGAATAATTCTACAGGGTTATAAGGAAAGGATATGCTAAGCCATACTCATCATTATGAACAACTTTTACGAGGGGCCAACCCGGAATTCGCGAAAAAAATCTGTTGTTTCATAAAAAAATGTCAATGACACTCGACAAAATGTGTAGAACAGCTGATTTTTTTCGCTTATTCCGGGTAGGTCCCATGGTAAAAGTTGTTCGTAATGATGAGTACTATGAGCCCTTTTCGGCTTAGCATACCCTTTATGAATAACCCTGTATACGACTTCGTTATGCTGGGTCACATTATCGAACGAAAATTCGCGTTGTCGTGATAAAAACATCGTGCTCTGGTTAAACGTGACATTCTTATCTACATTGAACAGTCCATGTGTTCGAAACCCTTTGATGCGTGCCAGATTATGAACATACCGCGATGGCCAAAAAAGATAGTACATTAAGTAAAAATTAATAGTTAAAAAAAGTAAAAAACACGATTTGTTTAGTGTATTGTCATCGGTCCTCGATATATCTACAAAGTTTGAAAGAAATCTGACCGTTTAAAGTGGGTCAAAAACGCGCTCAAAGGAGTCGGTTACATACAAACATACAAACATACAGGTGAAGCTAATAAAAGCGTGTTAAAAATAAGGTACCTTGCCACACGGACAACGACTATTGTTGGATTTTTAGTTTAGTTTTTGTAGTATTGTATATAATTACATTTAAAAAAGTTTCAATCAATTGTAACACTATAAAGACATTTCAAAATGTTGAAGAAGATAACATTTTTGTCTCTGGATCAAGATTTCAAGAGAGACGAAAATTGTGACTTCTTAAATTCACTAATGATTTTTGTCTCTCTTGAAATTTTGATCCCAGACGTTCTTCTCGCATGATGCTGCGAAATGATGCTGTAATATTTATACATTGTTCCCAGATTATACTGCTACGCCCAGAAGCACGTCAAGTCCATCCGGGCCGTGACCCGCACAGTCCAGCTCCCGGACAACCGTACCAAGTCTGTCCGCACCCGCGTCCACACGCACGTCCAGTCGTCTCCGTACCACGTCTCGGACCACAAGGCGGCCATCACTGTCGGCATCATCATGGGGGTGTTCCTGCTGTGCTGGGTGCCGTTCTTCTGTGTTAACATTGTTGCTGCGTTTTGCAAGACTTGCATACCAGGTGCCTATTTTTGATTCTATTAGAAATAATATTTATTTAAATATTACATGTCTAATAACAATAGATAACTTTTCTTCTTCTTAAATCGTTCCCTCATTTCTAAGGAATCGTAGTCCCCGAAACACCAAAGCCGGATAATTAATCAGCCTCTATCTATTTTGATTCGAAGTAGCCCTCACCACCTGTCAGAATTTAGAAGAGGATTACTAAGTAGTGCATAATTTATTATTTGCCAATTCCACGAAAGTGGGGCTACCCCACACACTATTTGGTGCTTGTCGACAGATTTTCAACCTTACAGTTGCAGCTAGCCGTCCGAGAACAAAAAAGTACCCAAAATACAAATGATGACGTTAATTTGTAACCCATCTATTATTATAATACCAATTATTAATAAATAATAAATATATAATAATTATAATATATATAATATAATATAATTAAATTTGGAACTCTAATTTGAAAGAAAATTAAAATAGTCAAAGTTTGCAAACGATAGTTATTTCAGAATTTCGACGCTTAAACCTAAAACAACTTCACTTTTAACAATAACTACACTTTCTTACTACAAATGGATTAATTTTTGAACGCCATCTTGTGCCATTTTAAAACGAAGTTATTAGCTGTTAACTAAAATGTAATGTGCCTATAAGCCTAATGATGACATTGATTCAGTTTAAATTGTTTTGAACATTAACAATATGCTATTAAAGTTCTTTTAACGTTGACACAACGCCGAAGGTGACTTTCACAGACCTTCTAAGTGCTAAAGTGAACAATTGTTTGAAAGTTCATATTATTTATTGCTTTGATAAGACCTTTGGTTCGAAATGGGCGCGATTAAGACGATGGATAAAATATTATGTTTATGAAATTCGACTTTTACGTTCTAGGTTTGTTTTGTTTCTAAACAATGAGAGAAAGCATTCTATATGGAGCAGCTCTTTATTTATACTATTATGTTATGCCACTGTTTTGAATACAGGATTCTCTGACTGTGCGAGTGAGTTCTCGTTGTCACCCTTTGTTGTTTGGCACCCGAGAACCGCACCCTCTCTACGTTGTCACTGCTGCCGAGTAAAGAGTCTTCTCCTAGCCTCTTTCACTACTTTTATTACCTCGTATAATTTACTGAAAGTTTCTTTCCAGATCTCGCCTTCAAAATCTTGACATGGCTCGGCTACTCCAACTCAGCCTTCAACCCGATCATCTACTCCATCTTCAACACCGAATTCCGAGAGGCGTTCAAGAAAATACTTACGTCCAGGTACCCACTGTGCTGCGGATACCAAAGCGTCCGCGCAAATACGCCCACTAGGAATGAGAACTTTGTCACCGACTACGGTACTAAGACTTTAGTCGTGCGTCGGAGTGGGTCGTTAGGACTTTCTGGGGTTGATCCAACCCCTCGGTCGTCTGCGGAGTCAGTCAGGCCTTTGAGGGATTATCACATTTGACAAGACGATGGTGGCAGCAATAACGAGCTGCTTGATAAAAGTGATGTGGTTTGATTTTTAAAAGTGTTTTCAGGGAGGTGACCTTGTGCCAGATCTATTCATAATATACGATCAACATTTTTTGAGAAGTAATTATAAATTTCACGTAACTAGTACTTCTCCCTTAATTTTTATGGTGTGTAAATGAAAAGCCATATTTTTTTTACATTTTGGGTAGAATTGCGCTTCGTTACTCACATCTAAACGTGTTTTAGCTAAATCTTGTTATGGCAATATAATTATTATTTTTAAAATAGGTGAAAACTGTATAATTATCTCGAACCTATTAATGTCTTTCGGATGTAAAATAAGTAGATGATAAAATAAATTAGACTGTGAATTATACGAAATGTAAAAACTTGATATTAAAATAATTATATTTCGATGTTTCAAAACAGTAGGATTTCATAAAGTATTAAAGTAATAATTAATAAGAACGTGTAAACAACATTATTCATAAGATTAATTAAAATAGATAATTTTATTTGATTTACATATTATATTTGTGCGAGCACAGATTCATTTATTCTTAAAATTTATTTTGACGAAAGTTCATTTGCTTAAAATTTCTCATTCGTCTAAAATCGTATAATTCTCCAACTTCTACTATTCTAGTACAAAAGAGATCAAGTGATCATTGGACTACGATAAAGTCCTATAAAAATAATGATCCACTCAGCTTTTTACCTAGAAATTTGACCTACGTCAAAGTTGCTTTTTCAAGAACCTTTGTTCTTTTTATGTAAAATAATGTTCAAGACGCCGAAAAAATCAGTCACGTCACATTAGCCTCAAATTAAATTACTTAAAATCATGTGATGCTTTGTAAAATTAGTCTGTTATAAAAACTGGTCAAGTCTGGAATTGGAATCTGGAACTTTGACTTTCAAATTTAGCGAAAAAAATGCAACAGGTTTACAATATAAATTGTGAACCGGTATGTTTTTCATGGCTAGTTAAGAAATAATATTTTCTATACAAAACTTCAAGTGGGATAATGTGGGACGAAAATATAATCATCATCATAATCAACAACCTTTTTTCACCATGAAAATATAACGAGTTACTAAAAAAATTAAAACAACTTTAATGTATTGTGGTCGAAGTCCACAGGTATACTAAATTACAGCTCAATCGAAAATCAGAAAATGGTTCAAAATTTAAATTCAGTTGCAAGATTTGACCTAATCAATCAAGCTTAGGTTGCAAATAAAATAAAAACTTGTAAAAGTATGGCGAAATATCAAATTATTAACCTGAGCTTTCGAGTTTTTTTTATTTTAATTTGTTATTTACTTTACTTACAACAAAATTTTACTACACACTGATTTGGTAATTTATTTAAGTATTAGTTGAAAATAGACGAAATTACGAGATTTTAATATTATGTCAAATAAAAACTATGTTAGGTGAAATTCAAAAGCAATAAGATAATGTTATACTTATGTATAACAGTTTTACTGTATATCATAGAAACTAAATAGTTTCGTGTTGGTAATAAAGTTCAATATAATAAATTTTAATAATATACATAGTTTAGTAATTTAAGTGTTTCCATTTCAAAAAATATAATCGTATCAACCTATCAATCCTTTTTTATGCTATTTACCTAAAATATTTTTATATTATTTATTTATTTGAAAAACAGTTCTTTGATGATGAACTTCCGCGAAATAACACCTGATCAAATATTATTTACTATGTATTTATTCAAAATTAGAGAATTTACCAATGTGACCTACGAGTAGGTATATAATTATATATGGTTGTTGAAAGTGTAACTGTACCTATATATGAAAATAAAAATATTGTAGAAAACCTACATTTTTCGATAACCTTCCTTAAAGAAATCCCAAATAATATGAAGTCCTGGTAGATTTCTCTTAAATGTTAATATATTAATGATAAAATAAAATATATTTGCATATTATACATATAATTTGAATTGATGGGGAAAAGCGCTAATGAAGATTTAGATTTATTATAGTAATTGTATAGTAAATATTGTAAAACATAATTGTATATTATAAACTTTATTTATAGTTATTAAGACAGTATTAATAATCTTAGAACATATCATCCATCATTCCAAAGGAATTTAATAAATGGTAAATTAAATATATTGTAAATATTTTATTGTATTTATTTTAATAATAATATAGTTCACAATAATATAACGTTAATAATTGTAGATTATCATATTAATATATTAGTTATAATAATTATATAGCCATACTAATTAAATTAGAGTTTTATGAATTTAAATGTCGTAGATTTTAAGTAAAAAGATGATAAGTGTAAATGTGACGTTTTCACTCTTGCGTAAAATCGAAAATATTATTAACGCGTTTCTCGAAAATATGCAATAAAAAGTCGCCAGGTTTAGAAATGTCTTGTATAGAAATATATTCTTCTAACTCTGATAGCTCGAGAAATAGTGTCGATTTTCTAAACTAAACAATGAATAGTTCTAAAACTGTAAGCGTTCAAGCAAAAAAGGACCTAAGAGGAAAATAATTGATGTCTATAAACGCGTCCAAAGTTTGGGGCTGTAAACAAACATGTTTTAATCACTTGAAAATATTCTGTCTTCACTGAAAGAGATTCTAAATTAACAAAACGGTTTTCATTTCTATCAGGTTCCTTTTCGCTCGACCGCTCTCCTCTCTCCGTCTTTTAAATTTTTTTTCGGCCTTTGATGAGCCACGATATTTTAAAACGTGAATACTTTAAATTTATTCGTTAAAGCAAAACCTACAAACAATTCAAGTGGTTGTTTTAAATCTAACAATAACATATTTAAATATTTCACATTTTTTAATCAGCCACACGTTTCACAGCAAAGTCCGCGCCACGAATAAAGTCCCACAGTCGCGTCGCGTCGCTGCATCCGTGAGATAAGCTTCATATTTTAATTTTGCCACTTTAGTTTATTTGACTACTTTTAAATTAAAAAACTCAATTTCACACTTAGGCTATTTTTTCATTCCTTTATTCTCTAAAATATTATTACGACTAGAAATGTGTGGATTACGGAAAAATAAGTCTCTAGGCTTTCGTGGCGTAGACTATATTATTTTCTTATAATTCCGCTTTTTTATATTTTTATTTCGATGCAGGATACCCTAAAACGAAAACATCTTGATATGATCAAGCTAAAGATAATTTTTATATGATATGTTTATTTTATTTTTAGTCATATCGATTAAGTTTAGTCTAAACTTAACCAAGCGTGCTAGATATAAAATTGTTGCTTCTTTCTTATACTTATTTAGTAAAGAAATGTGACGGATATAATTATTGTAGTGCTGTCGTTGTCAAATTAACGTCAAATTCTCAAAATGTTAGTTGGTATAAATTCTACTCTGTTTTAGTTAAACTTTGGTTTTAATTTTGTTGTATTTCTGTAAGATTATTAGTGATTACGTCTAAACGTATGTTCTATGTTACATCTCGATCATTACATTGTTGTCTTGTAAATAGATTTCTATAAATTCAATGTCTAATAGTTAAGCCGCTTCGTTTCCAAGAACTGTGAGTCAGAGTATTGAAGTTTCTAGTCAAAATAAATTGGATTAAAACTGCCTGTTGTTTTTATTATTTGAATCTTAGAGGGATTATTTGTAACTAGCGCTCGAGGCGTACAATCGCCGGGGTACGGTCCAAGCGCACCAAAGCAAATTTATGAAAAATCTATAATACTTAACACTAGCTGCCACCGCGGATCCACGTTAATAAAAATAACCCTATACATATATTTGTTATGGGTAGAAGCTACCGCTATATTAAATGTCAGCCAAAGCAATTCAGTCGCTTTGGCGTGATTGAGCTACAAACATCAAAACTGACATATTTTAATATTAGTAAAATTTGACACGGATCACACCAAACGTTTGTAGCGTTTGCTTTTTATGATCCATGTCATAAAATTTCTCACATTTTTACTAAGAAACGCTCGAGAGAAGCGTTTATTTTAACATATTCAAGTCCAAGTGTCCAAATCAGCTACGCAATTATGATGTGTACTATTTAACATTAAAACTATTTGATTAACCATTAATTGTTGACGATATTTAAGAGTTGTCCAAAAAGTAAGTTTCAAGTTTTGCTAATTTAAGAAAACACATAATAAAAAATATGTGTGAGATATTTATTTACAGACGAAAAACCCAGAATATACCAATTTCTTATAATACTGTGGGTATTATAATTCAGAGTAACTAGAATTCCTTAAGTTTTCATGACTTGACTAAAAAGGAGTAGGTATAATTTTCAAATGGTAGTGTAAGACAGTGTGTAAGCGGTTTTTATATTTACTTACCAAGATTACTTACACGCGCTCGCTTACGTATAATATGTAAGCATAATTATATATTCTCACGCATTACAAGAATATGTACCTACATAACCTATATTACCTATTAGGCAAGAAAATTAATTATCTCACTCACTTTGATGAAGTAAAATCCTGCTCATTATGCCTCGTTTCCTTTCTTCGTATAAAGGAGCTGCTAATTTAAAGGTAAGTACAGGGTTACACAGAAAGGTGGTACTTAGCCGAAAGGAGGCTATTTTATTATTATGAACAACTTTAATTAAGAAACGAGCGAGAAATAAAACACTAGTAAAATTAGCAAAAGTGATTAATAACTAACCAAATTTTGGATGTATTCAAATCGAATGAATCAGTTTTTAGGTACGTTACCAACATTGTTTCAATTAGGTAGATAAGTACTTCTGTATGTTTTAAAAGCTATTAAAATGACGAAAATAAATAAAATCTAACTTAAAATTACCTACTCTAAAAGGTTTTTTTAAAATTTTGCCATACCTACTAGAATTGTCAAAATTTGTAGTTAACCGTCTTTGTAAGTAGGTATCCAAAAAATAAGAAATCTTAAAATCTTGAAGGGAAACGGAAAAAGGAAGGCAAACTAATGGTCGCTAGCTATCTCTTTCACGCATCGAATATATTAAATCACTAAGTGGGAAATGAAAAAAAACCTTACAAATGTTATAAAAAAAAAAAAAACAACGGTTTTTCGAATTTTCGTGAAACTAAAATCATCAAAAAACTTTGTTAGACTACTTTTAAGGAAAGGTGAATATATTCTGAGAACGAGTCTCTTGAACTCTACTTTTTAAACCTCAGAACACTTACTATAAAACCCAGACTAAATAAGTATAAATAAATCTTTCACACACTTGCCACAATGAATTTCCAAGAGTGCAGAGTGATGTGCCCTTTACGACCTGAATAAAAACCTCGTACGATACCACCAACATAACTGTGCAGTTGAATTGAGGCGTTCACACCGTATTTTCTGAAGAGAACTTACAGCTTTCTGTGGAAGATTTTTAGTTCTACCATTTGGTCGACGGTACACGTAAGTTTGTAGATCTAAAAATATACACAGTAGCTTTGTTGCTCAGATACGAGGTGAATGGAGGTGTTTTATGCATGTTTCGGTGATTTTGGAGCCGGGACACGCTTTTGTTATTGTTCTGTCTGGTCTTAGTTTCTAGATAAGTAATTGGTTCGAGCTTAGGTGAGGCAAGGTAGATGAACTAACTGAATTGTCAAATGGTGTAATTTTGTATAGAATAAAGTATTTCATTTTGAATAAAGCTTGTGTAAATATTTTAATGAGTCGAGACAGTCATTAGAACCATGATTTAATAATATATTTGCTCGGTCGAGTGAGCTCCTTTATTGTCTCGCTGCTGTACTCATTACGTGTAATCACCCCATAAAACGCAGTGTTCCTAAATAGTCGGATTATAGACATAATTATGGATTGTATGCTCAAGACATCCTATGTTCCTTTATCAAGCCTCAACTAAAACTGTCAACATAGAAAGTCAAATTGAAGATTAATCTCTCATATTATTATAATCACGCCGTTAATCCACAGCCAGTATATAGTAAGTTATGATGGCGCCCATTAAGAGCACGTGGTGATAATTGAAATCGTGACTTGGTTTGTTCTATGAGACCACATTTCATACGCCATTGCCGTGTGACGAATAAAGCTTGGACCGTAGTTTGGCGGCGGCGGCGAGGCGCGATAAATTTAATATTCAGAGGGATTTTCATTTGAAAGCTTCAATTAGTGATAAAAAAGAGTGCGAGTGTGTAACGAAAATGAGTTTAATAAGTATTAGAATTAGCTTTAGTAATAACATAGTTTTTTTTTTTACGTAATACGATTTTGATTAGCTTGCATATGAGAGGCTACTCACGATGACAAAATAAGAGGAAAGAAACAACTTGGTATTGCAGCTACAAATTTATCGTCTACATACAAAATACTTAGATATTTTAAACAAATTTTGAATTTTTTATTTTTTTATTTGAAGATTATTTGGTTATAACCTCTCGCTACGAGTATAAGTTTAATGAATGCGACTTGAGGAGGACGTCCCTTATGGAATTAATTTTTATTTTTATTTGTAGTTTCATTCGACCGCTTTCATCTCTGCCGTCTACGATGGAGCATGCTTGCCTAGAATAATCTAATTTTCTCGCATATTGGAAACGCTTCCACCCAGATCTGAAACACATACATACCTACATGCACACTTAGGTATATATACACACCACACATACACCACACAAACACAACTTGTCATAGAGTCTTTAAGCTTTCTTTCGTTTTTAAGTGTTTTTTCTTTTTTGCTTCTAAATTTAACAATTTGTTTATTTAAATAAAATATAAGTATAATTTTTGTAAATTATTACATCGGAGGTGGGCGTTGCTACCCGCGACACAGTTATTTAACTACTGCAGGTAGCATCGTTTTTTCTTGTTTTTAGCCAGTAAGTTTTTGCACGAATAAAGAATTTGAATTTGAACCCAGATCTGAAATTCTGGATTCTTCCATTTAGGTGTAGTCAATAGAAGAACAGGTTCACCTTTCATCACAATCTTCACAGCTTAACAGTGAAAATACGATTCATTCGGGTGTTTGAAATCAACAATGAAACAGTGTCACATGTTTGTGCTGCTCTCTGTGAGATGTTTGAAACTTAGGTTCATACAAGGTTAGAGGAAAAGGTATGATGCTGATAAAGGCTAATAGTACTCCTCATTATGAACAAACAAGGAATTCGCTAAAAAGAATAATCCTCTGTCCATAGAAAAATCTCAATAACAATTAAAATGTATGGAACAACTAATTTTTTTTCGCGGATTCCGGGTTGGTCCCATAGTAAAAGTTATAATGATGAGTAGGTACTATGGGCTTTTTTCGGCTTAGCATACCCTTTATGAATAACCCTGTACAGGTATTTTAACACTAAAGTGCTCGTTCGGGTGACACCCATGTTGTTAAATTGTTGAATAGCTTTTGAACGGATCGCATCACAGTACTGCCTTCCAAGTATTCCCCGTATTTGTACTGCACTATGGTGCACTACTGGTCAGTTGCGAACCTTCTAGGCGAATCAACATTTGCAGAGTGCATCTGTAAAGTGCGTGGGTAACGTATGTCACCCGCACTAGCACTGTTGTAGTGGTAGGGCTCTTTTGCAGAGCCCGCCTGGGGAAGTACCACACCTTTGCCAGTTATTCCACCGCCAAGCAGTAATGTGCAAACATTACTGTGTTCCGGGTGGAAGGGCATTGTTTCCAGTGAAATTACAGGGCAAATGGGAGATTAAACAACTTATATCTCAGGGTGACGAGCGCAGTGCTGTGTCGCGCAGGGTCTTGAATTCTGAGAGTTCAAAATTCTGGGTGGTGCCAACGAGTCACACTGACTCGTTATGGTGTGACTGGTTGGGAACCCCTCGTGCACACCTGTTATGGGTAAACGTGACGTTTAAAATCAGGCGAGCGATTTGCTCGTCTCGTCACTCGATTACATAAAAAATAAAAAATAGAAAAAGTCTTTCAAATGTGAGCTTTACAAAAATCTTTTTTTTTAATAGTGAAAAAATCTGCGTTTGACCAAAAACTCAGCTGTTTCTTTCTGTCTCTGTTCACCTGTGTATGTGAAGAAGAAGCAGATTTAGAATCTAACCTTGAAAAGTCTAGTCCAATTCGTTCAATTATTTGAACATATCAGACAACTTTCTTCCAATTTGTTCAACTGTAAAACATAATGGAACTAATTGGACTGGAAATTCCAATTATTATGTAAAAAATGCCAAGGTATAATTTTATACGTAGATATCATAGGAGGCTACGCGGGTAAATAGGAGAGCAGAAACTCACACCTATTATGTATTAAAGAACTTAAATAAATCTTTACTTAGACTTATACAGCATTATAAGGATAGAGTAAGCTAAGCTGAAACGGGCTAATATAATAGCACTCATCATTAAATAAATAATAAATAACGTTTCACACTCATAGCTCCCCACTAGGATAAATTCCTGTGTCGGGGATGCCATGGAACACACAAAGACAAGGACAACTAACACCCAGACCCAGAACAGATATTTAAATTCATCATTCAAACATCTGCCCGACCGGGAATCGAACCCGGGACCTCTGGCTTATAAGGCGGATATTACTACCGCTGAGCCAAACAGGCCGTCATCATCATCATCATCATCGTCATCATTATGAACAACTTTCACCATAGAACCAACCGTGTTGTTGACATTTTTCAATGAAACATCTGATTTTTTTCCGGCAATTTCTGGGTTGTTCCATAATCAAAGTGGTTCATAATGAACTATGAGCCTTTCTTGGCCTAACATACCTTTTCCGTATAACCCTGTATCTATAAACTACAGTCTCAATGAATCTCACTCGTAATACCTACTTACTTGTTCATTTAAAAGGAATAATAGGCGATCCGTCGAGTGCTTGGCAGACCGGAAATGATACACGTCGTCCATCGAACCGGAAGTCTCCGTAAATATTTGTTGGAAGGTTGGTACACGTGTACGCAGTTGGTGACGCAATGGAATGTTCAATGTTGTGTGCAGGGTCCTTTATTGTTATCAGGACGATTTATTAGAGTCCCAAAACATGAAAGCACGTTAAAGTAATATTAAGCCGGCTTTAACCAACACTTGAACTTAAAATAAAGATCAAAAAGATTGTTGTTAAGATAGGCTCTAATATAGTAGTCTAAAATAATAAATACGTGTTCTTAAAATAAGGCTTTAGGTTTACATTGTTTTGTATTAATTTACCCACCTACCAATAATTAATTATAATTCTCTATGAAAGCTTTATTTATTTTGGTTTTTTTTTCTGCTTTTTATGTATTTTGATTTTCTTATTAATTATTGATTATTTATTAAAGTTGGTTTGTAACATAAAAAAAATACTTAAAAGTAAAGTACCTACTTAGATATTTACCTCTTTCATCTGTAAATTGAAAAATCTTTTTAAAACATATTTTTGTAATTTCAATGCGCTTAATCTGGCTTTATTCTACATCGAAATTAAAACATAGGTAACTCTTTTATAAATTGGATGAAACGACGGAATAAATTACTAAATTACTTATACGTAATTGCCGATCAATTTAGGAACCATGTCGAACTCATCAGCGGTATCTGCAAAGAAAATTTGTATGAAAGGTTAAAGCATCTACGGCGAAGTCAAAGTAAATCTGACTGTGACAAAGTTCTAACGCGTTTGGTTTGTACTTTGGAATTACTCATGAGGAAAGCCATAATTAATTTTTGTTTGGCGAGTGAGAAACCAGACTGTAATAATATCGTTTTAAATTAATTTCGAACGTTCCAGAAACCATTTTGAATGTGGAAACGTTAGAGGATTTGCTACACACGAAAGTTAATCATATTTTTAACTCTAATATTTTGTTATAAATAACACGGAAAACTCAAGTCCTTTACTATGTATAGGTTTATATGAGACAGACAAAACGCAACCACGAGAGCTTGTAACCACCTGATGAAGATCACCGAATGTGATCGAAACTAGTCCGAAATGGCCATCAAAATTCCGATGAATTCACCCAAAGTACGGAGCATAGTGATAATCTCCAAAAAATACGATGATAAGCACCAATTTTTACGGTGATAACTATCATAATATTTTATATTGTTGTCATCGTAAAAACTAGTAAGTACTAGCACCAGTTTTTAGGGTGAGACACAAAATTTGTGCGTATCGTCGTACTTTTTGGTGATTATCACTATGCTCCGTAGGTACTTTAGATTAAAAAAATCGGTTGTCTGTAAAGTCGGTTTACTGACGATAGTTGAACGTGTCAACGTCATAAGAAAATACTGATGGAATGGTTTCATTTTTCAAAAGAAAATTTTAATTTTATTTGTTTGATATAAATGTTTTGTATGGATATAGAGGAGGTAAATGGAAATCACAATTGAATTGATCAAGTTACATTTATTTGTACGCATAAATACAATTACGACAATATATCACTGAACATATATTATATTTAATATCGAAAGAATCATTACCTTTATCGCCGCAATTATCGTTGCTTTAAACAATTGACACCACATTCACTTTTCACTGCACTTCATACTTGACGAAAACATGTAAATGTTATTATTGTATAGCAGCTGTCCACGCGGACGCATTGCTCACTCGAATAGGAGAGAGACAGATGTCGAACGCTGACGAACGCGGAGGCCGATTGTGCCTCTTTGTCGCTTGCACTTCAAGCCTTAAATGGAACGCCTCAGAGCGAGGTAACGCCGCATGCGTCATGTTTTTTCGTGCGTGCAGCCGGCTCCATCGAATTATAAGACGTTGTTACGTCAAAAATCTCAGTGTATTAATGTTAATTATAACAAAATAATATATATTATGTCAAAACCACGTTAGTTTCCATAATATCTACTAATATTATAAATCTTAAAGTTTGCGAGTGGGTGAGGGTGGATCCATGTAAGTTTATAATAGTTACTTATTTACGCTGAAACGATTGAAGAGATCGGAGTAAAATTTGGAAAGGAGAGGCTCTCATTCATCACTGACTAGCTGCGACCTACAGTTTCACCCTCATTTACCGGGATAAAAAGTAACTTACATGTTAATCCAGACCATGAACAAACTTCTTTCAAAATTTCATGAAAATCCGTTCAGCCGTTTTCGCGTGAAAGAGTTTCAAACATACATCCATACATGCCGACATCCATACATTCTTACAAATTATCGCGTTTATAATACAGGGTTATTCATAAAGGGTATGCTATGCATGGAAAAATGTCAATGACACTCGACAAAATGTATAGAACCAGCAGTTGTTGGTCCCATAGTAAAAGTTATTCATAATGATGAGTTCTGTGAGCCCCTTTCGGCTTAGCATACCCTTTATGAATAACCCTGTATTTAGTAGGAAAGTAGAATTTCTAATTGTCTCCAAAAATTAATTGTTTCTGTTGTATAGCGATTGAAAGCCCTAAACGCAGCTACGGTTTGACGGCAGAGGTGCGCAACCCGCGAACCTCTATGTGACATAAAACCCGTGAAAGCCGCTTCAAAATGTCGCTAACACATTTATCTTCGTAATAATTTAAGAGAAACCCTATTAATATTGATTTGACGAATTTTCTCGGCGCGTGACGAGAAACCTGAAAAATGTGAATAATATAAAATGGATACGGCAATTTATCTATATTAGTGGTGACAAGTTATTTGGGGTTTTAATATTTTTTTACCTTCATAACGGACCGTGGTCTGAACATTAATCGTATTACGTCATCGAGCAAAATATGAAAATAATAGAGAAATTGCTAAGAAAAATTGACTCAATCAAAAACCAAAACGTTCGTTTTCGTTTCAAGTTGTATTATCATAACTTAACTTAACCCAGTTAACAACGCCCCTATTACGTGTTATTTACAAAATCTCTTCGTCAAACAAAAAAAACGTTTAATTTCACCCTAGCTATATTCGTTTCACAAATAAATTAACAGCGTTATTGCAGCCTTTTCTCATAAACACATTATATCTATCCCAAACCCTAGGACCCTATTCTTGAGCGATCGAGATTATCTCGGACACTCTCACTCACATAAGATATTAATGAGAGCGACAGTGACCGAGATAATATCTCACTCGCCAGAATCGCCTAGCCTGTCCAATGTTGTGGTCACGCTGGCTTCGTCCCAAAATTCTCCCTGAATATTTCTACCAGCCGCATATTTCCTATCTCCATGTTCCCCTCATTCGGGGTAAAATTAAATTATCCCCCGAAATATTATGACGGCACAATACCAGAACGTGTGAATTTAAATTCGGTAATTGAAGGTACTTGCCTACCTGTTCGTGTGAGTCGTTTGGCGTAGATTATCTTTTATAGATAACGCAAGTTCATTGTTCTATTAAGCGCAGAAAAGTGGAGGAAAGCGCGTGTTACGGGGATTGAGACAAAGACTTTTTATTAACTATCACAAGGCCACGTCTAGCAATTAAACTTTGAATTTAACAATAACATGTGTTTTTAACACGCTTTTATTAGCTTCACCTGTATGTTTGTATGTTTGTATGTTTGTATGTTTGTATGTAACCGACTCCTTTGAGCGCGTTTTTGACCCACTTTAAACGGTCAGATTTCTTTCAAACTTTGTAGATATATCGAGGACCGATGACAATACACTAAACAAATCGTGTTTTTTAGTTTTTTTAACTATTAATTTTTTTAACACGCTTTTTCTATAAGTTTCTTTAACTTTTAATACCGTTTAACTTACAAATGGTAATTTCGTCATTCGTGTCAGAGAACAGAGTGGCGCAGTGGAAGCGTGCTGGGCTCATAACCCAGAGGTCCTTGGATCGAAACCACGCGCTAGAAATCTTTTTGCTCAATATTTTTTTTTATGATATTGTTGACTGAGCGAAACGAAAATCTTAGTGTCCAATCATATTTTACATAATTATGTTTGTTAATAATTGTGGAGCTTCAGCCGTCGCAAGTTCTCAGTTCATCGCAAACAACTATATACTTTGAATTTTATTGCTTTAAAAATAATTGTATTTTGTTATTGAAGTTTTCAGCTATCCAGAATGCGAACCCTATAGGGTATCTATAGGGCGTAATATCTGCGTCGGGATGAGTGGTTAGACCGTTTTTAGAACTTGTTAAGACGTCCTTCACGCACTTGGAATTCCACATGTGAATAAATTTACATTTAAATGCTCCAATTTGAAGGAATTAGATTATGGTTATTGTCCCATGTGGAGGTACTTCTGATTTTAGATTAGGTCGTATCCCGGAAATTGAGCTGAGGAAATGGTTTTAATTAAATAATCTCTTATTGTTTTGCTTTAGATTTTGGTTGAAGACGGAAACTTGTACTAACGTTTTATTATTCTCCGAATGTATTACCAAAATAGACTCAAATGTTATCTACTAATATAACAAATGTGAAAGTTTGTAAATAAATAAGTGATTTCATAAAGCAGGAGGACGTTTAGTCTCTGAAATTGATGTATTCTGTATTCTGAAAATTATTTCACTGTTTTCCATTGGTTTTGGGTTACCAGTGATATAATTTCAATTAAAAAGTTAAAACATTAAATTAAATTTAATTGAGTCGTGAAATTATATTTGGTTCAATTATGAACGTATCATATTTTTGCCCACTACTAAACATAGGCCTTTCCTAAAGAATACCACATTTAAAGCATGTTTTTCTGCTTTATGCATCCACTTGCCAACAACTGTCTTACGCAAGTCATCGCTCCTGCACACCACCATAGTCCATGGACACAAGACACTACACAGGGACAACTCCAAAACACTGAAGACTTTCCTCAAGCAGCCCGAGGTACTTGAACCAAACAATATCGGTTCTACGACTTTCGAAAATTCACAAAAAATCAGCTGTTCCATACAAAAAGTTCATTGACCTTCGACAAAATGTAAGGAGCTGTTTTTTTTGTGAACTTTTGAAAGTTTTATAACGAAACTTGCTGGAATCAATGCAAAGCCGCAAAAGGTTTTCAGTGATTTGGATTTGACTCTGTATTTCTGTTTGGCAATCTGCTGTCTCTATTCTTAAATCGGACCACTCCAATATTTGTTCGCTATCCAGGCAAAACCACGAGAAAATCTAGTCAAATACACCTCATATTCTTAACAAAGTAAGCGCCCTCGCCGCCCCTTGTTCCAAAGGCGTGCTGGAGTCGTCATTTTGACAGCTGAGGCGTAGGAAAATTGATTCCTGACAGGAAACAGCGATACCATTTGTCATTTTCTTTACCATTGTCCGTTTGGGCTTGTTCTTTTGTAAGTAGTTTTTCTTTGTTATTTAAATGTGAACCTCAGGTAAACCTAGACAGGAAGATGGAGCACTACGTTAGAATTACGTGAAGTCTGTTTTAGTTTTCTGTTTTTAAGGGGATCTTCGTAAGATACCCGACTTCGTTGGGGAGCAACCGAGTTATGTGGGGTTCCACCCACTAAAACCCCCTGAGTGACCAGCGCTGCAGCGTCTGTCCTTGATAGAGGCCACCGGAACTCTGACGAACTCAAACTGGTGCCCCTATCACGGTACCCAAGGCACCATTCCCAGAACGTTGGCCTCACTCACTCTCCACCCCTACAACAATATGGGCCACACTGCGCCGTTGTCTTTCCTGGGCTAGTTCTAAGCCTGGAACTACTTAAATGTCCACCGCACGTACACAAGCTCTGCAGTGCCGCGAGTAGGTGAGTATTGATATGCCAATGTGTGCGATTCGTGTACGTACGCAAGAAAGTAAGGGAGTTCTTGACTTCACCCAAATCTAACACAGTGCTCCATCTTTTTCTCTAAGTTTATTTGAGATACGAACATAGGGCTGCCTTCATTAATCTGCTAGATCGGAAATGGAAAAATGTACCGTGCTAATGTTAAAAGGTGTGTCATGTTTTGGATTTCTTTTTCCGCAAGATTTGTCGTAATGGTTTTTCATATTTTTGCTTCATCAATGTCATTATTTCGCTTAGTAAGATTTATTCATAATGAAATATCGTTTCCTAAAATATGAATAGATGAATACTAAAAGTACTTAAGGTTACCCTGGTCTAATATTTTAGCAACCACAATCCTATAACGGATTTTTAAATAGAGTACATAGCATACAATCATATGCAACCTTTAATCCTCCCACTGCTGGGATACAGGTCTACCCTCGAAGGGTGATTTGGCCGTATTCCACCACGCTGGCCAAGTGCGGGTGGGTGGATTTACATACGCCATTGACATTGTCTTCTCCGGACATATGCAGGTTTTCTCACGATGTTTTCTTTCACCGAAAAGCCAGTGGTATATAAATTCGTACATAAGTTCCAAAGAACTCATTGGTACGAGTCGGGGATTGAACCCGCCACCTCAAAAATGCGAAGCGGCTGTTCTCTCACTAAGCTACTCGTACCACGGCTGTTTAGCATACAATATCACATATCAATCTGGGTCTGGCTCTGGTGTCAGAGTTTTGAACCCGCTGGAAGTATTTTGACGGGGCTTGGTGGTTATTGTTATAGGATAAACAATCGAACGAAGCCTATGGTAGCACTCACTATTACTAACTGTTTTACTAGTTATGACACTTTTTTGATCCTAATTAACACGAGAATGCTCATGTTTTATTAAATCTGATATTCCGACTAGTTTCAATCACATTCGGTGTTTTTTTCGAGGAGTAATTACAAGCGTAATGCGCTTGAAGTCACGTCCAGGCTAGCACTGATTTTGCAGTTAATTACTTCTTGTAGTAAGCCGACGATATAATGAATATTATTGCTAACACACGTCGGATTCACCACGGCTAGATCTCGAAATTCTTTTCGCAGCCGTTAATGCCTTTTGAAATATATTATTCCCTTTATCATCGCGTGCCTTTGAGCCATTGATGTGTTTGAGAGCCCAGTAGAGGATATGAATTTTCATATAAAGCCCTTTTGTGAAAAAAGGATTTTGGACCAAAGCCCAAAAGCGCAAAAGTTTTAAATGTATATCAGAACAGCTACGATTGAATAATAGTTATTTGTTATACAAGAGTGCAAAGTTGCTTTTTAACCGCGTGTTCAATTTTGATTTTGATGACCGAGCAAGCGAAGGATTCTAAAATTGAATCACGAGCGCAGCGAGTGATTCAAAATTAGAATCCTGAGCGTTAGCGAGGGAATCAAAAGAGCACGAGGTGTAAAATCTTTGCACTCGAGTGCAACACGTAACTTTTCATTCCACCTCAGCGAGGAAAGAGTATTTTTAATCTTCAATATCTGTGGGCCTAGCACAACTTTGACGTAAAAATACGTAGCGAGTATTCGATAGAAAAGTGTACGCCATTTACACCCGTCAAGAGCACACTTGACAGTCGTAAATGGCGTACACTTTTCTATCGAAAACTCGCTACGTATTTTTACGTCAACGTTGTGCTAGCCCCACTGAGTGGAAAAGCTCATTTGCGCATTATTAACAGTTTCAGTCAATTCTGTTGGCGTCAAACAAACTTCCTCGTCGCTAGAATCACTCATTTTAGTTTTTTCACTTGTTTTTAAGTTTCTTGTTTTTAATATAAGGTTTAACAATGACGTGAAAAAATGCCGCGTAAAGAACCGCGTACAAAGCAAATTGAAAAAAGAACACCAAGAAGGTTCCGAGTCTGAGTTTTTAACAAAATAAACAAAGTTGTATGATATATTCGGCACCATAGAGGTAGCAGTAAATAGGTTTAATGTTTTTTTTTAATTCACAAACTTAGTGCACACGATGTTCTAAATTCAATTTACTTTATCCTCTAGAGAATAAAAACGGCTTTTCCACTCAGATATTGAAGATTAAAAATACTCTTTCCGAGATGGTGGGATGAAAAATATTTTTTTTTTTTTACTTGGTCCGCGTTTGATCACTATCTCACTTTTTGGTAAACGAAGATGGGCCTTACTTTTAAACGCTTGGCAGTTGCTTAGATTGGAAAATGTCATTTGACTTGTGCACAGTTGTAACCAATGTCACTTAACTTTTATGAAAACTTTATAAGTAAGATATGGCTAAAGATGAAGCACGCAAACTTAGAAGATACTTCCACTCTGAAGTTGAAAAGCTCAAGAATATATCTCTCAGAAAAGTAGATAGCCGGTTTGTTCTATTCCTTGGCTGAACGGATCAGAAGCGTAGATAAAACAATTAATAATTTACAAATTCTATTCAAATTAAACATATAGTATCAGAACAATTTGAGACCTAGAAATGATGCAATAACGTCCTTAATAACGTACCTTGAATAACGTCTTCGTTATAATGCTTTACCATTTTTGTTCATTCTTCGTTAAAAATGGTCTTGTCATAACTTCAACCTGCATTTGTATAAACAGAACAAAAAGCTTGCATTTGACATTCCCGTTTTACTTGAAAAATAGCATTCTTAAAATAGAAACTAGCACTCGTATCATTTTGCTGGGTATTTTTGCAGCCCTAGTTCCTGCGAAATGGTTTCCTGAAAACGTTAAAAGCATATCCTCGACGCCTCGATCCAATTATAAGATCGGACTGCCATTTCTGGAATATCAAATAGCAGGAAAAGCATGTATTGAAAAAGGGAAATAGCAGGAAAATCGCATTCACGAGGGCTTACTCTGAAATTAAGTCGCCGATAATGTATTCCGATATAGGGTCGTTCGTTGAGGAAACGTCCAGCAAGCATATGATTTTAATTTAATTACAACAATTGCAATTACAATAACAACAACAATTACAATTAAAATTTGTTTGATTTTTAATTGCCACTTTTGCTTTTGCTGCTTTTAATAATTAGGTTAAGGGCATGTAAACGGTTGTCAGCTCCATACAATTTTAAATGGATAAGGGAAACCTAAATAATTACATTGATTACGTAAATTTTATTTTCCTTGTTCATACATTTGTGTAATTTTTAAGTGCTTTTTCCAAATAGATCGAGACAAGGCAAGTGACGTCAGGTATGGACACAAAAGAGGGTTAGATACAGTCTGTAAGTGCTTCTCTCTGAGTCAATGTTGAAGTACTTCATAATATCACTTCATAATATTCATAATTCAAGATATCACAAAATCTCGCGCTCGTTTCGCTCGCGCATTTTTTTAAAAGTGAAAATCCTAGTTCCGCTCTTGGACGTTTATGCCACTAGGTCATTCTGCTTTTATGTCGTCCAGCTGAATTGACGTTCTGCTGACTGGGCACTCTGCTTTTATGCCATCTAGCTGAAATGTCTGTCAGCTTACTAGGCATCCTGCTTTCATGTTATTCAACTGGCTTTCTGCGAAAATGTTATTCTGACAGACTCGGCGTAGCGATTCATTAGTAGATACTAGTACCTATGGTAAGCAATTAAAACTGTTGATGAATGTGATAGAGCCAAGACTGTCGAAAGTAAACACTAAACACTTTCACTCTCGCCTCTACAGTATTTGCAGACCGAAGTTCGCAGATGCAGATTGCAGACTTGCATGTTAGTTCACACGACGGACTCAGACCGCATTAGTTCGTCTAAACTTTCTGCGGGGTCGCGTTTGAATGTTTGCTCGTTATATTGTGGCTACACATACTTGGGTTTTGGTACTGCAGTTACTTCAAACGTACCTAATAAGAAAAAGTTTAAAAATTGTAGTCCAAAAACGGAACAAAAAAAGTCCTTTATTTTTTTAAGTAACTTTGATCAATGGTCATATCGGCGAGTGAATCGGTTCCTTCTAGGTAAGCGTGCTTCATCGTAGACCGCATCATTGCTTACCATCAGGCGAGATGGCGGTCAAACGCAAGCCTATTACAGAAAAAAAAATTATATTATATAAATATTGATTTTGTTTATATAAATGTAGCTCGTCACCCGGGCCATTATAACAAATCAATTAAGTAATTGGTTGATTATACGTGGAAAGTACAGTGGCGAGAGAGTAAATAGAGAGAGTATGCCCATACTCGGCGAGCAAACAAATCATGTTTCTAGTGACTGTCTCGCCTCGTCAAACTGTTTATACAAACCGAGTACTCGGCCGAGGGCACTGACTCGCCACTGTACTCATCACGTGTAATAAACCCGTATTAAGTTAAGTTCATTAGTTAATTAGTAACTCAAGTTCAATTAGGCCGAGTGGCTAGTTCTGCTATCAGATTTTTTAGCTCGGAAACGGCGCGGCACTACCGATTTGTTTTTTGCTTTTGTTTTTTTTTTTTATCTATACATGGATGGTTTAAAAAAAACGAGTGATATAGCGGGGTGCAGCTAGTGTTAAATAAACCAAAGTTTAAAGTTAACTTAATATAAAGCTCTAAAAAGCGATCTTTATTGTTTAGTCATAATTTAACGCACCTAAATTGTAAGTCTGTATAAACACAATAAACAGCGCCCATGGGAGCTTTCAGTCAAGTTTATAACTGAAATGGTTGTCAAAAAATCTAAACTTCATATTTATGAATTAACGTATAATTTTGAATAAATAAATAAATAATAAGTATTAATCATACTGGCTTGTTGCTTAGTTAAAGTAAAGTTACATAAAAGAGTGTTAAAGATTTAGTAATTCTAAATATTAAAATAGCTCACCTATTTCTATATTTAGATTTTCCAAATTTAAATATATAGTATAATTTGTTAATAACTTTCATGGAACTGATTTGGACAGTTTAAATCAGGTTGGTCTCTTTTTACATGCCCCTATAATATTACAAATAATTACTTGGCATTTTTACATTTAGATGATTTTACATAGAAATGCATAAATAGGAAATCATAAAAATTGTGATATATAACAATTACTTCACGAAATACTTTACCCTCTATAATTTTTATCATAGAATCACAACACTTTCGAACAACTTACGCTAGATAAAAGAAAAGTAATAAAAATAAAAAGAATAGAAGAAGAAAGAAGAAAGAAGTATGAAGAAGAAGAAAGATAAGAATGAAGAAATATTAATATAATATATCTTCTTAATAATATAAATTACGTGTCACGTTGTTTGTCCGCTATAGACTCCTAAACTACTTAACCGATTTCAATCAAATTTGCACACTGTGTGTAGTTCGATCTAACTTAGGAGATAGGATAGCTCACATCTCAATTTATAGTAAAAAAACATGAAAAATTAGAAAATTTAAAAATACTTAAACCATAATTTAACTTTAGCGCTTTGGACAATGTAAACTTTTTTAATGTAACTTTTGACATTTGACATTTGACATAGAATTGACGCAATGGCTTTTTTTACCAATTCGAATTAAATAGTCATCGTTAAGACAGGACAACGTCTGTCGAGTCAGCTAGCTAGCTTATTAATATTCATAAGAACTCAAAAATATGTGCAAGTAACAACCACATACTGACTTTAAAGTTCAAACTCATCTCCGTTGTCACACCGAAGCTGTATCGAGTTCTCTGATCCCCTTGCGAGCGAGATGATGGAAACCACACAAATGTTCTTTTAAAATTACCTCGTGTCTTAATCAAGTTCATGTGAAAAGGCTTTTGTTGCCAGTTTACCTACTTTTAACCGACTTCAAAAAAGGAGGAGGTTATCAATTCGACTGTATGTTTGTTTTTTTTTTTGTAATGTTTGTTACCTCATAACTTTTGACAGGGTGAATCGATTTTGATGGTTCTTTTTTTATTAGAAAGCTGACGCTTCCCATTTGGTCCCATTTCAATTTAGTCCAGTTCTGATAATGGTATCCATGAGAAAATCATATAAGTCTTAAATTTGCATTATGTACGTGCGCGACAAATAGATGAATAACTCAATAGTCGGTCTTTTGAAATCGGTTTTGTTTTTTGTTTTGTAAAAATAATGTTCTTGTTGGTACCCTATTACAAACGTCTGTTGCTCTCAGAAAGATATCGTTTGAGTTAGCCAAAGTTATAGTTGCAAAGTATCGCAGCTTAAGTATGGAACTTTACCGACGTTTGAACTCAAATAAAAGCATGAAAATTTATAACGATTTTCGCGAGTCTAAGCATCAGTTTTTCGATCGACAAACTTCCATACTTAATAGTTTTTTGTTTAATTCTTTATTAATCTCAATTATTTACTTGTTGAGATTATTTATTAAGAAATATGTAAAGTGCTGCTAAGCGCAGCGAGCCGACTTACCGCCTGGCCACGGGACATTGACATATTCGCCGATGCGAATATTCGCGCGGTGCGAACGGCGAAGCGTCTAGCGACTGAAATAAACTCATAGCAATGTACTAAGTACATTGCTATGCGACTCAAATAAACTCATAGCAATGTACTTAGTACATTGCTATGAGTTTATTTGCTATGTTTAGACGCTTCGCCATTCGCACCGCGCGAATATTCGCATCGGCGAATGTTCCGTGGCCAGGCCCTTAAAAATAATATTTTAACAATTTTTAATTACAAAAACCAAACTTAAAACAACTTACTAAACATACAGAAAAGCCAAATTATCTTATTAATTAAACTAAAAATCAGTAAAATGAACTTTCTTGTGATGTAGATTAATTAATATAAAAAGTAACTCTTCCAACTATATCTTGGCCAAGTCTTGTGTTATCTACCTTTCTGCGAGTAATAAATGTTTGTCGAAATAAGGTACCTCCTCTAAATGTTACCGGATGCGGATGTTTCGAAGAAAGGAAACGTGCTAATTGCGTGCCCGAACTGACAGTCATTGTTACCTGGCTTTCCTCAAAGCCTGTTGTCCCTAAGGACGGTCACGGTCACACGAGGCTCCAAGGTGTAGTTCCGCTCAGCTCTGTGGATTTATATCCAGAAAGCTAGCTAGCTTTTAGCGATGAGACCGCTTGTGCCTTTCTCTTATGTATTTTATGATATTTGTGGTTTCCTGTTTGTGGCTTAAATTAATAAATAACGTTTGAAACTCATAGCTCCCCACTAGGATAACCTGTGTCGGGGATGCCATGGAACACAAACAAAGACAAGGACTACTACCACCCAGACCCAGAACAGATATTTAATTTTTATAAAATCAAACCCGGGACCTCTTGCTCATAAGGCGGACGGACTGCCGCTGAGCCAAACAGGTCGTTGTAAAAACGTTTTGTGAAAACACGAAAAACATTGTAATAAGAACCGTACTATCATTTGTGAACATTGATAGATTTCGCCGTACTTACCTATTTATTTATTTACGTACGTTTCCGAAGGGTATTCTCATATTATTCCATTCACTCATTTCCAGGAAGTTTCCTTCATCCACAGAGCTTTGAAAGTCAGTATTTGGAATAATGTTAATCACATTTTGGGCCGAGAAGTTCGACGCCGCCCATATTAATTAGGAACAGAAGTTATTCAGTTAATTGAAGCCTTGGAATTACACTTTAAGAGATTGTTGTAATTATTCAGGGTTCTAAACTAACCTCAGTATCTGGCCTAAGTATATGAAGCCCGAAGAATCCTTTATACAGGGTTTTACAGAAAGGGTATGCTAAGCCGAAGAGAGCTTATAGTACTCATCAATATGAACAACTTTTACTACGCGAACAACCTGAAATTCGCGAAAAAAAATCAGCTGTTCCATAGAAAAATGTTAATGACATGCGACAAATTATAATAGAACAGCTAATTGTTTTTTCGTGTATTCCGGTTTAGGCCCCAAAAAAAATTGTTCAAAATGATGAGTACTACAGGCACCGAAGTCGGATTATATTATCAGATAATCAGATAATTTACAAAAATATTAAATTACTAGAGTATTAAGCACTAATTTTCTCTGGATTGATTTGTGGTTTCATTTCTATTTTTCAGTATTTTACAGCATATAATGCCTTATTTTTCATCAAAATTGTGATTTTCTCCACAAACTTTGACAGTTTGGCGACATCACTTATCAATAGCTGCCAAAACACGACTGATTGACGGTTGTGACGTCACGGCATCATAGTAGCATTTTGCTACTATGCACGGTTGCCCGACGAAGCTACTAAAGGCCGATCTACTTACATACTAGATCGATGACTACAGGCCCTTTTCGGCTTAGAATACCCATTCCGTTAAACCAAACGTTTAAAAACCTTTATTATTTACTAGCTGACAGACGTTGTCCTGTCAAAAGCCATTGCGTCAATTCTATGTCAAATGTCAAAAGTTACATTAAAAAAGTTTACATTGTCCAAAGCGTTAAAGTTAAATTATGGTTTAAGTATTTTTAAATTTTATAATTTTTCATGTTTTTTTACTATAAATTGAGATGTGAGCTATCCTATCTCCTAAGTTAGATCGAACTGCACCCGGTGTGCAAATTTGATTGAAATCGGTTAAGTAATTTAAATATATTAAGATAAGATATAAACTTTTTAGTGAAACATATTTTTTTTTTTTTGTAATTCGTATTATTGACATTTTTTTCTTTTGGAAATTAAGTTATTGAGGTCTAAGGATCTCTTCATTAAAAACCGTTTTCCACCCACTGTTGAGTATAGGTCTCCTCTTCACCGCGCCATCTTTTCCGGTCCTGTGCAAGTGTCGTCCACTGCCAGTCTGTACCTTTACCATTTCATTTGACCAACGAGCCAGAAGTCGTTTCAAATTATTTAACATGAGTGAAAAGTTAAATAAGTGAAAACATGAAGTAACCACCCTTATTTTTCTCATGCAAAATTCTCATTTTCGTCCTTAAATAATTCCAAGATCCTAAGGTCCGTTTTTTTACATTATTTACCTAAATAAATCTAAACAGACATCTAGCCGGCTCAGGGTGAAAATCTCGACTTTTTAAGTTAACGCTACCCACACCCTTTCAAGTTTCATTAGTTTGGGTAAAAAGGTTGTTTAGGGTACAAAAAAAATAGGGACCTACCATCATTTTTTAAAGATTTGTTGTCTAACTCGGCTGTAATGTTGTAAGATTGAATCAAAAATGCAAGAAGTTTTATTTGTAAAGCCAAGTTAAAGTAAGTAAGTTAAGTTTTTTAAATAATGTACTTACATTATTCTAATAATCAAATTTAATTCAAATAAATTTGAAACGCAATGATTTTGAATAGGTAAAAGAAAGTAGAAAAAAAATGTTATTAATATTTATTAGTCCATATTTATATTTGGGCTTTGTGTGAATTAAAACACACTCATTATTGCTAAATTTGATAAACTCAAGTTTTACCTAAGATTGACGAGTATTCTATTATTCCAGGATAATACATACATTATTATGAAAAGGATTAAAAAGAAGGGAGTGTATTTAGATATGACGAATTCAATGATAGGGATGAATGGAAGAAGTGTACATACTGTACTGACCCCACGTAGGTGGGATAAGGGTAGGCAGATGATGATTATGGAAAGGATTAAAAAAAAAGTACGAAACGGGATGTACAACAGTAGAAAAATCTGTGTTTTAAACCTCTATAGCAAGAGCCTAATGTTTAGGAGGCTATGGTAGCCCCTCTGATTAGTGAGTAAAACTTGTGAACAGAACGGAGGGGGTCGTCGGAGAATCACCATCAACTCTTCAATTTAACTTTTTGCGGGCTAACTTTGTTTGGTCGAGTTATAGGGCAGGGCAAATGGTCCAACAATTTGGGAATCTTACGCCATTCGAAAATGATAAGGTGATAAGTACTAGCTAAGTAGTTTTTAACCGACTTCAAAAAAGGAGGAGGTTATCAATTCGACTGTATGTTTTTTTATTTTTTTTATGTTTGTTACCTCATAACTTTTGACTGGGTGAATCGATTTTGATGATTCTTTTTTTATTAGAAAGCTGACGCTTCCCATTTGGTCCCATTTAGTCCAGTTCTGATAATGGTATCCATGAGAAAACCATATAAGTCTTAAATTTGCATTAAGTACGTGCGCGACAAATAGATGAATAACTCAATAGTCGGTCTTTTGAAGTCGGTTTTTGTTTTTTGTTTTGTAAAAATAATGTTCTTGTTTTCCACTATATTCACAAAAATAACATTGACAAGAGTCATATCTTACCTAAATTGTGAACAGTTATTAGAAAAATACAAGCTAGATGAGTAAAAACAGTCGGCTCCAAGCAGATAGCTTTCGGCAACACGGTCGATTTCTGCGTGACAATGGCCTCAAAGTTTGACAATGGGTCATTGTGTCCTATCAGCCACGACCAGGCGACCCAATACAGCGCCGAACACTCACGGGTTACAGGCCGATGTATTGGACACAATTTGACACTCAAGTAAACAAAATAAGTTTTTTTGTAAAATATATTTTTGGAAACAAGCTTTTATTGTATTGTGTTTGAAGTTATACAAGTATATGAAATTTCAGCTTAGTCGGCCGTTGGGAAGTGTATCGAAAATCAGTAGCAAGTTTTGATCTAAACATATACAGTATGTCATATACATCATGTGTATGACATACTGTATGTTTAGATCAAAACTGTACATGATGTACATACAGACATTGCAAGTTAAATAAAAGTTAGATAAAAAACTTACAACTTTTAATTTCATCGTTTACAAAATACTTTATAAGTCAATTTATTTGAAAAAAAGTCGATTTATTTTGGACTTGCACAATTTGACACTCAAAACACAAAAAAATATACAGGGTTATTCATAAAGGGTATGCTAATCCAAAAAGAGCTCATAGTACTCATCATTATGAATAACTTTTACTAAGTATGGGACCAACCCGAAATTCGCGAAAAAAAATCAGGTGCTCCATGCATTTTGTTGAGTGTCACTGACATTATTCTATAGAACAGCTGATTTTTTTTTCGCGAATTTCGGGTTGGCCCCATAGTAAAAGTTGTTCATAATAATGAGTACTATGAGCCCTTTTTGGGTTAGCATACCCTTTATGAATAACCCTGTATAGACACTTTTTAATTTGACCCTTTCCAAACCGATCTCAATTTGCAAGGTTATCGAATTTAAATGAGATATCAAAAAGAAGCAAAACTGTCTCCCGCAATTTTCAGAGATATTAAAAAAAGTTCACGAACTTATTTTTAAAAGATTAATATTTCTTCTGAACTCACCGCACTCTAATTTAAACTCTAAATTGACTGAAATACGCTTTATATTCTTTCTTTGATCATTCATTGTGTACTTTGTCAACTAATTTGTTTCGCATCGTCTGAGGTCGAATTGACGAATTTTTTGAAAGAAATTCTTTGTCCGGTTCACGAAAATTAGCTCGTAATTCGTAGACATAAGCTTCAAAATCCAACACTAAAAATTGTTAGATATATTTGAACCGTTGATATTGAAACAAGCACGTTCGCTACAACTTGAGAATGGCGGAGGAATTTCAGTTTTATTGCTTAGAAAATAGGATTGGTAATTGGTTCGAGATTGTTTTGTTACTGTGAATTGCTTTGCGATTTTGATTTCATTCTGGACCGTCGACTATTACGGAAGGAATTGCATTATCATTGATTTTAGAGAGAAAATGTATTATTGGTTTATATTACTTTGGACTTCGAAGGGATTGTTATCAAAATTAATTAAAGAAACAGATGAGAGCAGACCTCAGTGTTTTCCTCTGTACATTTTTTAATTACTTAATTTTCAAATGAATTCCAACTCGTCTGTTAGCAAGCGACATGAACTTGAAAATAAAAGACGCAGGCTTAACACTTTGACTGCGGCCATTAATCACATGCATCACATCCATGGGCGCCGCTAGGATTACTTTTAGGGGGGTGCATCTGCATCTACACAAACTATTAACTAATATTAAAAAATAATTAAACATGTAAATTATGTAAATAAATATAAAGTCAGATTCAAATCGCGCGGGTATTTTAAATGGCGCCTTCAAACTCGACACCAGTAACTTAATAAAAAACATATACTTTTTCTATATTTTCTCTCCTGACAGGGCGGTGCAAGTGCACCCCCTTGCACCCTGCGGCCGGCGCCCATGATCACATCCTTAGATGCGGCTAATAGTCAAATGCGTTGTTTTACGCGCCTGGCGTGTGCAGCCGCACTCGCTTCTCAAAAAGGAAAACACAAAGTATGTGTTATCCGCAGTCAAAGTGTTAAAGTACTTATTCAATACCTTGAATAACCAGAAGTATAAATCTCAAGCAACAAAGAAGCCAGCAGATCTTGCATTCCTTGGCTGTATGAAATATAAAATATGTAATACATTTAACATTTCCCACTTTTTTATTTCATTTTGACTTTACTGCGTCTAGTACAGAGCTGAACTTAAATTTTAACATAGCATCTTTTATTACATTCAGTACAACCCTTGAACTTAAAGTTTCAAGTGTCTGGAACATCTCAAAATTGCCTTAAATATATTACACAACGGTTTAACAGACAAACACACAGACTATAAAACGTGCCAATAAAGCCCTAGTAAAAAAATTATATTTTTAAATTCCTTCCATTTTTTTGCAATAAAAAATAAGGAACTGTTGTGAACTTCCTTTGACTTCAATATATTACGTGACGTGAGCAATCCATTTTTCTCGTAGCATACGTGCTACGGGCTACAGCACGTAGCGCTCGTAGCATTTGTAGCAATCGTAGCAAAACGGAAACTCGATATAAGGTAGTTCAAAAGGCAGAATATGTAAATGAAATTTTATTGATGATTGATATTATATCAACCGACATAATTATCGTCTACTTCAGGGTTATTCATAAAGGGTATGCTAAGCCGAAAAGGGCTCATTGTACTCATCATTATGGACAACTTTTACTATGGTACCAACCTAGAATTCGCGAAAAAAAATCAGCTGTTTAATACATTTTGTCGAGTATCATTGACATTATTCTATGGAACAGCTGATTTTTTTTGCGACTTTCGAGTTGGTCCCATAGTAAAAGTTGTTCATAATGATGAGTATTATGAGCCCTTTTCGGCTTAGCATGCCCTTTATGAATAGCCCCGCCCCGTATAACGAATGGATATGCTAAGCCGAAAAAGGCTCATAATGAATAACTTTCACAACAATCGCAAAAATATAGTTTTCTGGTGAATTCTTCTTCTTCTCTTAACTTCTTCTTCTTATATATAAAAATGAATCGCTATTCGTTTGTCTGGCTAAAACTCAAGAACGGCTGGACCGATTTGAAAACTATTTTTTTTGTTTTGTTTGCTCTAATACAGGGAAGGTTTCAAAGTAAAAAAAAAAACAGCGATGAAACCCCCGGATGCAGCTAGTTTACAATAATTATAGGTAAGATTAAAATATAAATTAAATTGAACATTATTAAAATAAAATGGTTTCGATATTGAGGTTCGTGGTATCGTAGATTGAACTATTAATTTGCAATTATATATATTTTAAAATACATCTCGATACAAAAAATATACGATAAATTTTGAGAATCGATCACTTTGATCTTAAAAAATAATGATTACCTCAGACTCATCAAAGCGACTGTTAAATTAGTTGTAGCATTAATTTATACCCATAGATCACAGATGATCCTAAAGAGGAAGATGGAGCAGTTCGTTAGATTTGGGTGAAGCCAATAACTCCTTCACTTTCGCAAGATGAACACATTGACATACGAGTAATATACCCAATGAATACTCGCAATTTTTAAACGCATCAAAATTTTTGTCCTACAATAAAATTGGGCATATAAAAGGAAATGGTATGCCAAAAATAACTTATAGGGCCCTACATTATAAACAACTTTGACCACGGGACCACCTTGAATTCGTGAAAAAAATTAGCTGCTCCATAGAAAAACGTCATGTAAGTATAAAGCTGGTTATTTTCTCGATTTCATGGTTGGTCCCATAGTAAAAAAATATTTTTAATTATGAATACCATGAGAGCCTTCTGGCTTAGCATATCTACCCATTCCTGGTAGGTATATGTTACCGGCCAAACCCGATTTTAGGACAAACTAGTTAATCCTAACGCGTATAGGAAGAACTAGAGCCTAGGCAAAACTAGTTAGTCCTAAAATCGGGTTTGGCCGGTAACATAATTATAATCAATTTTTTTTTTTTTTTTTGTTTAAGTAATTGAGTGACGAGACGAGTAAATGGCTCGCCTGATGTTAAACGTCACGTTTGTCCATAACAGGTCTGCGCTACCCAGAATTTTGAACTCACAGAATTCAAGACCCTGCGCGGCACAGCACTGCGCTCGTCACCCTGAGATATAAGTTGTTTAATCTCCCATTTGCCCTGTAATTTCACTGGAAACAATGCCCTTCCAACCGGAACACAGTAATGTTTGCACATTACTGCTTGGCGGTGGAATAACTGGCAAAGGTCAATGGGTTTTATAAACGTCGAAAAAAGGTTTATTAAGTATTTTTGGTGTTTTGTTCCGTATTGTATGTTTGCTCTTCTCGTCTCTGTATAAACCACGCTTACACGAAATCCTCATTACGCCTGTCTGATATCTCAAACAATTAATCGTGAGGAACTCCATTTGTATCGCCGATGGGAACAAAGCCGGTCTTAATGGATCAGATGTGGTAAAAGAAACAAGCTTGCCTTGATTTGAGCTTATCTTTACTTGTGGGAATTTTGAGGTGAGCTATGAGATTAGTTTGTAATTTTAAGCCTGTGGGTTTAAACAGAGTGCAGCTGTTCTTTATTGGTTAAAAAAGAAAGGAAAAATGCAAAGAAAGAAATATAAATAATGTTTTTTGATCCGAATATTTTATAGGTAAAAACAAGAACATTATTTTTACAAAACAAAAAACAAAAACCGACTTCAAAAGACCGACTATTGAGTTATTCATCTATTTGTCGCGCACGTACTTAATGCAAATTTAAGACTTATATGGTTTTCTCATGGATACCATTATCAGAACTGGACTAAATTGAAATGGGACCAAATGGGAAGCGTCAGCTTTCTAATAAAAAAAGAATCATCAAAATCGATTCACCCAGTCAAAAGTTATGAGGTAACAAACATAAAAAAAAAAAAAAACATACAGTCGAATTGATAACCTCCTCCTTTTTTTAAGTCGGTTAATAAACAATAAATGAAGGAAAACGTCAGAGATATACTCATGCACAAAAGGCGGTTATGCCGCTTAGAGTGATCTTTTAAGACAACGTACTGACGAATAAGAGATCTAACACTATGTAAACTAACGTGGTTTTGACACATTTTATTATAATTAAACACGGGAATACTCACGTAAAAATTAAGTCGTCTACTACGACTAGCTTCCACTTAATAACTTTACTTAATAACTTTAGTTACTTAGTCGTTAGTTTCGAAACGACTATATTTTGCGTGAGTATTGCCGTGTTAATTATAAGAAAAAGAGATAACACGTTTGCTTCACAAGCAAACTGGAAATTTCCCAGCCAATATTTGGATAAGTCGGAGTTTAATTTATACCGGATACTTCGCAGTTACTTCGAGAAGTTCATCTTCAAAACCATGTTTTTCAAATTAACTTCTAGTATATTTCCTTCAAAAATACGGCAAAATTACATTAGAAATTTATTCAAAAACATGGCAAAGCAAAGCATAGGTTACTTTCATCCCGTAAAGGCAGTGCAAAAGCGGGGTACATGCAGCTCGTATAAATGCAAAAAGCTCGCCAAAGCTAGCTTTTGCTAAAGGGTGTGTTGTGTTGTATATTCAACGACACCATGGCACAGGGAAACTATGGATAGTCGTAAGGAGAACCATATAGTCGTAAGGAGAACCGTCTTGTATGAAAAAGCGTCCATCAAAAGCAAAAGAACTCAAAAAAGAAGAAGAAAAGAAGAACTTGGGCTTTTCAAGGTCAGAGTGAATAGGTTTTTTCTAAGTCTGCGTGCTTCATCTTCGACCACATCGTCGCTTTAGTCGCTTATCAACAGGTGAGTTGGTGGTCAAACGCGGACTAATTCGGGAAAAAACAAAAAAACAAAATGCGTTGAAATTATGGTGGCGCCAAAGTAGCAACATGGTAGATACATAGATAGATAAACTCTTTATTGTTATCACCAGAAATTACAAACAAAAGAAGAGAAGGAAGCGTCAAAACCTATATAAGAATAAACCCTTCAATGCGTCAACTGCTACATTCATACCATACTAAACTTTTGCTTACGCTAGCGCCATTTTGGAGGGCTTTGAACTGTTACTTACCGGTTACAACTGGAGACTATTTCAAATTGTTCCTCATATCAGATGGTTCTACTTACCTCTACCGTACATAAGGGAAATCTACACTGAGATAAATGACCGTCTTAATTCCGATGAATTCACTTAAAGTACGAAACATACCTATGTACTTATATCACCAAAAAGTACGATGATTAGCGCCAGTTTATAATAGTTTTCACCATAAAAACTGGTGTTTACTCGTAATTATCGTACTTTTTGGTGATGTCAGTATGCTCCGTGCTTTAGGTGAATTTCATCATTCTTTTAGCGGACATTAGATGGGCATTTTTCAGTGCATAAATGCAAAATTATTAATTACTATTAATTATTATAATAATAATTAATTATAATAAAATATAAATAATAAAAATTATAATAAAAATAATAATAATAATAATTATAATTAATTATTAATTAATTATTAATAAAGCATTATAAGCTTGCTTTTCCTAACGGGTTTGTGTGTTTGATGTGTATTCCTCGGCACAGGAAACCCTATCCTACGAGTGTCATGTTATCTCCCGTACGGCCCTATCGACTAGCTGACCTCTTTGCTCATTCGACTGCCTAAGCTTTTATAGGCTGGCCTGCACGGCTATATTTAGACTGTACGCAGTCCCACGTCGTGTAGAGCCCCTTATAAATCCGATTTGGTCCGGTGGTATTGGAATATTGGCGTATTAAAAAGAATCGAGGGATATTTTTTAATTATTTTGCTTTTTTTATGTAATTGAGTGACGAGACGAGCAAATCGCTCGCCTGATAACGTCACGTCACGTCACGTTCCCGTTTGTTGTGCTGTTGGAATATTCATTTATGACTAATTATTTTGATTTTAACTACTAATAATGCATTTTTTTTAATTAACCTATGCTGTCCCACTGCTGGGCAAAGGTCTCCCTCAATTTTTTCCAGTTACTGCGGTCTTGGGCCAGCGCCGTCCAGTCTTTTTCAAACCGTCCGAGTTCGTCGCGCCATCGCGTCGGGGGCGACCTGCATTATTGTTAATAATGCATTAATTAACAATAACACAGTTGCATATTGCAAACTGTAATTATAAGTTTCTAGGTTAGATTTGTATTTTGCAAGTTCTTTCTCAGGCAATTCGAAACTGTCTTTTAATAGAGCCCAATTGAGACACATACAGTCCAATTCACTCCATTTTTATTCCTACATACCATTTTTATTGCTAGAAGGAAGGTCAGCTGCAGTGTTACTACAATTGTTTTGGACATAATTCGTAATAAACACGTTTCTCGAAAACCCGTGATCACAAGAAAAAATTAACAAAAAAAATTACGAGAGGTTTTTTGACAACATTTTATGAATCCAAAAAAAAACTCTTTCTCTGCATTTTATTAAAACCTTATGCTCTATGAATGTTTTGGAATATTAACACCATGTATCCAACAGTTACCTAAGTAGTAAAAGTACCTAACAAATAAATTACGAAAGGTTAATGGGATACGAAGTACAACAAAAAATATCTTATAATTTAGTCCTGAAGTTGGTTGGGGCTCAGGTGATACTGCCACTTTTTCTAATAAAAGCTAGATAACTCCACGTGACGGTCTTTGAGTTAAGCTCGATTCATATTACACTGGGTCCCGTCTGGAGCCAAGTGGGACAGTGGAAATTAAGACTGTTGTCCCTTTTTTAAATCAATTCAAATAATTTATCATTATTCATTTATTTTTGGATGAATTTTAAAAATGTATGTTTTTGATAAATAATTTTTAGTTAACCTGTAATGTCCTACTGCTGCGCAAAGGTCTCCCCCAATTTCTTCAATACCTGCCGGTCTTGGGCCAGCAGGTATTCCAGTCCTTTTCAATTTGGAAACAGCAATATTAAAAAATATATATAGTTTAAAAAACAAAAAAACACGGTCTTTGACAGGTGTGCAATGTTTGAATTAAATCTGATCGTTCAAAGTAGGGCAAAATCGAGCTCAAAGGAGTCGGTTACATACATACATACATACATACATACAGGTGAAACTAATAAAAGCGTGTCAAAAATTACAAACTTTAAATTGTGTTTAACACAACTAAAACGAGCGATTTGCTCAATGACACTCAATCACTCAATGACAGAAAATAAAACTAACCAAATATGTGATTTGACATTTAGCTATAAGTACAATGTAGGGTCACAAATTAATGACAAGTTCCATATTTGTCATTAATTTGTGACAAGTTCCATACTTGTCATTAATTTGTGACCCGAGGTTCAAGAGTCCGGTTAGATGTGAATCATGCTTAATGCCAGCTCACAACTTACCATTCATGTACCCAGAGACTGAACACACACGTTGAAAGAAACATTAACAACTCGCGACAACTTGGCTCGACGCGAGGCTCTGCCAACTACTGTCGAGTGTTGGTAGGGTGACCACAAATTAATGAGTTAACATAATTTATTTTTTACTTATTTTTTTATGCTATTGAGTGACGAGACGAGCAAATCGCTCGCCTGATGTTAAACGTCACGTTTGCCCATAACAGGTCTGCGTCACCTAGAATTTTGAAAACTTAGAATTCAAGACCCTGCGCGGCACAGCACTGCGCTCGTCACCCTGAGATATAATATGTTTAATCTCTTCTTTGCTCTGAAATTGAATAGAATTGAACAGTAATGTTTTGTAATGTTAATTATAATTCATATGGAAATACTCATGTAACAAAATAAAAAAAATAACCGTAAAACATCACCTAATGTGATCGAAGCTGTACTCAATAGGCCGTGAGTATATGCCCGTATTAATTATTACAAAAATATGTCAGTTACAACACGCAAAAAATGTGAGGTAGTCTATAAAATCCTTTCAATAGGTGAAGAATAAATTCAGATTCAAAATATAATTATTTACTTGAACTTGGCCTCAAACCGGAGGATTGTCAGTTCAGCAGACAGACTTCTCATTTCAAGGAGTTGGTTTATTTTATCCCATTTGTTCATATTTCTCTTTTTCTAAACATGAACGTAGAATCGTTTGTTATTTGGATCTAAGAAAGTTCTTCTTGGTCTTTCCAGCCCTCATTCACCATCTACTTTTCTTTTTATGCTGATTTTCATTCATTTGTCCTATCCCATACAAAAATAGCTCATGGCAACCCTACTCAGTGGAAGTTATACATCGTTAGGCTCCGGCAAACCTACTTAGTACGTGATAGAGTACGTCTGTCAGTACTGTGCAAACACGCTGGGTACTCTACGAGCCGCTTATTGGTGTTGAATTACAGTGTACTAAACTACGTATTATATAGATGAATAAGTATGAGAGGTTGTAGATTTGGTAGTAGAGACGTACTCGTATTTCTCTTCTGAAGTTCTTTGATACTTAGTTTCTTGGCGGTCTTCTTTACTAGTTCAGGTGCTAGCCAGTTCCACATACACGCAGATATAAAATAGTGTTGTTTAACACAACACTATTTTCTCAGTGGTATAGTTTTAGACCCACCATACCACCAGGGGTATGGCCAGTGGTATGGTGGGTCCGGCAAGTGTTATACTAATTTTAAATCCGCAAATTGTGTTAGATATATTTTTATTTTCTTGGTCAACATTTTTTATTAGTCTAAAAAAATGGTTATATCTTTTAGATGTATCTAAGTATGTGTTTTTAGACCTCTTACCACCTACACGGCTGGACCGACGGATTGCTAGTTATCATTAGATTCTTCGTTGTATCTAGAAATACATAGGAAAAACACAATTGAAACAATGCAATGTCTCATGGCAAAATTTTGCTGTCAAAGACAATTGTATGGGTCGATTACACGTAACGGCTAAGTGACTGTCTCGCGAGTACTCGGCCACGGGCCCTGCCTCGCTACTGTACTCGTTACGTGTTATTAACCCAGCAGAGTCAGATACCTATATGGTTGTAAAAACAAACTTTTATTGTGTTAACATCGGAGTTACACAGGCAATAGGCATATCAAATTTCAGCTCAATCGGAAATCGGGAAGTGGTTCAAATTCAGTTGCAAGTTGACCCATGCTAACAAGACAAGTTAAATAGAAGCTTGTAATAATAAAAACCGGAATCCTAAAGAACTCCAGTTCGGATTTTTTTGATTGTTCACTGATAAAATGTCCCAGCAATTACCTTTTCCGTAGACCAGACGTGGCTCGAGTGTTTTTAAGGTGCTTACCTACAGGATTCTCTTATTTGTAAAAATAATAACAAACTAAAAAGAAATCGACTTCAAAATGGATGACTTCTTTTATTAGATATTTTGATGATTTTTTTTGGGAAAAGTCTGAGAGTTGAAGATAAATTTTCAAATTCGGTTATTCAATGACAGAATTAAAGGTAACTAACATAAAAATACAACCAAATTGAGAACCACCCGCTTCTTTGAAAACGATTATAATAGAACTCGGTCAAAATGATCAAAGGATATAAAAAACACTTTAATTAAAAATTCGTAATAACAAAGAAATGAGTAATTAATGTTCATTTCATCGCCAAATTATTCTCAAACTTTACTCATCCCACTGCTGGGCTACCAGGTCTACCCTCGACGGGTGATAAGGCCGTATTCCACCACGCTGGCCAAGTACGGGTTGGTGGATTCTCATACACCATTGAATTTCTTCTCCTGACGTACCTATGCAGGTTTCCTCACGATGTTTTCCTTCACTGGAAAACCGTACCTTTGTAAATTCGTACATAAATTCTAAAGGACTCCTCGTGTGCGGATTTGAACCGATGCTAACGTCCTTTTACGAACGTAGTAATCAAAAATTAAAAAAATTGTAACCAACTTCCTATAAAGTTTTAACGAACTTCCTAAAAAGTTGTATTGTGATTTTGTGACTTCCTTTTTGTAGGCAGCCTTAGAACGGCCAAAATGCCTTCTAAAATATCGTCGTTCTCATTCCACTGATATTAAATTCTGGTAATTCTTAGCTTTAATTTTATTGCTGGGCTGACGAACCTTTGTTTAGGACATATTGACGGTTTTAAATTATAAAAATTTTTTTTCGTGAAATTGGCGTTTGAAATTTACTGGGTCAGCATTTTTGTGCGGCGTTGATGATTTTTAAGGATTTTATTAGTGACTTACGTTCTACAATTGCTATTTTTTAGATGATTAGTAATAAATTGCGAAATCGGCTTAAACAGCGTCTTTCTTTAAAGATTTATTTAAAGTTATTCAGCGTGACTGGTTAGACGCTTTAGATATTATAAGATATCAGTGAACTCATCAATATTTCCTACATAGGACTAACGAAAATCACGAAAAAAACTGGTGTTCCGTTCAAAGCGTTTATTGAAATTTGACTAAATACTCGCATATGGAACAACTGGCATTTTGTGGTCTCAGATCAAGTAGAAAGGAAGAAATAGCCTAGTAGTTTTTAACCGACTTCAAAAGAGGAGGAGGTTATCAATTCGTCTGTATGTTTTTTTTTTTTATGTTTGTTACCTCATAACTTTTGACTGGGTGAATCGATTTTGCTAATTCTTTTTTTATTAGAAAGCTGACGCTTCCCATTTGGTCCCATTTCAATTTAGTCCAGTTCTGATAATGGTATCCATGAGAAAACCATATAAGTCTTAAATTTGCATTACGTGCGCGACAAATAGATGAATAACTCAATAGTCGGTCTTTTGAAGTCGGTTTTTGTTTTTTGTTTTGTAAAAATAATGTTCTTGTTATGCGAGTTACGTATTGCTCAATAACCGGAACCGCTGACGCTGCATAGGCCGTGCTCCAGATTCACAAGCGACCTAGGCACCGATCACGAGGCGCCGATTCAGCAACTCACCGAGATGACCAGATGGAAGCCTTCTCGTTTTCAAGTCATTACTACTCTTAACTTCAGATAGTATTCACCTAATTAAGTTTTAGACTAATTGTAATTATTTTATTAATCTTAATAAACTAAGTAGCCACAATCTTGGTTTCTTTTAAAGTCCTCCGATCGCAGCTAACGTAATTGGCGCAGTCGGTAGGATCCTAGAGTCAGTACGCAGCGGTCTCCAGCATCTCGAATCGTCCGACCTGACTACCGTTCGTCGCTGACAGGCTCCTAAGCCTTCATCTGGGATCCGGATCTACTAGCCGCGGTACGGGGACGAGTATCCAGAAATCGATACGCAGAGGAACCAGAATGTGCATGTAAGTACGCAGAAACTTCCTTTTTTGTGTTGCTTCCGGACCCTATCTTGTGTCCTCCCTATCCTATAGGTTTCCAAAATTTTTCATCCCAGGAATCGGGACGACCGGGAGACTGCATCTCGTCAGTCTCGCCGTAATATAGAATTAGATAGTGTTAGAGATGTAGGTTTAGAAGTTGATTCAAATAATTCAACTAGTCTAATTATAGGAATGGCTCAGCAGCTCGATTTAATTTTTAAGGCCTTACGCCCAGTACCCGAGTTCGACGGGAACCCTAATATTCTTACCAGGTTCATTGAAATATGCGACCAGCTAGTAGCAACTTATATGTCCACGCGGCCTGGCTACGAGCTAAGGAATTTATGCCTCCTTAGCGGCATTCTTGATAAGATAACCGGGCGGGGGGCAACAATAATCAACTCTAATGGCGTCCCGGATACTTGGTTAGAGATTCGGGAATCACTAGTTAACTACTTCGCGGATCAGCGCGATGAGGCGGCGCTATATAATGAACTCTCTTTAGCCTCGCAAGGTCATAGAACGCCGCAAGAATTCTACGACTATTGTCAAACGTTGTGTAGTACTTTAATGACGTACATCGCGCTACATGAAAGCTTAGAGACTACTATAGAGTCGAAGCGAGTTCTCTATAGGAAACTGACAATGCAGGCTTTTGTTCGCGGTTTGCAGGAGCCGCTAGGTTCTAGAATACGTTGCATGCGACCTGCAACTATCGAGCAGGCGTTGCAATACGTCCAGGAAGAGATGTATAAATTTTATCTTCAACAGCGAAATGCTGATGCGCAACCCAGGTACCACAGAGTACAACCCTCCATACCTATACAGCAAAAGTCACTTGACCAACCACCACCACCGTTGTTAGCATCCCCTATTCAGAGACCGATGCTCGTACCTCCTCAAGGGCTTAAGTTTAAACCTCAACCCCCAGTTGAACTAAACCCAGGGCTGAACAACCAACCCCCTGTGCGGATGCCGACGCGCACGCAACAAATGTTCAGTGCGCCGCCACCAAATTATAATTCGCGGAGCAGCACGTTCCAACTCCAACCTCGACCATTGTTCCACCCTAAACCGATGAGCGGTGTGCAACATTTCACCCCTAGGGCACTATCCCCAACAGCGCCTAGGTTCAGAGGACATGACTGGAGTAGGCACGGCAACCCTCCACCAACAAACTATTTTAGGACTCGTGAGATGAATCTAAACGAGTGCACTAGTGACGGGTATGCCGACTATCACGACGGTTACGGTGATAGCTATGGGACCGACAGCTATGAGTACTATCCTACTTACGAGCAGGATGGCAGTAGCTACGTGCATGACAGTATCCACGTACAATCGGATTACGATCCGTTTGAGGTCACAAATGTTCATGCTGTTAGCCAAAACGACTACTCGATAACTGTACCCTGCTTTCCGGAAATTAATGACTACGACCCGATCAAACTTTTCGTATTCAAATTTTATAACTATTTCGATGGACTAGTTGGCCTTGACTTGCTTACCAAATGGAAAGCAAAAATTGATTTAAAGCAGTTATTACTAGACACAAGGTCAGCGGTGACACCAATTTTATTGCATGACTCGCGAAATATTAACCTGTACGAAAGCATAATTCCGGCAAACAGGAGGAAACTCGTTCGGTTACCAATTATCGCCCCAGATAGCGAGAAAGTGTTATCGCGACTTCGCACTGATCATCTTAATGAAGAAGGAAGGGCTAATTTGATGGCTCTTTGTTCAAAATATGTGGATGTATTTTATATTGATGGTGAAAACTTAACTTTTACCAACCAGATAAAACACCGAATCCGAACAACCGATGAGGCTCCGGTTTATACAAAATGCTATCGTCATCCATTTGTTCATCGGCAGGAGATTAGCGATCAAATAAATAAAACGCTGACGCAAGGTATACTCAGACTTTCCGAGTCCGCATGGAGCTCACCAATTTTGATAGTTCCTAAAAAGATTGCTTTTGTGCGCGCCTTAAGCACGCATCATAGTAGGTAAGTAGGTAGGTAGGTAGGTAGATAGATAGATAGATAGGTAGATAGATAGGTAGGTAGGTAGATAGACTCCAGATAATCCATGGAGACACTAGAGTATTAAGCTTAGATTTACGGGATTCCCATACTGTTATAAAACCCGGGTCATACTTCATCAATAAGCAGATAGTTATAGTTTTCCAAATTCCAATAGCGCAGGGACATTCGATTTATACAAGCTCTCGGTCGCTCCGAACAGGTATAACCAAATCCTTATACCCCCCCCCCTATTCCTTGCAACCAATAAGGATGTGTATGCGTACATGGAGGCTGAATGCCCGAAGGTAGACAAGCAGTACCTCTGCGTGGAAGACATCATCACCCGAGTCAAGTACCAGCATGATTGCGCGCGGGAACTCAGTACGCACCACTCACTGGGAGCAACCTGCAATCTCACCACTGTTAACCTAGACACGGAAGCCATGGAACAACTAGGAAACAAGGAATATGTAGCAACCTTTCCTGGGCCTACTGAAGTTCACCTGAAAGGCAGCAAGGAGGAGTACAAGCGACTCCAGGGAAGCTACCTCATAACCTCACCGTCGAACTGCACCCTGTCAACACCAGAATTTACAATAATTAACGAGAACGACGAAGTATCTTGCCAGCCGCTGCTCATCACCGTCATCGATTTTAACTTCAAGGAAACCTCACCCTTACAGGAAATTTCACTGGAAGGATTTTCAGCAATATTTTCACTACAAGTTGGAAAATAGTTGCTGATCTACGGGTGGAGGAGTTACGTATTGCTCAATAACCGGAACCGCTGACGCTGCATAGGCCGTGCTCCAGATTCACAAGCGACCTAGGCACCGATCACGAGGCGCCGATTCAGCAACTCACCGAGATGACCAGATGGAAGCCTTCTCGTTTTCAAGTCATTACTACTCTTAACTTCAGATAGTATTCACCTAATTAAGTTTTAGACTAATTGTAATTATTTTATTAATCTTAATAAACTAAGTAGCCACAATCTTGGTTTCTTTTAAAGTCCTCCGATCGCAGCTAACGTAATTTGCGTCAAAATGTGCAAGAAGTTTACATACACGGGTAGTAGGGTAGTTTGTGGCTCACCTGGATCTAAGGCAGCACTAAATCTTCCTTTCTACTTGATGAGTTTGTGGTGTCGGTTGTATCTCTCTTCGAATTGAATTTGAATTGGGCTCCCCTTTTGTTTGCGTCGGAAATCAGTCAGTTTATACGGGTACTACTTAGGCGTTTATATTGTCTACTACTTACAAGTATTCGAGTTTAATATTCACTATAAATACGGCAGCTCCGGGCACGTCCACAAAACATAGTACAGAAGTAAAGCTCATTTATGTACTTTTAGTAGCAATGCACATGCACTTAGACATCGCTCACGGACACGAGTTTCGGAACAATCGGATGCTCGCGAGAGTGTTTTTTTATTTTTTACTAGCTGCACCCGGCGGTTTCACTCGCTGTTTTCTTTTTACTTTTAAACCTTTCCTGAACTTCCACAAATATTTAAAGATTAAAATTAGCGAAATCGGTCCTACCATTCTCGAGTTTCAGCCAGACAAACGGACAGCGATTAATTTTATCAATAAGAAAGAAGAAGATAATGAATAAATCCGCGTTTGATCACCAACTGGCCTGTTGGTAAGCCACAATGTGTTTGAAGATAAAGCACACAGATTTAGAAGATACCTATTCACTCTGACCTTGAAAAGTCCAAGATTATATATCTCAGGTAGCAAGGAAGTCCGAAGTACGTTCCATTCCCGGGCTGTACGGATCAGAAACGTAGGCTCGTACCGTGTTGTACGTGTCCAGGGGAAATCGACGGTGTAGATGTGGTAAAAGGGCGTCTTTCTATTTATCTGGTATTGGAAAGGGTATGGTAGAATAAGGTCGTGTAGCTCTGGAGCACATTCTCCAAAGGGTAACCTATGTAAAATCGCCAGGCATGCCACCATACGGTGTATTCCAAACTTACGAGAGAGATTTAATCAAAATCATAGGAGCTGTTTCTCAAACTAAAACTATCCTTATCAAAATAATGGTTCTTTTTACTATTTTCGGAAAATAATAATAATAACTCTTTATTGACAACACAGAAAAAAGTCAATTACAAACATAGTAAAATACAGAAGAAAAAGGCACAAAAGGCGGTCTTATCGCTAAGATCGATCTCTTCCACCAATGATTTTTCAATTCAAAAGGTTGAACGAAAACATATCGACCGTTTAAATAGAATCGTTTTTTAATCGTTAGCCTTATAAGTTTTGACACTTCATTTTTTTTGTCTATGAAGCTGTTCCAAGGTACATGTGTGTTGTCTATGTGTGCGTTAGTCGTGCCCGCTTCCTATAAAGCTTTACTACTGTATTTCCAATGTTTTATGGCACGTCTCTCACGTTTCCCAGCCGCTAGATCTCGCAGACAATCGGGCTCCATTGTGGATAACAAACCCTATTGTGTGTTCGGTGCAGTGTTCTTACTGCTGTCACTTGCTGTAGAGGTGACAAGTCGAGCTGTGCTGGCTTAGATAGATAGATAAACTCTTTATTGTTCACGCTATAAATTACAAACAGAAGGATTATAACACCTAATAACTAGTGCGACAACTGGCGGCCTTATCGCTAAGAGCGATCTCTTCCAGGCAACCTTAAGAAGGCTTAGGGGAGATTTGAGCTGCAGATCTTTCTTATAAGAACGTTATAAATGCGAAAGTTTACGTTTGTCTGTCTGTGTGTTAACATCCTGCGGACAAAACCACAGAGCGCAACTAGTCTTTCTTATAATTGTATTTGTATTTTATTTAATTTCAAAACCAAAATAGTTTTTACTTTAAAATGATTGCATTTTTTTCGCACGAATCAAAATGGAAAGAAAAATAAAAAGAACAATTTTTAGTTTAACAATAGGTAAAATAGATTGATAGATAAACTCTTATAACTCTTACTCTTACGCCTAAAACGACAGCGGCCTTATCGCTAAGAACAATCCAAAGCAGACTTGTAATTATGATGAAATGCCTATATCTTTTTCTGTATCCCTGAAAGAGTGTATGCCAAATTTCACGATTATCTATTGAGTATTCAAAACGTAAAATCATAACAAGTAATAACGCTAAGAACTGGCATTGTTTCCAGTGAAATTACAGGGCAAATGAGAGATTAAACAACTTATATCTCAGGGTGACGAGAGCAGTGCTGTGCCGCGCAGGGTCTTGAATTCTGCGAATTCAAAATTCTGGGTGGCGCAGACCTGTTATGGGCAAACGTGACGTTTAACATCAGGCGAGCGATTTGCTCGTCTCGTCACTCAATTACATAAAAAAAAACTAAATCTTTTTACCCTTGTAATCATGTTTCAGGTTTAAAAGCCGTGGTAGCTCAATGGGAGAACAGCCGCTTCGCATTCTTGAGGTGGCGGGTTCAAACCCCGTCTCGTACCAATGAGTTCTTTGGGACTTATGTACGAATTTACATACCACTGGCTTTTCGGTGAAGGAAAACATCGTGAGGAAACCTGCATAAGTCCGGAGAAGAAATTCAATGGCGCATGTGAATCCACCAAACCCGCACTTGGCCAGCGTGGTGGAATACGGCCTAATCACCCTTCGAGGGTAGACCTATATCCCAACAGTGGGAGGATTAAAGGTTGCATATGAATCATGTTTCAGGACCACAATTCATTATGAAATACTACGCCCTGCGGTTTCACCTGCGCTGTTAAAAAAAACAATAATAATGATAAATAGTCAATATCATTTTCTGTAGGTACTACTCCTGAAAAAGTATATGCAAAATTTAACGATAATCTATTGAGTATTTAAAACGTAAAATCATAACAAACAAACTCTCTTCCACATTTATAATATTAGTTAGGTTTATGATACCCTAAACCCGGGCTTTAACAAAATATTTTAATCTTATCCTCGAGAAATTCTCCCTATTATTTTTATCTCTTAATCCATTCATTAGGCTGGAGGAAATTAGGGACGTTCTCTGAAATCTATAGGGGATAGATACTGGCCTTAGTTTTTTTATTTTCTTTCGAAATCTTTGAGTTTTATCATTGAAAAGGAAATTAGTCGATTTTCGTAGTAATGAAATGATTTATTATAAATTAGACGTTTGGGTACTTTGAGACTCTGTGTAGCATAAATTTTAATAAAAATTACGTAATAAGTCGAAAGGTATAAAAAAAAGACGTGTGGCACTCGGGGACTGCCGTGGTAAAGCTATTGCATAGCATTTTTTATCAACTTATGCAATTATAATTATTTATCGAAACCTTACACTCGACACCTAGAGGCGAGTTGCTGAACTAAAGAGACAAGCGTGATATTTCAAAAAGTCATTAAAAGTTCTGCTATTCATCGATAGATGGCAACAAAACTAAAAAGTGTTAGATTATTTTCGTTACGGATTTTCTGGATTCGGTTTCCACGCTCAAGGCCCACGATAGAAGCTATGCAATAGCTTAAAAATAAACATATAATTACTTATTTTCTAATCGAAAAAGAGACATACTCGTAAATCAGAATTCAGTTCACTAGGATTTTTTTTTAAATAAGGCGTGTTTTATTTTTATTTCAACCAAAATAACATAAATAGACATAAAAATAATAGAAAATCACAGATAAAAAAGTCAAGTCACTATCCGCGGGTAAAGTACCTACCCAAAAGGCCGGCGACGTTACCTCGTTGATTAACAATACTACGAGTAATTATCTGGCCGAGGTAAGCACCAGCCCTCTGTTTTCATATGTTTCTATTGAATATAGACCACATATTTTTAGGCAAAAGTTATGATTTATCTACTCTGTATGCAACCTATTATGCTTGCTTTGATTTTCATTTCGTCTATACCAACTTAAAATAGAACAATATTTTGATTTTGCGTCGTAGGTACATTACCTACCCCTCGACACATTTGCATAAAAAGGAACGGAATATTCGGATCAATAAAAGTATTATTTTTAACCGACTTCAAAAAAGGAGGAGGTTATCAATTCGTCTGTATGTTTTTTTTTAAATTTTTTTTTTAATGTTTGTTTCCTCATAACTTTTGACTGGGTGAATCGATTTTGATGATTCTTTTTTTATTAGAAAGCTGACGTTTCCTATTTGGTCCCATTTCAATTTAGTCCAGTTCTGATAATGGTATCCATGAGAAAACCATAATAAGTCTTAAATTTGCATTAAGTACGTGCGCGACAAATAGATGAATAACTCAATAGTCGGTCTTTTGAAGTCGGTTTTTGTTTTTTGTTTTGTAAAAATAATGTTCTTGTTTAACTTACACGTTACAGTCACTAAGCTTCTTTCTCTACTTTATTAGCATAAAGGACCACGCAGGTGTCCGAGCAAGCTCGCGGACTTGCTCGGTTGTTTGAGATGAATACAGAACCCTAAAACTAAAATTAATTTAATTTATATTGGGTTAACTTTTTTTTAAATTAGTTTAAAAATATTATTTCTGAAAAAATACATGTATAGCTTCTTGTTACAAAATAAAAAATATAACTACAACAAACACATACAGACTCGGATTTCAAACTTGGTCTGAGAATCAACTCAGACTGCGTTAAATGTTTATATACAGGGTTATTTCAAATACACCAGCAACCTCGCAGGTCTAGATACCTAACATCATAAACAACAACTTTTGCTCAACTCTTAATTTTGACCAACTCGAAATTCGCGAAAAAACAATCAGCTGTTCCATACATTTTGTCGAGTGTCATTGACATTTTTCTACGGAACAGCTGATATTTTTACTGCGATTTCCGGGTTGGTCCCATAGTAAAAGTTGTTCATAATGATGAGTACCTACTATGAGCCCTTTTCGGCTTAGCATACCCTTTATGAATAACCCTGTATAGCTGTATTTACATGACCCTATTCTAGTAAGTGAGATATCTCTGTCTCTGTCGCTCTAATCAGAAATGTCATGGCAGTTACAGTGACCGAAATAATCTTGAAACTACCCTCCACTGATTGACAATGCCTAACGAAGTCACGAAGCATGTTTTTATCTCTGTCTGGACCGTAAAAATCTCAGCAGTCAAAGCGAGATGGAATCGTACATGCTCGGTCAGTCTGGACACAGTTTATCATTTTAAATAGGTCACCGGTCACAGATCAAAATCGGATAAAATAGAGTAGGTGAGAGCAAAGTCGGACGACTACCTTCATTATATTTTATTTTCAACGTGAATATTAAATATATATTTCTGTCACACACATTTTGTTAGTTACTGAGTGAGTGTTTCATAATCGTAGTAAAATTAATTTTGGACCAAAACGAGTATAAAATATTTTCTAAAATACAGCCCGTGACAACCCTACAGTCACGTTGTTAATACTCGCTGAATATTCATAACGTATAACTCGTTCCATATTGAGAATTAATACCTTACGCGAAATATAATTATAGGTAGGTACGTAATAACTAGGTATGTTTATGGATCGGTAAAGTCAGACAGCGAGAGGACCCTATTCTTGAGCGCTCGAGATTATTTCCGTCACTCTCACTCTCAAGACATTTCTGATAAGAGCGACAGGGACCGAGATAATAACTCACTCGCCCGAATAAGGCCCCTTTCTCCATTAAACACGCCTTCCCCTCAAAGGTCTAAGAATCTTGCTAATAATACCTACACTACACCGTCGTGACTTCGCAAAACCATAACAATGAAATCTTAAAAGGCGAAACCACGGCAGCGTAACCAATGCAGCGAAACTCGTCGTTATAAAAACAACCTACGTACACATTACGTAGCGCAGAATTTTGAATGACAATTTTTGGAACATAGTTTTAGTCATCCAAAAAAATATATTTGAAATTACGTGTCAGTAGGTATCTTTTTAAAACATTTTAAAATCTCTCTTTCTAGTAATACTCAACAAATTAAGGCTAAGAACATCCGCTTTACTCACATTTCCCCAACTAAAATTAGGAACCTCGAGCTAACAACCTCCAATTTTGAAAGCAAATGTGTCTCCCAAAATTGCACTTCACTTGTCGCTAATAACAACAGACCGGAAAGCAAAATGAAAAGGTAAAGCCGGGCTTTAAAGCCGACATTTCAGAGACAAATTTAATTTAAAAACCGTCGCTTCGGAGCGGCACCGCTAACGGGGTTATTTGATTCGACCACGCTCTGAACTCAGACAAGCTTAAGGCAAAGATAGAGCTACGTGGTTGTCTGACTGAAGCCACATTTGTATACATATGTGTAGAGGCAGATCCAAACCAAGTACACGCCAAATCAAAAGCACCCCAAACACTTGTAAACTTTATCTTTGATTTTTTTTTACCCTCAGCCACCTGGCTCAAACCGAAATCCTGAATCAGCCCCTGCTGTGTGCTGTGATTGTCATTGTTTTGTTTTGTCATTTGTCATTGTCAACTTCGGTTCAAACTGACAAGCGAGTAGATAGAGTCGATGTGTTAATGTGCGTCTTGTATACGTACGCGAAAGTAAAGAAGATCATGACGGCTTCACCTAAATCTAGCGCAGTGCTCCATCTTCCTGTGCAAGTTTATGTGAGGCTCTGAAACTACGTTTATTCTATTCGTTGAGCCTTTGACCTGTGAATTGGATGTCAGTTTGTTTTGGTGACGTGTGGTCGTTTTTGGGAAATCTCTGATGACAGAAGGTATAGATAAGTACCTGCTCCTACTATTGGGGATTCAATTATAAACGTTGTTTAGGGATTACTAAAATTTTCAAACGTCATTTAAGTTTTTGCGCCATATATAAATGTAGGGCAAAGTAGATAGATTTATAAACTCTTTATTGTTCACACCAAAAATTACAAAAAAAAAATTGAGGTTTAGTCCTTTTAAGACTCGTTTGCCATTTTGAGAATTGGTCATTTAACGCCTAAACCGTTTTAAATAATTGTTAAAAATGATTTAAAATATAACTAATGAGAATTGTGCTCCACCTGTCTTAACAAATTACAATTTAAATGGTGTCAAATTAAAACGAGCTTAGAACTTTAGGCTCAAAGTTTCGGAGACAAAAATTTGAAAATAATTTCTTGGATTTATTTTATAGCTTGATGGTTGCGATCATTAATGTTCATCACAAAATGATACTTAAATTAAAAATTGCGTGCATTTAAATAATAATTTAAAACTTTTATTGCTTCAAACCTACGAGCAAAAATAATTGGTGGAAAAAACTTATTTTTTTTTTTCATTCACAGCTAATATATAACTGTTTTGCAAAACAAAAATTAGTGGTGACATCTTCATCCCAGGACTACTCTCCATATCTTTAGGCCCAATATTATAAATATGCGATTGTTATGTATGCCAATAATAAAAACATAATAAAAAGCAATCTCCAGAACGAATGTTTCATGGAAGAAGGTCCTATTCGAAAATTGTTTCATGGAAAACTATACTAAAACTAAGTTTTTAAAATCCAACTCCAAGGCGTAAAATCCAACATAAAATCTCGGGCTCTTGTTAAAATATACAAATATTATCTAATCAAAAATTCACGATTACAAAAACCTAAATAATAAAACGTACAATAAATCTAAGATATCAAATTCACGTCGGATTTATTCGTTTATCCAATAACCAGAATTTCTCACCAAAATTCGTACATTCGCCTACTTTTACTCTAATCACGTAATAGCAACAATTTCATCGTATATTTTCAGAGATATCAGATCGCCCGCATGGCGTAAAACATAAATCAAAATCCAGCAAATGTTTACCATACATGCTACAATCTACGCTTTTAATCATTCGAAAATAGCTTCTGTTACGATGCCATAAAGTCTTATCAATGAAGCGAAGCGTTATGTTAATTTACATGTATACGTTTTACATTAGAATTCGTAAGTGCTATGGAAAGCAGACAGTAATTTTTCAGGCCTGTACGATTTAGGACCATGTCGCGCTCAATTTTTTTAAATTTTCTCGACGCTTTGAGCGGGTATGGTTGAGATGTTATTGTGAGAAAGTACTAAAGCGTGCTGTGGAAGTTTGTGAGAAGGTTTGAAGGATATCCGTCTCCGTTAAGTCTTCCGAATGAGTGAGAGTCGCTTGTGATAATACTCGTAATACATCGGCACTTGGCGGGGAATGTTTCCAATTTTGGATGTGTAGGTATTTTTCAAAGTGCGTCATGGGGACATTAAACTTCGAACATGACAACTTTATGGACGAAGCCAATTCAAAATTCAAATAACTTTTTTATATTTCCAAGATGTTAATACGGGAATTTTCTAAAAATATTTTTTTTAATAACCATTTTTAATTTACAGCCATTACCACAACCGCCACCATTTTGAATGGCATAAAAAACAACATTCAATAAATTACAATGCTTGAATTATTATTATTTTAATCGTTTACATTGTCATCGGAGTTACAAAGGTAGGTATACCAAACAGCTCAATTCGACATCGAAAAGTGGTAAAAATTTAGTTGCAAGATTTAACCTAGACAAACTACCATAACGTATTACAAATTAAACAAAAGCTTGTTATAACAGAGTTCAAGTCACCTAACAGTATTCCTAGCTAAAATACGTAAAGCAAAGCTGACAGAAAGATCAAGCGACCAAAGAGCGGTCCTTTCTCGGTCAGAGAATTAACATTGCAATTCAACGAGGAACGTCGCCAGCCTTTCGGGTGCTTTACCTACCTGTAAATATTAATTTGTTAATTAAATATGATAAACTTTGAACCGGACGAGAAGGTAAAGGACACAATTTATATTGGAACCTTAAAGTTTAACGCGAGCCTTAACTGGATAGTCTTTCGTCTCGCTCTTTCGAATAGAGAAAAAGTAAGACAAAAGCCAACGCGAATAGACGCAACCACACTGAGCGAGCACACCTCGCGAGGAACGCTTTATCTCGGTCTGGCCCCTGATTATCTTAGCAGCAAGAGCGAGATAAAAGTGTGCCTCGCGAGGCATGCTCGGTCACTGTGGACACGGCTATTCTGTCCAAGCTCACGATAATGGGTTGATAACACGTAACGAGTACAGTGGCGAGACAGTAAATGGACATACTCGGCTAATCATAAAATGGCTATCAAAATTCCAATGAATTCACCTAAAGTACGGAGCATAGCGATAATCACCAAAATGTACGATGATAAGCACCAATTTTTACGAAAACTAAACTAAAACTAGTACCTACTAGTATCAGTTTTTAGGGTGAGAACCATATATTATGATAGTTGTCACCGTAAAAATTGGTGCACATCATCGTACTTTTTAGTGACTATCACTATGCTCCGTACTTTTGGTGAAATTTATTTATTTTCAGTGTAGTGACTGTCTCGCCTCTTCGGTTTATAGAAACCAAGTACTCGGCCTAGGGCACTGTCTGGCTACTGTACGCTTTACGTGTAATCAACCCATAAGCGTCCGCGGTACGTATAGTACCAAGTACCTTATAAAGTGTCGAAGCTTCAGAGCAGCGCCGGCCTTACCCATTGCGAGGCCCCTGGCAGCAGCAGGTCTTTGCGAGGCCCTTTGTCTTTCGTGGAAAGTATGTGATACGAAAGTAGGTCTGGTGGTTTGGTTTAGGTATTTGTCGTGTTTGACGAGAAATGCTAGTTAAATACAATTTCTTTTTATAAAATAAAATTTGAGTTTTCAAATATTTTACAATGAAAGATTTACAAAATTAACAAATACAGATATGATAAAATTTTAAAATTGATGTTTGCGGTCTTTCCTAAGACTAGAAAAAGATATATTATTATAGTTAAAAGAGTATATATATTTTTTTAATTTGCTAGGGTTGTTGCGCGAGGTCCCTGCAAGAGCGAGGCCCTGTGCGATTGCCCTGTTCGCCACCCCCTAAGGCCGCCGCTGCTTCAGAGAGATTCCGAACTTCCGAACACATTGAATAGAACGTCTTCTCACAATACTTTGGTACTTCCGACGGAGTTTGACATAGAAATCCAATAACATGAAAGTTTTAAACTTATAGAGGTACCTATGCAGAAATGTCGAACATTTATCGACCACTAACATTTAAGTAAAGTGATAATGTGCCTAACATACTAAAAAAAAAAACACTAAAAAATGAAAAGAAAATTGGGAAATTCAGTCTATCTGTCAAGAAACAACGATATTAGTCCACTAAGGCACTGAGGGACAAAGTGGCTCAAGTTACTAGCTATTATGTGGCTCACTAAGTACTAATCCACAAAATGGCTCACAAAGTAAAAAGCAACTCAGTGGCTTACTGAATACTAAGCAACCTACAAAAAAGCAAAAAATGAGGAACCCAGTATTTATTGCTTTGAATTATAAACCGTTTCCTGACGCCTGTTTGAGCTCAAATTTTGTATATCAGGCCTTAATTATAAAGGCTGCTTAAAGTTAATCACTGCTTAAATGTCTCCGTCTTATTTTTGCTCGTGACATTTCACGTCAGCGAGAAGTTGTCTACGCATTTTAAGTACTGTCTAACTTTAAGCGAGACATTGGCGGAGTTGTGAATAATCTTCACAAGAGTCACAAACAAGAGTTCAACTTTAAGCAGGCTTTAAAAGTAATGGGTTGATGACACCTACCGAGTACAGTGACGAGACAGTGCCCTCGGCCGAGTACTCGGTTTGTATAAACAGTTTGATGAGGCTAGTCACTAGAACCACGATTTGTGTGCTCGGCCGAGTATGCCCATTGACTGTCTCCTCACTGTACTCGTTATGTGTAATCAACCCATTTGACTTATTATACATATTATGTATCTTGTTTACAAAAGTTTTACTGACATTTACATTCACACCAAAACACACATGTTTGATAAAGGAAATATAAGGCTTTCAATGGACGAAATGGATTGCGAAACAAAGGCCGAAACCTTTTGTTGAGCCTTCTATAGCCCACTTTCGAAATAATACGTCAGAATATACGAATAAAAGTTATATTTTCATATTGAAAGTTGAATCGTCTAGACGTGAGTCTACTTTTAATAGTGTTGTAAAGTACTTACTAACGGCCTATTTGTTGGATGGCCTTAATGTGGGTTTCTTAATGCGCTTGAAAGTTGGTTTCTAACATCGATTTCGGTGGTTTCTAAGTATGTACCTAACTACGAGTATGTAGGTATGTTTTTATGTGATAATATAAGCTTAGCACGAATTGTGGGCAATTTGTGTTTCTACCATTTTTATCTAAGCGTTGATGTGACTAGGCTAGAATTCTAGACAAGGATAGAATTTAAAGTTATTGTTCTTTTAGTACTTCATATTTTTTTTTGTCAATTTTATTATTTATTTAAAATTAATTTCAATTGAATAAAAGTTATACCTTCTCCACAAAGTCTATGAGACAGCTAACTTTTTCAAGATTTCAGGGTGGAGCTTGTGAGTACCTATATTAAAAAAAATGGTAATAATGAAGATTACTACAAGCCCTTTTCGGCTTATCATACCCTTCCTTACAACCCTGCTGTCATCATTCTCAGCCCCTAATACTCCCACTGCTGGGATACAGGTCTACCCCTCGAAAGGTGATTAGGCCGTATCTATTCCACCACGCTGGCCATGTGCGGATTGGTGTATTCACTGCTGTCATCATTCTCAACCCCTAATACTCCCACTGCTGGGATACAGGTCTACCCCTCGAAAGGTGATTAGGCCGTATCTATTCCACCACGCTGGCCATGTGCGGATTGGTGTATTCACATACGCTGTAACTAAAACCTCTAAATTTCCTATTACTACCTCAAAATTGTCCCGTGTCCCACATTTTCACTTACTATTCCTAAATCGATTCCTCACATAATAGAATAAAGCAGCTATCGCAGGTTAACCCGTCGGTCGTCACCCCGTCGACACCGGCGACCTCGCCGGGACTCTATTCTTCGTCGCTCGAGATTATCTCGGTCACTCTGATGACATTTCTAATGTGGGACCGAAGTAATGCGGCCAAGTTTGAAGGCTTTTTATGGCATATCTCAATTTTCTAATATTATTGACGTCCTTGTCTAATAGATTGCAATGACAAAGTCAGATATATTTTTAATTAGTTTAGATCTGTCAAATAAAGTCTTCAAACTTGGCCTAATATCTCATTCGATAAAAACTGCCGTCTCTACGAAAAGTGCAATAACTAGATTAAACATGATTTCGAGAAAAACGCGTTTAAATATTTCGTTTCATTGTGCATGTATTTATCCTTGGTAAGTATTAAAACCGGCTCCGTCATAGTTCCGTAAAAACTGCCTTAACACTTTGACTGCAGAAAACACCTTGTGTTTTCATTCGTGCGACGCGAATGCGGATGCACACGCCAGGCGCGTAAAACACAACGCATTTGACTATTAGCCGCACCTAAGGCAAGCGTATGTGATTATTAGCCGCAGTCAAAGTGTTAAGAAAATATATAGATCTCGTTCTACTGATTCCGAATATGTACTTGACTCTACTCGGCCCAAAACTAGAGTTACTGCACTATTCGTAAGGACGGCAGAATAGGTCCCGTGATTCAATAAGACCGACAAGACCGTGTAATAGCTTCCCAACTCTCGATGGCGGCCCAGAGGTGCTTCGAAACGAGTTTTATTGTTATAATGCTATAAGACTTGTAAGTAACATTTCCCGAGCGATTTCGTTTACAGTTTTACGTCTTGTCTGATCCCGGTGGATGGACCGACAAAGGAGATGCGATGGCGGCATTGATCATTGACCGAGCGAAGTGAAGTTTCAGAGTCCAGACTAGAGAAACAAAATGGCGCTTTGTATGTTTTGTGTATAGGTACGAGTATATCCGACGATAACTTGAGGTACATTTAATGTTACCTTAATAAAATTATATAGGCAAATCATTCGAACATAATTTTTAAGTTCAAATTTGTCATACAAGCTGTGTCCCGCAGTTTCGCCCGCATTTTGCGGAATAAAAAAACTGCCTGTTTCAATCCAGGTTATTAGCTACCTTCATACCAAGTTTCATTCAAATTCATTCAGCCGTTTTTGCGTGATTGAGTAATAAACATACATATTTATAATATTAAGTGGGATTACGTCATAAGTATGTCATATTTGGCTTGCACTGTGCCAAATCGGTGGAGTGGTTCTAAAGATGCCTAGAAGTTGGGAGATGTCAGTTCGCTTTGAATTACTATTTACCTACAAAGTTACAATCTGTGTAAAGCTACCACGATCGTCATATTGACGTCGCGTCGCGACCCACTGTTGTCGGCATCGGTCCCAAACAAATAATGCGTATTTCACACCAATTCACACCATCCATTCCATGCCATTTCATTATACTGCTATCACTGTCGCTTCAATACCGGATGACGAAAATACGGAATTTGGTTTCATTTATGCGAATTCTCTACTGGCGCTGATGTCTTATATTTTAGGTTTTACACAGTTATTCGTATTCTATCCTGTGATGGATAGTCAAGAAGTTTAGTTATTAAGGTTAGAGTTAGTTAAGTTATTAAGTATTTTAACGATATAAAGAACTAGGTCGATAACCTTTTTAAATGTTTTGTTATATTTTTAATTTGTATGATTTAATTGATTTTGATTTTAACTAATTTTATTGTGTAAAACTATGTTCTATTGTTATCCGAAATAAAATATATTTGAATGTAAAACAAAAAAAAGGTTAAAAATTTTTTTTTTCAAGACGCGTCCGATGATGCCCGTGCCCTATTCCGGCGAGTGAGATATTGTTTTGGTCACTCTCGCTCTCATTAGAAATGTCATGACAGTGAGAGTGACGGATAATTTCAAGCACCCAAGAATAGCCTTGCCTCGTGGTGTTAAAGTGCAGTTAGTTTTACATACACCTACCGCTTCAAATAAAAGGACCCAGCCAACCTAGCCTTAACAACTTGTTTGGCTCAGAGGTATATTATCCGCCTTGTAAGCCAGAGGTCCCGGGCTCGATTCCCGGCCGGGCAGATGATTGAATGATGAATTTAAATATCTGCTCTGTGTCTGGGTGTTAGTTGTTCTTGTCATCGTGTGTGTTCCATAGCATCTCCGACACAGGGAATCCTAGTGGGGAGCTATGACTGTGAAACGTCATTTATTCATTAGCAATAAGATTGTTATATATGACAGTTTCTGAATAGAAATCCAAAGAATTTCTAGCTTCGCTACTCAGAATAACTTGAAAGTAGATTGCTTGGATAAATTCATTACTTCTCACAAATTCGTCACACGTCAGGTCAGCCGTGAAAATGAAAAAGTAAGTATTTATTGGAAATCTGAACAGAAAGCCTACATTACAGACTTGAGAAAAGGATTTTTCTACCTGGGACTCAGTGAATTGGCTTCTTGTAGGTAAAATGGGAACGTATTGTTTTATTTATGGATTACTAGCTGCGGCCCGCGGTTTCACCCGCGTATTCCGGGATAAAAAGTAGCCCATGTGTTAATCCAGACCATGAACGACCTTCATTCCAAACTTCATGTAAATCCGTTCGGCCGTTTCAGCGTTCATTATTAACAAACAAACATACTTTCACCTTTATAATATTAGTAAGACTAGCTGCAGTGCACTGATGATGATGATGATAAATACAGCTTCTTTTTTTTAATCCAGGGTATATTTAGAATGAATTTTTTGAATCTTAAATTTTGAATGAATGAGAAACATTAAACACATTTCAGCCCATTTTCTTTAACGTTTGAATTTTCTTCTCTCTTCATTTTACTAGAAATTTGAGACGAGTTTTTACGAGCCACAAGGGCGTCCACCTTAGTTTTATTGGTAGGTGATAAAATTAGTTTAGTACTGTGTAGATACGAGTTGATAGGTCCTCTCGGTGTGTCCCGGCTCTGTGGTCGCGTAAAGTAATCGAGGAGGAAAAATAGCAGCTTTATTGGAACAGACAGTCACATAAAAGGTATTAGGGACTGCTTTCTTGCACTTTTTTGAGACATCTTTTTCTTTTTTGTTTGGGTCCGCGCAAACGGGCCACCGACAACAGCCACCGGCGACGGTCGCGCGCCACCGCCATCTTTGCAAAAGTTGCGGAAGTGCGCGACAGTCACGGGTGGTCGGAAGCCGACTCATTTTATAACCAGATTTGATTGTATTTGACGAGATTGGGTTGCAGATATCAATGCATAAATATCTATTGACGCTTTGTGCTTCATAATACGTGAGATACGTAGGACGCCCAGCGAATAACTACGCGGTGGCGCGATTCGGCGTCTTGAGTGGCGAGTGGTGACCACTGCGAAAGCCGCCTTCAGCCATGTGTGTGGCGAGTCCCTAGGTTCCTACATAATGTATGAAAAAGCGTGTCAACTGCTTGCCGCTGGCCACCGGTGACTGGTCGGTGGCCCGTTAGCGCGAGGCCTAAGTTGATATAATTATGAATTAATTGTGTAACTGTATTGCACAATTTAGGTCTTACTTATAAAGCCTGCTTAAAGTTAGTCACTGCCTAAAACTCTGACAATTTCTCGCTGACGTTAAATGTCATATGCGAAAGCAAGACAGAAAATTTAAAGCAGTGATTAAGTTTAAGCAGGTTTTATAAGTAAAGCATTACGGGTACATATCCCATTAAAAATTAAGCAAGCTCTTCTCTGTATTTTGCATGTAGTGATAGGACTCTTTTGAAGAGCCGCTTGGGTAAGTTTACCTTTCCCAATTATTTATTCAACCGCTAAACGGTGTGCAAACATTGCTGTTTCGAATTATAGGGGGATGTTTCCAGTGAAATTACTGAGCATAAATAGATTTGACCTCGCCACGGAAGTCGAGTAGTTTCATACAAACGCACTTGACTTATAATCAAAGCTATTTTATTTTATTAAGCCTGGGAATCTTGCAGCTAGGTTTATGGTACAGATAAATTTGTAGATTATTAAGGTCAATTACAAAATTATGTGGAAATAAATGAATTCATCATCATCATAGTCATCATTCATTATTTCTATTCATCAGATTTTGTTGAAACTTGGTACGTGAAACCAAATGTGCTATGTCTCTCGCCGTGCAAACTTCTTTGTATTTCAAAACACTTAAAATACAATGGAGCTATGAATAATAATTATCTACTTTTGTAAGGGATCACTTTTAACCGATTTCAGTGTAAATAAAAAACCTAAATCGGTAGCTCCTAATTCCTATATTATTTCAAGACCTTTCAAGTAAAACAAAGAGTTTTCCAAATTAGTATAAATATGATGTAGTTCTGAGGTAACAAACATAAAACAAGAAAACCTTTTCTGAAGTCACCAGAGTTCTAACAAACATAAAACTAAAAATAACTGTTTTTAAAATAAATGTACCTACTCGTATTTCAACAAATGAAACTAGTTAACAACCATCTTTTTTCAAACTCGATCTCAACGAGCCCCAACGAGCCAACCACACAAAAAAAAACAACTTTTTTTTTTAATTTGACAGATGGATAAACTTTTTCTCATTTACACTATAAATGAAAGTGAATATAACGGTTAAAACTAACGCGACAACTGGAGTCTTGAAGCTAGGAGCAATCTCTTCCAGGCAACTTTAAGATAGAGAGTAGGTATACTGCACAAAACCGATGATCCCTCCGCTTCGCTACAAACTTATCTCTCATCAAAGCAATTTCTTAATTTAGCCCCGACTCTCAAACCACACAAAGCTGCGAACGGTTAGGGATCACATTACCGCAGGTATGACGTATGAGCGACTTTGAATGATAGGATCCGGCGTAGATACGTGACGGTATTCATCTACTTTCAGACTCAGATCAAGTAGAATGGCAGATATAGTCCCGCCTTAGATACAGGTGAAGCCAAAAAAACTACACTGAGAAAAATTTCACCTAAAGTACGGAGAATAGTGATGATTACCAAAAAGTACGATGATTAGTACCTACCATTTTTTACGGTGAAAACTATCATAATATATGGTTTTCATCCTAAAAACTGGTGCTAGTACTAGTTTTTACGGTGACAACTGATAGAATATGGTTGTCACCGTAAAAACTCATTCTTAACATCGTACTTTTTTGGTGATTATCAATATACTCCGTACTTTAGGTGAATTCATCGGAATTTTAATGGCCATTTTTCTCAGTTTAACCTACTGCCCACAGTACCCGGCGATAAATATTGCACATCGACCTTTGGAAAGAGACAATCGGCTAATTTCGGCTTCGAAGAGCATTATCTCTTTCGCACACTACCTATATTATGTGACGTTTTGTCAGTGTTTGTATTTCGTGTGACAGAGATAACGCTCTACGAAGCGGAAATTAGCCGATTGTCTCTTTCCAAAGGTCGATGTGCAATATTTATCACCGGGTACTGTACGTATACTTCAAGCAAACATTTGACGCATAAAAACTACCCGAATCAATCGTCAATTCTTACGTGAGTTGCTCACAGAACATGGACAAGAAAAATAAGTAAGGGTAGCTTTTATGCGTCAATGTGTGCTTAAAGTATACGTAATTACGTATACGAGCAGTAGGGTAGTTTTTTTGGCTTCACTTTATCTGCCTTTCTACTTGATCTGAGCTTTCAGAGTGTTCACCGCAAAATGATGGATAAGAAGGTAGTTGGCAAAATTTGTGCGCAGACGAAAACTGGAGTCTTTGATACGAAACAATTTGACGTGGTACTATTTGCGTGTATGCTTGTTTAAATGGTTACTGGGAATAGTGCGACCATTAATACTATTCTATTAATATTGTAAATGTAAACCAAGAGTGACGTCATCTAGTATTTATTATTATATTCAAGTGATGTCCCCAAATGAAACCATTTATAAAGTAAGGAAGTGAGTAACTTACACGTAAATAACAACTACAAACACGATAACTCGAGTGATACTTAACACACTTCGATTAAGTACATACACTAAGTAAATATAACTTGGTAGAGTTACGCTAATAACTTACGGAGTTGTTATTTTAGGGCCATTGCTAAACCATACCTAATCTGTTACTCACAGGGACCCGAGATATTCTCCGTCCCGCTCACTCTTATGGCGTTTATAATGAAGCTGACAGTGACAGAAAAATCTGAGGCATTTAAAAATAAAATCTCATAGGCGCGTATTATTGCGAAGTTTTCATAAATACGAGTATTTTAAATTTTCATTTTGTTTACGCTTTGTTTCTACCCAACTGCGCAAAAAATAGTATTTACTAGCTGACTCGACAGACGTTGTCCTGTCTTAACGATGACTATTTTAATTCGAATTGGTAAAAAAAGCCATTGCGTCAATTCTATGTCAAATGTCAAAAGTTACATTAAAAAAGTTTACATTGTCCAAAGCGCTAAAGTTAAATTATGGTTTAAGTATTTTTAAATTTTCTAATTTTTCATGTTTTTTTACTATATATTGAAATGTGAGCTATCCTATCTCCTAAGTTAGATCGAACTGCACCCGGTGTGCAAATTTGATTGAAATCGGTCGAGTAGTTTAGGAGTCTATAGCGGACAAACAACGTGACACGTAACTTATATATATTAAGATAAATTAAGATAAATTAAGATTTATATCCATACGATTCAGTGATCGCTTACCACAAAAAAACCTACCAGGCAATACAATCAGTACAAATAATAATTTATTGACACCACAAGAGGAAATTACAAATATGTTACTGTTAATAATTTAAAAAAATATCTTATAAAGAAGCTTATATTATGTTATTATAAAGACACAATAGGTAAACCGAATGTCTGCTCAATAGGATATCCAAAAGCTGTTCAAAATTCAGTTGCATGATTTTATTTACACTGATAAGTATACCTACTAGCACGGCAAGTTAAATTAAATCTTATAAAAACATATGAAATAAATACAAAAGTTCTTATCTCTAGGCGTGGTCTATTCTAGACCTAAAGTACCTGGTATTCCGTAGCTCAGAAGTCTCTCATCTTACCATTCAACTCAGACTTCACTGGTACTTCAAACCTTTGACAATGTTATAGGAATGTAAATTATATTACTAACTGATTACCTAACTCTCAGAATAACAACTTGGAGGCCCAACTGAGCGGAATCAGCCGAGTTAATATTTCAACGTGGATATTGTTCGAACAACTTGACTAGTAAGTCATTGAACTACGAATTAGAGGTATTTGGATGTGACGCCGCAGGAAATGATGCCTCATTTAGATGTGTCACATTTCACTATTGATAGAGGTGTCATAGCATTTCTCACAGTCATTCGCTAGGAATATAAAACGAATTTGCATCTAATAATTAAGTAATTATTAAATTGCTTAAATTGTCATGTTGTTTATACCTTATAATACCTTAATGCCTAATTTTAGTGTTTTGTTTCAAGTTCTTAATTAAAATGTTCTATTCTGTTTTAGTTTCAACCGATGAAAAAACGGAGGAGGTTCTCAAGTCTACGCGTTTTTTTTGTTATACACCGAAACACATAATGGCACAGGGACTGTCTAGTGAGTATCTGAGTGAAGTTTGCTATGTTACCTCTATTGAACGGGACATAGTAGCAAAGTGTGACGTCAGCTCTAGTACATTTTGTACAGTAGCTCAATGGATCGAGCCTTGTTGAATAGTCTGCAGGATTTCAATGAAGATTGAGCGTGATTAATGTATGGGCTGTCGTAATTACTGTCGATGGTTAATTAGATAGGGTGAGAGCACTTGAATAACTGGATAGTTTGCTATCATCATCATCCTGTTTGTTTACTGCATAGGTACGTAATACCTAGGTACGTAGGTCTGGGAGCGATTCAAATTTGAGTTTTCCGAATAACATGGCACAGAATTGATAATATTTAGAATTGCCTTGTTAACGCCGAAGCATAAGAGAACTGTCGTCACATTATGCTCCACGGCCGAATACCCTAAGGACACTAGCGTAGCCCACCTGAGCTGCGCTCTCGCATCCGTGTGACACTGACAGTCGCCACACGCTACACGGCTAAATGTCCCCGACGGCCAGAGTCCTGCCCATTGACAGCTGCGCACGAGTGTGACATTGACAGTCGCGCTGTCACCACGTCGACCACATCAAAGATATAAAACACGATTGTACACGGGAATCCGCCCTCTTTTATTCTTCTCGCTACATCGAGACGGGAGTCGAGACTCCATTCCACTTCACGGGAGGGAACCGGGACAAAAAGGCACATTTATATAAAAGCATCGTATATTTAATTGACTCGTTGTTAAACCTGAAATTACAGTCCACTCATATACAAGAATCAAGACGTTTCATTCCGAAGACACCCTTAGAAAGGCGCATCTATCCAACCTATTAATGTTTCTCTACATGGTGATTATTAGAATTACTCGCAAGTGTTGAATATTATTGGTATTAGCTTTTGAATAGTTGGTAAATACAATTGGCTAAAAATTTAATTTTAACTTTATAAAAAGATTCCCGTGATTATTATAGCAAAAATGTGCCAAAACCTTCATGGAAAAATTTAATTTTCTCATCTGGATTTGTTGTACTTTAGTCTTATTGGTTAAAAGTTTAATATACCTACATACCATTTTTAAGCTATTGCATAGATTTTATCGCGGGCCTTGAGCGTGGAATGCAGAAATTCCGTTCCAAAAAAACCTAACACCCCCCACCAAAGTCAAAAAATAGTTCAATAGCGGCGCCACTATTGCACTTCCAAAACAAAAATGACAGTCTTTCTTAGAAAAAAATAGTTCCTCCATTTATCCACCTATGACAGAAAAGTATGCTGGCTGGAATAATAAAAAAGTAATCTAATTTGACATTCGGTAGCTTTTTAATGGGTACTGGCTGGCAAGGTTTCAGTATATTGGGATAGGGCGGGGCCTAATGTGTTTGCAATTAAATTTGGAATAATTTATTTACTCGTAAGTATGCATGACTTTAATTATGGAACCTTCTTCATTATTGGCTCGTAAGATATTTCTTCACATAGAGAAGGCAGCGTGGTAGAGAAATCTCTAGGTTGAATTTTGCTACTTTTCAGGAGAGAAAAAATATTGTCTTACTTTTTACTCATTTGCAGTACAATCAGTATTTTTAAACTATTGCATAGCTTCTATCTATTTGCAAAAAATATGCTATGCAATAGCTTTACCGCGGCAGTCCCCGAGTGCCACACGTCTTTTTTTAATGATTATAGAATCCTGGTTAGTTTAAAATTTTAATGTTGTAGAGAAGAGCTAGGTTTTACATCTATGAGAAAAGAAATAGAGTTAGCAAAGCTATTGAAGATTTTTTTTTTTTTTTTTTTTTTTTTTTTTTTTGTAATGATGCATTTTATCGATAAGTACATCATTAAAATTACGATCTAGCCTGAAAGACTAATGAGTAATTTGCGTTTAACATAAATTGCTAAGTAAGTTATAGCTAAGATGGTGTCCATTAACACATTTCTTACTGTCTCTATTAAGGCGAAGACACTTTGTTAATGTGTTCTTTACTAGTAGATTTAACTAAACTACACTTCACTGTCATAACACTACACTAACTCGAAAGGTTTTTTCCTTTTTAGTCTTCTCACTATGTTTGTGTTGTCGAGGAGCTGGATAGCCTCGACGTTCACGTGGTGGTGGAGTCTATGTTCATGAGCTTCGGCAAACGTTTTAATGACAGTTGAGACGAAGTCCACTTTTAGGTCCCGATGAAGGTCTTCGTTTCTGATGTACCAAGGGGCATTGACAATACCTCTGAGCACCTTATTTTGGAATCTTTGTATGATCTGCATGTTATTTTGGTTGGTACAGCCCCATAGCTGGATACCATAAGTCCATATTGGCATAAGGACTTGCTTATATAAGAGTACTTTATTATGTACCGACAGCGTGGATTTTCTCCCAATTAACCAATACATATTTCTGTAGCGAAGATCTAGTTCATCACGTTTCTTTTTGACATGTGCTTTCCAGCGAAGCTTAGCGTCCAAGGTCATGCCAAGATATTTGGCCGTGTTTTCATATGGTATCACTTGACCATTAATGTACACCGGGTGGTAATTGGGTTTTTTGTTCGTGAAGTCTATGTGAATGGACTTAGACTCGTTAAGTTTAATTCTCCATTTGTCTGTCCAGCCAGTTATTTTGTTGATGGCTTTTTGGACTTTTTCCACTGCTTCTTCATGAGTGACTCCTGTTGCCATAATCGCTGTGTCATCTGCAAAAGTGGCGATAGTGTTGATTTCTAGCTCTGGAATATCACAGGTGTACAATAAGTACAAGACTGGACCAAGGACGCTTCCCTGTGGTACTCCAGCATGTATTGGCTTTAATTTTGAATATTTGTCGTCTTGTCTGATTCTAAACATTCTTTGCGTCAGATAAGATTGTAAAAGATCCACAAACTGTTTTGGGAGCATATTTCTTAGCTTGTAAATGAGCCCTTCATGCCAGACTTTATCAAATGCTTGTGCTACGTCTAAGAAAATTGTAGAACAGACTTTCTTTTCTTCTAGTGCTTTTTCAATAGTGTTTGTGATTCTGTGTACCTGGTCTATAGTCGAATGTTTTTCTCTAAAACCGAATTGATAGTCTGGAATTAGATTTTTATATTCTATGATAGGTTTTAATCGTTTCAGGAACAGTTTTTCAAGTAATTTTGACATTACGGGTAGAAGGGATATTGGTCTGTAAGATGACACTTCGTGAGGTGATTTTCCAGGTTTGGGAATCATAATGACTTCAGCCACTTTCCACATCTCTGGTACGTATTTCAGTCTGAACGTCGCATTAATGAGAGTAGTGAGCTTTACTATGGACTTACGGGGAAGGTTTTGTAGCACTTCTCCAGTAATAAGGTCGTAGCCAGGGGACTTCTTTTTGGATAGATGTTTGATTTCATTGATAACTTCTCTAGGTGTAACATATCTTATCTCTAGGTCAGAAAGCGTTTCAGCCAGTGGAACATCATGAGCAGAGCTTCCATCATTTGGTTGGAATGTTTGCTGTAGGTGTTCTGCGAACCTAGCCGCTTTTTGTTCATTGCTTATGGCCCAGCTCCCATTGCCTTGCTTTATTGGTGGAATATTCCTTGTTGGTTTATTTAAGTTTCTGGTCATTTTCCATAGCGAGTAGTCTGTTGTGCGATCACTCGTTAGTTCACTTAGCTTAGTATCCATAGTAACGTCATTAAAGCTCTGGATTTCCCTCTTTAATTTTTTTGTTAAGTTGTTCAATATAGTTTTATCTCTAGGAGCTCTAGTTGCATGCCATTTTTGCCTTTGCCTCCTTTTTTCAGCTATAAGGTATCTTATTTTCATTGGGTAGTAAATGTTCCTGGATTGAGTCTTAACTTGTGAAGTATTGTTCCAAGCGCTCTTTTGAATGTTTAATATAAATTTTCTTAAATCGTTTTCCAACTGTTCCGGATTCTTAAGTGGAACTTTTAAGTCAATTGAGGAATCTAAGTCAAGTTTAAAACTTTCCCAGTCTGTACTCTTGTTAACCAACGACAAATTGTTATCTTTCAGTATCACTCTCTCACTTAGATACAATGTAATTGGAGAATGATCAGAACTCATGTCATATCCTTCCTCTATCTGGAGAAAGCAAGATGAAATATTTTTGTATATGAAAAAATCAATTAGGTCCGGTATTTTTAGTGGATCTGTCGGCCAGTAGGTAGGTTTTCCTGTTGACATAACATTACATTTGTTGTCTCTAATTGCGCTCAGCAGTTCTCTTCCTTTTGACGTTGTAAGCCTGGATCCCCAAAAGGTATTTTTGGCATTAAAATCACCTCCAAGTATAAATCGGTTACCAAGCTCACTCAGTAAGTTGCTATATTTTTCAGCCTTTAAGGCATATTTTGGTGGACAGTATATAGCTGATAGGGTAACAGAATATTTTTTAGTTCTGACAGAAACAGCTACTGATTGTATGTGTTCTTCTTCACATTTATATTCTTCGTAATGGTAGATGTTTTCTTTTATTATAACAGCACTACCTCCCCTAGCGGTGTTATTAGGATGTAGTGCATGGTATGTTTTATAACCTTTTATTTGTATGTAAGATTCTCTCGTAAAATGTGTTTCAGATACAAGACACACATCTATATTTTGGATATTTAATACTGCCTGTAATTCATTGCGATGTTGAAGGAGCCCATTCGCATTCCAAGCCATAATTTTCATCAACTTATTCATTTTTGTAGTTTTGTTGCAGCTATTTTAGTGCTGTTTTCCACCCTTTTAAGACGTTCATCAAAAGACGTCACCAGACTAAGAATTCGATTTAATTTTTCATCCATGTCCATGCTTGTATGCTTTGGTTGAGATGGTGTTGACGGTCTCGAAGGAGGTCCTTTTGAGGCTTGAGCATATGAAACATTCTTTCTGACGCTTGGATTACCACTTGGCAGTTTTGAGCTATTGAAGATGGCTCCAAAGCCGAACCTTCTACAATTTCTTTAATCAGTTTTTGTGTGGCTTTTATATACTAAGTACTTTTAAAAACCGACGGAGCTGTGTAGCCTGGCGTGTGTGCAGACTGGGTTGAAATGTCCAAGTTTTTAAAGGAAATTCAAAGCAAACTTAGCTCTCACATTGAAACTAGATTTCTTAAACAAGAACATTATTTTTACAAAACAAAAACCGACTTCAAAAGACCGACTATTGAGTTATTCATTTATTTGTCGCGCACGTACTTAATGCAAATTTAAGACTTATATGGTTTTCTCATGGATACCATTATCAGAACTGGACTAAATTGAAACGGGACCAAATGGGAAGCGTCAGCTTTCTAATAAAAAAAGAATTATCAAAATCGATTCACCCAGTCAAAAGTTATGAGGTAACAAACATAAAAAAAATAAAAATAAAATAATAATAATAAAAAGCAAACATACAGACGAATTGATAACCTCCTCCTTTTTTGAAGTCGGTTAAAAGGTTAAAAACTAAAATTTTTGAAGCCAGTTCGACAGTATCTTTGGTAGGAAACCAGGCTAAGCCAGTAACAGGGTAAGCGTATGCTGAAACGCAGGTGACAGCACAGCACAGAACAGATTTTACAATAGAGCAGGCGAGATAGACATAGCGCGCAGAGCAGGACAGACACCTGCCTGCGTCGCACGTGCCTATACCGCAGTACGTAGCTCTCAGCAGAGCAGGCGAGACAGACATAGGGCGCAGAGCAGGACAGACACACATCTGCGTGGCACGTGCCTACACCGCAGTACGCAGCTCTCAGTACGTTCATGCATTACAAAATCTGCACTGCCCTGCGCTGCGTGGACCTGCGTCACCTGCTCTCAGCATACGCTTTAAGCCCTTCGAACACAACTCTACGCAAATCTTCGATAACCAACTATATTGATCTCTAAGCGACTAACGCAATACAAATTCATATAGGTTCGTCCACAAGAACACGTCGATAACACGATATTCCAGATATTAGCCTAATATTTGCGACTTAGTTTACAACATTGGTGTTTCAGACTTGCGTAGCGTTGTGTACGAAGAGCCTTATCCTTAGCAGCGTCGGCTGTCACCAACAGTCACTTACATAGTCGTAGAGTAGAGAGCTCATTGCCATTCAGAACATGTGCTTATTTTGAAGGGAGCAAATACGGGAGGAGACGACATCCGCGTGTGAAGTGATTGTCTTGTACATTTATTTAGAGACGTATAGATAATGGGTCTTATTTAAAGCCTGCCTAAACTTAATCACTGCTTAAAATTCTCCGTCTTGATTTCGCACGTGATATTTCACGTCAGCGAGAAGTTGTCTAAGCATTTTAAGTAGAGACTAACTCTAAGCAGTGTTTATGAGTTATGTTTTTATGTACGTACTTGAAGATTTTTACCAGCCAATTTTTAAGACTAATATGTCGTTGTCCTTTAAATGGTTTTTGAGGGTCATTAAGGGCTTTTTGTCCAGTAATGCTCATTGGGCGACTAAGTTGTGAGTTCAATTAATTTTATTAATTGAAGATCTCACACAGTATACTTAGTAGCATAAACTTTGAATTGAATTTTGCAAATGACATTCTATGAATTAAGTTTGAATTCCGACGCACATCGTTTTGTTTTTATAGGACATTTCACTTCAATACGATTAATTTAGCGAAAAAAAGTAAAAGAAATCCTTTTTTTTATTTTATTTAACCTATTCTGTATAAGCAATAGAGTTATCTAAGTCACTAAATACAAAAATAGTAAATCTGACAGTTAGTGTGAGAGCAACAGTGAGGCTGTACCTATGTAGGTGTATTATTTATGTAGCTTTTTCACGCTGAAATGGCCTAACGTATTTAAATGAAATTAGGAATATAGAATAGCTTATACCTTGGATCACACTCGTAGGCTTTTTACAGATACCTATCTCTCATGGGAAAATGAGAGTTCTTGTAAAAATACGAGAAAACCCAGAGCGCAACTGGTAACTGAGAGTATTAAAATTTTCCACAAAAGCTTTATCAATATATATAAAAGTGAAGGTCGTGACTGACTGACAGATCAACGCACAGCCTAAACCGCTTAAGCTACAAACTTCAAATTTGGACAAAAGTTTAATATCAAAAAGCGGACGCACACTAAGAAAGGAATTTGCCCAATTCAACCCCTAAGAGGGTGAAAAGGGGTGTTTAAGTTTGTATGAAAAAAATATTTTTCTTAATGCTACAATTATCAAACTTTGCGAATATACTAAAGTTAAAAAAATAATCGACTCCTATTTCATCATTTTTGAAAAATCAACCCCTAAAGGGGTGAAACGGAGCAATAAAGTTTGTATGAAGATTTTTTTTTAATGCTGTGGTTATGAAACTTTGCAAATATACTAAGCTTAAGAAAATAATTGACACTTATTTTTTTGTTTTTTGAAAATCAACCCCTAAAGGGGTGAAACGGAGTATTGAAGTTTGTATGGAGATTTTTTTTTTGATACTGTGGCTACGAAACTTTGCAGATATACTAAGCTAAAAAAAATAATTGACACTTATTTTTTTGTTTTCTGAAAATCAACCCCTAAAGGGGTTAAACGGAGTGTTGAAGTTTGTATAAAATTATTTTTTTCCTAATACTTCGATTATTTAACTTTGCTATTGTAATAAGCTAAAAAAAATATTAGATACCTGTTTCATTATTTTTTGAAAATCAACCCCTAAAAGGGTTAAACAGAGTGTTGAATCAACGCATCAAAATCAACAGATCAACGCACAGCCTAAACCGCTTAAGCTACAAACGTCAAATTTGGACAAAAGTTTTATAACAAAAAGCGGACGCACACTAAGAAAGGAATCTGCCCAATTTAACCCTTAAGAGGGTGAAAAATTGTGTTTAAGTTTGTATGAATAAATTTTTTTTCTTAATGCTACGATTATCAAACTTTGCGAATATACTAAATTTAAAAAAATAATCGACACCTATTTCATCATTTTTGCAAAATCAACCCCTAAAGGGGTGAAACGGAGCAATTAAGTTTGTATGAAGATTTTTTTTAATGCTGTGGTTATGAAACTTTGCAAATATACTTACTAAGCTTAAGAAAATATTAGACACTTATTTTTTTGTTTTTTGAAAATCAACCCCTAAAGGGGTGAAATGGAGTATCGAAGTTTGTTTAAAAATATTTTTTTCCTAATAATACGATAATTTAACTTTGCAATTGTACTAAACTATAAAAAAATTTTAGATACCTGTTTCATTATTTTTGGAAAATCAACCCCTAAAAGGGTTAAACAGAGTGTTGAATTGAATCAACGCATCAAAATCAACAGATCAACGCACAGCCTAAACCGCTTAAGCTACAAACGTCAAATTTGGACAAAAGTTTTATATCAAAAAGCGGACGCACACTAAGAAAGGAATTTACCCAATTCAACCCCTAAGGGGGTAAAAGGGGTGTTTTAGTTTGTATGAAAAAAATATTTTTCTTAATGCTGCGATTATTAAACTTTGCGAATATACTAAATTTAAAAAAATAATCGACACCTATTTCATCATTTTTGAAAAACCAACCCCTAAAGGGGTAAAACGGAGTATTGAAGTTTGTATGAAGAATTTTTTTTGGTGCTGTGGTTACGAAACTTTGCCAATATAAGAAAAAATAAGCTAGAAAAAATAATAAACACTTATTTTTTTGGTTTTTGAAAATCAACCCCCGAAGGGGTTAAAATATGGAGTGTTAAAGTTTGTATGAAAATATTTTTTCCTAATGCTATGATCATTTAATTTTGCAGATGTACTAAGCTAAAAAAATAATAGATACATGTTTCATTATTTTTGGACAGTCAACCCTAAAAGGGGTGAAACGGGGTATTAAAGTTTGTATGGAAATATATTTTTTTAATGCTACGATTATTTAACTTTGCAAAACTAAGCTAAAAAAATAATAGATACCGGTTTCATTATTTTTGGAAAATCAACCCCTAAAGGGGTGAAATGGCGTGGTAAATATAGTACGGAGAGAGAATTGTAATGACTCACTGACAGACAACGCACAGCCTAGACCGCTGGTCGTAGAAATTAGAAATATGGAGTGTATAGTCTTGATGAGTAAACGTGTACCAAGAAAGGATTTTTTGTAATTCAACCTCTAAAGGGGTGAAATAGAGTGTTAAAGTTAGTATGGAGAAGCATTGTTTTTGACGCCACGGTATTGAAACTTTACAAATATACGAAGCTTAAAAAAATAACGAACACCTATTTCACCATTTTTGGAAAATCAACCCCAGTGGGGGTGAGATAGCGTGGTAAAGATAGTACGGAGAAAGAATTTGTTTTGATGCTAACTCAATGAAACTTTACAGATGTACTAAACTTAAGGCGGGTAAACAACATCCGGAAAAAATCCAAAACCTTCGAAAAGTCACATCCTCGAGGTGGAACTGCTAATTAACTCGAAAACTAAAAACATTTTTACCAAAGCGACTAAAAAGTCACCAAAACCTCGGACCTTTTTGGAGCCATTGAAAAAGAAGCAGGGATGCTTCCATTGTATGACGCTTTTTACATGCTCTCAAAAAAGAGGGATAAATTAATTTCATCCCGGAAAAATTATCGGTTCCCGAGGTATAGTCCACGCGGGCGAAGCCGTGGGCGGAAGCTAGTTAGCTATATGACTGAAAGAGATTGCTTTACACGATCGCGAGATTTATTTACACGAGATTTTGGATTTTAAGAAATTATTCTTTTGTTTCTTTTTTTCCTTACATTTTAATATAGGTAGTGTTTCTGGTGTGAATAACAATTCACAAGAAATAAAGATATAAATAAAGGGCTTGGTTATTTTATTCTCTTTGACGTGATTTTATCTGTGGTGATTTGTTTCTTAAACGAGATTATTTGTGTGATCAATTTACATAATTACTAAATTCAATGCTGTGATACAGTCATAGGCATTTGCATGTAAGTAAAATGCATTAGATGGATCAATAATTTTTTTTAAACATAGCAATGATTCCTAAATATACGACAACTATTTTTTTTTCGAAAATTTTCGATTTTAAAATAGTCGAACATTTTCGAAAAAAAACGATAGGCATTCACCGAACAAGTCTAAATTTACCGAGACACCGAAAAACGTCGTCAAATTACAATAATCGGCTTAGGTCCTTTATTATTTATTTTCACTTAAAAATAAGTGGATAAGGGAGAAAGGAACAACAAATTGAAACTAGAGCCCAAACTTACAGAGTAATGACAGTAACACAACTTATATGGTAAGGTCAAGCTTTTATTTGACTTGCAATGTTTTGTTTGTTAAATCTTACAATTGACTTTTGAAGGACTTGCCATGTGTTGTGAATTGTGATTGAACTAACGTAGGGTATCTGTCGAACTCCGACGATACTGCAATAAAAGCTTGATGTTTTAAAAGATATTCATATTCATTTATTCGTACTAATAGTATATAGGGTTATTCATAAAGGGTATGCTAAGCCGAAAAGGGCTTATAATACTCATCATTATGAATTTATGAACAACTTTTACTATGGGGCCAACCCGAAATTCGCGAAAAAAAAATCAGCTGTTCCATAGAAAAATATCAATGACACTCGACAAAATGTATGGAACAGCTGATTTTTTTTTCGCGAATTTCGGGTTGTTCCCATAGTAAAAGTTGTTCATAATGATGAGTACAATGAGCCCTTTTCAGCTTAGCATACCCTTTATGAATAACCCTGTATACGTCAAACTAATATCTACAGATAAAAAAAATATGTTTTAACACAAAACATTTCAAATAAAAAAAATTAAGTATAAAGTCAACAGTATTTAATAAAAATTAGGTTATTACATTCAATTGCATGAATAGATTTAAAGTAGGTATCTTATTTTTATCACATTCTTAATTTCACACGCAAGTGAATGAGTATAAATATCACAGACCCCATAATAAAATCTGTTGACAGAAATCCTATCTGGAAGAAAGGACCTCAGGAAATTATTACGCTCAACTCTGTATCTGTTTATTTGTTGCAAGCTACGTTACTGTTGTCTTTATATCTTGAGGCGAACATGTTTCGTACCAACATTTTCGCTGCTATATCTAATTTATTTTCCTGAAGCTTTTCCGATATCGCATCTTAAATTATAATTTTATCGATACCTACTTATTGAGGTGGTTTGTTTATTTTTACCATCGGATTAGAGAGCGGTTAAGATGCCTTCAGTAGGTCTAGCATACATTTTATGTAAAATGTTTATAGTATTTGATAGACAAATGTATGAAAACTGGGACAGTGTTATCGGACGTAACTCCACCAGTATTCCCTAGTAACTACAACATTGTGTTCTTCATAAGATCTGTTAATAGAGTCTTAAAAGGTCGGTAGCGTATCTGTGACGCCTCCAGTGTTACAGGTATCCATACGTGACGGTGATCGCTTACCATCAGGCGGCCCGTTTGCTTGTTTGCCACCTATGGCTTAAAAATGAAAACTGCGTATGTTCGTAAATTTTTCTATCGAATACTCGCTATTCGCTACGTATTTTACGTCAGAATTTATGCTAGACCTACTTACCATAGATTAGACTACCCTATAAATCACCAGAACGGCGACTCTATTGGCTAATGTTTGTAATTCGACTAGCTTCCGCCCACGGCTTCGCCCGCGTGGACTATACCTCGGGAACCGATAATTTTTCCGGGATGAAATTAATTTATCCCTCTTTTTTGAGAGCATGTAAAAAGCGTCATACAATGGAAGCATCCCTGCTTCTTTTTCAATGGCTCCAAAAAGGTCCGAGGTTTTGGTGACTTTTTAGTCGCTTTGGTAAAAATGTTTTTAGTTTTCGAGTTAATTAGCAGTTCCACCTCGAGGATGTGACTTTTCGAAGGTTTTGGATTTTTTCCGGATGTTGTTTACCCGCCTTAAGTTTAGTACATCTGTAAAGTTTCATTGAGTTAGCATCAAAACAAATTCTTTCTCCGTACTATCTTTACCACGCTATCTCACCCCCACTGGGGTTGATTTTCCAAAAATGGTGAAATAGGTGTTCGTTATTTTTTTAAGCTTCGTATATTTGTAAAGTTTCAATACCGTGGCGTCAAAAACAATGCTTCTCCATACTAACTTTAACACTCTATTTCACCCCTTTAGAGGTTGAATTACAAAAAATCCTTTCTTGGTACACGTTTACTCATCAAGACTATACACTCCATATTTCTAATTTCTACGACCAGCGGTCTAGGCTGTGCGTTGTCTGTCAGTGAGTCATTACAATTCTCTCTCCGTACTATATTTACCACGCCATTTCACCCCTTTAGGGGTTGATTTTCCAAAAATAATGAAACCGGTATCTATTATTTTTTTAGCTTAGTTTTGCAAAGTTAAATAATCGTAGCATTAAAAAAATATATTTCCATACAAACTTTAATACCCCGTTTCACCCCTTTTAGGGTTGACTGTCCAAAAATAATGAAACATGTATCTATTATTTTTTTAGCTTAGTACATCTGCAAAATTAAATGATCATAGCATTAGGAAAAAATATTTTCATACAAACTTTAACACTCCATATTTTAACCCCTTCGGGGGTTGATTTTCAAAAACCAAAAAAATAAGTGTTTATTATTTTTTCTAGCTTATTTTTTCTTATATTGGCAAAGTTTCGTAACCACAGCACCAAAAAAAATTCTTCATACAAACTTCAATACTCCGTTTTACCCCTTTAGGGGTTGGTTTTTCAAAAATGATGAAATAGGTGTCGATTATTTTTTTAAATTTAGTATATTCGCAAAGTTTAATAATCGTAGCATTAAGAAAAATATTTTTTTCATACAAACTAAAACACCCCTTTTACCCCCTTAGGGGTTGAATTGGGTAAATTCCTTTCTTAGTGTGCGTCCGCTTTTTGATATAAAACTTTTGTCCAAATTTGACGTTTGTAGCTTAAGCGGTTTAGGCTGTGCGTTGATCTGTTGATTTTGATGCGTTGATTCAATTCAACACTCTGTTTAACCCTTTTAGGGGTTGATTTTCCAAAAATAATGAAACAGGTATCTAAAATTTTTTTATAGTTTAGTACAATTGCAAAGTTAAATTATCGTATTATTAGGAAAAAAATATTTTTAAACAAACTTCGATACTCCATTTCACCCCTTTAGGGGTTGATTTTCAAAAAACAAAAAAATAAGTGTCTAATATTTTCTTAAGCTTAGTAAGTATATTTGCAAAGTTTCATAACCACAGCATTAAAAAAAATCTTCATACAAACTTAATTGCTCCGTTTCACCCCTTTAGGGGTTGATTTTGCAAAAATGATGAAATAGGTGTCGATTATTTTTTTAAATTTAGTATATTCGCAAAGTTTGATAATCGTAGCATTAAGAAAAAAAATTTTTTCATACAAACTTAAACACAATTTTTCACCCTCTTAAGGGTTAAATTGGGCAGATTCCTTTCTTAGTGTGCGTCCGCTTTTTGTTATAAAACTTTTGTCCAAATTTGACGTTTGTAGCTTAAGCGGTTTAGGCTGTGCGTTGATCTGTTGATTTTGATGCGTTGATTCAACACTCTGTTTAACCCTTTTAGGGGTTGATTTTCAAAAAATAATGAAACAGGTATCTAATATTTTTTTTAGCTTATTACAATAGCAAAGTTAAATAATCGAAGTATTAGGAAAAAAATAATTTTATACAAACTTCAACACTCCGTTTAACCCCTTTAGGGGTTGATTTTCAGAAAACAAAAAAATAAGTGTCAATTATTTTTTTTAGCTTAGTATATCTGCAAAGTTTCGTAGCCACAGTATCAAAAAAAAAATCTCCATACAAACTTCAATACTCCGTTTCACCCCTTTAGGGGTTGATTTTCAAAAAACAAAAAAATAAGTGTCAATTATTTTCTTAAGCTTAGTATATTTGCAAAGTTTCATAACCACAGCATTAAAAAAAAATCTTCATACAAACTTTATTGCTCCGTTTCACCCCTTTAGGGGTTGATTTTTCAAAAATGATGAAATAGGAGTCGATTATTTTTTTAACTTTAGTATATTCGCAAAGTTTGATAATTGTAGCATTAAGAAAAATATTTTTTTCATACAAACTTAAACACCCCTTTTCACCCTCTTAGGGGTTGAATTGGGCAAATTCCTTTCTTAGTGTGCGTCCGCTTTTTGATATTAAACTTTTGTCCAAATTTGAAGTTTGTAGCTTAAGCGGTTTAGGCTGTGCGTTGATCTGTCAGTCAGTCACGACCTTCACTTTTATATATATTGATTAAACTTGAAATTGCTGACAAAAACAACCGATTTCAATGTAAATTCAAAAACCATGCAAAAATACACAGTTTAGTTCTCTAGCCATCCTGCTTACAAAATAATAAAACCAGAATCGAACCACAAAGAAGTTATCCGATAAGGTTTCAAATGTGAAATGTTATTTTAAAATGTTAAAATAAAAGTTGTTTTTAACATCATTTTCAATAGAAAAACGATCTGCTTTTCAGCTTCAAATTATTTTTGCACTGCAGATTGATGTTTTGAAAGTATCCTTTCATCCATGAAATTATTTTCTTAACATTATTTGAGTACCAAGCATATACTCGATGTATTTTATATTTTCCAGAGTTTTCTGCATTATTATAAGATCGTCTTTCAGTCTTTTTAGGTACACTATTTAATATATTATTTTCTCTCACTACTTAAGCGATTTTTTTGTTCTTTAGACATGAAAGAAGATGTTTCTTAAAAACATTTTTACGCCTTCTAGTTTTTTAGCAAGCTATCAGATGTGTGATACAATTTGAGTGATAAAATGCGAACAACCAATAAATTCCAGGGATGTAATTTTCGAGCATACTCGTATATTTAATTTTGAAACGCGTTTCCATTCCTTTCACTTTATTAATCTCCGTTAACATTGCACTGAACAAGAACATTATTTTTACAAAACAAAAAACAAAAACCGACTTCAAAAGACCGACTATTGAGTTATTCATCTATTTGTCGCGCACGTACTTAATGCAAATTTAAGACTTATATGGTTTTCTCATGGATACCATTATCAGAACTGGACTAAATTGAAATGGGACCAAATGGGAAGCGTCAGCTTTCTAATAAAAAAAGAAACATCAAAATCGATTCACCCAGTCAAAAGTTATGAGGTAACAAACATAAAAAAAAAATTAAAAAAAATACCTACAGTCGAATTGATAACCTCCTCCTTTTTTGAAGTCGGTTAAAAATGAAAAACCTCCGACAAAACATAGCTAAGAACACTCCCAACTTATTTAACTTTCAAACAAAAAAACAAAATCAAAATCGATTCATCCGTTCGGGAGCTACGATGCCACAGACAGACAGTGCCTTTTCACACGTACCGGTTGCCGGGTAACCGGCGCCGGATACCCGGTGTCAAATGTACCCGCCTGCCGGATGAATAACGCCGGTACATGTGAAAGCTATGTACCATGCCCATACACTTCACCGCCGGGTAACCGGCGCCGGCTACCCGGCAACCGGTACGTGTGAAAAGGCACACAGACACGTCAAACTTATAACACCTCGTCGTTTTTGCGTCAGGGGTTAGAAACCAAAAAAATTACGCCATCTTTTTAGGAGTTTGGCTCCTACCGACATATTTTTGATGCATCGACTGAATTGGTTTTTAGTGTTTCTGGAGGTTTCAAATTTACATGACATTAAATAGCTAAGATCTAAATCCTCTAAGCCGAACTTGTCATATCGCCTTTAGCAAACATTATTAGACACAAATATTCAGACAATTTAAGACAATAAATCCGTTATGTCTCAGGCCACTTGAATTTCTAGATAAATTTAGAATTTAGACTAAGATAGCGACGTGTAGCAGTGAATTGAGTCAAAATGTAGCGAATAGCGACGGATTTATGAGTGGAGTCGACTGGTAGAGCCAGTATAGGTTTACTTAAAATACTAGTTTACATTATCTTCTACTCTTCTTCTTCTTATATATAAAAATGAATCGCTGTTCGTTTGTCTGGCTATAACTCGAGAACGGCTGGACCGATGTCGCTAATTTTGATCTTGAAATATTTGTGTAAGTTCAGGAAAGGATTTAAAAAAACAGCGGGTGAAACCGCTGTGTGCCGCTAGTTTTAATTTAAAAAGTACTAAGAACACTCACAATGAAGTCATCTTTCAAACTAAAAAAGACGTGTGGCACTCGGGGACTGCCGCGGTAAAGCTATTGCATAGCATTTTTTATCAACTTATGCAATTATATCTAATTATAATTATTTCATTAACCAATGCCACCTAGAGGCGAGTTACTGAACTAAAGAGACAAGCGTGATATTTCAAAAAGTCATTAAAAGTTCCGCTATTCATCGATAGATGGCAAAACTAAAAAGTATCACCGCTGTGCCGGTCGGAGTGGGTGGTCTTAGGCTAAGTTTATTTTCGTTACGGAATTTCTGGACTCGGCCTCCACGCTCAAGGCCCGCGATAGAAGCTATGCAATAGCTTAAAAATATCAGTTCGTTATAATTAACACGCGAATACTCACGAAAGTCGACTGTGATCGAAACTAAAACTAGTCGTAGAAAACGACTTAATATTTACGAGAGTATATGTGTTAATTGTAACAAAATGTTTCAAGCCCACGTTAGTTTCCATAGTAAATCAAAATCAGTTCAGCCGTGACAATCACCACCATAAAAAAATTACGATAACGATGCTACAGATAATTTAAAAACCTCAACGCTCAACGCGAAGAACAACGCGAATCAACGCGAAGAAGTTTGAGTTTGTTTGAAGTTTAACGTCACGTCGTCATGTCACATCACGTCACTTTACGTGGCGTCGCGTCGTCACGTTACTCGTTTGTCATTAGTCCTGTATCTATACTAATATTATAAAGGGGAAAGATTTGTATTTTTGGATGTTTGTTTGGAATAAACTCAAAAACTACTGGACCGATTTCAAAAATTCTTTCACCATTCGAATGCTACATTATTCCAAAGTAACATAGGCTATTTTTTTTTTTTATCCACAGCAAAGCGTGGCAGGGAAACAGCTAGTATAATAATATATATCTGTAGCATTGTGGCTCCCAAACGCTTATACCGATTTTGATTTAGTTTTTCGTTTGAAAAGTAAGATTAAAAAGATCGAAGTGGTTTTTAGCTATGAATCAAAAATCTGTTCAGACATTTGAAGATCAGCTCTTTTCTAGTCAAAAGTTCTAAGAGTCAAGAATTTGAGGATTATTTATTTGTTTGATTTTTGGTTTCTTTAAAAACTATCAGCTCTTTTTTAGCCCAGTTTTTTTTTTCAGTTTGGGACCTATTTGTTTTTATTTTGATTGCCTAATGAATCCTTAGAGTAAACCATAAATGTTTAAAAAAAACCCAAGTATTTTGCTTTTTGTTTTTTCTTCTTTCTTGGCTGTACGAACTTTAGTCGCTGTCTCCACGTTCCACAGCTCTAAGGTCGCGTCTGGGTCCGAGCCGCATGGCTTGCGCCCAACTGCGACCCGGCAATATATTTAGAGGTTCAGATTTCGGAACGCCATGCGTCATGAACCAAAATAGGACATGTAGCACTTACCTGGTTTAATTTTAAGTGTTTCTAATCTTGGATACTAGTACTATTGTTTATTCTGTAAATTGAATTAACTCTGTGTGGTATTTTTTTTAAACGTTTTTGTAGCAAAAATGTCAAAAATCATTTTTACCAATTTCGATTAATTTGATTTGCTCTGGTGGTATATCGAATAAGAAATCTTTACGGATTTTGTTCCACCTTTTTTTAAATACACTTTATTTTAACAAGATAAAAAGTGTATTTTTTAATTCATCATTTTTTTCTCTACGCTCAACGAGTGATTAGGCCTATTGATTAGGATTAGTGATTAGGTTTTCTCACGATGTTTTCCTTCACCGAATAGCCAGTGGTATGTAAATTCAGACATTTACAAAGTACATATATTTACCTATATTGTTACCCTACCAGTCATCGAACTAAGTCGTATCTACAAGGTTACTACGCTATGCAATAGATTGGAAACTCATACAAATCTGACCTTTCGCCAATAAATCCTTCAAACCACGCCGTACCGAAAACGTCGTTGTCAAGTGAACTTAATTTGAGTCGTTATAGATAAGAGAGCTTCGGAATTACTTATTGGGAACTTGGGGGTATCAGAGTGAAGGAAATGAAAATTGAGTAACTTTACTATGGAAACTAACGTGGTTTTCACACATTTTTGTTATAATTAAACACGGGAATACTCACGTAAAAATTAAGTCGTCTGCTACGACTAGTTTCGGTCACATTCGGTGACCTTCATCAGGTGAGTTTACAAACGTGACGCGCTCGCGGTTGCGTCTCGTTTGGCACGTCGTTTGGTAAGTCGTAGTAGACGACTTAATTTTTACGTGAGTATTCTCGTGTTTAATTATAACAAAAATTGAGTAACTTGTTGCGTGTATGAACATTTGTATCGACTTTAATAAGGGTTTTAAGAAAAGACACAAAAAAGGCACAAGGGAGAGGAGGCTGATACCTAACAGGCTGACTATGATGATGATTATAATAAAAGGGAACAACTTTACAAATATATTCTCATTATGTCCGTTGTTTCCATAGAAAAATGCCAATGGCACTCGACAAAGTATGGAACACTTGATTATTTTCCGCGACTTTAGATTTGATCCCATAGTAAAAATGTTCGGCATGATGAGCCCTTTTTGGTTTATCATACCCTTTCCTTATAAACCTGTAGATAAGTACATAAATCAACTATTTATCTACTCCTATCTAAGGGTGCATACTGGGGGTTACCTGCGACAATGGTACTCGTAGAAAAAATAAACAACGTCTCATTATTCAATCCACTAGGTACTTTTTAATTTACATAATTATTTATTCAAATGTTTTTTAATACTTAAGTGTAAATCTTTGATATTAAGCATTTATCGTACCTTTATTTAAAGTCATTTCAGTAATTTTGTAATTATATTCATTTCGGTCCATTCATTTATTTATTTACATTCATTTATCGACTCTAAAACTTCACTACTACAGTTCCTTTCCCTTCACAAACATTTTCTCTTCATTAGTAGGCGCTGTAAAGTGTCTCGGTAAGCTACTCGTATAATGATTTCCCCGGGATCCGAGTGACAAAGCCCACGTAATCGCCTCGACACCTATCAATCCAATTTTCCTGAACGGCTTAAATTGTCGATAGTTGACAAATACAAATCAGGTTTGTTTTCACCAACGATTGTTACTTGAAATTAATTTACTAGTTAGTTAGATTTATAAGCATTTTTCGGAATAACAAGAACATTATTTTTACAAAACAAAAAACAAAAACCGACTTCAAAAGACTATTGAGTTATTCATCTATTTGTCGCACGTACTTAATGCAAATTTAAGACTTATATGATTTTCTCATGGATACCATTATCAGAACTGGACTAAATTGAAATGGGACCAAATGGGAAGCGTCAGCTTTCTAATAAAGAAAGAATCATCAAAATCGATTAACCCAGTCAAAAGTTATGAGGTAACAAACATAAAAAAAATTAATAATAATAAAAAAAAAAAAAACATACCGACGAATTGATACCCTCCTCCTTTTTTGAAGTCGGTTAAAAAGAAGTCTATATGTTAGTCCAAGGTATATATTTTGTATCTACCATGTAGCGTTTTGTACCCAATAAGAAAATTATGAATAACCTTATCGAAATCCGCTCATCCTTTTTGTTGTGATTTCTCGTGTGAACAATAAAGAGTTTAATTTATCTAACCGTTTTTGCGTGATTGAGTAGCAAACATCTAAACATCCAAACCTACAAACTTTTCCACATTTATAATACTAGTACTCTTAACTATGGAGCCAACTAGAAATTCGCGAAAAAAAATCAGCTGTGCCATTGAAAAATATCAATAACCTCCAACAAAGTGTATAAAAGAGCTGATTTTTTTCGCGAATTCCGAGTTGGACCACTGTAAAAGTTGTTCATAAAGATAAGTACTATGAGCTTTTTTTCTCCCTTTCCTTGTAACCCTGTATAGCTATGAGGCACACTTACCTATACATAGGTAGGTATGTTATAGTTATTTACATAATAGGCGTGACGACAGTATCAAAAAATTGCCGATTCAATGCTTTCAGGGGACTAGCCAGATTAAAAAAATTTAAAACACATGTTTAGTTTTATTTCTGAAAAACAGATTATTAAGATTTTCAATAAATTAAAACATTAAAATACAGCAATCGGCCATCTTGTCAGAAACAACAATCACAGCGTATGACGTCACGCCTATGTGAACTCAGGTCATCCGCCGCTCATCACGCATAGACACAATGACATGTCCTACTAGCCGTGACGTCAAATCGACGCCATGACACAAGCAAGCTGTTTTCGGGCCCTGTTGAAAAAATATGTGAAAAATGGCTTCAAACTTCGTTAAACTTACGTTTATTACCGAAATAAAGGCTTTTTTGTAAATAGTAAATGTATACTCACATTATGGAAGAGGATTTTAAAATCTTTCGTCACGCCTATTATGCTGCAATTTGAATTTTTTTAAGAGGTCGATATTAAAATGTCGGCGTCCAAAACGCTGATGTAAATCGAACCTACCCTCGATTCCGACGGATACAGACTGATTGCCTTTTGATTGCGCCGCTGATAGACGCAGCATGATAAAGATACAAATTGAAGATACGTTTATAGATACGTGATACCTATCTATACAGGGTTATAAGGAAAGGGTAAAGAGGTAAAGAGCGGGCTCTTTTTCCGCAACTAGGCCGGTAATCGGCCCTTTTTGCGTGACATATGCGGGTTTTCCTCACGATGTTTTCCTTCACCGAAAAGCCAGTGGTATGTAAATTCGTACATAAGTCCTAAAGAACTCATTGGTACGAGTCGGGGTTTGAACCCGCCACCTCAAGAATGCGAAGCGTCGGTTCTCCCACTGAGCTACCACGGCTCTTAAGGAAAGGGTATGCTAAGGCTCATAGTACTCATCATTATGAACAACTTTTACTACGGGACTAATCCGGAATTCGCGAAAAAAGATCAACTGTTCAATACATTTTTTTTCGACAGTCATTGACATTTTTCTATTGAACAGCTGATTCTTTTTTCGCGAATTCCGGTTTAGTCCCTTAGTCAAAGCTGTTCATAATGATGAGTGCTATCAGCCCTTTTCGGCTTATCATACCCTTTCTGTATAACCCTGTAGATACCTATAATATATGATATACCTACCTATGTGTAGGTATAGATAGGGTTGTGAGTAAGGGCAGCTGTCAGCCAGTTACAATTATATATTACTAGCTGACCCGACACACGTTGTCATGTCCTAACTATGAGTGTTGTATTCGAATTGTCTTATTTTTTTTTATGTTCCGCTCAACTTCCTTAATTTTTTCTTTCATAAGAACCTTCTCCTGACAATAATTAACACAACAAAAAAAGAATTAGCGAAATTGCTCCATCCGTTCACGCGTGATGCGATGACCAAGGGAAATAGTGATTCATTAATATATACATATAGATATACTAGCTGACCCAGCAGACTTCGTACTGCCATACACAGTACTTCTACAGTTAAGTACTTCTCTATGGTACTGCCTAATTAAATTGCAATAACTTTATAAACTTACAACCTACATTGCTTAAACAACAGTGAGTGCTTGCAATTCAATATGAACTTTATACAATAGCAATAAAGCTCGTTTTAGTTAGAAAACGTTTGTATGGGAAAAAGAAAAGGGCTGTTCTTAGGGTTTTTCAATATTTCTGAGAGATTTTCTTAATATTTTTTTCCGTAAGAACCTTTTCCTAATAATAACAAATACAACAAAAAAAGAATTAGTGAAATCGGTCCAGCCATTCACGCGTGATGCCGTGACCAAGGAAAACGGGTTTCATTTTTATATATATAGATATATATTATATAAATATATTTATATAGATTACATGATGATGCTAGATACCATTTTTAATAAGACTACAAAATTGTGCCATAATTATGTTTATATTTGTATCATTTGATCAATATTTTATTTTATTTTATCTCTTTCGCATTACATTTTTGGGGATGTAAAGTTACTGACTGGGAATAAAAAAACAAAACGGAAAATAATAAAAACAACATTTTAAGAGTTTTAAAATGAAGTCTTTTTAATTTAATTTTCTTATTTTAATTGAGCTATGATTTTAGAAAAAAAACTAAGAAAACAATTTACTTTAAATACCTCTGTCAAATTAAATGATTACGTAACGTTTTTTTTTTTTAAATTTTATGCTTAGGTCAGTTTTCACACGGTTGATTAACGATTAACCAACTCAATTTTACCAGATTCAACAGTTTTTCTTAACATTTCACATCTAACATCACCCCAATATCTTATCAAAGCTTGTTTAAATATTTCAATGCAATTTATATTTTAATTGAATTCTTTCAGAATATTGATTAAGTGTCAAACCAGTGACTCATCTCGAATACTTAAATGAGATTTTCGGGGGTTGTATTCTAGCGAGTAAGATATTATTTCGGTCACTGTCGCTCTCATTACAAATGCCATGAGAGCGAGAGTGACGGAGATAATCTCGAGCGGACAAAAATAGGGTCCCACTGAATGGATATCAGTTAACAATCAGTTCTCAACTCTGAGATGGTTTAGATAAGCAATTGATTGTTTCTAAGAAAACTTTTGAACGTTTACGCAACTCAATTAAAGTAAATCTCTGATGAGCTTGAATAAACCTAGAGAAAAGATGGAACACTGCGTTAAATATAGGTGAAGCCCATTAAAATAAATAAAGGTAAAATCTCCTCTACTGTCGCCTACGTAGGTACTCAAGACGCATACATTGACACATCAAATATTACTCTACTCGTTGCGCAGAGAACGTATACAAAGGAAAAACAATGTCAATCCACATCATACAATCAAATGTATGTAAATCTATGAATGTATCTTCAGTAAGATAGCCGTGATGCTCTATCTTTCCCTCGCCCTTTATTTGAGCTGATGAGCAAAGGCTCATGTTCACAAAATTTTAACGAGGTGATTATTTGTTGAATTGTCTATTGTTGATGCTTAACTGTTAAACGGTTGGTTAAAATCTAATCACCATTTCAAGTTTTAGTCAATTTTGAATTATTGTAATTTGATAAGATAAAATCATTTATTATTTACAACGATTAATAAATAAAATAAATTAAGTAATTAAATTATCTACATTTTATAATATGGAGTGATTTAATTTTACTGAAGCGGAAATTTAAACGATACAAGTGCATGAACAATTGAACATAATAATATGAGTAAGTTTTCAAAAGATTTTTTTTTTAAATTTATTTGGAGGTCTTTGTAGGGACCATGTAGAATGTACTATGACGATGTAAGCAGTTTTGTGTGCAAGCGAGATGTATGATCGGAGCACGACCAGTTACTGCGCACTGGGTCGTAGCGTTTGGACGTATTAGCTTTTCTAATAAGATTAAAATAAATAGAGTGTTAAAATCGAACAGTTTTATTAATTGATACGACCCCGTGCCGGTAACTCCGTGCAACATCCCCTCTGCAGTTAGGTAGTCAGGAAGTAATACGCATTTGAGTAGAATAAATATAAATAAGCTTGGCGTGTAAGGCGCCAACAATTGGTGACCCCGACGTGTTTTCGCCAAGCGACTTTATCGTCCAGGAAAAAACTTACACAATTGCTATTTGACAAAAATTACTTTTTTTGGGCCTAACACCACTAATTGATATAAAATTTATGCATTATCGGACTCTGGGCAGGCTAACATGCTATGCTAAATCCGACATCCGTAATTGATCTCCGGATAAAATTTCATCTCCTAAAATAATAGTTTCGAACACATTCCAAACAGTAATCATAACTATAACTATAACGAACACAATGGGCCAAACCGTCCGACTTCCCACTTCGCAATCAGTTGGTTAGTACTGAGTCGGAGGCTGCGGGAAGCACTTGAGTTCTTGTAGACTAAGTTGGTAACGTCAGCAGATTAATGACAACATGACAACATGAAATATGTTTTTTCAGTCCGCCTTTTAAGCACCAAGGGCCTTTTGGTGAATTTTATTCTCCAGGCTATGTCAGTCTAGCACGACTAATCTACCAAATAATCTAACCACTAGAGACTTATCTTATTAAGATAAGTGTAGTGGTTAGATTAGTTAGTGAATTTTATTATGTGTTCGATTACGATGGGACTGGCATGGACTTACAGTCGAAAATCCCCTAGTAAAGTAAAGTAAAGTAAAGTAAAGTAAAGTAAAGTAAAGTAAAGTAAAGTAAAGTAAAGTAAAGTAAAGTAAAGTAAAGTAAAGTAAAGTAAAGTAAAGTAAAGTAAAGTAAAGTAAAGTAAAGTAAAGTAAAGTAAAGTAAAGTAAAGTAAAGTAAAGTAAAGTAAAGTAAAGTAAAGTAAAGTAAAGTAAAGTAAAGTAAAGTAAAGTAAAGTAAAGTAAAGTAAAGTAAAGTAAAGTAAAGTAAAGTAAAGTAAAGTAAAGTAAAGTAAAGTAAAGTAAAGTAAAGTAAAGTAAAGTAAAGTAAAGTAAAGTAAAGTAAAGTAAAGTAAAGTAAAGTAAAGTAAAGTAAAGTAAAGTAAAGTAAAGTAAAGTAAAGTAAAGTAAAGTAAAGTAAAGTAAAGTAAAGTAAAGTAAAGTAAAGTAAAGTAAAGTAAAGTAAAGTAAAGTAAAGTAAAAATTTATTGCATAGAACTGTGTACAATGGTGGAATAAATTAGTGTAAAGTCTCAACAGCCTATCCTAGCGGACATATAATTATTGTTATGAACGAACCTAAACAAACCAAAAATAATTATAGAATAAAAAAATGTGGTATATTGGTTATGAACAAACCTAAACAAACCTAAAATAATTATAGAATAAAAAAACACCAAGGGTACTATTTATCAACTTCAACTCTTGTTCATGGCTCTTGTGAAGACTGGTCTTACTTATAAAGACTGGTTAAAGTTAGTTACTGCTTAAAAAACTCTGAAACTTTCCGGCTGACTTGAAATGTCACGATAACATGACGGAGACTTAGCAGTGATTAACTTTGATCAGTCTTTATAAATTAGGCCCCAGCTCGTTTATTAATAAGAAATTAAGGGTTCGAGCCTCGCTTGGAAAACTTAGAAACTCTTTTTTCAGAGATGAGCAAAATTTTTTCGACAGTCGGTTTGAGGTCTCAAAATACTTTCAAAATGTGTATTGCACCTCACGGTTTCACCCACTGTGTGATTGTTATGTGCCCAGTTGCTGTCATTGTTTATTGAATTAAATTAATTAATTGATAATATAAAGTTAATGAACTGAATTCATTATTATTTATTTATTTTAAATATTTCGATGACCTCGTTGATCCGATGTTACAGTTAAGGTTTCATAAAAGTAAACAACTATCTGCGCTTAAAAAATATATTAATTATTAAATTAATGGTTTTAAAAAAACAATTAGTTACAAATTAATCTCTGGTAAAGATTCGGTGAAATTGAGTCTTAGTTTTGTTGCTATCGGTACTTGTAACATTGTCAAATACGTATAAATTGGCTACACTTCTCTCGAGCCCCTTTTTGAGAAAATAACAACCCTTATAATACCGTCGATTGATTCTGCGAATTTTAGTCTGTGTTTTAAACCGAAATGGCACACATTTAAGGACAAAAAGTGCATTTTTACATGACGTTACTACTACCTAAACGAGATATACAAGAATAGTTTTTTTTTGACTGAGTGAAATTTTAGACAAATAAAATATAAAAGAGGATCTCTAATTCCCTTGGTCATAATCATCGCATCACGCATGAACGGATGGAACAATTTGGCTTATTTTTATTTATGTTTATTTTCGATTATTTTTTGCATAAACCATCACTGTATTGAGGAAAACAAAACAAAAAAAAATACGAATTGGACGAGCGATTTTTGCGAATTGATTTTGCACATAAATTAGAGAAGAAAAAATATACCTAGGTATATATTTGTTGTGTCATATAAGATCTATTGTATATGTGTACCTATTGTATAATATATATATTGTACCTATTATTAGATCGCTTCCAGTCCAGTTATAACGACCATTCAACAGCTACTTACTATATAAACAAAATTATACTGTAGCCACAGTCATTACTCTCCGTTATATTACCAAAAATGTATTTATTACGAAATTACTAAACCGTACTGATCTAAATTACAGGAAAAATGGAGACTGTTATTACATTTTTTGGAATTTTTCATAACTTAAAAATAATATTTTCGAGGCACAGGATATGCTAAGCCGAAAAGGCTCGGTACTCGTCATGGTACTCGTCTTTGTGAATATTTTTTTATTTAAGGACCAATTCTGAAATCTCAAAATAGACAGTTTCACAAGTACATGTCGAGTATTTTTGAGCATCATTGATATGTTTATGTAGAACACCTTTTTTTTCGGGATTTAACGATTTGTTAAAAGGGTTCTTATTTATGAGAACCTACTATGAGTCATTTTCTGCTTAGCCTTTCCGTATAGCCTAGTATATATTTGTTTTTCACTATCATGTAAATTAAATCTCTAGGTATTATATTTTTTGGTTTTAATGATGTTTAATAATTTTCGACATAAATTGATTTCGTTAAAAGCTTTTCGAGATATTATAAGCTTAATTAAAATTAGGTACTTAATTATTCATTAAAATGTTAAAGTGTTCTGATTTAAATTTTGTTTGTTTATAAAATTACTTGTTGATTTCTAAAGACTTTTATTTAAAAAAAAAAGCTTTTACTGAAATGATAACTGTAGAACTCAGTGTAGAAATAAATCAGTTTTCCACAATTTTCCAAGTAAACTAACAATGGCATCCATCTAGAATTTTATTCACGAAAATCCGATACCATTTGAGATGAGAAAAATCCAATACATTCAAGTATTTTCTAATAAGTATTCCAGTTATTTATCTAAAATTGAAATCCTAACTGAAAACTGGCGACCGACGGAGCGCTCTCGAAGCAATATGTATGATTTAATTGATCTCTTCTCATCTCTGAATCGATGTTACAATAAAATAACAATTTGCTATCATAGAAATAGTCACAACAATTTCCAATCATAAAGCATTTAACATCAGTGAGATGAAACAAGAACATTATTTTTACAAAACAAAAAACAAAAACCGACTTCAAAAGACCGACTATTGAGTTATTCATCTATTTGTCGCGCACGTACTTAATGCAAATTTAAGACTTATATTGTTTTCTCGTGGATACCATTATCAGAACTGGACTAAATTGAAATGGGACCAAATGGGAAGCGTCAGCTTCTAATAAAAAAAGAATCATCAAAATCGATTCACCCAGTCCAAAGTTATGAGGTAACAAACATAAAAAAAATAAAAAATAAACATACAGTCCAATTGATAACCTCCTCCTTTTTTGAAGTCGGTTAATAAATCTACCATGAACTTATTAATTTTTAACGCCCGACGCAAAAACGACGGGGTGTGTTATAAGTTTGACGTGCCTGTGTGTCTGTCTGTGGCATCATAGCTCCCGAACGGATGAACCGATTTTGATATTTTCTTTTTGTTTGGAAGGTGAATTAGTCGGAAGTGTTTTTAGCCATGCTTTGTTTTGGGTTTTTCAAATTTAGTTTGTTCCTTGGCGAAACTGTTTCTTTGAAATATTGCAATTTGCATTAGAGCTATTAAAATGAAATAAAATATATGGAAAGCGGCATAATGAGGCAGAAGTTTTCTGTTACAGAATAAACAGAGTAGCCATACAGAACTCTTTGTGGTCGATTGAGCGTAAACAATAACATTATTTTTAAAAAACAAAAACCGACTTCAAAAGACCGACTATTGAGTTATTCATCTATTTGTCGCGCACGTACTTAATGCAAATTTAAGACTTATATAGTTTTCTCATGGATACTATTATCAGAACTGGACTAAATTGAAATGGGACCAAATGGGAAGCGTCAGCTTTCTAATAAAAAAAGAATCATCAAAATCGATTCACTCAGTCAAAAGTTATGAGGTAAACAAACATAAAAAATAAAATAAAAATAAAAACATACAGACGAATTGATAACCTCCTCTTTTTTTGAAGTCGGTTAAGAAGTAACAAACAGCATACGCACGCCATCTCAGAAACTTTCGCATTTACAATATAATCACTATTTATTTTATTATATCATGTAATACAGATTCGGATTATCATTTTCTTGCCACGTGTGGCGTTCAAATATTAGTAGAATTAATAAGTGATAGACTTGATGATAATTAACTAATATCATCATCATCATCATCTGCCTACCCTTATCCCACCTACGTGGGGTCGGTACAGTATGTACACTTCTTCCATTCATCTCTTTCACTCGTCATATCTGAATACACTCCCTTCTTTTTCATATCATCTTTCACACAGTTCATCCATACTTTCTTTGGTCGTCCTCTACAGCTATACCCATTCACACTCAAGTTCATCGTCTTTTTTGTAATGTGGTCCTCCTCTCTTCGCATAATATGCCCGTACCACGATAGGCGATTACTTGTCAACTTTTCTGTCACTGGCGCTACTTTCAGACTTCCCCTAATATACTCATTCCTAATTCGATCCATTCGTGTTACACCACACATCCATCTCAACATTCGCATCTCCGCTACATGCAATCGTCTTTCATCCGATCCTTTTGTGGCCCAACACTCCGATCCATACATGACGACAGGTCTTATGACGCTTTTGTAAATTTGCCCCTTAAGCTTAAGGGGCATTCGCGGGTCGCATGTTGTTGCTGTGACCTGTCGCCATTTCATCCATCCCGCATTAATCCTGTTTTGCACGTCTCGGTCTATGTCACCATCGTTTTGAAAGAGAGATCCAAGGTACTTAAAGTCGGAACAGACTGGTAGGGATACACCATTTAAGGCTATTGGAGTAAAGCTGGAAGAACCACCAAAGTCGCAGAACAAGTGTTCTGTTTTAGTCCTACTGATCTTTAATCCAACTTTCTCCAGTTTTTCGAGCCATTTTCCCAGTCTGTTTTGTACCTCGAGACCGTCTTCTCCGACAAGTACGATGTCGTCAGCAAACAGCATACACCAAGGTGCTTCCTCTTGTATGTCTGATGTCAGTGCATCCATTACCAAGAGGAACAGATATGGGCTTAAAGCCGATCCTTGGTGCAAGCCTACAGCCACACCGAACTTGTCGGTTTCACCCGCTGCGGACCGGACGTGTGTACTGGCTCGGCTGTACATTGCCTGTATGAGCCGTACGTACTTCACAGGAATCTTTTTCTCATTCAAAGTCCACCACAGAACCTCACGGGGTACCCTATCATACGCTTTTTCCAAATCCACGAACACCATGTGCAAGTTCTTGTGAGCACGTCTGTATTTTTCGCAAAGTTGGCGAAGTGCAAATATAGCGTCCGTGGTGCTGCGGCCCGGCATAAACCCGAATTGGTTCTGTGTTATCTCGCTTTCTTCTCTCAATCGTCTCTCTATCACTTTTTCCCAAACTTTCATACTATGTGACATTAGCTTTATTCCTCTATAGTTGTTGCAGACCTGTACATCACCCTTGTTTTTAAAAATGGGCACCAGTGAGCTGTTGCACCATTCATCAGGGATCGCCTCTTCTTGCAACAACTTATTGAAGAATATAGCCAGCCACATCCACCCATCTATCTTTAAAAACTTCCATACTTCCCCTGGTATTCCATCTGGTCCTACGGCTTTTCCGTTTTTTTGACTGTGGACTGCATTCCTAACTTCCTCTATGCATATTTTCCTTACCATACCCATATTTACTGGCACACTCTCTAGTTCCCTATCCCAATCATTCTCCTCATTCATAAGCTTTTCAAAATAGCTCTTCCATCGTTCTTTAATCTTCTCGTTGTTTGTTAATACCTGTCCTGTTTCATTTTTTATACATTTAACCTGATTAATGTCTTTTCCACTTCTTTCTCTTGCTTTGATAATATTGTACAATTGTTTTTGTCCTTGTGGGTTTTCCAATGATCTATACAGTTTATCTTGTCCTTTGGCTTTTGCTATTGCTACTGCTTTTTTGGCTTTCTTTTTTAAATCTATGTATATTACCTTTTTGTACTCTATTGTGGTATGTGTTTCGTTACTTTTTATAGTTTTCTGCCATTCCTTAAATGCATTCTTCTTTTCTTTTAGGATTTGTTGTACTTCGTCTCCCCACCACCAAGTTTCTTTATCTATTTTTCCTTTACCTTTTGATTCTCCAAAGACATCTTTCGCTACTGTCCTCATACAACCTGCCATTTCATTCCAACATTCATTCACCGATCTATTAGCCAAGTCTTTCATTTCAATCATTTTATCCACTATCTTTTCTCTAAATATTTCTGCATATTCACTGTTTTCCAGTAGATGCCATTTTATTTTCGGCGGGGGTTTAGTTTTATTTCTGTTTATCTCAGTGTTCATTTTTAATTCTAGTAAAAGTAATCTGTGTTGGGGGATTAATTCTTCGCCTGGTAGTACTTTACAATCTTTGATCGCGCTCATTCTATTTCTTCTGCTTAGGAGATAATCAATCTGTGTCTTGTGTTTTCCGCTTTTATATGTTATTAAGTGCTGGTCTTTTTTCTCAAAAAATGTGTTAACTATAGCCAGATCAAACGCTAAGGAAGCTTCAAGTAGAGCTTCTCCTTCCTTGTTTCTGTTCCCAAAACTCCACCCTCCATGCACTCTTTCATATCCCACATTCATTCTTCCTACATGCCCGTTGAAATCCCCACCTACAAATACATCTTCATTTTCAGGGAAACCCATCATAACGCCATCGAAATCCAACCAAAACTTTTCTTTTTCACTGTCACTGCATCCAGTCTGCGGTGCATATGCACTTACAATATTAAACACTACGTCTCCAGTTATTATTTTGACCGTTATTAATCTATCGTTGACTCTTTTAACGTCTGCCACACATTCTTTCAATTCGCTGTCTAGTACAATTCCCACCCCATTTCGCTTACCGTCACTTCCGCAATAGTAAAATTTGTAACCCTCCCCGATTTCTCTGGCTTTAGTTCCCTTCCACTTTGTCTCTTGTAGGCAGGCTACATTTATGCGTCTTCTTTTTAGCACTTCTGCCAATTCTCTTCCCCTCCCCGTCATCGTTCCCACGTTCCAACTTCCTATTCTCATCCTCACCTCCCGGACTCGCTTCTTACGTTGCACCCGTCCCTGATGCAACAACCCTAGTCCATTTCCCACAGCTGCCGGGTGCTGCCTCTGCGCGTCGCCTTGGGGGTACGCCCTAGTCCTATCGCTATTATCTTTCCTATTCGTGTTCATACTGTAATTGATTCGGCTTGGATTTTATGGCCGGCCGCCTGCCTGACACCAACCCTCTTTGGGAATGCGTTCGTTGGTAGAATATCCGACACCACCCGGATAGGAGGCATGAGATGGATTGCGCCCCCTAGTAGTCGTCAAGTTGATAGCAGTACACCTCAAAACACAGTTGGGGGTGTACTGCGAGCCACCTGCGATTTATCCCTCCGACGGTTCTTACGTCGTCCACGGGAAGATATGGAGCGATTCTATTCTACGCCGGAATATAAATGTCAAAATACCTATAATCAAATCACAAAAGTCAATTAATACAACTCACCAGCCATCACCATTCAGCACGAAATCTCCCGAAGGTTATTGTGCGGAACCCTAAAATCGTAACCTCCTATACAGGTCTCTTCCCATATGAATACTGATGCTGTGATGTATAAGCCAGCAACAAATTTGACAGGTGTCAATATTGACACTTTGACAAGGGTGCAAATCTTTCAACGGTGCGGCAGAGGCCGCGAATGTGATTGAACCTGCTTTGTCACGATAAAATGTTTGGGAAATCTTTTAAGAACATGATTCTAGTCAAGCTATCTATCTCTTTTATACGTTGGTTGGATTCACTTTCTCTTTCATGTATTTTGCAATTCAAAATATTTTCTTATAAGGACTCCTATATATATAATATTTTCTTATAAGTGATATTAGTTGGTGCTTCGCGCTTTTGTATTGTGTGTTAAATGACATTTTGTCAATTTCAGCAATTTTTATAAGTAGGTAAGACCGTCAGAGCTTCGTAGGTTTTAAAAGCACTAAAGTAGGTATACATATTTTTTTCTTCTCTTTCTCACGAGAAGATTTTGTATGCACATTTCTTAAATTTGATAGTGTCAAATATTTTTAAAGAAATTTTCTTGTCAAGTCTCGATCTAGATAGGTGAAGTGAAGAGCAATTTGGGTGCTGAATGGTTTTTTTACTGGATCGGTTCTTTCCAAAAACAAACCACAATAAAAATTAACATTATCTGAGGCAATCCAAGTAAAGCATGAGATTAATAATGTTTAGGTATTTTCATAAAATTTCCTTCTTCACCGAACCTTTCAACTCACCTAACAAAGTTCGCTTCCATTCGATTCCTAGACAAAGCCAAAGCATATTCGATGAATCGCTAAAACGCTGGCACATACCTACTACCTGGTAAAGATACCTGGTACGTTCGCGTAGAGTCTTGACTCTAGGGAATACCAAAGTGGACGACAGGATTGATACTCGATATTGCAGGCTACAACCAACGCGCACTGGTACGGAACTCCGACACTAAAGTTTGCTGGTTTTCTTCCCAAACACTTGATTTACCTACAGTAAGGCTAGATACCACAAAAAAGGATAAATTTAGGAGAAATACAGGAGTATTTTCTCCGAAATTCATGCCGTTTTATGCCACGAATAACGTACTCCTAGGTACATATATTACAATATTATTCACCGTAAGGGTGTAATTATGTGTAACGTATATTATTACAAAATAGTTGAATGGAACAGACTGCCGGCTTCCTTGTTTCCTGAGAGATTTTATAATCTTAGGCTTTTCAAGGTCAGAGTGGTTATCTTCTAGGTCTGCGTCCACCATCTTTGATCACATGGTCGCTTACCATCAGATGAGTTGGTGGTCAGACTCGGACTTATTCAAGTTAAAAAAAAGTTATTTAAACGTTCTGCGCATTTGTCACGAAACCACATAGGTTTGTAGGTGTATGTTTTTTAACTCGACGCAAAATGAGGGGTGTTATATGTTTGACTGCCTCTGGCGTGGATGCGGTTTTAGTTGAAAGCAGGTTTCCTAAGCAGGTTTTTTTTTATATTAATCCTCTTTAATAAACCTCAACGCCCCCCTAAATAATCTACCTACACCTACCTATTTGTACCTATAGTAATATGTCTGATTACTGGCCTGATTTAATCAGATGGTCGAGAAAGCACGTACTCGCTCTAACCTCCATTTACCATTCCACCCTTTACTCGACTCTAAGCTGTGGTCGAATTCCTAGCCTGCCAGCTATAAAAATCCTTAAACGTTAGACCAAGATTTAGACAAATCGCGCAGAAAATTGTACAACACCTGTCTTCAGATGTTCGCTTGACGAGGGTCAGCAGACCCTTCCGAGGAACGGTGTTTCTTCACGCTTATTTGTCATGACGTGACGGGGATTCACGCTTATGCATAGGGAATATCCAGATATATTATACGTATTATACATAAAACATTTACCTAGACAACTTTACTCTTTTTTGTTCACACCAGACAGTAGAAGCAAAAATATAGAGGCAATAGAATTTAAAACTAGTGCAACAACTGGCAACCATATCGCTAAGAGATTTATCGTTATTTTGAAGTGATAGCTTATTAAGGATTTTAATCTCTTTATTGATAGTAAATATCAGTGTACTGTACATAGCTGGGAAAAAAGAGAGAATTTGGAACAAAACTACCTGCTACCCAATTCTACCCAATTATTACTACCTCTATTTTCTAATTTTGAGGTAATGTCAGTGTGTGTGTGTGTGTGTGTTTAATGTATTTATTTATACTTTTCAAAATAAAATTAACTTTCATAATCAAATCGTATACTAACCTACCGGTTTACAGTCGAATCAAAACATTCCACCAGGACAATTTTCAAAACCTAACGACACAAATCCCTAAGCTTTAATTTTCAATTGCTTCCTTATGCAAACTGGTGGAAAACAACACTAACGAATCTAGTTAGCAAACAAACTACACGCGGATAAGCCCCTATGGAAAACGAGCAGTGGTCATTCGAAAAAGGAAATAGAACGGTAACCGGATTGGCCCGCGCTCTCCATGTTTGGCCTACTTATGGTCTTAGGGCCAGCGTAGGTAGGTATTGTGAGATGGAAAAACGACTTTTATCACTAGGTCCAACTTTTCTCGCTTTTATTCAATCATAAAATGCTACCATTCTAGACATTCGCGAAAGGAAATATGATATTATAGAATGGAATGGGATTGGCCTACAAATCTGCATGTTTGGCCTTCTTATGGCTTCAGAGCCAGCGTAGGTCGTTGTGGGATGGAACAGTGACGTTTACCAGTAAGTGGCAACAAGTTTTATCGCTTTTATTCAAATTTTAATCGATCATAAAATAGCAGTGTGCTTATACAATTTCTAGCTGAGATTGGCTTTTGGCCTACTTATGGCCAAAAGCCAATACGCAGAGTATTGTATAAAATTTTTATCACTAATAAAAAATTAATTTAATAAGCAGGTGCAATTTTTCTCATTTATTCAAGTTTAATTGAATCGTAAATTCGTAATGTACAAAGATACCTTCATAAACATTTTCCTCTTTTATTAACATCCCACTAAACACAACCGAGACTTTACTTCTTGGATGTAATATCCGTCAAGTTGATTTTGTTCGCATAAAATGTGGCCTATATCACTCGGATGATAAATTATAATAACCAACCGATTGACACCTCATTCATCAAAATTTCGTGAAAAATTTATTCGCTACGGTAAAACATACGTGCGTACAAACACAACAATACACTAAAAAAATAGCCCGCCCTTTTAGATTTGCCTTAATCAATTCAAAATCTGCCAGCAAACTTGTCTGCAAGAAGTTTAATCAACCAAAAATAATATACACTATCATAATAGTAACTTTATTTATTATTTCATAAATATACATATATTTACATCTTAAATTTAAAATAACCAACTAAAATAACTAGAACAAAGAATATTAACAAAAACTAAAAATCAAAAAGTAGGTTTTGCCCGTGTGGCAAAGTACCAAGAACACTGGCTGCATTCCCGCTGAATTGCCAGTGAAATTCTTTGCGCGAGGAATGAGCCAGCCCTCTTATCACCAGCGGCGTCAACTAAGCGAGGTGTGATTTGCTTGACAATTTTTTTTTATATTAGGACCATAATAGTTGCAAATACTAATTCTTCAGCAAATATTCAAGTTACTACCTCACTCAGGTAAACCGGATTAAGGAACGTAACTTTGTACTGCAGATTAGGAAAGTTCTCCTCAATCCGTCCGTCTAACGTCTTGACGGAGGTAGTTAAGAAGTTTAACTTCTCTCACAATCACAAGGCGATGTCGCAGTGCATGGAAATTAAGATCTGTAATGTTGGTACTTCTCACCTTTAGCCCCTAACTAAAACGAAACAGAACAAAACATTTAGGTAGCAAAAAAAAGTAAAGTCCGGTTCTTTTATTCGATAACAGGCTTGCGTTTGCGCCATGCACCATCTGACCAACCCAATTTGCAATTCTATAATCGAAAGTCTAAGTATAGAAAACTATAACAATGTATGGGGTATGGGAATGACATTTTATAATCTAATTATAGATTTATAGATTGTATATTTTGTGTCATTCCCATACTCTTAATCTTAATATATATAAATCTCGTGTCACAATGTTTGTCCTCAATGGACTCCTAAACCACTCAACCGATTATAATAAAATTCGCACACCATGTGCAGTTCGATCCAACTTGAGAGATAGGATAGTTTAAATCTCAAATTATAGTCGCAATTTTAATTTATTGCAAATTATATATAGGTATACTGATAATTTTTACTATAAATTGACAAGTTAGCATCAACATACTACGGTTGCTATAGTTACGCAATGGCTTTTGACAGGACAACGTCTGTTGAGTCAGCTAGTCTTAATATATATAAATCTCGTGTCACAATGTTTGTCCTCAATGGACTCCTAAACCACTTAACCGATTATAATAAAATTCGCACACCATGTGCAGTTCGATACAACTTGAGAGATAGGATAGTTTAAATCTCAAATTATAGTCGCAATTTTAATTTATTGCAAATTATATATATACAGATAATTTTTACTATAAATTGACAAGTTAGCATCAACATACTACGGTTGCTATAGTTACGCAATGGCTTTTGACAGGACAACGTCTGTCGAGTCAGCTAGTACCTATATATAAATTACGTGTCACGTTGTTTGTCCGCTATAGACTCCTAAACTACTTAACCGATTTCAATCAAATTTGCACACCGTGTGCAGTTCAATCTAACTTAACAGATAAGATAGTTTTTAGATATTTTTTTTTAAGATCTCAATTTATAGTGTCTACCCGTGCGAAGCCGGGACGAGCCGCTAGTTTTCCTATATATTTCATACACAATCCGTCCGTTCAACGTCTTCTAGTTGAAGTTTAACTTTTCTAACAAGGTAATGAATGTCGCAGTGGATGGAAATTACTGTCTACAATATTGGTACTTCTCACCTTTAGGCGAGATGGAGCGACGGTCAAACAAGCCTTTATCCATAAATAATAATCCCAAAAAATGTTGTCACGTCAATGCTTTAATCGTATAAAAAATTCTGACGCAAACTGTAGGTATTTTTATTTTTTTTACTTCATTTTTTCGTCATGTCAACCGTAACCGTCAACCTTTTTTAACTCTCAACGCAAAATGTTATAATTTTGATCACTATTATGTGTGCGTCTGTTTGTGACACCGTGTGAACTGATTTGGATACATTTTTTTATTTAAAAGAATGTAATCTAGCGGTGGTTCTTAGACCTGTTTTATCCAAATCGGTTCAGCCGTCTCAACGTTGGAGGTTTTTAAATTTTGTAATTGTCTTTATTTATTTTTTAAAATCCTTGTGCTCTTCTGAACTATATTACGTCGCTCAAGTAAGTAGATATAGCAAAGTCACAGACGTGGAGTCTAAAATTAAATATCAGTGAGCAAAGTATTGACAAAAAAAAGCAACAAACAGTCGAATTGAGAACCGTCTCCTTTTTGGAAGTCGGTTAAAAATTGTCGGCAACATCTCATCAGATTTGTTTTGTTGGCCGAACCGGTTTTGACCATCCCTGATATCTTTTTGTCTTATCTCCAGTGTAAATCAATTTATTTAAATTAGCTAGTCTGTCACCTCTTTTCGCGTAGAAACATTTCTCCATTCATGTTTCCAAAGTGGCGGTGGCATTAGGCTTCTTTGTTACCCTCCTAGAGTTTTTTTTTTTTTATGTTGTGATTAAGTGACGAAACGAGCAAATCGCTCGCCTGATGTTAAACGAAAGAAAGAGAAAGAGAAAGAGAAAGAAGAAAAAAAGAAAATGAAATGATGAAGAAATGAAATGGAATGATGAGAATGATGATGATGATGAATGATGAATGATGTTAGATAGAGTTCTAACATTCTAAACATTCCATCTTATTTTTAATCCGTGCGCCATAGAAAATTAAAAATCGTCGTCGTTGAAACGGCTTTACCGATAAACCAACGCTAGAAAATCGGCTTTCAAATAAAAAACCGCATCGAAATCGGTTCACAAACACACATAGCGGTCAGACTTATAACACCTCTCTTTTTGCGTCAGGGGTTTAAAAAGCTACCTTCGTAGTTCATCCTGACCCCTGCCTAAGTGAGTAGAGATCTAATCTAAAACAGTAAACTGAATCCTGAGCTAAAAAACAGAGCACCAATCGAGATCCCATCGCTTAGCACAATCTACCTAAACGCATTTAGGCACGCACAGAATCTATAAACTGAAAGTAAATAGAAAACGAACCGGAGTTTTCATTTCCTGCTAGGTACGTGCCGGAAGCGCTGCGACGTCAGAAACTCATCCAATTTCCAGCCATGTATTAAATCCTGATAATTTATTGAACTTTATCCATTGACATAAATAGTGAGGAGAGGGCAAATTAACATTCAAAATGGCTCTACGCGCCACGATGTGTTCAGGCATATGGAACATCGTTCCTCGTTGATTTGACTTTTTGATGACCCGCGCCTGCGGACAGACACGTGTGACGCGCCGATTCTAAGAGCTACTCACATAACCATAGCCCACAAATACAGGGTTATAAGGAAAGGGTATGCTTAATTTACTGAAAAAGGGCTCATAATACTCATCATTACTAACTTTTACTATGGGACCAACCCGAAATTTGCGAAAAAAAATCAGCTGTCCCATACATTTTGACGAGGGGTTCCCAACGAGTCACACCAAAACGAGTCACAGTGACGAGTTACATTGACAGTTTTCTACGGAACAGCTGTTTTTTTCGCTATTTCTAGGTACTATGAACCCTTTTCGGCTTAGCATACCCTTTCCTTATAACCCTGCATAAGGACATTATAATATCTTTGATATCTGTCGAAGGAGAATACTGACTAACACACAAAAGCAAACAAACTGTAACTGTAAATAATAAGAAACGGGACGTTGTGTTGGTTCCGTTTAATGCTTAAAACTGAAAACACCATCTCTTGATATTCACTTCAATGATTTATCGAAAACTCAAGCCAAGCAAGTTTACTCGGGTGGCTTATTTCCTAGACAGCGCTACTCCGTTTCAGGTAAGGACCTATTCAAATTCATGCTGTAGTAACTTAAAGAAACTTAGCTGCGTTCCGCGGTTTTACTTAACAATTTCAGGTTTTTTCTCACATTTTTGACAAATAACATTCGGATTCAGATTATTTAGTTGTCATAACATGGTAGTTAATACAGAATTTCATACATGGTGTTATTAATTAAGGCAAGTATATCATGTACTTATTAGTTTTACGCTATTCAATCAGAAGTTTATAATTGTATTTTTGAAGCGTGTAAAGCATAGAACTAATTCTACCTCAAATTTCATCAAGATCAGTCCAGCTGTTAAACAGTGAAATGATTTCAAAGATAAAGCAGTATAAAATTAGTTAGTATAAAATATAAGTTTTGATAGTTTTTCGAAACGATCAAACGTTTCGTAAGGCTCCATACGAGTACATTACAGCTTTACGAAACGTTTGATCGTTTTCGAAAACTATCAAAACTCATACTAAGGGTACAAGACATAAAGATAGGTAGGTACCTACTTAGGTGTCTCCTTTGCCATAATCTATATATATAAAAATGAAACCCGTTTTCCTTGGTCACGGCCTCACGCGTGAATGGCTGGACCGATTTCACTAATTCTTTTTTTGTTGTATTTGTTATTATTAGGAGAAGGTTCTTACAGAAAAAAATATTAAGAAAATCTCTCAGAAATATTGAAAATCCCTAAAAACAGCCCTTTTCTTTTTCCCATACAAACGTTTTCTAACTAAAACGAGCTTTATTGCTATTGTATAAAGTTCATATTGAATTGCAAGCACTCACTGTTGTTTAAGCAATGTAGGTATGTTCCTAACGTCCAAGAGTCAATTTGCACTTTATTACCTCTGTACAAAGTTCAAATTCAATCATATCTATCAAAACAGTGTGCGTTTTATACTGATAATTTTTACTATAAATTGACAAGTTAGCATCAACAAACTACGGTTGCTATAGTTACGCAATAGCATGAGAATAGAGGTTATAACAAAGAGTTCCTATAATTATTCTCAACACCTTTGGTCACGCCATCACGCGTGAACGACTGGACCGATTTCAATTTACTCTGCGTTTATCTCAAAGTCTACCCGTGCGAAGCCGGGACGGGCCGCTAGTCTAATATAAGTACCTAACGCACTTTATGCTATTTCAAATAGCTTGAGGATGTTTTTGTTTAATTTATATCAAGGATGATTATAATTAAATTTGAAAGCTAAACGGAAATTAAGGAAACTTGGTGTACAGCGAACAAAGACTAGTAATTTCCCGCGGCTTCTTATCGTTGAACAAAACATGACTATCACTTCTTCGGAATCATGTAGCGTTCTACTGGTTAAAGAATTTTGGCTTTTCAAGGTATCCATATATAGGTGACGGCAACCACATACTTACTCTTATTAAAAAAATGATTTTTTAGTGGTTCGCGACACGTTTTTCACATGCTATTATTTTGTGCGCAATTAAAAAATCGTTTTCATATTCATTTATTCGTACTAATAGAATACGTCAAATAAACGTACGTACGTTCAAAGGTAAGGTAAAAAATCAAGAACTTAAAAATTTTAGGTACTTTTTACATATTTATTTTTAATGCCCACTAGTACTTCAGCGAACAGTAGCAAACACTCGCAAACAATTCTTTTGCAACAATCATTATCTCCACCATAAAAACTTTTTATCTCGACAATATTCAACCGATTTTGCTCATACAAGAAATTCTTGTTTAGAATTTATTGAGTATCACATGCTTCTGCCAAATACTATCAAAATCGGGTGGTAACGATATATATACTGAAAAAAAAAATTAATGGATTTTTTTCCCCATTTTGAGGGAAATTCGTGTCGAGATAATACCTATAAAATAATTATAGCTATAGATAATTGAATAACGTATAAAATCACTCTCAAATATTAACTCGAATTACACAGTTTCTCCACACCAAATTAGCTTCGTCCCGGTTAGTTCGCGGTTTATGTTTATGTTAATTAGTTGTATGTGGTAGGTACATGTGGTACAAGTCTAACAGAATGCGTGTTTGATCAGCTACGTAATGAGATCGGAACAAGCCTGACGAGCTTGTCTGGTACTGCACCCTGCGGCGTCATCAGTAACTGTATCATACATCAGTCATACAATAAGGCAGAGCGTATGTGGACGCAGGTGACGCAGCACAGCACAGAACTGACGTTTTCTAAAATATCATGATTTAGTTTTAAATGTGATTCTATTCCTAAAGCTTACATAAATATTCACTGACACTATTATTGAAATATATAGTACTGAAAGTTATCATAATTCATAAATAATCAATAAGTTAATCCACCTGCTAAAAGTTTATAGGTATAGTGTTCAGGCCGTAGTGCCTGAGCAGATGTATTTGCGGGTGCAGAAATGAAATACTTGGTTGAAGGGTAGGCTTGATTTATTCTTGTAATAATTGATGTTGCTTGAGAAATGGGTTGCGGTGGAAAGAGACCGCGCGCAGAGCGCGCGCAGGTATTTATTAGCTTGAGGGGCTTGTTGAGGCCGGCGGGGGACGCGCGCTGGTGTGATAGATGGTGGTGGTAGGCGCGTCAGCGCCGACATCCTCGGCCACGTTGGAAGAGCTCTCTTCCAACATGCATATCTTGGAGGGGGCGCGTCTCACGACGCCCCGTGCGGTAGCCACGGGCGCCACTGGAGTGGTGGCGCGCTGTCTTCCTTCAGTAGCGCCAGATCGCCAAGCTGGAGATGTCTGGAAGGAACGCGCCATTTAAGTGTTTGTTTTAGCTCGCGGATGTACTCTCGCTGCCAGCGCCGCCAAAAATGTTGTCTCGATTGCTCGATCCGTTGATAGCGGTCTAGTCGAGTCGAGTTTGTGTTCTAGCGGCGGCGTTGGCAGTGACGTCAGTGGTCTACCCATGAGGATGTGCCCTGGGGTCAGGATGGAGAAGTCACTGGGGGAGGAAGATAAGGGACAAAGGCCGACTGTTTAGGACAGCCTCGATTTGCACAAACAAAGAAGACAACTCCTCGAAAGTCAAGTGCGTGTTCCCTAAAATCCTTTTAAATGAAATTTAGCTGATTTGACTTCTGCCTCGGCTAGTGATGAATGAAATTTGGTGCATATACTGGCGAGAATTTAAATGTTATTCCTGAATTACTTGCGTCACTCGAGATTGAACTAGAGGTATTGAGAAGGAAGCTACGGAGCTCCTTAGCTGTAGAGACCAGGTTCGGGCCATTGTCACATAAAATAATTGAGGGCTTACCCCTGCGAGAGATAAACCTGTGCAACGTCAAGGTGAACGCGTCTTTGGACAAGTCACTGACAGCTTCTAGATGCGTACACTTGAATCTGGAACATATAAATAGGCATAGATATGCCTTTTGTTATTTTGCAGCCTCTGCCTTTTCGATCAGCTACGTAGAACGGCCCTGCGAAGTCTAGAGCTACCGAACTACGAACACGCAGCGGCCACACACGTTCACGAATGGATACGAGAAGCAGCTGTGGAACTGCATGAAGCAATCGTTGGTGTTGTTGTCTGAAAGGGAGTTGAGTGAGGCTGTGTTTGGAGTTGAGTAAGATGGGGTGTTTTTGTCGTAGTTATAGCTAGAACTATCGAGCTTACCATCTACTCTGAGCAAGCTCTGTGAATCTAGAAATGGATTTAATGAAATCATGTGAGATTTTGGTTTGAGTTTGCCTTGATTGTGTAATGTTTGTAACTTGAAAGGAAACGATTCTGCTTGTGACATTTTTCCTATTGTTTTTGCAATTATAGCTGAATCTTGAAATTAATGCTAGAGCTCGTTGAAGAAAATTGAGATTGCGAGTATCTGTGAAAGTCCATAACTGGCTAACACAGAGTATAATTGTGGGTGTTTTCAGCTCTGGCAGCACCTCAGGTATCTGGGAAGTGAGGGTTAGTCACTGGGCTTCGGTCTTAAGTAGGAAAGCCGGACCATGCCACCACAGCGAATAATTGAATTTAATGTGGCTGAAGGCCTCGAGAAGCTAGGTCTGCTGGGTTCCACGCATAGGGAACGTACCGCCACGATGAACTGTTTGAAAGTTCATGAATTTGGGACACCTTGACCTTTTTTGAGTTAGCAAGGGGAAGATAGACAGAGAACCTACCAGTTTTGAGTCGAGTTTTGTGTTTTGTGAAGTGTTTCTCACATGGATGATGCTCTGTATTGGCCTTGGAGGTCTGGTGTTGATCAGGAATCTCCTCTAGTTCCCAGAACTTGCTCAATTTGTTGTGTAGACTCTCAAGTGCTGAAAGGTTGCATAGAATGTTTGCATTATAATTGGGCAATGGCTTGGCATTGCTGTTCCGGATGGGACCAGCTAAGAACCAACCTAGCTTCGAGCTACGTAGAATTGGTAAATTACTGCCTAGGGACCTTTGCTGGGAGCCTAGAATGTCCCAGAATAGATCAGCTCCTATGAGCATGTGTACTTCACCAGGTGTATGAAAACTGGGGTCAGCTAAGTCAATGTCACCTGGAATTTTGAATAGACTTGCATTAATGGGGTACTTTGGAGTTGTGTCTGTAATTTTAGGTAATACTAGACAGGAAGTTGTGACACTGAACGGGTTGCATCTAGATTTAATTGTTACAGTGCACTTCCCTGGAATTGATTGTAGTTGAGTGTTGCCAATGCCAATTATCTTGGTGGCTGCTAGAGGTTGTGAAACTAGCTGAAGACGTTGCTTCAGTTCACTTGATATGAATGTGGACATGCTTCCGCAGTCCAAGAGCGCCTTTACGGTCTCTACTTGATTGTTTACTGGATTGACAATGTCTACAAGCGCTGTAGATAGCACAACTTGACTTGTAGATGCCACAGACATGGATATAGAACTAGAATAGGTAGCTTGTGGGCTACTTGGGCATGTCTCACTTGTACTAGATTGTGGTGTAGTGTATCTGTGAAGCAGTGTATTGTGACGCTTCCTGCAGATTCGACAACTACTTAACTTGCATGTATTGGTGTGGTGGCCGCTCCGTAGGCAGTTAAGACAGAGCTTGAGCGCACCCGCCTGCTTGATTCTGTCCTTGGTGTTCTTGCCAAGGAAAGCGGGACAGTAGTAGATTCTGTGGCTTCCCTTGCAGAAGAAGCAATTTGGATTGCTTGAATCGACTTGCTGAACTAGATTTGCTGAAAGGACAGTTTGAAAATTGTTAGACTTGGGTTTATTGATGGTGCTAGAACTAGAAATTGAATTAGTTTTGTCTTGCTTGGATCTGAAAACAGCTTCGAGAATATCCGCCCGATTCTTGAGAAACTTATAAAGGTCATGAAGGGAGGGCATCTCATTAGGAAGACTGTTTCGGTGCTCTTCCCACCTTAAACTAGTGGTGGTGTCTAACTTGGATGACATGATGTGAATTATTAGAGTGTCCCACTCATCAGTGGGCTGGCCTAGGTTATGTAAAGCTCTTAGATTTTTAGAAATGTGATCGATCAGAAACCGGAGTGACTTGTCCGACTCGCGAGCGATTGGTTCAACCTTGAGAAGTGAAGTTAAATGATTGTTGGTTAATTGACGCTTGTTGTTGTACCTCTCGCAGAGCAAATCCCACGCCGTTTGGTAGTTTTTGTCACAAACTTCCAAGTTCGATATTACTTGCGCGGCGTTTCCTTCTAGGTAGGAGCACAAATAGTGGAATTTATTAATAGATTTGATGCGCTCGTTGTTGTGAATTAGGGACTCGAACGTATCGTGGAACTCAAGCCATTTGAACAATGTTCCGTCGAACTTGGAAATCTGAATGACTGGCAGACGAAAGCCTATCTCCCGCTCTCCGCAGCTATGAAAGCATTGTGAATTGTTCGGAGTGGAGGTGGCATGATTTGGATCCGCTAACATACTAGGTCCGCGGACGGAGCTGGTCTCCAATTTGGCCTTTGCCAGAGCAATGCAATCGTGAAATGAATTTTCTATATCTTCGCGCTCCTGCAATTCGACTTCCAAATCGGTTTCGTTCAAAATCTCGATACGCGTTTGTAATTCATCGAATTGGTTAAACATGACGTTAAATCTTTCGAGCTTAGTGCTTAATTGACTGGAATTATGAGTTGACAGCTTGGCGTCGCCGAACTCGCCGATTGTTTTGAGAAAATTCTGAAATTTAGTGATTCTACCTTTTACAGAACGACGTTTTGCGTTGAGTTCCCTGAGATCGTGCTCGTCGTCGGACGGAATCTCGGTCATGATTATAATTTAAACTGTCACTGCACAATTGAACTGAACCGCTAATATTAAAATGCACTAGGAGAGGACGCGGCGGCTTTTATAACCTTGACCGCTTGACCAGTGTTCACAACCTCAAGCCAGGCAATTATCGTACCAGGGCCGTAAAATTATCGTTTATGGGATAATATGGATTAAAATTATCGTACATCAGAAAAATAGCTAATTACATTAAAAAATCATATGAAACGTGACAATAATATGTTGCAAATGCTTTTGCTATAAAGTTTGAATCTTGTAACCTTCTGTTTTTTGAATTTAAAAAAAAAAAAAAAAAATTAAAATGTTCGACATGTGGCACAGACCTGAGCCGGGCCCTCGTCCACTTTGCGTTTAATAAACGCGCCAAAATTTCGAATGTCTAGAAGAAAATAATGTTAAGGGATAGAGAACCATGAAAACAAGCATATTTTCCAAAAGTTTAACTCAATAGATTCTATATTTGCGAGAACAATATACACAAATTTTTATGAAACTTAACATGTTTGTATAATAAGAATAGTCAGCTCCGAACTCATTATCACATTGCACGTACGGCACTTAGCTTTGTAGAGATCATTCGGCACTTTGGCAAGCCATTGTTTGTATTTCTCATTTTCAAGCCAAGCGTCTCGGAATTTCTGTTGGCGGTGTTTGAGTTTGACGCTAATTTTCGCAATTTTTCTCGGGGGCGGGAGTGCCGCGTGTAAATCTTCATCTTCGCTTGAAGAGGGCATTTTTAATTCTTACAGATTTCACAGAGTGAAAACAATATTTCTATTCATATACCACCTTCCTATTGCTAGCTATCTATATCATATATTGCTTCCTTGGAATTAATTCTCTAAAATTATCTTGAATGTTAAAAAATTTAACTGAGTAACTGAGCCCGCGAAATATTTTTACGGTCAAATTGAAAATACAATAACAGCCAATCAGCCAACACTCCACCAGTTCCACCACATCGAACGACGAATGACGATGGTCGATGATATCGATATCGATCGCTGATTGGAAGATAGTGGCAACCAATGAAAGGATTGCGCCATGATTGGCTATGAAGCAGCAGTATGTGTTCCTAAGAAAGAAATGTGCCAATAGATGGCGCTGACAGTAAAAAAAACAACTGTAATTGTTATTGGGTTATCGACTATCGGTGTACAGGTTGTACATAATTATCAAATTTTGCATCTGAAAATTATCGTACAATCTGCGTACGATAGTCGTGTCCTATCGTACATCGTACGTAGGTATGAAATTATATGAAATTATCGTACATGTACGATAATTATCGTACGGTTGTGAACCCTGGCTTGACCTACTAACCTAACTTTAACTTGACACTAGTGATAAACTGATAACCGATAAACCTCGTAACCAACAAGATGGCCGCCGGCCGCGTGCGCCGGATTACACGACACCTTTGCGCGCGCGCCGCAAGCTATCGAAACCGGTCGTCCGCGCTTCTCGCACACGTGCTTTTCCTACGTTTGGCTACTCGCTCGCACACAGGAATTTATTTTTATGCTTATCTTTGAAACGTGCTCGAAAAACGCGGGTTGTTTTTACTCGAAAAAATGCGGGTTGTTTTACTCGAAAAATGCGGGTTGTTGGTTTAACTGAAAAAAGAAAGAATTATTATTTTATGTTTACAAATTGATGTCAAAAACACATATATTCTAGATATGATGAATCGACACACTTGACTCTCGAGGGGCCTACCCTCTCATTTGTGCAAATACGAAACTAGGGAATTAATTGTGGTAGAAGGAAAGGGCTCACGCATCCTCTAGGTAGGTGCCACGCTGTCCGCCACGCCACGCCATGGACGCCTTCGACTGCTTCTCCGCTCGTGTGCTGAGGATGGCCGCGTGCGCTGGCATGTGGTGGGCCGCGTGTTCTTCCTTCTTGGGTGTTAAATTGACGGACGGTGCTCGCGTCCTGTCACGGTCGCCAAAAAACTTGTTCAGGCCGTAGTGCCTGAGCAGATGTATTTGCGGGTGCAGAAATGAAATACTTGGTTGAAGGGTAGGCTTGATTTATTCTTGTAATAATTGATGTTGCTTGAGAAATGGGTTGCGGTGGAAAGAGACCGCGCGCAGAGCGTGCGCGGGTATTTATTGGCTTGAGGGGCTTGTTGAGGCCGGCGGGGGACGCGCGCTGGTGTAGATGGTGGTGGTAGGCGCGTCAGCGCCGACAATAGGTATAAGTTTACTATTTAAGCTTGCAAACAAAATTATTGGATTTTTCCCGCTACCTCTAGGATTCAACGTACACTAGAGGTTAGCAATATTGTTTTTTTTGTTCAGTTTAGATATTTCAAAAACAAACAAACACAGCCGATGTCGCGTGGCAGAGCAGGACAGACACATGTCTGCGTCGCACGTGCCTACACCGCAGTCCGCAGCTCTCAGTACGTTCATGCATTATTTATATATATGCAACCTTTAATCCTCCCACTGCTGGGATACAAGGTCTACCCTCGAAGGGTGATTAGGCCGTATTCCACCACGCTGGCCAAGTGCGGGTTGGTGGATTCACATACGCCATTGAATTTCTTCTCCGAACGTATGCAGGTTTCCTCACGATGTTTTCCTTCACCGAAAAGCCAGTGGTATGTAAATTCGTACGTAAGTCCCAAAGAACTCATTGGTACGAGTCGGGGTTTGAACCCGCCACCTCAAGAATGCGAAGCGGCTGTTCTTCCGCTGAGCTACCACGGCTTAGCGTTCATGCATTACAAAATCTGAACTGCCTTGCGCTGCGTGGTCCTGCGTTACCTGCGTTTCAGTATACGCTTAGCCTAATGCTGGGGCGACATTGTCATTATCACAGGACAATTCGTATCGCGTTATCGTGATAAAACATCGTGTTCGGTTTTACGTGAAGTTTATAGCTACAGAGCAGTCCACTTGTTCTAAAACCTATCATGCGTGCGTTTGCTAACAGTGCCGCGATATACATTCGTGCTCGTCCGATTGCATCGAATTGACTCACTACTCGGCCACACTAGTCACCATGGCACGAATATTCGCCGAATCTCGTTATCGTGGCCGTAGTACAAAGGTACCTACAACCATAGAACAAGCTACGACTTCGATATTGGTCGTGTAGTTGAGGTACGACGGGTATTGCACCCGGCGGCGTCAGCAGGCATTGGACTAGCTATATGACTGGGATTGTATAATATATGTACCTAGTTGTTAATCCGGGGTGTTGGATATGTTTGTCTAGAATCCAGAATATTCGATCAGCTTATTCATCAACAAGCCTTACCCAGTGTAGTTTTACGTACTTTCGTATTTGTTTGTAAAGAAATTTGAAATATTATTATATTGTGAAACAAAAAAGAGGAATTCTATCTTTTTGTTCTAAGTTTGCTGCTGGTATTTATGCGAAGGATAGGAAAACCTACATGTGAGAATTTAGTTTTTGTTATAATTATATACGGGAGAATACTCACGTAAAAATTAAGTCGTCCACTACGACTAGTTTCGGTCACATTCGGTAATTCACTTCAGAGTTCGTAGTGGACGACTTAATTTTTACGTGAGTATTCCCGTGTATAATTATGACAAAAATGTGTGAAAACCACGTTAGTTTCCATAGTGAGAATTTAGTTCCTTTCAATAATATTTCTATCATCAACATAATTTTTTAAATCAATTTATCAAGTCAGTTTATTCTTTCAGTATTAAATTTATTTCAGTTATGAATAAGTCGAATAAACAAAGTTAAACAGAGATCCCAAAATTTGATTGACCTATAGGACCTTACTATTATGTGCTATCTTATGCAGGGTTATTCATAAAGGGTATGCTAAGCCGAAAGGGGCTCATAGTAATCATCATTATGAACAACTTTTAGTATGGGACCAACCCAAATTCGCGAAAAAAAAACAAATGTTTCATAGAAAAATGTTAATGACACTCAACAAAATGTCTGGAACAGCTGATTTTTTTTTTCGCGAATTTCGGGTTGGTCCCATAGTAGAAGTTGTTCATAATGATGAGCACTATGAGCCCTTTTCGGCTTAGCATACCCTTTATGAATAACCCTAAATAGCCTGTTTAAAAACTTAATCACTACTCAAACTTCTCCATCTTGTTTTCGCCCGTGATATTCACGTTATTAGGAAATTGTCAGAGCATTTTAACCACTAACTAACTTTAAGCAGTGTTTGCAGTTAAACAGTGCAGCATGAGTAAGATCCTAAAGTCTTTTATTTCAAACTTAAGTAGATACGTACTCAATTATGTTGCCAATAAAGTCCTTATCTGATTAGATTAGGCCTGAATTAAGAACCTCCCTCCGAAATCAGTTAAAACCAGTTCAAACCAGACGAGAGTCTACCCTCGAAAAGCAATATTATTTGGACAGATTGCGATCAGCCGTTCCCGCTTCATCCCTCAAAGCCTCCGTTAACTAGTTCGTGGATTGTTTGTCGAACCTTCCAAATTAAATGTTGACCCGGGAATCAATGGGATACTGTTCCATACTGCGTACAACATAAAACAGTGAGAGGGCAGAAGTTAAGCTTTATAGAACACACGCGAGCAACGCACACATATACACGACGTAACGAGTACAGTGGCGAGCGAGACAGTGCCCTCTGTCGAGTAGGTACTCGGTTTGTACAAACAGTTTGACGAGGTGACACAGTCACTAGAAACATGATTGGTTTGCTCGGCCGAGTGTGCCTCTTTACTGTCTCGCAACTGTACTCGTTACGTGTAATCAACCCAATACACATGACAGGCACGAGTCGAGTCAGTAAAATAATATACGTAACCACCGAAGTCGGATCGCATATTCGATAGACAAAATGCTTGAAACTTGGGACAGCGCCTCTGTCGGGCGTAAATGGAAACTGTAATGTTTATACATTTATCTATCGAAAATTCGTTTTTATTTTATGTCAGAATGTATGCTACTGTTTAGGCCAACCTGATCAATCGCCAGTTGCACTCGCTGATCCGAGACTCGTGTCCGTGAGCGGTGTCTATGTGTGCGTTTCTCGAGCGCTTAATTTGTAAGCTTTACTTCTGTATTCTGAATGTTTTGTGCATGGTACAGATGACACAGGTCTGATCGGGGACGGCAGAATTACGATAACTTGGCATCTTTCAGTTTAGGAACAAAGGAGGCTGTATTTTGTGTGGACGAGAGGTCAGCTCTCCTCTTTTTGTATGCTTTAAGGAAGTGCCAAGATTTTCTGTTGACTACGTTTCAGTTTGACGAAAATTTAAACAGGCGAACTCTTTGGACCTTATGCTTATAAACACTGCTTAGCAGCCTTAGCAATTGCTTGACAAACGTCATTTAAGTTAAGCGAAACACAAAACTGTAGTGCGCAGGACCTAGCTGTAGACCAAAGGCAGTATGAATAAACTGTGTGAAAGATGATATGCAATACTTGTAGAAGGGAGTGTATTCAGATAATATGACGAGTGATAGAGATGAATGGAAGAAGTGTACATACTGTACCGACCCCACGTAGCTGGAATAAGGGTAGGCAGATGATGATGAAAGAAATTGAGAATGAAAAGTTTGGATACAATATTATGCCGTCACGCGTGCTAAGGGTGGCTGAAGGGGGTTGTGTGAAACCCCTTGTTCGTCCCATGAGTTTATTTCATTACGCGCCTCTTTTTCAAACCTTCGTGCAGGAAAAATACCTCCTTTGCAATTTTCCGCCCAAAATTCGATAATGATGTTGTATAAAAATGATGCCAATTCTATTCTTCCACTCTCTGAACTAACCTAACCTGACTAAACCTGACTACATCTCTTTTTAATTCAATAAAGTTAGAAAAGGACGTCACTAGTTTTAGAGCTGTTAAATTTAGTTTAGTTAAGAAAATGGTGGGTCAGAATCGACACCAATATCGCTTTCGCGGCTTTCATCGTATACAAAGTATATCCGGGGAGCGATCGAAAAGGAATTCAATATCGTTAACAGTGCGTCACCTGCTCGAGGGATGGCGTTGCCAAACTGGATTAAAAATAAAAAATACGGAATGAGAAACGCGAGAAAAACTTAGTCAAAAGATACTTATTGTTAACATAACTACTAATAATCTAATAATAATGTAGCTTATTTATCTTCTTCTTATTTATAAAAATGAATCGCTGTTCGTTTGTCTGGCTAAAACTTGAGAATTGTTAGACCGATTTCGCTAATTTTGATTTCGAAATATTTGTGGTAGTTCAGGGAAGGTTTAAGAGTTAAAAAAAACAGAGGGTGAAACAGAACAGGTGGTACAGTTAGAAAATAATAAAATCTTTTAAAATCTGCTATATTATAATACAGGGTTATAAGAAAAGGGTATGCTAAGCCAAAAAGAGCTCACAGTACTCGTCATTATGAACAACTTTTATTACAGGACCAACCGAATTCGCGAAAAAAATCAGCTGTTCCAAACAGTTTGCCGAGTGTCATTGACATTTTTCTATGAAATAGCTGTTTCATAGAATTTTATCGCTATTTTCGGATTGGGCTCATAGTAAAAGTTGTTCATTACGATGTATGAGCTACTAGTATGAGCCTTTTTCGGTGTAGCCTTTCGTTATAACCCTGTATAGTTTAATTAAATAAAATATCTGAAATTAACTTCATAAAAGTATCATATAAGTTTTACAAATACAGTGTATAAATAATGTAAGTGTTAACGCCGAAGCATACGCGACCGCTCGTCACATATGCTCCACGGCTGAATACCCTTGAGGACACGAGCGTAGCCCACCTACAACTGCGCACTCGCATCCGTGTGACATTGACAGTCGCCACACGCTACACGGCTAAATGCCCCCGACGGCCAGAGTCCTGCCCGTTTGACAGCTGCGCACGAGTGCGACATTGACAAGTCGCGCTGTCACCACGTCGACCACATCAAGCAGATATATAACACGAGTGTACACGGAAATCGCTCTCTTTAAATCTTCTCGCTACATCGAGACGGGAGTCGAGACTCCATTTCACTTCACGGGAAAGAATCGGGACAAAACTACCTTTATATAAAAGCATCGTATATTTAATTGACACGTTGTTAAACCTGAAATACAGTCCACTCATATCAAAATCAAGACGTTTCATTCCGAAGACACCTTAGGAAGGCGCATATCCAGTTTTGGTCCTTTTCGAGCCGGATTCAAGAACAAGAATCGATCATCACCGGGGAGCCGCCCGCCACGTCATAAAACACATGTCCCTGTGCATCGAAGCGTGCACGTCTGAAGCTAAGTACCGACAGGAGGAGGCAGGAAAACCGTGAGTTCGTTCCAATCATCCTCCTTAGCTTCCGTTTTGTGTTTTTTTTCCCGTTTTCCGTGTGAAGTCCACGCCCAACAACGTCGTCACGTTGTGGCGTGTCAATTTTCAATTCGTAAAGTCAATTCATTAACGCCATTTCGTCTCCGCAAAATCATGCAGCTTACCATGCGTTTTGCGGCATGTTTCAGGCCTAGTCCATGTGCTAGTCGCCACGCCCGCAGTTCATAAGCGCGCTTACTATGCCACTGCGTGGCAATCATTTTGCATAACCTTATCACACCTTCATTAATACATGCTTGCCTATTTTCAAGCGCTCACACCACCACTGCGCGACGCAGTGACGTTTTTTATATGCGCACACAACATGTGCTTTTTGTCATGCGCCATCAGCCATGCTTCAGGTGTCGAGCTCTCATAATCGCCTCCATTGTGTGTAGCTAATTCATTAAAATTAAAATTAATTTGTGCATTTTCGCATTCCAGCGCTTCGGTCACGTTGCACCGCGCCGCGTGGCATACATACCTCGTGGTCGTGCGGGTTGACAACTGACCATGCTTGCCCGCAATCGTGTGCGGCACCTTCACAGCGCCATTAAATCAAATTTAAGTACATTTTGACTTAATTTCCGCGTCAGTGCACGTGTCTAACCTTCAACCTAATCAAGGTCATTTTTCCAGACAACTTCTGTGGTGAACCACTAAGTTATCATGGAGTTTAAGGTTCTTATCGAAAAGCGAAGAAGCCACAAGGCTAGATTAACACAATTTAAAGCATATTTAGATATTGTTCAAAGCTGTCCGCAACCGAGTTTATTACAATTGACCGAACTCATGGTCCGGTTAAATAAGATTGAAGATTTATATTCTGAATTTGATTGCATCCAAAGTGAAATAGAATGTGTTTGCGAAATTCCAGATGAGCAGTACCAAGAACGTGAGATCTTTGAGATCCAGTACTTCCGAGCAGTCGCGCTTGGCCGGCACGTGCTGACCACCAAGCAGAGCACCCCAGCTGCAGTCATCGGGTCATCTGCAAATACGGGTACCGACTCTGGATATGCAGGTGGGCCACACCCAAAACTACCCTCAATAGACCGTCCTGTCTTTGCGGGTCAAACACACTTGGTTAGAGCAGACACACAATACAAATCTCCGTCAGAGACACAGCGACACTACACACAACAGGCAAAATTCATTCATTCCATCGCAGGCGCCGCTTTCAGAGCAGCGGTCAGTTGCATGTCTAAGGTTTCAATTTAAAGGTTCATGCCAAACATGTAGGAAATCTCACAACACATTACTGTGTGATCATTCCGCAAACTCTAATTTACTTGAGGCATCGGAGCATCGAGGCCCGTCCTCTTCCACTACCCACAATCCATTTGTGACGAATATTAGGTGCTGTATTGTTCAGAGTGACACAGAGAGGTCACCGGCAATGACAGTCGACCGCATTAGGTGCTGTATTGCTCAGTGTAACACGGAGAGGTTACCGGCAATGACAGTCGACCGCATTAGGTGCTGTATTGCTCAGTGTAACACGGAGAGGTTACCGGCAATGACAGTCGACCACACTAGGTGCTGTATTGCTCAGTGTAACACGGAGAGGTTACCGGCAATGACAGTCGACCACACTAGGTGCTGTATTGTTCAGTGTAACACGGAGAGGTTACCGGCAATGACAGTCGACCACACTAGGTGCTGTATTGTTCAGTGTGACACAGAGAGGTCACCGACAATGACAGTCGACCGCTCCACACAAACCAGGTGCTCTACTGGTCCGTGCAACACACAGATGTCACGGACAGTAGCAGTCGACCACTCTATACAAACCATTTCTCTAGGCCCATGCAAGCCTACGCTAAACAAATCTAAACTCGGATGGTCAATATCCGAGCCCACTTGTACACCACACACAAAATTCATTAAAACATACAAATTCAAATTCAAATCAACATTCTTCAACATGAACATATTACGAAACACACAGTTATTTCAAATATAGCACAAGTTACCAGAGTTAAAATGACGACTCATTCATTACTCATTTAAATGTTGCAGAAACAGAATCAGTTGAGTTCATTCCACGTTTTTCAAACTTTAGCCAACTCCGGCAAGTCACCGCATACATACTTAGATTTAACCACAACGGTGGTCCATCCACAGACCAGACATGGTATTGGTTCATTAACAACAAATGAAATATATCAATATGTAAAATCACTTTATGTAATATGTCACAGTCAGAAAGTTTCCCAATAGACTACAATTACTAAAAACAAAGAACAGTTGCCGTCCTAGAACAACCTACTCAAGCTAACTCCATTCATAGATGATGATGGTAGTCTGAGAGTCAGAGGCAGATTGTTAAATTCACATTATAAGTTAAATTCATAACTCCATTCATAGATGATGATGGTAGTCTGAGAGTCAGAGGCAGATTGTTAAATTCACATTATAAGTTAAATTCATAACTCCATTCATAGATGATGATGGTAGTCTGAGAGTCAGAGGCAGATTGTTAAATTCACATTATAAGTTAAATTCAAACACTCATGTTTGTTACACACATCACACTATCTCACAGTACTCATCCTGAGGTACTTTCATACTCAACTGTTCTATCCAGGTCCCACAACGATTTGAACCGCAAAGGCAGAGGCATCACACTTATAACGGCCTATGCTCTAATGTTCGTGTGTGCAGCGACCAGAGTTGATACTCGGCTTGCAGGTGACCCGACCTGCCAGCACAATGCATTACTGCCTTCAGCAGACTTATTGCCCACAGAGGGACACGGTCAGCCCTTGTCGGACAACGCCTTGCGTATTTTTGGGGCTCATACCATAGTAGTTTAATTTATGCCGTCAAGTCAAAATCTTTACAATCTTATGCAGCAGAGTTGTCCATAAAGTTGTCTAATAATTATTTAATTTTCCCCAGTTTTTAATGGCGTTGTGGAAGGTGCAGTAAAATCAACATTTTAACATTTTACATTTTTATTTACATTACTTAACGCATTTAAGGAGAGCATTTGGTCTTGGTAACTTTACTTACGAATAAATGAATACAGCTCTCACACAATGAAGGCCGATTTTGAATTCTCGCCCTTTCTCTCTTATGTCTTCAGATCTTTCAGATCTTTCAGTCCCCAACCCTTGTTTATTTTCTGATTGGACGAACATTAACGATTTTGCCTTCTCTTTAGGTACAAATGCCAATCAGATGAGCACGTTCTCACGATGAGACTGCAGCAACTGAAACCGCATTTCTGGGACAGAGTTTATGAAGAATGCATTTCAGAACTCCAAAAAGGGCAGAGATGACGCACGAGCTTACAAACGATTGTGCTCACTGCCAGTCACAAACCAGCCGGTGCAGGCCAACCGGCAACGAGCCAGTTCCTGAGCGAGGTGCCAGCAGAACCCGCCAGCCAGCCAGTTCCTGAGCGAGGTGCCAGCAGAACACGTCAGCCAACCAGTTCCGGAGCAGGGGCGCCAGCAGCACGACAGCAGCGCGCCACCAGCCAGCCAGACAACCAGCCACCCCAGAGCTACGAGAAGCAGCACACGAGCCTGCGACTGCGACCCAATCGATCTCCGGCGAGGTGGCAACCTGTTAACGCCGAAGCATACGCGACCGCTCGTCACATATGCTCCACGGCTGAATACCCTTGAGGACACGAGCGTAGCCCACCTACAACTGCGCACTCGCATCCGTGTGACATTGACAGTCGCCACACGCTACACGGCTAAATGCCCCCGACGGCCAGAGTCCTGCCCGTTTGACAGCTGCGCACGAGTGCGACATTGACAAGTCGCGCTGTCACCACGTCGACCACATCAAGCAGATATATAACACGAGTGTACACGGAAATCGCTCTCTTTCAATCTTCTCGCTACATCGAGACGGGAGTCGAGACTCCATTTCACTTCACGGGAAAGAATCGGGACAAAACTACCTTTATATAAAAGCATCGTATATTTAATTGACACGTTGTTAAACCTGAAATACAGTCCACTCATATCAAAATCAAGACGTTTCATTCCGAAGACACCTTAGGAAGGCGTAACTATCCAGTAAGTTTGTAGCTCAATCACGCAAAAACGGCTGAACGGATTTACATGAAATTTGGTGGATAAATAACATATCTATTACCTACTACTTTTTGATCCCGGGTAAAACCGCGAGGCGCCAATAAATAACTACAGTAGGTAAGAATCTAATTTCACATCTAATCGAATAAACTTACAATACCTTCGCATCGTATTGTGATTTTATATCAGCAAACTATGTTTTATTCATACCGTTTGCAAGCTACAATCGTAATCGACACTCGACATCGAATCGTAGCTAGATTTGCATATCGAATGTCTGAATGCTCTCAGCATTCAGACATTCGATACCATTCGATACTATTCGATACCATTCGATACTGTGATAAGAGTACGTTCGATGCATTCGAATAGGCTGTAGGGCTGTTTGCATCGATTGAAGCGCAACTCCCGACTGAACACAATGTACCTATATTATATTCTACATAGATACAATGTCAGGTATTGTATTGTTTTTTGATACCAATGATACCAAAACTTGAAGTCCGATTTTCGGTTTTTGCTAGTCGCAAAGAAAACGTATATTTAAGTACTAAACTAATAGGTAGGTAGGTACTAACTAAAAATGTATTTAATAGGCACAAATTACAACACACACTTGCTAATATTATAAATTCGAAAGTATGTTTTTTTGTTACACTTTAGACTGAAAAAGTTCAATGAAATTTAAGTCCAAATTTTAAAATATTTCATTCAGAAAAATTGTACATTACTTTTATAATCACAGCCTTCCAAACTGGGCGTGAGGAACCCGTGTCTTGGAAGTCAGTGTCTTCTTTTTGATTCATTTAGTTAAGTACACTTTTAATTACATTTTACTTTACATAATTGACATTTTCCATTTTATATCATTCAATAACAATAATTTGGTACTTGGATAGAATTTAAAATGAAGACTGCTAGTACCCAGGATAATAACAAAGGATAGTTTTCATCATCATTCAACATCATCACCATTTTTCATAACTACACGAGTAAAACCGTGGATCACAGTTAGTCTAAAAATAAGAATTTTGCCCATCATCATAACAGCCTATCAAAACTTTATCAATTAAAAGAAACCTTATTGTATATGAGTAAACATGAGAATTTCGGGAGAGGTAGGGTTGGGTCAATATACCTCTATATACTTAGGTACCTACACCTACAGTAGGTATATATAAATGTATGAATAGTGATTACCCTCAGTCTGTTGTGCCTAGAGAACTTTTGTTTCAACGACCGAAAAGCTCATAGGCAAAAACTCACTTGTTCGGACTAAGCTCCAGAGTCTCGAGCGTCGCTGCAAGGTTGGTAGTCTATCGGTATTCTATCGGATAAATTTCGGGGAGTGTGCATCTGACCTGCATGCCCTTATTCCCTCTAGCCCATTCTATAATCGGACCACAAAGGGCACAAAAAAGCGACATCGTTTTATGGTAGATATACCAAAAACTCGTACGAAACGCTTTGATTCCACTTTTATTGTGCGCACTGCCAGAGTGTGGAATACTCTGCCCGTGTGGGTGTTTCCCGATAGAAACCTATAATTTAGGTGTCTTCAAGTCGCGAGTGAATCGGTTCTTTCTAGGCAAGCGTGCTCCATCGTAGACCGCATCATTGCTTACCATCAGGCGAGATGGCGGTCAAACGCAAGCCTATAACTGAATTTAAAAAAAACTTTTGCTTCAGCGACCGTATCGGCTAACTTCTCCGATGATCGATTCTGGCTTCATTTCGGTGGATGAACTTCGTAAAGAAAATCTGCATAAGTTCGTCTGGAGAAGAAATTAAATGGCGTATGTGAATCCACCAACCCGCACTTGGCCAGCGTGGTGGAATACGGCCTAATCACCGTTCGAGAGAAGACCTGCTGGCTATCTCAGCAGTGAGATGATTAAATGTTGCGTTGTGTATTTGGACTTAAAAAATCGTATCGGTTAATTTAAAAAACAATCTGAAGTTCGATCTTAACGTCAAATAACTGAATTATTTCATCACTTCAATATAGGTAGGTACACCGGTGAAGATCACCAGTGACCTTCTTTCATGAAGTTCATTGTCAGAGAGAAGAGACTTAGCCGATACGGCTGCGGATCAGTGTGGATTTGCCTAATACTTCAGAACTTATAATTCTGTTGGTCTACCCCGAATTTTTGTAACTTCGAAAAAATGTACCAATATAATTGTTTGATGAAACAATTCAACTAAAGTTAGAACAAACAAAGAAAGAAAGATAATTTAACATCCTATTTAAGTAAGTTAAGTTAAGCTAAGTTTTTTTTTAATACTAGCTGCGCCCCGCAATTACACCCGTGTGGTGATGATGTTGATGATGATAAAAGCTATGTATTAAGCTATCTCTATTCCAAATTTCATCAAATTTCGTTCAGCCATTTCATCAAGAAGTAATAAACATATAGACAAACTTTCGCATTAATAATATTAGTGTGATGATCAATCAGCACATAGTTATCGTAAAAACCATTAATCTAATTAGATATTGTTAATTAGGCCACAAAGTTGCATTATATTAGGCGAGTTATTAGCCTAACGTACACCTATATAAGCATAGGTATGTACCAACAAATAGTCACGCACCGTTAACCTCATATAAATTAGGGTCAAAATTGAATGTTTTTTCAGCACCCAAATTCGACTGAATTAATCTAATTAACATTTTCTTGCAGGGTTTGCTTGCGGACGCAACAGAGCACAAACTCGTTAGCAAAGCGTTCCACGCCGACGGCTCAGAGAAACCTAGAGAAACGATTTGTGAAGTTTGTTTTTTGTGAAGCCAAGAATCTACTATCGCACGTACATAAGACGCACATTTTTTAAACATTTCACACTCATAGCTCTTACTAGAATATTCTGTGTCGGTGATGCCATGGATGGAATACACACAAAGACAAGGACTACTTAAGGACCTTTGTTATTTGTTCCTAATAAACAGATTGGACCCGACCTAGACCCGATTGGCATGTGACCGAGGCAGATGGCACAACAGGAGAGAGGCCTATTCCCAGCAGTGGGAGAGAGAAAACTTTGTATGGTGATGATGAAAAAGATTTATATTTTTTTTAAAAACCCAACACCCAGACCCGGAAGAAATAAAGAGCGAGTACCTAGAGACATATAAATATTCCTCTACACGCGGCACTGTAGGGCTTGTGTATCTACTACCTACGTACACGTGAAAATAGAGGAGTTCTTAGCTTCACCCAAATCTAACGCAGTGCTCCATCTTTCGTTCTAAATTCATCTGAGACCGACGGCCGCCTTGGCCGACGAAAACACGAAATGATGACGTAGTCAATTTCGGTTACGTCAATCTGGTAATTAATGATGTTTTTAAAAGGCCTCCGTAAACACGCTCAAAACCGGAATCCTATTTCAGAATTTCCGCTAACAATATAAATGAACAACTGTGAGAATCGAGAAAATAGACGAAGAAAACAAAATGTCGAGAAACGAAAAACGGATTTCTTGTTCGGAGAAATAGTTTATTTTTTATTTTTTAACCGACTTCAAAAAAGGAGGAGCTTCTCAATTCGACTGTATGTTTTTTTAATGTGGTATGCTTGGGTTTGACCGCCATCGCCATCTAGCAATGATGCGGTCTATGATGGAGCACGCTTGCTTTGAAGAAACCGATTCCCTCGCGACTTGAAGACACCCATATTATAGCTACCGGGAAATCCTCATTCGGGCAGAGCATTCCACTCTCTAGCAGTACACACAATCAAGGTGGAATCAAAGCCCTAGTCGAGTCGAATCGGGTCCACGAAAATATAATAATTATAATTGAATTTAAATTATTGCTTCCAAAATAACGTTCATTCTCGGTAGCGTAAGACAAAACCATATTCTTGAAAACGGCGGGGTGACAGAACAAAACCGGTTTAATAAACATCAGGACAAAAGGGGTCAAATCCTCTACAACCAACGGAGTTAGCACAACTGTAGACCACAGCATTCGGGGCGCAAATAGTAGACTAACTACCAACAAACCTTTGGCGCAGAATACGACGCGCCGCTATTTCGCTCGCTCATTTCAACAATTTGAAGTTAAGTATAAAATCCGCACTGCCAAACGAGACGCAACCGTGAGCGCGTCACGTTTGGAAGGTCAACGAATGTGACCGAAACTATTCGTAGTAGGCGTCTCAATTTTTACGTGAGTATACCCGTGTTTAATTATAACAAAAAGTATAAAATCACTGAACAAAAATATTCGCATTCGATCAAGTTGCTCAGAATCACAAAGCTTTATACAAAAAAATAATTTTGGTTCAAACAAGTTTTCATACGTAAAAATGGGCCAAACATACTAGCTATGATCTATGATCATACGATCTGCGCCCCGTGGTTTCCGCACCCGCGCGTTGTTGAATAACGCTTGTAATGATGGTCATGATTATAAGCCTATACCTACCTATGTTATACAGAGTTATAAGGAAATAGAATGCTAAGACGAAAAAGGCTCATAGTACACATTATTATGAAAAACTTTTACAATGGGACCAACCAGGAATTAGCGAATAAAAAAAATTTGCTATTCCATAGAAAAATGTCAATGACTCGACAAAATGTATGGAACAGCTGATTTTTTTTTTTGGTGAATTCCGGGTTTGTACCTTACCTAGTAAAAGTTGTTCATAATGATGAGTACTATGAGCCTTTTTCGGCTTATCACACGCTTTTCTTAAAACCCTCTTTAAATTATTTGATCTAAAAAGTTTGCCCACTGTTTCAACCTCGTACTGTGTCCCCGAAGTTAATAAAGCACTTGATGGCAGAAGGTTATTGACAAACGGGAAATGATATGACAGCCCAAGTTGGAACGCTTTGGGAATTTATCAAAGATCCCTGGGATACTCTTGAGAGAAAGTTTAATTGCTTGTAAAATATGAAAAAGCTTGTAATGGCACTTTAGGCTGTTTATTTAAGGGAGCGAATTAAAATTTAGGCAGTTCCTAATAGGCAGTAGAGTAAAATGAATCTTATAAAAATCGTATAACTATATAAAAATGAATCGCTGTTCGTTTGGCTGGCTATAACTCGAGAACGCCTGAACCGATTTCGCTAATTTTGGTCTTGAAATATTTGTATAAGTTCAGGGAAGTTTCAAAAAAACAGCGGATGTAACCTCTGGGTGCAACTAGTAGATACATAAATATAACATACCACTAATTCCTAAAGCTGTATTACAAAACAATACCAATTGAAGTATAAAAAGAAAACAAACATTTATAAAAAAATAAAAAATTGTTTAAAATCTTCTAAAATTTGACCCACACAATTTGACATACTTACTAACGTGGCAAAGTTAAATGAAAGCTTTTAATAATAAAAGAAGACAAAAAAAGGAGCGTAAAGTGTTTGATAATCTTTAGGAGCGAGATAATAGCACAACTTGATAAGCTCTTTTATTATTGACACAAGAAATAAGAAACAGAAAGATAATAACGCTCAAAAACCAGTGCAATAACTGGCGGCTTTATCGGATAGAGCGATCTCTTTTAGACTTGATAGAATGGATAGGGTTATACGGGTGGGAAAGCGGGTCAGTTTAGTTTAGACGATATCTATTTATTTGATAGAAGGACATTCAGGTAGCTACAGTAAATAAAACCTTGACTGTGATTCTAGCCATGTTTATCTGAGAGTTGTAGATTCAACGCTCAGAGGTGAAAATCCTTGCAGTGCGATTCTGTAATTTGGTAATCTCGATTAGTTGGCCCCACATATAGAATTCTCTTTATTTCATAAGGATCCAGAAAGACAGTCTTCAAACTAACACAGTTTTCAGATGGGGCATAAATTATTTGAGATGTTGTCGCGACGCGATGACATTGACGACTGATCAGATCACCCAGGATTGGTTGATTTGAGGTGGGTAAAATTGGTTGACCTTTTTTGGATCTATTCGTTTTAGGTAAGTACTAGGTACCTACTGTAGGCTTCTATGTCTATGGTTCTATGCGATCGATAAAGTTTCATACTTGCACCCTTTGCTTGCCTGGTTATTCACCAATAACAAACACATAAACACATCTGTCAGATGAAATTTGCGTCTTCAATTTATGATTCAACTCGCGTTCGTTTTGGAAGCGGTGGCAAAAATAATCGTTTGTCGGTTGTGGATACGTTCGTATGTCACACAATATGCAAAGAGTTGTGACCAAACGCGGCGTTTTTAACTGTCTTGGTTGGTAAAATCGGTTTCATACATACGTTTGTCACACAAGCGGAGGATTGTGATTGTGAACAAAAGTGGCGTTTTAACTGTTTTCGTATGCAAAACTAACGCGAGGTCAGTTGTAATGAAAACTATCAATTCGAGTGTACCTAACGTAACTTAAAACCATCTCTTTCAAGCCTCATTTTTATTAACTCTCGGGCACAGACTAAAACCAATTTGCGCCGCCAGGTACTGTGACGGGCAAGTTACAGCGAGCAAATTAAAAATGCCTGAGATAATCTCCGGGCTGTTGTTTATTTTTCTAGCGATATTTCAAAGTAAGCTGTTATATAAGTAGTTTGCTTAAGATAGTTTCAGTGGATTTTTATTTTACAAAATATGTATTTAAGACAATTTTGTTTCGCATTTCGTTTAAAGTTTTTTTGTGTTTTGTTTAAACAGGGTTTTAATATAATAGCACCCTGATAACTAATCAATACTTAATAACATTAAATACCTAGTTGAAAAATTTTGGGCCTTATATACCTACTCTTAAACGTCGCTTAAAGTTATTCACTGCTTAAAATGCTCTGACTTTCTCGCTGATGTGAAATGTCAGGTGCTAAATCAAGACAGAGAACTTTAAGCAAGCTTAGTAAATACTTAAGGTGCTTAAAACGTCTAAAACTTTTGGACTTAATAAATTTACTGAATAATATTAGGTGACAATTTCAACTCCTTTCCCAAAATGTCAATTACAAAATAATTTCGGAACGTATAGTTCGAATTAAACGCTTCAAATATTCAAAATCCCTATAATTCGATCGAAGGAAATGAACTCGAACCAATTTAGTTCCTTCCGGTCACAATTACATCTATTACGGTGACAGCTGTCATGACCATTATGACGGAAGATTAGAACGGATGGCTTCAAAAGAAGCACTCGAGATGGGACTCAACGTCGAGGCGTCAAGGAAAAGGACCTATATGGAGTCTCAGATCAAGTAAAAAGCAGATATAGTGCTGCCTTAGATCCAGGTAACGCCAGAAAAACTACCCTACTGCCCGTGTTCGTATACTGCAAGCACATATTGACGCATAAAAACTACCCAAATCAATCGTCAATTCTTACGTCTTGCTCAGAGAACGTGGACAAGAAAAATAAGTAGTAATAAGGGTTTTATGCGTCAATATGTGCTTGAAGTACGTACACGGGCAGTAGGGTAGTTTTTTGGCTTCACCTGGATCTTAGGCAGCACTATATCTGCTTTCTACTTAATCTGAGTTTGGAGTATGGTTTATGTTGAAGGGCGATTAGAGTCCTTAAAGGTAGGCAACGCATGGAAGATGCTTTGTGTATTGAGTGTCTACAGGCGGTTGGTGACCCCTTACAATCAGGTGGCCCGTCGCGTTTGCCACTTCATATCCTACTAATATTATAAACGCGAAAGTTTGTGAGTATGTTTGTTGCTCTTTCACGCAAAAACAGCTGAACGGATTTTCATGAAATTTGGAATGAAGGTTGTTCATGGTCTGGATTAACACATAGGCTACTTTTTATCCCGGAAAACGCGGGTGAAACTGCGGGACGCAGCTAAATAAGTTATAAATGAGAAAGTGTGTGTGTGAATATTTAAACCGATTTTCTTTCCAAAGGTTTTTACTTTCATTTTTATCTTTCTTTTTTACTTTTTCTGGGATGTTTGTGTTTTTGGTTCTGGAATAACACATAGGCTACTTTTCATCATCATCATCCTCATCACGCGGGTAAAACCGCGGGGCGCAGCGCAGCTAGTTACAAATATTTTTTTTAACCTATTGCGTCCCACTTCGGGGCAAAGGTCCAGAGATCGCAACCACCGACTAGAATACACCAGTCTGCCAAGAAAGCATCAAGGTCATCACCAGCGTTTCATAAAAAAAATAGTTTAATTCATTTCTTTCATTAAAACAAATATCTCTAATTCAAGAAATTTAGAGCAATGTGCTAGGGAATCGGTGAGTTCGTATGGAAATCCTGATGCCTATCCTGTGGCCTTCCTCAGTGCCCTCTAGCATCAGAGACTGCCCTCCGAGGTTTTAGTACTCGTAGTGTGTGAAATGTGTGAAACACCACACAACCCGGTTGCAAACCAATGCAGCCGTATCTTTTAAGAAACGTATTTTATGAGGTTTTTGTCTTTTGGTCTTGAGATCGTTTTTTACGATAAGACCGCATTTTGTGCGTTTCTCTTATGTGTTTTGCGATTTGCGTTATGAGGTGTCAATAAATAATTATTGTAGATTTTATGAGAGAATATTATAATTTTCGAGACATTTAGGCACACCTACCTATGTCTTGTTACCAAATAATAAGGGAAACCTCCTAAAGATACAAAAATGTTTTTTTTTTTCTATTTCAGTATCAATATCCGATCGACGCATCAAAGGCGGTCAAGAAGTTACTTCTGATAAAAAATATGCGGTGGGTTACTAAATTAACTCAACTGAGTATTTACTAGGATTTATCTAACCATTGTTTAGATATATATATTACTAGCTGTTCCCTGCCACGCTTTGCTGTGGATAAAAAAAAATAATAAAATTAAAAAAAAAGTAGCCTATGTCACTTTGGGATAATGTAGCATTCGAATGGTGAAAGAATTTTTGAAATCGGTCAAGTAGTTTTTGAGTTTATTCCACACAAACATCCAAAAATACAAAAATACAAATCTTTTCTCTTTATAGTATTAGTATAGATTACCTACCTATACAACCTGACGACCTGCTTGGCTCAGCGGTAATATATCTGCCTTTTAAAGGGTTGGATTCCCGCCCGCCACTTTTTTCACAATCGCACAAATCGCATACAAATGTGTGACATACGAACGTGTTTGAAAAGATTGACATTTTTAACTGTCATTTTCGTCACTGATTCCAAAACGAACGGGAGAATATGGATCTCGACAATGGACCCAAGTTTAAAGATTTTTTTGGCAAAAGAAGTTTCTCTAAAAGTATTGATGTCCTTGTCTAATAGGACACCACATTCACCACATTCTGTATGTCATCACAGAGTTTGATCTCAACAACCTCTTGACCGATTTTACTCATATTCGAAATTCTTGTTTAGAATTGGGAACCATTACTTCTACCAAATTTTATCAAAATCGGTCGATAAATGGCAAAGCAGCAAACCTTTTTGAGAGAAATAGAAATCAAAAATTCCCGACGACTAAAAAATTATATTAAATCGTTGAACCTGTATACCAAGTTTCATCGAGATATGTTGAGAAATGCGACCTGTACGCGAGTACCAAAATAAATAAATAAATAAAAATAAATAAATCCCGGAAAGCTCATGTTAACTTTTTGATTGCGAGTGAAACCGCGGGGCGCAGCTAAACTTATCCCATTGTAGTATTCCTGCAGTAAGAAAACATCTTACTATTTCTGTTACTGATTTTTAGGTGTACTTGTTGAAAGCACCCGACGCCCCAGTGAAGTCCCACGGCTGGACCTGCGGCGGTGCCATTGTGTCCCACAGTTTAGTCGTCACCGCCGCGGCGTGTGTCGACGATCTACAGCGGATTTACGTTATTGCTGGGTAAAGTTATCTTTAATTTACTAATATACATATATATATTTTTTATTTATTTTGTTTTCTTTTTTATTTTTTTTCCTCTCCATCCTAAGGTTGCCTGGAAGAGATTGCTCTTAGCGATAAGGCCGTCAGTTGTCGCACTAGTTTTTAGGTGTTATAATTCTTCTGTTTGTAATTTATGGTGTGAACAATAAAGAGTTTATCTATCTATCTATTTATTCTATTGTTGTAGCTCAGTGGGAGAATACCCGCTTAGCATTCTTGAGGTGGCGGGTTCAAACCCCTACTCGTGCCAATGAGTTCTTCAGAACTTATGTACGAATTTACATACCATTGGCTTTTCGGTGACGGAAACCTGCATCCGTCCGGAGAAGAAATTCAATGGCGTAGGTATGTGAATCCACCAACCCGCACTTGGCCAGCGTGGTGGAATACGGCCTAATCACCCTTCGAGGGTAGACCTGTATCCCAGCAGTGGGAGGATTAAAGGTTGTATATATGATGATGATGATGATAACTAATTTCAAATGTATTTCTAGTGTATTTCCGCCTTCAAATCATAATAATCAAGAATCTTTTGTTTGTTTCGTATCAATAATAATATCTTTAATAACATTAGTTATAATAAACTAGCTGACTCGACAGACGTCCTGTCAAAAGCCATTGCGTCTATTGCGTAACTATAGCAACCGTAGTATGTTGATGCTAACTTGTCAATTTATAGTAAAAATTATCAGTATATATATAATTTGCAATAAATTAAAATTGCGACTATAATTTGAGATTTAAACTATCCTATCTCTCAAGTTGGATCGAACTGCACATGGTGTGCGAATTTTATTATAATCGGTTAAGTGGTTTAGGAGTCCATTGAGGACAAACATTGTGACACGAGATTTATATATATATTAAGATGTACGTTTAAAGTAAAGTAAATTAAAAATTTATTGCAAATCAATTTTTTTTTAATTCAATGCCTTTTTTAATATTTCTGTTTTTTTCATAATAAAAAAATATTTTGATAAAAAAATTTTGGAGGGTAAACACACCGCTCGGGCAAAAACGTAATAAAAATGAATTCCTGGGAAGTTTTAGTCTAGTAAAAGATACTTAAGTATCAAGGGAAGCCCTACAGAGACCTAGTCTTGAGCGCTCAAGATTATCTCAGTCCCTCTCACTACCACGATATTTCTAATGAGAGCGACAAGGACGGAGATAATCAAAATCTCGTCAAAATAGGGCGGGCCCCAGGACTTTTTCTTGAGAGTTAATTTATAATTATAAAGGGCGTCAAGCCCGATTCCAAAAATTGAGTTTGTAATTTGTGTATATTACGCAAACTACAACTGCACCTATTATGATTATTAAAGAATTAACTCAAATTGAAAGAACTCAAACAAGCCAACTACCGTTTTGTCGGCGAATCTCGTCACCGCGATTCAGGAAAACGGCACCAACAACTAGCGCCATCTAGTGAAGATTTGTTAGCGTTATTTAGGTTGAAATTTCTTGCATTTCTGATCGTTTACCTTGCTGGTCTGAACTTCTGAAGGGGGGTTTAAACTATTGACGTCTTTATCTAATACGGTGCAATGATAAAGACAGATTTATTTTTAATTATTTTAGATCTGTCAAATAAAGCCTGCAAACTTGGGCCTTTATTATATCTATGCGGTCCCATAGTAAAAGTTGTTCATAATGATGAATATGAACAACCTTGTAGATGTTTATAGTTTACTCGTTGGTTAACTCTACTAAAATTTTATTACAGGTATAAAAAGTTCGTAACATCTTCACAGATAAATGATGATGATTGCACAAGTAGAACGAGGAAAAGAGTGATCTTAACGTGTGTGCCGAAAGGTGAGCCATTTAATATAATTAAGAAAAGTAAAAAAATACATATTATAGTCACCGCGTTACCAACTGAGTCGTACAAACGGCCCTTTTAACCATCTCACGCACATCACTATGCGTCTCCATAAGACCCACAAGTGCGAGCGAGATAGACATATAAAAATGATTTATGACCGCACGACTGTTGGTAACGCGGTGAATATAATAAGATATTATCAAATGTTTCAAATAAATACTTTTTTTTGCATTGTCATCAAAGTATCAGAAGTATAGTTATCAAATTTCAGCTCAATCGCACATTGGATCAGTTGCAAGATTTGACCCAAAACATACAAAAATTGTAAATAATGAGTAATAGGTACGTTACAGAGTAATTGTATTTTTCAGAATACAAATTAAAATATCGATTATCAGAAGATTGGACACGCGTAGATATAGCTGTGGTGAAAGTAGATACACCGTATGACTTTACATACAATATCTATGTAAAGCATTGTTCGTATATACCAGCACCGATTGAGATTAACTACTGGCCTAAATATCAGGAGGCTGGGATCGATGCTTTGGCTATGGGATGGGGCCATCTTGGACAATACAAAGAAGTAAGTGAGTCTAAGAAAGAAACTTAGTAGGAATGAACAATCGACGAATAATCCAAGCTAAAATTACAGCCAGTAAAACGTAATACATTTTTGAATCATACAATTCTGAATAAGCCCCGTAATCCCATAATCGTATTCGCTCCCAAGGGAAATATGAACTATAAAGATTTAATTTGCTAAAGCTATTGAAACCAATAGGAAACAATTTTATCTAAATCAAAACCTGGCTGAAGAATATTGAACTATACATTTTACAAACAATACTACAATTTACAAACGAAATTACCAATAAAATATCTCGAATAAATCTTCAAGTGACTTCGTCAGATGTTTAAAAAGTTTATTCAATTATTATTTTTCCACAGGATCTCCACGTCAACAACTACAACGTAGACACAATAAAATATACACCAACAAAAATATTAGAGAAGGAGATATGTTTGTCATATTTCTCGAGCAATAAGAAGATCCACCCGATCATAAAGAACTCCATGATATGCACTCTGGAAGCTGGGAACCTGGACGATCGAGGGCAGGTGATATTAAGAAGCCCAGCTGTGTATCTAAAAGGATGCGTTTCTAAAAAGGACCAGCTGGGAATGATTGGTAGAACGGTAAGATTTCACTTTTAACAAATATAGAATATATAGAAAAAAAGCTGGTTTGAATTTAGCTATCATAGACGTGACGTACTCGTACCTACGAGTATATGTGTGTGTGGTAAAAGGTGGCGATCAAAGGCAAGCCCAACGCAGAATACAACATCAGATTCCCAACTAATTTCCTAAAATATTATAATTCAGTGTGAAGGCGAAGAAAGTGAAATATTGGAAACCAGAAAAAATATTCGCAACGATTCCAGAAAACACGGAGATGAAAGTAACAACGAAGCAGAAGGACTGTTGCTGGAAGACACTGCAATGGATAATGAAACATTAAGAATTTTAGCCAATAATGACAGAATCGCCAGAGAATCACCGGGGATTTGTCAAGTAAGTTCGTAAGCGGGAAACATTCTCGTTCAAATTGATTATACAAGAAGTGAATCTGAGAATTTTATTAAAGAAAGTAGTCATGAATTAAAATGAAGATCACTTCTGTATATGATTAATGAAATGGATGTTCGAAAAAGTGACCTCACTCTAATGCGGAAGAAGAGGTAAGTAATCATGAACAAGAGGTGGTGTGAATGTTACCTACCTAACTACCCAAAAGACGAGTAATATGTTTCAGGTGTGTGAAAGTATGTATGTTTTTCTGTATCAAAGAAATTACAAAGTTTGTTTCTCATGTCAGAATGACCACGGTGGACCCCTAGTCACATGGGAAGGGAGACATGAGATTCTCATCGGAGTAGCGACACTGTACAAGCTTGACGACGATTTAAACTGCATGGGCCCCTATTTGTTCACTAGCACCTGTTTTACTGCTGATTTCTTGGGCTGCGTTATTTCAATGGAAAACGAAACTGACCTGTGAGTACTTTCATGTCTAGTTTTTTTAATGGGAAGACAAATAATACAATAACATATAAAAAAACAAAAACAGAGATACATATAAGACAGAAAATTAACAAATCAAGAAAAACATAAGACAATGAGATGCAATCGTGCCCTTTAGCTACAAAACGATCCCAACTCATCATTTACTGTCTGTAATATCTATATACTAAGGCAAGTCAATACTAAGGCAAGTCTCTTTGAAAAATTTTTTTCGCCGTTTCTCTGAGGGAGTCGAAATTCACCAGAAGGGCGACGCTCCAGTCCACATTCTGGGACAATTACGATTTTATTTGATTTGCAAAATACAGACGCAAATATATACATATAGAAATACCTATAGATTTAAGGAGCCAATTAAATAATAATACTATAATGATTTTATTTCCATTCAGGGGAAGGAGATGTCAGAATACAGAAGAACAAACATTTGAAATTGTACAACGACGTATTTCTTGGAACGACGAAGATATAGGTATAAATGATTTTTTATTTTTCTTGAACCTCGTTGAGTATACTTTACTGCCTAGATGCACTTTGCGCGAATATTCTATGCTATATAGGTAGATGGCGTAGTCAAGGCTGTATACAAACGGTTTCTCACGGTATCACATCGTTCGAGAAAAATTTTGACCACTATTTGCTTTAACTTTGATCAATTTTTTGATGCCGTAGGTAGCAAACAAGCAGACGGGCCACCTGATGGTACGCGATGAGCATCGCCTAAGGACACGTGTAAAACTGGAGGTATATCACAGATACGTTCTGTCTGACCTTTTAAAGACTGTATTAGCAACCCATTTTTTCAGAGATGTTGAAAAGGAATTAATAGAAGAACATACAAAGTTATAGAGTTTTAGTTTAGTTGGTTGCAGTTTCACCCATCCGTGTTTTCTGGGATAAAAAGTAGCCCGTAATTTAATTTAGGGTATAAGCTAGTTCCATACCGAATGACATCCAAATCTGTCAGCCGTTTTCATGTGATTGAGCAACAAGATAACTATACAAACATTTACATTCAAAAGCAGGATTATGCGTGGCATAACTTATTATTTATCTACAACTAATAGGCCCAAGTTTGAAGGCTTTTTAAGACAGATCTAAATTTTCTGAAACTATTGGCATCCTTGTCTAATGGCTTGCAATGATAAAGACAGATATATTTTTAGTTAGTTTAGATCTGTCTTAAAATGCCTTCAAACTTGGGCCCAATATACCTAACAGCTTTTATCCTAAATGAAATAAACTTATTTGTATTTAAAGCCAGAACTGTGTTTAAATTCCCTTTCTTTATTAAATGGAAGTAATGGAGATCCGATGTCAGTTTGGTCGCGCCTTGGGGTGGTAGGCACTTATCGGCACCTGATGCCTGATTTGGATCTGCTCATTGTCTGCAGGCCTGGAAACAATATGGTTTATGTTTTAACAAGCTGCACCCAGCAGGTTTACCGAAACGGTGATGAAATCGGTTATGATGATATTGGAAAGTAGATATCCATTATCCATTGACCAGGTCGCCTGAGCCAGGTGGCTGAGAATATAAAATAACAAATAAATCTACCAAAGCGCAAACTCGCATATCAAGGGTTCTGAACTATCGTATTTCAACCCAATTTACAGGTGAAGACCAATTTCTCAACATTTTTTTCTACAAATTGTAGTGATTAACATTATCTAGCGTCATGTCGAATTTCCCACTAGCAACCAATTACTAGCTAGCTTCAATAGTTTTTGAGATAATTGGCTGTAACATAAAGACAGACAGACACCGAAGTCTCACCTTAAGGGTTCTTCCCTGAAAGAGGTTCAGAACCTTAAAAAAAACATGGGTAGAGTTTACAGATAAGAATTTGGTGACTTAGGGGAGAAGAGGGGGGGGGGGGGGGATCCGTCACTGATGATGTCTTGTTTGTCAGCGATGATGTATTTTCTATTGGTTTGACAACGTGTATGCAAAATTTCATGATGATCGCTTGAGTAGTTATGGCGTGTAAAAGTGACAACCAAACAAAAATATAGTGAAATCATACCCGTCACGATGTCCGACCCAAGAAATATGTCTTCTGACTATTTCAAAGCCCACGTCTTCTGGATTGTCACAGTGCCGTCGGCTGGAATGAAATTAAAATATAAAGTTACGAGTTTCCTATCATTATGAACATCCTAGCTGCATGCCGCAGTTTTACCCGCTTTTCTAACTGTACAATTTACTGGTATATTGCAAATAGCCTTTATAGTATGGTAATCCAGGGTATAAGTAAGCTACTTCTATATCAAATTTCGTCCAAATCCATTCAGACGGTTTTTCGTGATTGAGTAACTAATGCTCAGACATACACACTTCGACATTTTGTGAGATTAGTAGGATTCCCAATGCACAAAACATCAATAACTTACGTTTGATCCTTCTCTTGGTCCACAATGCACTTTATGAATGCTCCGTTACACCATGTTTTGGTGAAAAGGTAAGGTCCCATGCATCGTTGTTTGGTATCCAGTTTGTACAAGGTAGCTATGGCTACCAGAACCTCTTGGCCACCTCGCCAGGCAACTAGAGGTCCACCATGGTCATTCTAAAAAGGAAAAAGCGTTTTAGTGTTTTTCTTTCCAAATATACTTTAGATAACTTCATTTTTGTGTTTAATTTTGGCAGTATCAGGTCCAAAAATAACTTAGCCGGGAAAAATAAAGGAAAAGAGGATAGTGCAGCAAGCCCGCAGTGTAGTTTATCCAACTATAAATATAGGAAATTTTATGATTTTGGTATAAAACTAGCTGCACTCTGCGGTTACATCCGCGAAGTGATGAAAAACGGTGATCATCATGAAGTGAACACTATGCGTTAATCCTGAGTATAAGTTAAGTATCCAAAGAAAAATCCTGTCTAGTCCAGCCACTTCAGCTTCAAGGAGTAACACATACAAACTTATGTAGTTAAAATATTAGTAGTGTATAAATATTATGTAGTGTGATAAAGTTATTCAAGATTATTGTTCTCACTTGACAGATTCCTGGAGTATCTTCTCCGCCCTCAATAGCCACTAGGTCGCCCTCCTCTAGTCCATCTTCCCTCATAATCTCGACTTCATATTTCTTTCCATCATCAAACCTTCGTTGCATTTTTTTTCCATGTGTGATATTTTGAGCTTTAGCATTGTTATCCTGTTTTCTTCTTGTATTGTTTACAATTTGACCGGGCGGACCATCGTAAATGATTTCCGGACCTTCTACTCCATCCTCATAGACCATGTCTTCAGGCATGACCTCATCATCACACTGTATTAGAAAAGAAGAGTCACATTTATGAAATACATAAATTAATTGACTACAAATAAATACTACAATAGATTTAAAATACTAAAGGATTAGGTAGAACTACAAAATCAACACAGCCGCACGATCTCTTTCGCGGCGTGGTAGCTACTAAACTGGTGCTTTTTTTTAAATAAAAATCATTAATTGCCTGAATTTATATGTTAGATACCTATTTTCGGAATACACACTTCGGTCCTAAGTTAGAGGTCGGTCCTAAACTCCTGACAAAGCAATAAATATCTTACCATTCTCCCAACCGCACCCCTAAGTCTAGCCGCTTCAGTGACACAACCCTGAGCAATTGGAGGACTTCTCAATATAAGTTCACCTTTATCATTAAGGTTTCCTGGCTCCAAAGTACAGAGCATGGACGATGCTATAAAAGACACCAGTTCTTTGTTTCCTTGAAAGTACGTGACGCAGATCTCTTCTTCTAGTACCCTTGTGGGAGCATAATGTAACGTGGCTTGATTCATATCAATTAGCTCTTTATCCTGAAAAAAAAAGATATTTGGCCACTACGACATGACAATTTCGGAATATGTTGAAAAAAGGATGGAAACGAGAGAAGCAGAGGATAATCGACCGACCGATGACGAAAGTATTTTGAGTGTAAAAAGAGATTGAGAGAAAGATGATCTATCACGAGAGCTTCATTACACTAACATGTAAGTGTATTTGGATCCACTATGTTCAATAACTCTTAACAGATTTAGGTTACCTTGGGTGTTGAGGTAGCTTATACTTTGTATAAACACAATACCTTAGTTATATGCCTTTTATAACGAAAATAAGTGATTATGATTGTTAAAAGATAACGAGTAACTTCGCGCGGTGCTGTCAGTTCTTAATAAGAAGAAGTCGGCCAACATATCACTATTACATAGATAAATGACTTACTCACTTTCCTAAACTCTTTATTATGTCCCCATCCCAAAACGATTACATCATCCCCGGGCTTTGGGAATTCCTTCTCCGTATTGAAATCGATAGCCTGTGGTATGTATGAGCAGACAGTTTCATACGATTTATCATTAAAATCGAATGAAGACTCGACTTTTATCACTGCTATGTCGATTTTTGCCCACACTTCTGTCTTATTGAAATCGAATTGGTAATCTGAAAGGTAGATATATCGGGGCTTACTCATAAACACTGCTTAAAGTTAGTCACTGCTTAAAATGCTCTGATAACTATTCGCTGACACGAAATGTCACTTGCGTAAAAAAAGCCGGAGAAGTCAAACAGTGACTAAGTCTAAACAGGCTTTATGAATAAAGCCCATTATATGAGTTGGTATAGATTTTTGACAGCCACCAGGTCGTTGGGTCAACGTTATTGTGAAGATCACGGTTAAAACGTAGATGAGATTGGCTCAGGACCATGGAGAGTGGCGTACATGAGAGGCCCTTTGTTCAGCTGTGGGTGATTACGGGATGATAATGAGGTACAGATAGTTCAATTCATGAAGCCTTGCCAGCTTGCTACGTATTCTCTCAATGCCACGGCCAAAATTGCACGAAAGGGACGTGGGAAACGGGGCGCTAGAGTAAATGTCGACAATGCAAAATTAAGCAAGAAGAAACGTATCACGTCGTGGCGTGTAGAAAGATGCTATAAGAAGGAATGTGTAGCAGCTTTCGCACATCTGAGCTCCCGCTTCCCGTATGGCTGCTGCACAGATTTGACCGATGCAACTTTGCCATATCTATGTATGTTTGTTAAGTAACTAACTTAAATTTATCTTAAACCTAGTCCTAGCCATTTTTAGGTTAATGCTTGGAATAACGGCATTAAAAAAATACTTACTCCTCGGCACGCAAGTTAGGACCACTTTCTTTTTCTTTTCTTGAAGGCACGGATCTTCGTCCATCTTAACTGCTGGCACATACTTTTTGTATCTGTGGCAACAAAATTAAACTGTTGAATACTTGGATACAATTAAAGTACCTTATAATAAAGTTATTTGTTTTCGTCAATCGGCTCTGTTTCTGATCCACTTTCATTAGGCAAAAAACAAATTAGTCAACCAAAAACAAAAAAAAAAAACAAAAAACCAACCAACCAACCAACCAACCAACCAACCAACCACCAACCACCACCACCACCACCAACATTCATCTCAAAATACCAATGTATCTATCTCAAAGTAAACCAAAACTAGTAAAATTCTTACCCAGGGACAACATAAATGTGTCGCACGTCCTGAACACACGCAGCTGACGTGATAACGTAATCTTTGCTTAAAATAGCGCCGCCACACAACCAGCCGTGGTACTGGTGAGGAGCAGAAGGAGCTTTCAGCAAATAAACCTGAAATTGACACCAGCAGTGAAATGACAACTGCAAAAAACATTGTTATTGTTATGAACTTTCAAACGCCTTTTGCGCTCCAGGCAAAAGTAGAGCAAAATAATTATAAGGCAAAGACATTGATATTACAAAAACTTAGGAAAAAACAACTACTTAGGTACCTACGTAAAATGCACTCGTACTCGTATAAGAAAAAATATATTACCACATATTTTTTATCGCTTACGACTTCCTTTCCATCTTTGATCCGGCGTTGAGGGAATGATGCTAAAACATTAGTTGAAATGAAATTAGCAAAAAAAAATATCATTTTACACATTATAGGAATTTATGAATTTGCGTATTCCTTTTTGGTCCTACTACCCAACAGAAGGGAAAAGTTTATTTGCGTGACGTTCATCCGCAATTATAAATTTGATGGCTGTGGGTAGATTCGTTTTTATATCCAGAGGTACATCGTGTGGTCTTGTTTTAAGGTTTTTCTTTCAAAATAAATTAAACTTGTTTTTTATCTCGATGGGCGTAACTACCTGGAATGAATTGGGTATATTCCCAAAGTCCCCATTAACCTCTCTGTCAATGTATATTGTCTTTCGTATTAGTAAAAGAAAATAAAAAACTCATAGCTTCTATGACCAAAATATGGAACCATTTCAAGAAAAGGAGCTTACATTGAAATACAGCGATTAATATGAACAAGTGATAAGAATTCCTCTGAGACATTGTAATTCACTTGACTTTTATGGTAGTTCGGACGTAAAACTAAATACACTCAACCGAAGTCAGAACTCCGTGACGAAACAAAATGAACTGATAAAATTAATAAATCACAAAAAGCGATTACCTACCTAAAGTTGATGAAAATCAATCTTACATTTTTGCGTTATTAAATTTATTTTTATTTAGTTCGGGTAATCTTGAGCACGTTAGCCAGGTTAGGTTGATATTGGTAGTTAAATCAAAATAAATCGAGGGCTTTATCAACACCAATTCAGTTTATTCTAGGCAGGCGCGCGGCAACATAGACCGCATCATTGCTTACTATCAAGCGAGATGGCAGTCAAACTCTAGCCTATCGTGGTATTTTCTATATTGTTTTATTTACGTTTTTCAATGAGGAAAGTAGAAGATTTGATATGAATAAAATTTTATTAGAACTTGTAAGTTTCGGTGTTTTATTTTTAGTTTTACTTGTATAACTACATATTTACTAATATCACATATTGAATTTAGCCATAGCCGTTTATAAAATAAGGCTGAAAAGCATCCGTAGCCACTTGATGTTTGATTCCGATCCGCTCATTGTCAGCTGGCCTGCAAAAGAAGTACTAATTAGGAAAACGATTATATTCTTCTCTTAGATATAAAAATGAATCGCTGTTCGATTGTCTGGCTAAAACAAGAGAATGGTTGGACTGATATGGCTTATTTTGATCTTGAAATATTTGTGGAAGTCCAGGGAAGGTTTAAAAGTAAAAAAAAACAGCAAATAAAACCGCCTGGTGCAGCTAGTCATCAATACTATAGTTGTAGTAAAAAGTTCCTTGGATTAGAAAAGAGTCCTTACCCGTCATGGTGGCCGTGCCACGATATATGCCGTCTTACTATTTTAAAACCTACTTCTTCTGGGTCATCACAGCCTTGTCGCCTGAAATGAGATTAAATAGTGGAGATGGCACTTATATTGACATTTGTGAGAATGCAAAAGATAGGTCAAGGAATTAAACTTACGTTGCATCTTTGTGCTCTTCGTTCACAATGCACTTTATAAATGCGGCGTTGGACCATGTTTTGGTAAAAACGTAGGGGCCTATGCATTCTTGGTTACTGTCTAGTTTATACAAGGTAGCTACAGCCACTAGAATTTCTTGGCCACCTTTCCAAGCAACTAACGGTCCACCGTGGTCATTCTGGAAATTAAATAATTAAGTTCGAATGATTTTAATGTGTTCTTAACCCATTCATATTTCATTAAATATTACTTCTGTATTGAAGATGAAAAGTTTACTATTGCAACGTATCATACTTTAAATCTTACTTGACAAATTCCTGGTGTTGACTCTCCTTCTGCAATTGAAACAATGTCACCTGGCGGTGTTGTGTCACCCTCACCATGCAACCCTGAATCATCTCGCGGCGTTGTGTCACTCTGCGGTGTTGTATCACCCCGCGGCTCTGGGTCATTTCCCACAGGTGTATAATCTTGCGGGCTTAGGTCAACCCTTGACGTTATGTCCCTCTGTAATGTTGTGTCATCCTGCGGCGATGTGACACTGTGCGGCGTTGTGTTACCTCGCGGTCCTGGATCATTTTCCGCCGATGTTTTACCTTGTGTACTCGGGTAATCTTTTGGTGTTGTATCTCCTTGCCGAGTTGAGACGTCTTGCGGCGATGTGACATACTGCAGGGTTGTATCACGATACAACTTTGTGTCACCTTGCAATCTGGGGTCATTTTTTGCCGATGTTGTGTCTCCCTGCAGAGTTGGGACGTCATGCGGCGATGTGGCATCCTGCAGGGTTGTATCACTGTACAACTTTGTGTCACCTTGCAGTCTGGGGTCATTTTCCGCCAACGATTTATCTTGTGGAGTTGTGTCTTCCTGCAGAGTTGAGACGTTTTCCGGCGATGTGACATCCTGCATGGTTGTATCACTATACAACTTTGTGTCACCTTGCGGTCTGGGGTCATTTTCTGCCAACGTGTTATCCTGTGGTGTTTGTGGTGTTGTGTCTTCCTGCAAAGTTGGGACGTCTTGCGGCGATGTGAGATCCTGCAGGGTTGTATCACTATACAACTTTGTGTCACTTTGCAGTCTGAGGTCATTTTCCGATACCGTGTTATCCTGTGGTGTTGTGTCTTTATGCAGAGTTGAGACGTCTTGCGGCGATGTGACATCCTGCAGGGTTGTATCACCATACAACTTTGTGTCACCTTGCGGTCTGGGGTCATTTTCCGCCACCGTGTTATCCTGTGGTGTTGTATCTCCCTGCAGAGTTGGGACGTCTTGCGGTGATGTGACATCCTGCAGAGTTGTATCACTGTACAACTTTGTATCACCTTGTGATCTGGGGTCATTTTCCGCCAACGTGTTATCTTGTGATGTTGTGTCTCCCTGCAGAGTTGAGACGTCTTGCGGCAATGCGACACCCTGCAGGGTTGTATCACTGTACAACTTTGTGTCACCTTGCAGTCTGGAGTCATTTTCAGCCAACGTGTCACCCGGTAGCGTTGTGTCTCCTAAATCATTTTCCTCGGACGTGTCACCCTGAGGTGTTATATCATCCTGCGGCGTTGTAAAATCCTGCAACGACGTGTATACTCCCGACATTGTGTCGGTTTGCAGCGTAGTGTCACTGTGCGGCCTTAAGTCATTTTCCGCCGATGTCTCAGCCTGCAACGTTACGTTACCCTGTGTATTGTCTAACGGTGTAGTGTCGCCTTGCGGCTCTGGGTAATTTTCTGCCGATGTGTCTCTGTGCAGCGTTGTGACATCTTGCGTTGATGTGTCATCCTGCTGCGTTATTGTACCCTGCGGCGTTGAGTCACCTCGCAGCTCTGGAATATTTTCCGGCCATGTTTGATCTTGCGATGTTATGTCTTCCTGTGGAGCTGTGTCACCATGCGGCATTGAGGTACCCTGAGACCATAGTGCATTTATCGGCGTTGTGTTATCTTGCAGCTCATCATTCTTCATCGTTGTATTGTCCTGCGACCCAGAGTCACCTCGCAATATTATATGACTTGTAGGCTTTGAGTCTGTTTACAAAACAACTACAATTATATTAAACAAAAAAAGAGATTCCACCTGTAAAATGAAGGTAAAGGGAGAATATTAATTACACTTTTGAAATTTGCTACAAAACGAAAAATATCAGGAAAGCTGTATTTCTTTTTTATTGCGTAGTACTTAGGTCTTACTTAGGTACCAATAAGAAAAATATTAATACCAGTCAACGATTCCAAATGGATCAGCAGTTCTAGGACATCGTACGGCCTAGCACCTTGGGGTCCTATCTCATCCCACGGCGTTGTGTCAACTTGCGGTGTTGTATCAACCTGCGCCCCAGAGTCAAGTTGCAATACTATGGCGCTCTGTGGCTTTGTTGCCCTCTGCAGATTTGGGACATACTTTTTTCTTTGATGGAGCACATTTATAATGCTTTTTTGTCTTCTAGAATTACTATCAAGTTGTCTTTTTGCAACTACCACTTTAGTGGTTTTGGTTGTGTTGTTCAGTGGTAGTTTAGCTATTCGTTCTTCATCACACTGTTTTAAAATAAGTAATACACGATAAATTATCTTCTGTAAATTAAATAGGAAAATAATAGAGTCATACACAAAGTGGTATAGAAATATTATTATTGCCGCCAGACTTGTAGCCTGAGTGATGGCGCTGAATATGATAGTTATAGTGTACTTTTCATCGATTATTTTAAACAACCTAACTGGTCTATGGGTGAGTAACCACTAGCAAACCCACTAGAAACACCAGAAACTCTTTTTGATTTGGTTTTATACTTAAATCTTTTCTCCTGTCCATATTAAATAAGGATTCCCTTTGACCATTTTTATTCGAAACCCTAAACAGCCGACAAACCAACACAATCTTACCATTCTACCAACAGCGCCTTTAAGTGTGGCTGCTTCATTGATACATCCCTCAGCAATTGGAAGACTTCTAAGTATAAGTTCACCTTTATCATTACGGTTTCCTGGCTTAAAAGTGCAGAGCATAGACGATTCAATCAATAAAGCTAGTTCTTTGTTCCCTTGGAAGTGTGCGACGCATGTCTTCTCGTCTAGTACTCTAGTTGATGCATAGTGCAGTGTGGCCTGGTTCATATCTATTAGTTCGTTATCCTGGAAAAAGGCAAATACATAAGATACAAGCAGAGTTAGCTAAAATCTGAGTACCTATGCTTAAAGTTTTAGTAAAGATATCTTTCAGCTATGATTGAATCTGCATGCTAAAGACTTGCGTAGCGGGACGCTACAGTTAAAGAAAAATAAAAAAGGCGTAAAAACTAAATTATTAATATAACTTATTTTTTTAATGAAGCTTTTCTTTTTTCATGTCTTTGGTAAGGACTATTTAAAACCGAGCAACAGACTATAAAAATTACGGCAATTAAAGTTACATGACTTACTTTCCTAAACCCCTTATTGTGGCCCCATCCAAAAACTATCACATCATCCCCTGGTTTCGGGAATTCTCTGTCCGTGTTGAAATCAATAGGCTGTGGCGTGTAAGAGCAAACCTTTTCGTACGACTTGTCGTTAAAATCGAATGGAGACTCGACTTTGATCACTGCAATGTCGACTTTCGCCCACATTTCTGTTTTGTCAAACGCAAACTGGTAATCTGAAACCGAGTATCTGTTTACAATAAAAACTTGGGCAAATAAATAATTTTGATGTTTGGTATTGCCAAAATACAACTCGCTGATTGGTCGGAATAATTATTTTTTTATTCATTCTGTTAAGGTCATGCGTGGATGCATTTGGCCCGAGAAAGGCAAAATGGCACATGGGAGAGGAGACCTCATATTATTATGCAACCTTTATTCCTCCCACTGCTGGGTACAGGTCTGTTTTTTTTCCACCAATTCGCCTGTTGGTAAGCAACGATGTGGTCGTTCTGTTTTGTCACGCTTCTTATAGTTTGAAAAATTACGCATCTGGTGCGTCTAAACAGAAAACAGTTTTTTTTAGATACCGCTCTTGGGCTTATGAAGGCAGTTTTACAATCTAAGACGACACAGGCTGACAATGATGACGTATCACGTGTAGCCGTAATAGCCAAAGTTCTAGCAAGACTTTACTTATTCTTTAGTCTAAGCAATATCTCGTAGGCATACGAAACTTATTACTTACTCGTGGGCACGCAAGTTAGAACCACTTTCTTTTTCTTTTCTCTAATACAGTTGTCTCTCGGAAGTTTGTTGGCAGATATATACTTTTTGTATCTGTGACAACCAAATAGAGATACTTGTTTACTAATTGATCTCAGTATGCCAAGCATACATTGACGTAAAATACTTAACGAGTATTCCATAGAACAAGAATATTATTTTTACAAAACAAAAAACAAAAACCGACTTCAAAAGACCGACTATTGAGTTATTCATCTATTTGTCGCGCACGTACTTAATGCAAATTTAAGACTTATATGGTTTTCTCATGGATACCATTATCAGAACTGGACTAAATTGAAATGGGACCAAATGGGAAGCGTCAGCTTTCTAATAAAAAAAGAATCATCAAAATCGATTCACCCAGTCAAAAGTTATGAGGTAACAAACATAAAAAAAAACATAGAGTCGAATTGATACGAGTAACCTTCTCCTTTTTTGAAGTCGGTTAAAAATGTACGCCATTTACGCCCGACAAAGGCCAAATGTCATACATTTTTCTATCGAATACCTACTCGCTACGTGTTTTGCGTCCGGAACTATGCTAGACCTACTGGTCGCGCAGAGTAGGTAGGTACCTATGTGTTTGAATCCTAATTTTATTAGGTTTTTTTAAAGAAACAAAAGAAGACGAATTATCAAAAATCATGAAACTATGGTTGTTGGGCTTAAAACTGCCTGCCAGAGCATTACTTATGGTTCATTAAAAAATAGCCCCGTAAACCACTCCTTTTGCTTATCACCCCTATATCGAACAACCATTCAGGGACATCTGTGCGGGAATTTTGAATTGAATTTGAATTGAATTAGTCAACTTGGGCCTTGCATCAAAGGATCAATGAACTCGTATCTCAAAGAAAACCAAACTAGTCAAATTCTTACCCAGGAATAACATAAATGTGTCGCACATCCTGAACACACGCAGCTGACGTGATAACGTAGTCTTTACTTATAATAGCGCCGCCACACATCCAGCCGTGGTACTGGTGAGGTGCAGACGCAGCCCTCAATAGGTACACCTGAAATTCAGTCAGAAGAACTTCACGTGTATATGAAGTGAATGAAACTGGTCCTTTGACCAAGTTTCGATTTTATCGATTTAGTCTCATTATCATCTACACTGTAGATAGAGTAGCTCTACTACTCTAGTAGGAGTGTAGCAGTGGAAGCCGTGAAAGAGTGCCCATAGCCCCGGTGGATAAAGTCAAGGGGGAACACCCCAGGGTTTTTAGTGGATAGGCAGCCTCTAGGGCGGAGACTCCCACATAACTACCGTGCTTACCCCGGGGCCGGTGGTATCCATAAAGGATTTTCCCTGGGTCAAAAAAAAAAGGAGTGTAGCTGTATATTCTACAGCTATCTTTATCCCGCGACTGGGAGTAGGCATAGGTTTCTCTCTCTTGCTCTGTTATCTGCCTCGGGCCTGCGCCAATAGGACCCAGGTTCGATCTTGGATTTGCCAATAATATAGTCGACTCCCAAAGATCCAGAAGGTACCTAAATTATGTTCAAAGACCCACACAACCCAAACCCCACCATACCCCCGTGCTACGTAACTTAATCTAAGTAGGTAATTATTATTAAAACACCTACAGAAATAGACTAGAATTTTACCACGTATTTTTTATCGCTCATAACTTCTTTCCCATCCTTGATTCGACGTTGAGGCAATGATGCTAAAATATCACTTCAAATTAATCAAAACTTTTCATTCAGCTGTCCCATAGAAAAATGTCAATGACACTCGACAAAATGTATGGAACAGATTTTTTTCGCGAATTCAGGGTTGGTCCCATATTAAAAGTTGTTCATAATGATGAGTACTTTATGGTAAGATTGGTAAGATGGTACCTACCCTGGTACCATTACCCTTTATACTTTGTCTGAGTGTCATTCTGTTTCTATAAAACGGTACCTAAAGCTTACATTGAAATACAGCTATCAATATGAGCAAGTGATAAGAATTCCTCCGAGACATTGTAATTCACTTTTATTGCAATTTGGACGTAAAAATGCACTTATCTAAAGTCAGGAGTCCTTGACGATGTAAAACGGATTGGTAAAATTGTAATTGCAAGAACGTAGGTAGAACATAGTTTAGTATTTTTAAAGCCAATAGTTTTACTCCTGAGTTTTTATAACGAAAATAAAATACAGTACCCGGCGATAAATATTGCACATCGACCTTTGGAAAGAGACAATCGGCTAATTTCGGCTTCGTAGAGCATTATCTTTGTCGCACACTATTTCCTAATAGATCCTGGACTGTTTGTATTTCGTGCGACAGAGATAACGCTCTACGAAGTCTTTTGTCTCTTCCAAAGTTCGATGTGCAATATTTATCGCCGGGTACTGTAACCACGCAGACTCCATGTCTAGAATATTCTATTTTTTTCGCCCACAAAACCTAAAAACTCAGTTTTTATTTCATTTGAGACAATACAATAAACGTTTACGTTACGATAGTGTGAATGTAAATAATTGGCTGTGACATATAGACAGACACTGAAGTCTCGCCTTAAGAGTTCTTCCTCGAAGGAAGGTTCAGAACCCTAAAAATAATATAATTCTTACTTTTACCAAATGTATTCATTTATTTACATAAATATATTTGATTTATCAAAAATATGTAGTAGGTACTATACAAGGTGTAACGGAAAGGTTTAGGAATACTTAAGGATGTTCTTCTTAATGACAAAGTAAACAACTTCTAGAACACAAGTTTGCTAAATTCGAGAAACAAAATATTGAATCTCCATAGAAAATTGATCACGTGCCTAAATATTTTGTATGGACTAGATTTTTTTTCGAATTTAGCAAACTTGTTTCACAAAAGTTGTTCAATTTGACATGTAGAAAAACACCCTTAAGTATTACTACACCTTTCCGTTACACCTTGTATAGTTGGTGGTAATTTAACACTTTAACTGCTGCTAATAGTCAAATGCGTTGTTTTAAGCGCCTGGAGTGTGCAGCCGCATTCGCGTTGCACAAAAGAAAACACAAGGTGTGTTTTCAGCAGTAAAGTGTTACGTATGATGAAGATTGTAATAAAAAACCGAAATATCAATTATAAGACATTTATTTACACTTGAAATATGTAACTATATAAACTTAAAATAGCTATCGGGTTAAACTTTTCATTATACAAAAAGCTATGGAACAACACCTATTAATATATTTATCGATAATATCAACGCCTTTACAAAAATTTACATAAAATATACCATTTTAAATTTTAAAATTACTCTAAATTGTTACTTAAAAAAATATGGAATACCAGTTGCGTCCCGCGGTTTCACTTGCTTTTCGGAACGGTAGTTTTTCGAGAAGTAGTATTATAAAAGTTTATTACTCTTCTACCTTCAAAATTCGTCAGCCTAGCCAAGTGGGAACAAAACAAACAGACACGCAAACTTTCGCATCTATACAGGGTTATTCATAAAGGGTATGCTAAACCGAAAAGGGCTCATAGTACTCATCATTATGAACTACTTCTACTATAGGACCAACTCATAATTCGCGAAAAAAAATCAGCTGTTCCATAAAAAAATGTCAATGTGACACTCGACAAAATGGAACAGCTGATTTTTTTTTCGCGAATTTCGAGTTGTCCTGTAGTAAAAGTTGTTCGTAATGATGAGTACTATGAGCTCTTTTCGGCTTAGCATACCCTTTATGAATAACCCTATATAACAATAAAACTATTTTATTACTTTTTTAAAGTTAAACATATTTTTATTTAAAAGAAACCAAACATTAAATCTAGTAAAGTATGTGACAAAAATATACACAACTGTTAATTATGTTCCTAAAATATATCTTGTAATGTCTAATTAAATGTTATTTTAGTAAAAATATTAATTTTGGGGCGAGATCAGGCACTTGCCTACGAGACAAGCCGGAAAGAGCTCATTTATTTTATTAATAACAACATTTTTTACTATACAATCCCTTAACACTTTAACTGCTGCTAATAATCACATACGTTGTTTGGCGCGCCTGGCGTGTGTAGCCGCATTCGCGTTCCACAAGGTATGTGTTTTCAGCAGTTCAAGTGTTAAAACTAAAAAAAACAGCTGTTCCAAAAATTTAGTTGACAATAATTTTAAATAGATTTTGTCTTTATTTTTTCATGGAACATGTTTTTTCCAGATTTTAGGATTTCACTATGAAACTAAACGCGATTTTGACACGGTTTTTATAACAAAGATTTATAGAGTTCAATGAGCCCTTTCGGCTTATTACACACTTTCCGTGTAACCCTGTACAATAGCCAAAATATAACTCCATGCAAACGTAAGCAAGTACCATATCATAAGAATGAATACATTTCATTATGAGCGCTGAAAAAAGCCCAATCAAATTATTCTACGAATTTTAAATGTAAAAAATTTTAGTCAATCAATAAGGGAAACCGTTTGTGAGCGGTCAACGAAAAGGGACCTGACGGGAAATTTCCCAAAAAAAAACAACAAAAACAGTTCTTGTAGTTTTTTTAAGTTGTTTTAAATCCATGGTCTCTTCTTCCTTTAGTGTAAACATAATATTTTAGAACGGACTAGTTTTTGAAAAAATAACTTTCTAAACTTTTTGTTGGCTATTCCAAACTTAGAACGTTTATCTCGAAACTATTTGGCCGTCGGGTCCTTTTCGATTGACCGCTCACATTTTCTCCTATTTAAAGATTAAATCTACCTACAGACTAGAAATAGTGATGTTAAATATGAAAATAATATTGAAAGAAATTGTCAAAAATGAGAACAATGCAAATCGAAAAAACTCTGGATTATTAGTATGTATATTTAAGTTTTTCTTTTGAGAAAGGTACACTATTTCACCGATATGAGCAAGACTCGAATCTGAATTGAAACTGACAATGTTTACCTACACTACACAAAACATTGTTTTAATACTCGTCTTTGGTTCACATATTTCGTCCAAAATTGCTTATTAATGAAATGCTTTGTGTAATGTGTAAACCAAAACACGCATAAGAGCCGCGCCTTTAGTCAACTGTTTAAAAAAAAAAGTTCCGTCAATATGTCAAAATTTCACCCGTCCATTGACATCTCACACAGCACTTAAGTCAAGCGGGGGCAATTTTTTGACAACAAATTCTAACATATTAATTTTCAAATCCTGTCAAAAACTACAGGAAAAAACAACACTATTTCTAGGTAAACCCCGAAACACACATCAATAGACTTGATTATTGTCTGTTTGTCTGTCACTATTACATAAAAACATAGTGAGTTTCGAGATTTAAGAAAAAAACTGACGTCGATTCCGTCGCACCATTCTAAACTAATCTGACAGCACTAAAGTTAGCTGCATCTCTTTCGTTTCTCGATATGTGTGAGAGGGATGGCAACAGTCATTGGGGCTGGCGGTACGACAAAATCGATATCATTCTGTCTCATTTACACCTTCAATATCGACCAAAACATGTTTTTTTCAGTTTCTTTTTCCAAAATGAGATTTGTATAGTGAATAAGAGTAAGAAGAGAATGGAAAGAGACAGATATAGTTAAAAAGAGAAGGTACGATACCAAATAGAAGAATTTAAAACTCCGATGGAGTATTTGAACTTGGATGTAAATCTTTTGATTGTTTACATAGTTTAGTCTTTCTTACAAGTAACTGGATTGGTGTAAACGAGACATCAAACGTAGCAAGTGCCATAGAGAGCTACTTGACCTATTATAAAATCACCTTAAAACTAAACACGGTTTTCTATCAGTCATTATGGAAAAATATACATATTTTTATTAATTTTCTAATTTTTTAATCTACATCATAGTCAACAATAACGTTCAATGGCCACGATTCCAATAACTCTCTAAACAAATTGTGCTATTGCTGTCTCTTACTAAAGGAAAGACAAGAAAGAGACGGCATGCGTTATAGTGCTGCCAAGTAAGTCAGATCTTAGTTTTCAAAAAACATGTTTTAAATATCGCTGGTGTTTTCAGTAAACTAGTTTGACAGCACTCGAAGTCATGCTATCTCTTTCTTGTGTTTCCATTAGTAAGAGACAGCAATAGCACTGTTTCGTTTAGTGAGTTGGAATCGATGCCATTGACGGATAAAGATGCGAACGCGAGTGAACACTGCCTGTCTCGCTCTGGCTGCAAGAACAGACATCGTTCATTCTCGTTTACACTTTGATCTATACCCGACATAAGGTTAGTAAAATAAAAGTTGTCTTGGAATAACATTTCAAATATCACACATAATGGAAATTTTTAGGTAACGGACGAAATAAACGATAAAGGATAAAATTGCATCACACTGAGTTATTTTTGACATTGAATTGTGAGCTTTATATCGAGACAAGTAAAGCATATATTTCAGTATTTGTACGTGTATAAAAACAAATTAAAAATCCAATAGACTAAAGAGCTTGTCATTGGACATTTTTCTTTACGTGGAACAATATAAAACTCACTTTTGAATGTCAAATCTGTCGTAATGTAAAATCTGGTTTAAAACTAATTAATATTGCCATTCTGAAGGCTTTATTTAGTCGACGGAATTTGCTAAAAGTATTGATGTTACACCGGTGGCTGTAAAAACTCTTGATTTTCAAACAGTTAAAGTTGATACAGTCTCGCCAATTGTCAGCTAGTTTGATGGCTGTTACATTTGATATTATACCTTATCACTCTAACAATAAAGATGAAACTGCAGTCTAACCGGTGTCTACAATTTGTTGGCAATAGTTTGGGATACACTTTTCTCTCGATACATTCGATATTAGACCTTACTACGCTAGTAATAAAGCCGAAGCCGTCTCACCGCTGCGAGGTTCGGCGACAGTTGGTGGCGATGGATCGGAAACACTCCTCGCACACGCGGACGGGCTTCAGCTGGCCGTAGCGTGGGAGCGGGATGGAGTTAGAGCTGCATGACGCGCAGAACACTTTACCTGGAATTGCGAAGAGTATGTTGTGAAATTAGGATAAGAAGTGGGTACATAATCACTCACTTACGCTAGAATTAGTAAACTTGACAGGAAGGCCTAATTTCCACGATTAGGTTTAATTGCATACATACTATAGAGTGTATAGTGTAGGAAACATTAGTATTCAATTTAAGAGTCGGATATTGTGGTAATCGATATTCTTGGCCCTCATTCTAATTTCAATCTGTCAAAATGCACCTTTTCGATTAGATAGACTGTAATATTATGTTTAGTTTTATAAGTGAATAAATACAGGGTTATTGATAAAGGGCATGCTAAGCCGAAAAGGGCTCATAATACTCATCATTATGAACAACTTTTGTTATGGGACCAACCAGAAATTCGCGAAAAAAAAATCAACTGTTCCATAGAAAAATGTCAATGACACTCGACAAAATGTATGGAACATCTAATATTTTTTTTCGCGAATTTCGAGTTGGTCCCATAGTAAAAGTTGTTCATAGTGATGAGTACTATGAGCCCTTTCCGGCTTAGCATACCCTTTATGAATAACCCTGTATAAATGTAGTGCAGTGACTGACCGCAGTTCCTGCAGTGGTGGCGCCGCCGGAAGGCCGTGAAGTGCGCGGCGCAGCGCATGCAGGCCGGCGCCGCCACGTCCGGGACCCACTCCGGGGCGCGCTCCACGGAGGTAGCCTCCGCCCTGCAAATACGAATATTACATTTTCGTATCATAGTCTCATATGCAACCTTTAATCCTCCCACTGCTGGGATGCAGGTCTACCCTCGAAGGGTGATTAGGCCGTATTCCACCACGCTGGCCAAGTGCGGGTTGGTGGATTCACATACGCCTTTGAATTTCTTCTCCGGACGTATGCAGGTTTCCTCACGATGTTTTCCTTCACCGAAAAGCCAATGGTTTGTAAATTCGTACATAAGTCCCAAAGAACTCATTGGTACGAGTCGGGGTTTGAACCCGCCACCTCAAGAATGCGAAGCGGCTGTTCTCCCACTGAGCTATCACGGCTTACATTTTCGTATACATGACATTAAAAAATAAAGCATGTATGTCAGAGGTATAAAGGGTATCCTAAGCCGAATAAGTCATATAGTCCAGTTTCTTAGCAAAATGTTCGGTCCCATCAGTCCCATGGCAGACAGCACGAAACTTGGCATGCTGTTAGCTTTTGTATATGTAATTAAATCCCGAAGAAGAAACACCTAGGGAGAGGATCGTTTCCCTTCCTTCCCCCCCCCCCCTCGCACACATTTTGTGGTGCAAAATGTGTGGGGGGAGGGAGGGAAGGATCATTCCCAGATGTCATTCCCTTCTACGTCTCCAGTTGTGCCACTTCGTTTTGATCATCAATGTAAGACACCTTTTGCAACAACCTGTCTATAGTCAAATCCCCAGTCGACACCGAAGCCTGCAAGTTGCCAGTATCAAACCGACTTCCTCCTCACTCAGTTCCTAGGCTCGCTCGAAGCCAGTTCTTCGTTCAGTTGTAAGTTGCAGAATGGACTTTCTCCCGACTTCGCTCATTCAACTTTGATCTTTAAAGTCACACTATAATACACATTTTCCACCGACCTGTCTATAGTCAAGTCTCCAGTCGACACCGAAGCCTGCAAGTTGCCAGTATCGACCGACTTCCTCCTCACTCCGTTCCTAGGCTGGCTCGAGGCCGGTTGTTCGCTCAAAGTAGCAGAATTGACGGTATTTCTTCTGGCGAGTCGCGAGCCGCTCTCAGAAGGCGTTGTCGAGTCGGAGTTACTGTCCGCGTAGACTTCTTCGGCAGAGTAAACGCTGTCGAATGAACTACCTGTAAAATTAATAATTAAATTACTTCATCATCTTCCTACCCTTATTCCACCTACGTGGGATCGGTACAGTACGTACGCTTTTTCCATTCATCTCTATCACTCGTCATATCTGAATTCACTCCCTTCTTTTTCATATCATCTTTCACACAGTTCATCTATACTTTCTTTGGTCGTCCTCTATGTTATACCCCTTCACACTCAAGTTACTTATTACAAAAAAAATAAATGCCGTGGACAAGGCCATGTGTTTCGCGTGTATCATCCTCATCGTCAGCTTATATCAACCAACTGCTAGATTTTAACTGCTAGCCTTTTTCATTGGACTATGGGCTTGCGTTTGACCGCCATCTCGCCTGATCTTTTCCTGTGTGCTATTTTTTTCATTAGGAACAACATACCGTTCTGTATAACTTGATCCTCAGTCGCCTCAAACTCGATCGTCGTCCCCTCTGTCCCCTTGTCCCCCGAGGACACGGGGACGGGGTCGGGCTCGTCCGGCGTCTGGTTCATCAGGAACACCGCTTTCAGAATATTCCTCAAGTCGGCCGCGAAGTTTGTCTGCAGTTGGTCAGCCACGCCAGCGATGCAGACGAACAGTCGGTGGATTAGATCTTCGCTAGACCTGGGAAGGGAACAATATTACTGTAGCAAAAGTCCTGTCTCGTAGAACGAGTTAATATACTTTAACGGTTTTTAAAAAACTATTTTAACTGTAACGTATGCACTCAACTCCATAACGACTGAAAGTATATACACAGAGAAGACTCCTAGAACTCCCTTCCTCAATTGAAACCATGGAAGAACACCACTCAATTTTTTGTTTCTGAGCAAGGAGACAATCACGACGCTGACACGATGATAAATGTCACGCTCACACGACTGTTTCATTGCTAAGCGTAATTTTGTAAAATCTCAAGACTTAGCCACCTAAAATCACACCTTCCTTTAACTTTGCTCACTTTTTCATCTGGTTAAGAATCTGGTGATATATACAGGGTTATTTCAAAAACACCAGCAACCTCGCATGTCTAGATACCTAACATCATAAACAACAACTTTTGCTATGGGACTAACTCGAAATTCGCGAAAAAAAAAATCAGCTGTTCCATACATTTTGTCGAGTGTCATTGACATTTTTCTATGGAACAGCTGTTTTTTTTTCGCGAATTTCGGGTTGGTCCCATAGCAAAAGTTGTTGTTTATGATGTTAGGTATCTAGACCTGCGAGGTTGCTGGTGTTTTTGAAATAACCCTGTATATCTATAGAGGGAAATGTTTCGAGTCAGATGACATTTAACACTTTGGCTGCGGGAAACACACACTGTGTTTTTCGTTGCGCGACGCGAGTGCGGCTGCACACGCCAGGCGTGTAAAAATCAAGGCGTTTGACTATTAGCCGCGCCTGGGGCTAGCGCATGTGATTACGCGCCGCAGCCAAAGTGTTAATATCGGGCAACCTGGTTTTATTATGGCTACTTTTTGTCCCAAAATAATCAACTTCAAAACTGCTGGTTTTGGTAGGAAGATGAATAAAATAGATAGATAGGTAAACATGGTTTATTATGATGGAAGGCCCAAGTTTGAAGGCTTTTTAAGACAGATCTAAATTTACTAAAACTATTGGCATCCTTGTCTAATGGCTTGCAATGATAAAGACAGATATATTTTTAGTTAGTTTAGATCTGTCAAACTTGGGCCCAGAGTTGAGTTACTTACTTAAACTTCCCCCTCGCTTGCTGCCTGGCTGCGAGCTCCTGCGCTTGTAGCGCCAGAGCGATTTGTTCGTCGTCGGCGCACTCGGACGAACTGGGAAAAGAGGAGGAGGTTCTCACTTGTTACGTATGTTTATTACTTAGTATCTGGTTTCATCAAACACAAGTAATCCCGTTTCTAAATATTAATTGTATTGTAATAAGATGCGAAATTAATTCGTATATCGCTGTTCTGTATGTCGCTCTTGCACATAGAAAAGGCCAAATTGATCTTTTCGAAGTTATAAAATGTAGACAATCACGTCAGGATAGTTCAAAAAATAGTCTGGTGAGTAACTTAATAAATTCCATCATCTGCGAAATAGTCGATTTAAAGGTCTGTCTATATCTTCTTGTCGGACTCTTGATAAAAATCAAAATAGAAAGTGTGTCTAGTAAAAAAAGGACCCCAAAAAAAAAAACTGCAAAATTGAGTAAAAGGAAGTAGTGATTGTTGATAAACTCACCTTTCATCCACAAACTGATCCAAATTCAGCCTCAATGGGTTACTTTGACCCATCAACCTGCTATCCAGTATAACCAGCCCCGGCGACCACATCTTATTCTTTTTCCTTTTAGTCTTCGGCGTAGTTTTTCTCCTAGTGTCCTTCTTCTTCAAACTGCTTTGCGAACTGTTCGCTTCTTCATTCGCCTTAGCCTTAGCTAACTTCACTTGTCTATGCCTCTTTAGTTCTTCCATAACTTCTTCCATGGTTTTGAAGTCTGGATTCTCAGGCATCGGCATCCCCCAATCGGCTAAGACTTTTCTTGCTTCGTTATTATGACGAGTGCGAGCATCCGTGGCTTCGTTCAAAGCTTCTTCGTCCGAACTCAGCCTGTTTATTATGCTCGATGAACCCGCTTCGTTCTTCTGAGTATTATCTTCGGCGTAGTTTATGTTTACAGTGTCGAAAGTGCTTTCTATTATTGGTTTAGATTTATCATCTTCTCTGTCGCTTTCTGGGCTTTTTAGTACTCTGTTTTGTGGCATGAAATGAGTGTCTTTTAGTTCTTTGTGGTCGGTGTCGGGGGATCGGTCTAGGCTTGTGTTTTCTGTGCTTACACCGGAATCAGCCGGCGATTCGTGTTCGCTTTCGTAACCGAGCATGAATTTGACTTTATCTTCATCTCTTTCTAGTGTTTCGTCGAAGTTTTTGGCGGAATGAAAGCTTGCATTGTCATCGTCATTTTGTTCGAATCTCTCTCTGTATTCTTCGTTAGTTAGCAGCAAAGAGCTGAGATTAGCGTTAGCTATAGAAAGGGTCATATTAGTATTCGCCATTTCCGAATCGATATTCTCCGGTATGATCATCGGAAGTTCCGAATTAAGTATAGTATTGTTTTCCGATTCGTCGTCCTGGTTGAAAACGGCCGAGTTGTTGTGCGAAAGAGATGAAAGAACGACTGGCTCGTGGCTTATCGCGTTGGGTATAAGATAGCCGTGGCTGGTAGAAGGCATACAAGGCAACTGTTCGCTATTGAAAGGGAAAACGTCAGAGTCGTCAGTCGAAATCAAATTCGGCATATCGTTTGTCGAGTATGAATGCATCTGATCAATGACGACATCGCTAGCGATTGAGGACAGCCTATCAGCGATCTCGGTGACTTGCTCATTCAGTGACGTCACCAAGTCCTGATCCGGTATTTGTCGGTTCGCGTCGTTTGATGTTGCCGCCGCAGCGTTGATGACTAGCGGATCAAACATCATGAGTCCGTTCGTTGAAAGATTTCTAAGAGAAGATAGATCACTGCCTTCAGTTTTGGACGTCTTTCTGCTTCTGTCTTGGAAAGTATCAGTGCTGTTATCCGAGAATCTGTCAGATTTGTCGGACAAGTCGGGTTTGTCGGTGGTTTTCTCCGGAATTTCATCCTCGCCTTCGGATTCTTCGGTGACTTCAGTGAGTCGCCGGAATCCGTCGATGATTGGCGTCATGACTTCGATGTTGTCTGGGAGATAGTCGCCATCCGATATTGTTTGTTCGTTCGTACTGAAAAAATTAAAAACATTTGAAGACAATGCATTTTTAATAGCGGCGCCCAAGTTTTATCTGATAACTTACAGGAACTGTTTTTTTGTTCCAGAAAAATAGAAATGATGCTGTCTTAACCCAGGAAATTCACTTTGTAATCTCAATAACTTATTGTATTGTGTTCTCTGGAATTTGTACCCGGTCCTAAAATATCAAAACATACTAACTTCTATATTTACAATACTAGTTGGATATAACCAAAAATTATAAACAACTAGCGGCCCGTTCCGGCTTTGCACGGGTAGACACTATAAATTGAGATGTGAGCTATCCAATCTGTTAAGTTAGATCGAACTGCACACGGTGTGCAAATTTGATTGAAATCAGTGTAGTTTAGGAGTCTATAGCGGACAAACAACGTGACACGTAATTTATATATATTAAGATGAGAGTCGGCGTCTACAAACTGCTTTGTAGTTTGGTGGAATCGTACAAACTTTTATGTATTTGTGTTCTTTAGATATACCTACATAGATATTTGTGTAGTGTCAACTCTAAAACACTAAAGACCCTCCAAAAGCAGCCTGAGATACTTGAACCAAACTTCTGTTCCACGTCTTTCGAAAACTCACAAAAAAACAGCTGTTCCATACAAAGCGTTCATTGACCTTAAACTTTGTGATTTTTTAAGTCGTAGAGAGTTTCTTGTATCAATGTTTAGTAGCCTGCAAAAGGTCTTCAGTGTGTTACGAGTTGACCCTGTATATATTTTATAAGTTGCAGCAGTATAAAATACTATTTACCTGTTCTGAGTGTAGAGGTCGCGGCAGTGGGCGTGGTCGGCGTAGAATCTGGAGACAAACTCGCCGATATCCGGGTACGGGCAAGATGGGTCTTCTATCACTTCCGACGCTGGAAACAACAATTATTGAACAGAATGTTAATATCAACCTTATGACAATAGTCCAGAAAGGTAGAATGGTATGTTGGGGCAAAGAAGTAAAATTGCGATGGAAAGCAAGAAGAAGAATATACCTAGAAGATACCGAATCACTGTCGACTGAAGACACCCATATTATAACCATCGGGGAACACCCACTCAGGCAGAACATTCCACACTCGTGCGGTTCGCAAAATGAATGAGTCAAAACGTTAGTTCGGTTTTTAGGTATGTCAACCATAAAACGATGTCGCTTTTTAACACGCTTATATTAGCTTCACCTGTATGTTTGTAACCGACTCCTTTGGGCGCGATTTTGACCCACTTTAAACGGCCGGATTTCGTTAAAACTTTGTAGATATATCGAGGATCGATGACAATAAATTATTAAACAAAAAATAAAAAAATATACTTATAAATAAATTAAAATAATTACATATATGAAGCTAATAAATTGTGTTTTTGCTCCGAACGCGATTTCTACGATTACTGTTAGCTAAGCTGTGACTCGACTCGGTACGCGAATTCTGTGACTACTGCTGGCTAAGCTGTGGTTCCCCACGGCTACTGGTACATATTCTGCTACGTGCCGCGTTTGTCAAAGAGCGATGACAATGCGTGTTTTTTAGTTTTTTAAACTATTCTATATTATTAAGCACTTACTCGGCAGTAGTTCCACAGAAGCAAAATTTGCGACGTCACCGTTGGTCGCCAGAAGTCTTTCCAAAGCCATCAGTTCTCTTCTGTCAAGCGCCCACAGGAGAGAGCGAATCTTGTGGAGTAGAGTGCGAAAGGGACGGAACATGTCGGACATTTCCTCTGGAATTAAGAAGCAGTGAAGAAATTAGAACACATGGTAATTAAATCTACAATATTTAAAATATCGATAAAATAATACAAGGTATGTATACCAGAGCTACATTTTGCTTGCAATGACAGCAGGCACAGATTACTAAAAAGATACACTAGTTCGAGCATCTTTTGATCACGTATTCTTCAACGCCAGCCCTATATCCATAGTTTTTTTGGGTTATTTTTGTACCAAAGCATAAAACAGTTCAAAGTCACATAACACGTAAATTTCCTTCAATCGTATTCACGATGTTCTTAGGGTTCCGAACCTCAAAAGGAACCCTTATAGGATCGCTTTGTTGTCCGTCCGTCTATCTATTTTCTATCTTCTTGGCAGTAACTTACCAGGTGTGCCAGCGACCCCAGGCCGTGCTCCGTTATTTTAGGGAGCTCGGTTGGTGTGCGGATGGCAGTTGGGGGGCAATGCACAATACACCCCATGCGTACGTCGTCGCAGGTCGTATCACATCCACATGACGACCTGTTTGGCTCAGCGGTAATAATTATATCCGTCTTTTAAGCCAGAGGCCCCGGGTTCGATTCCCGGCCGGGCAGATGTTTGAATGACGAACTTATTAATGTCTGCTCTGGGTCTGGGTATTAGTTGTCCTTGTCTTTGTGTGTGTTCCATGGCTTCCCCGACACAGGATTATCCTAGTGGTGAGTGTGAAACGTTTAATTTATTTATATTTTAGAATGAACTTACCAGTAGGTTTGTCTATGCTGAGAGGTCCGCTCGAGTATATGAGGAGACCGCTGACTATGGCGAGGCGGGGCACGGCGAACATTAACGCTGGATCGTATGCGTCTACCTGGAAAAGATAAACAAATTCAAATATCAAAAGGCTTGTGGGCTAAAAACTATAACGTCAAAGCTAGCCACTTCATTCCCAACCTTTAATCCTCCCACTGCTGGGATACAGGTCTACCCTCGAAGGGTGATTAGGCCATATTCCACGACGCTGGCCAAGTGCGGGTTGGTGAATTCACATACGCCATTGAATTTCTTCTCCGGACGTGTGCAAGTTTCTTCACGATGTTTTCCTACACCGAAAAGCCAGTGGTGTGTAAATTCGTACATAAGTTCGAAAGAACTCATTGGTACGAGTCAGTGTTGATCAAGTTGCAAGTGAATTAGATTCTTTTTGGTAAGCGGGCTCCATACCACAACATCAGCGGGCAGTTAAAAGCAAGTTTATTATTGTATTTAAAAAAAATCGGTCCCTTAGTAGCATGGGGTGTGGACGAATCGTCTGCCCACGATTTTATCCGCGCGTAAATGGGACAGAGCTAGAGCATGGATATAATCAAGTCAATTTCAAGTCATGGAAGTCAATTTGTTCTCGGCCCATGTCAAACCTAGATAGCCAGGTCGATTTCTATTCATCATTACCTGCTCCTGCGTGAGCAGGTTTTGTTTGAGCGCTCGCCGCAGACTTTCAGAGAACAGCACGCAGATCAGCTGCTGCGCCTCGAACTCGTGCGGCGTCTTCACGTTTACCATTGCACTTACGTAGCATAGCTCGAACTCGGCAAACAATCTGAAAATATTTTTTTATATCTATACAGGGTTATTCATAAAGGGTATGCTAAACCGAAAAGGGCTGATAGTACTCATCATTATGAACAACTTTTACTATAGGACCAACCCGAAATTCGTGAAAAAAAAACAGCTGTTCCATAGAAAGACGTCAATGACACTTGATAAAATGTATGGAACAGCTGATTTTTCTTTCGCGAATTTCGGGTTGGTCCCATAGTAAAAGTTGTTCATAATGATGAGTACTATCATGATACATAATCCGCATCAAGGATTGTTTTTATCTATTTTTTTTATTATTTTTTTTTATCCACAGCGAAGCGTGGCAGGCACAGCTAGTAATGCATAAATCTGCGTTTGACCAACTTAAAAAAAACTCACCAGTTGGTAAGCGAGGATGTGGTCGAAGACGAAGCACGCAGATTTAGAAGATACCTATTCACTCTGACCTTGAAAACGTCCAAGATTATATCTCTCAGGGAACAAGGAAGCCGGAAGTCTATTCCATTCCCAGGCTGTACGGATCAGAAACGTAGACTCGAACCATTTTGTGCGTATCCAGGGGAAATCGGCAGTGTAATGGTGGTGATAGGGCATATTTCTAATTGTTCTCTATTGGAAAGGGGATGGTAGAATAAGGTCGTGTAGCTCTGAAGCACAATCAATCAATCATAGAGAGAAATTAGTTAGCTGCACATTTGAAACGATGACAGCGATGATAGGCTGTATTGCTTCAGTGCTTCTTCAAATCCTAACAAAAGCTTCATCGTATAATATTGTCAATTAGAATATCCCATTGGGTTGAGGAAACCATTCCATTAGGGTTTCATAATCTACTCGTAGCTAGCAATGACCTGGTCTAATCTGCCGCTAAGCGATTCGTGCTGTGTTCCAGCAGCCTGACTCGAAATCAATTTCCAATTAGAGACTTTTTTTTTTTTTTTTTTTATGTAATTGAGTGACTATACGAGCAAATCGCTCGCCTGATGTTAAACGTCACGTTTGCCCATAACAGGACTGCACCATCCAGAATTTTGAAGTCGTAGAATTCAAGACCCTGCGTGGCACAGCACTGCGCTCGTCACCCTGAGATATAAGATGTTTAATCTCCCATTTGCCCTGTAATTTCACTGGAAACAATGCCCTTCCAACCGGAACACAGTAATGTACATTACTGCTTGGCGGTGGAATAACTGGCAAAGGTGTGGTACTTCCCCAGGCGGGCTCTGCAACAGAGCCCTACCACTACAAGATAGTATTTCAGACTACGACAGGTTCATTTTGGCACCGTTACTATAAATCGAAATTCAGACATTAATTAAGGAAGCAAAGCAGTGTAGCCGCACAGACTATGTGCAGAACCAGAATCTGGGAACGTATCGCAAACCTTTAGCGAGATTCTGAACTGAATCGCGTCAGCTTTTATCTCGCCTTTTCTCTAACAGAGTGAGACAAAAGCCAGGACGATCCAGATTCAGTTTGAACTCGCTAAAGCTTTCTAAAGCTTTCAAAGATTACTTGTCAAATATCTTCAGACTCTCATGCAGCAGTTCATCAGCGGCGTTCTGCTGGGTCTGCGCCAAGCCGCGAGGCCTCAAACAGCGCTCCCTCAGCAGAAACCTCACGGTTTCCAAGCTGCGAGTGAGTGCCTTCGCTAGAGGACGCATGGCTGATGATTCTTCTTCGCGGTTCATAATGGACGACCCTGCTGCTAGGCACTGAAATGAAATACAAGAAATGCTCTAATCAATCACGTTAATTAACGAACAACTGATGTTAACCTTCAGAGCGTCTGGGAAGTTTTTTGCTTCCTTTATCTCTTTCTACTCACTGATAGTTATATCAACTAAACAACTCAATATTACCGTTAGGTTAAGTTTTGTAACAGACATGTGTTTCAACTTTATGTCCGCTACGATTGGATCTAACGTCACAGTATTGCTGAAGAATCAATCTTTAGAATATTCTTCCTCAATTTCAAATTAATCATTTTAGGGTTCCGTACCCAAAGGGTAAAACGGGGCCCTATTACTAAGACTCTGGTGTCCGTCTGTCTGTCTATCCGTCTATTACCAGTCTGTATCTCATGAACATGATGATGTATTTCAATTGCCGTTATAACAACAAATACTAAATAATAGAATAAAATAAATATTGGGGCTCCCTTACAACAAACGTGATTTATTTGCCGTTTTTTATAGATAATGGTAGGACCCTTCGTGTGCGAATCCGACTCGCACTTGGCCGGTTTTTATTTAATCATCCCTCTGCTGAGATACTAAGTCAACCCCTTGAACGCTGATCAGCATTTCATCACGTTGGACATATGCGGCTTGGTGAATTCATATATGCCATTAAAAGATTCTTGATGAAAGGAGATCCTTCCCCTACTGGTCGACCAAAATGAAACCGTACCTCGGCACCGAACCACAGCTGCCCAGCCAAGTTGTCCTGAAGCACGTCTTCTGGAAACTTGACTCGGAAGCCGCGGGCCACCCTCTCGTCTCGTAGCTCCTGGTCCATTATCTGGCTGGTGATGTTGAGAACACGGTCCTGTGGACAAACGAGATGGTTAGGGCCTTAAGACTTAAGGTCTTACTTATAAAGCCTGCTTAAAGTTAGTCAATGCTTAAAATGCTCTGAAAAAATGTTAAGCAGTGAATAAGTTTAAGCAGGCTTTATATTTTAGTAAGGCCCTTAATACATACTAAAATAGCAGCATCAATTTAGATTCTAACAAATGAAGATACGGTTTAAAATGCTGTGTGGCTGCGGTACTACTCACAAACTCTCTACAACATTCAATTTGAGTGTTCCAAACTATCTATTTAGTTGGATCTTTTTAACGTTTTACACTCATAGCTCCCCACTAGGATAATCCTGTGTCGGGTCTCGGGGATGCCATGGAACACACACAAAGACAATAAAAACTAACACCCAGACCCAGAACAGATATTTAAATTCATCATTCAAACCTGCCCGGCCGGGAATCGAACCTGAGACTGGCTTTATAAGGCGAATACCGCCTTGCCAAACAGGCCGTCAGATCTGTGATCTGATCTATAAGTTGTATATTTAAAGATTTGAGCTTTAGGAGATTTCTTCTATTAGTAGAAGCCTGCTAAAATAGGATAGCAGTAGGTAGAATCAATGTTATGTAAACGTGTGTGTGTGTGAGAGAGATAAGCGTGGTCCCACTTGTTCCTACTAAGCTTGTTATCGAAATAACTTGGATTCCCAGCACTTCTCTACTTCTCACAAAGCAAAAGATGCAGGAGGAATTTTTGACGCGATTTTTGGATTTCGTGCAAATATTTTATGATGTAACCACGAGTTTAGTATCTCTACACAATAAAGGTTCTATCTATGACTTACAGGGTTACAAAGGAAAGGGTATGCTTAGCCGAAAAAGACTAATAGTACTCATCATTATCAACAACTTTTACTACGAGACCAACCCGGAATTCACGAAAAAAACAGCTCTTCCATACATTATGTCGTGTGTCATTGACATTTTTGAATGGAACTGCTCTTTTTTTTTCACGAATTAGCATACCCGTTCCGTATAACGAGGTAGTCCACCTAGAGCACCCGTCCGAATAGCACCTGCGCGAAGAGCACCCAGCCTAGTCCACGAAGAGCACCTATCCTAACCCTGTATACTGTATACGTTGTTATACGAAACAAAATACCTCAGTACTTAATTTAGAAGGTTTCGTATACGAACAGATCAGTCTGAAAGATTGTTTACACGACCCATTTTGACGAAATTAGACATACTATAGTAGTAAATACGATACTAGTAGATATAATTATGTTGACGAATGTAGCGTCATCTATCTCGATAAAGTAAGTGATTCATTACATGCCCGGGGCCTAATTCTGGGCTTTTCGAGATTATCTCGGTCACTGCCGCTCTCGTCAAAAATGTCATGACAGTGAGAGTGACCGAGATGATCTCGAACGGCCCGGAATATCCCCCTGAACTAGTTAAGTCACGACTACAGATTAGGACAGACAGATGCCATAACAATGTTTTTAACCCATAGATATGATTAATTAGTGCCATTCTCGTAACTAAACCAATCTGACAGAACTAAAACTGTGGGCATCTTTTTTCTTTTCAAAACGTGAGATAGAATAGCAACAATTTAAGATTTGTCTAATTTATTTAAGTTTAGAAAATGGTACAACAGACTCCACGTCAATATGGCTCAACCTGAAGGTAGTCAAATATTTTGCTAGGATTTCAATTTTTTTTCCTACTCAGCAAAAGATGGCGCCACATTCCTTGTGTGTAAACAACGTGATTTTATGCCGTCTCTCTCTGTTATTACTCTACGGTTACGAGCGTAAAAGAGTAGGTAGTAGGTAGGAAATTAAAGTTTAAAGTGCGGTTTAGTTCATCCTACTAATATGTATTATAAACGCGAAAGTTTGTAAGAATGTTTGTTCCTCTTTCACGCAAAAACGGCTGAACGGATTTACATGAAATTTGGAATAAAGGTTGTTCATGGTCTGGATTAACACATGGGCTACTTTTTGATCCCGAAAAACACGGGTGAAACCGCGGGCCGCAGCTAGTATGATAATAATTGACTCTATTTCCTTTAATGACCACGCTACTTTGGTACCTGATAGTTTATGGTCATGTGTATAAGTCATTACGAGTGGGATTTCCTTTTCCTTACATGCCTCAAATGTATACTAATATTGGGGCATTTCACGTGAAGCGGACAGGAAAAAAAAAGTGAGGTTCTGAAAATCGATCATATTTGGCCCATTTATACTTCTAGTAGGTATGAATGTGAATACAAAATATTTTTTTCGTATTATGTATATTTCATAAGTTATGGGTTTCTAAAGAATTGTCGTAATTGTAATATCAATTTTATGAAAGTTGTTTTTCGAATCTAACAAATCTATATATATAAAAATGAAACCCGTTTTCCTTGGTCACGGCATCACGCGTGAATGGCTGGACCGATTTCACTAATTTTTGTTTTGTTGTATTTGTTATTATTAGGAGAAGGTTCTTACGGAAAAAAATATTAAGAAAATCTCACAGAAATATTGAAAAACCCTAAAAACAGCCCTTTTCTTTTTCCCATACAAACGTATGGCAGTACGAAGTCTGCCGGGTCAGCTAGTTTACAATAAAATATTTAACATAGCGATACATATTGGAAAAATGCTGTTCTTTTTACCAAAAAAAAAAAATAAAAAAAAAAAAAATTTTTCATGTCCAAAACCGGAAGTAACTTTTTCAAACCTGAATTTCAGTCACTTCGACCAATTTTTTTTTTCTTTTTTTTTTTTTCAAAATATAGCTTAAAGTATATTAAAAATACACAAGAAAATTCAAAATGGGATCTCTATTTGTTTAGGAGTTAGATGAATTAATGTACATACGCGTCTCGATGGGCGTGATATCTGACGCTTGATAGGTCGAGTAATTTGCGCGATATTTCATTAAAACTCGCAACTTTATTAATATTTTATCTTGTTTCAGCGTATTTAAGCTCTTACAAGGATGTGGAATAAGTATTATTAATATAATATACTAGCTTTCACCCGCCCGGTATGTCCAATCTTTATAAATTATAGCCTATATGTTTTATTCTGATGTCTTAGCTACATTACTGCAAAGTTTCATCAAAATCCATTCAGTAGTTTTTGCATGAAAGAGTAACAAACATACATACATACATCCATACATTCTTACTCATTTTTAAGTTTATAATATTACTAGGATATTATATATTAATAATACTTATGGCCGGTTTACATTATTCCAGTCCAGTGATCTAGCGAGATTCCAGTCCAGTGCTGGACTGGATCTGTAACGTCTACATTATTCCAGTTATTTATAAGCCGTTGAAGTGTGAACACTACAGTGACAATGATTTCAAGAAGAGATCAGTTTCGAAAATGTTCTCGCAAAAAAAAGTCCACAAAAACAACCAACACGTGTGTACTTCGTCAGCACTGGAATGGCACTGGATTGGCCGTCTACATTATTCCAGTTGCACTGGATTGATCGCACTGGATTCAAAAGTAGACCGCGAATCCAGTTACTGGACTGGAATGCTTACTGGATTCAGTTCATTCCAGTGCCGGTTTACATTTTTCCAGTAAGCAATCCAGTACTGGACTGGATCGCTGGACTGGAATAATGTAAACCGGCCATTAACCCAAATATAAATTAATAAAATATTATATAGAACAAAAACATTTTTAGGAAGCAGTACAAAAGTTTTATTATTTGCGAAACGTGACTAATAACGCCCTCTGTTAGCAGCGTGAAGTATACTTAGTCTTCAAATAGAGACAAACTATGTACAAGAAAGAGATAGAAATATGACGTGCGGTTTCGTATAGCTAAGACATCAGAATAAAACTTATAGGCTATAATTTATAAAGATTGGACATACCGGGCGGGCGAAAGCTAGTATATTATATTAATAATACTTATTCCACATCCTTGTAAGAGCTTAAATACGCTGAAACAAGATAAAATATTAATAAAGTTGCGAGTTTTAATGAAATATCGCGCAAATTACTCGACCTATCAAGCGTCAGATATCACGCCCATCGAGACGCGTATGTACATTAATTCATCTAACTCCTAAACAAATAGAGATCCCATTTTGAATTTTCTTGTGTATTTTTAATATACTTTAAGCTATATTTTGAAAAAAAAAAAAGAAAAAAAAATTGGTCGAAGTGACTGAAATTCAGGTTTGAAAAAGTTACTTCCGGTTTTGGACATGAAAATTTTTATTTTTTTTTTATTTTTTTTTATTGGTAAAAAGAACAGCATTTTTCCAATATGTATCGCTATGTTAAATATTTTATTGTAAATTTGTTAGATTCGAAAAACCACTTTCATAAAATTGATATTACAATTACGACAATTCTTTAGAAACCCATAACTTATAAAATATACATAATACGAAAAAAATATTTTGTGTTCACATTCATACCTACTAGAAGTATAAATGGGCCAAATATGATCGATTTTCAGAACCTCACTTTTTTTTTCCTGTCCGCTTCACGTGAAATGCCCCTATTGTGAGGAGGTAAAGTTTGTATCGTATGTTGCTAGATGGTAATAAATTACATACCACTGGCTATTCGGTGAAGGAAAACATCGTGAGGAAACCTGCATACGTCCGGAGAAGAAATTCAATGGCGTATGTGAATTCCAGCAATCCGCACTTGGCCAGCGTTATGGAATATATCACCCTTCGAGGGTAGACCTGTATCCCAGCAGTGGGAGGATTAAAGGTTGCATATGATTATATGATGAGATGGTAATGTAATTTTGTTTTCAAAATGACAGTACTTGTTTATACATGTTTGTCCCATTGCTTAAGTTGTTCATGATGACGAGTACTGTCAGCCCTTTTCGGCTTAGCATACCCTTTCTGTATAACCCTGTAAAGGAAATTTTAGCCGTCAGGTTTGTTAAGGAGTCTGGAGTGTAATCGACGTCAATGACGTCACTCATCCTCACAGAGATAGAACTAGAGCACGTGTTACACGTCATATCAAACAGGAACATTATTGTGTGGAATTATTTTGTTTTCATATCGAAAACTAACAAATCAAGACTTAATTAGACGTGTATAAAAGTCCTTTGTTCAATTCCTGTCAAGCAAATATGAACTATATTTCAAGTAGATAAGGTCGATTTAAACTGATTCGCTACGAAACCATTCATTCAAGGTGAGTCACTGATTGTAGGTATTTGTTTACATTTTACATTCGTATTCGAAAATTATTCACCCGTACTCGTAATTAGCATACGACCAACTTAGCCGCTTAGGTGGCGAAATGACGGAACTAGAAACATTAGACCAGTTTATTTGGTTAAACTTGATAGTGGCGCCACAGCCGACTGCAGATCAATCTGACTGTAGTGGAACATCGTTCCGACTTGTTTGGAGCAGAGAAAAAACCCAGATTTACTTTCGCGTGCCAATTCTTTTAAAAAAGTAATTTTCCTAATGAGCTGTTTAGTATTCGTCGTACCCGCACTGTTGTTTGTTTGCTTGCATAATGTATTAAATGCATAATAAGACTGATTACTCATTACACAGGTAATTATGTCTGATTGTCGTTATCTATAACTAGCTGATGCTCGGCAATTCATGCCTGGTGTTTGGTTTGGGACTATACACCTATATAGGGTCACAAGGAACGGGTATGCTAAGCTGAAAAGGACTATGGGATCAACCCCGAAATCGAGAAAAAATCAGCGGTTTCATACATTTTGTCGAGCGTCATTGACAATTTTCTTTGGAACAGCCTTTTTTTGCGATTGCAGTGTTGGCCCGATAGTAAAAGTTATTCATAGTGATGAGTACTATGAGCCTTTTCGGGTTATTTATTTATTGATTGAATAATTAAATACCCATACCATACCCTATCTGTACTTGTTCTGGGTCTGGGTGTTAGTTGTCCTTCTCTTTGTGTGTGTCCTGGCATCCCGACACAGGTTATCCTAGTGTGGAGCTATGAGTGTGAAACGTTACTTTTTTATCATTGCATACCCTTTCCTTATAACCCTGTATCAGACAACAGTAAAAGATTTCCTAAAACAAAAACAGACGACGTTAACGACGCGACAGATTAGTAAATCATGACAACACGCTACAATCACGTAGAAATAAAAGCAAGAGCCAAACCCGACTTGTGTACGTAAGTGACCTTATTAGTGTCCCACACGAAACTACGTCACGCAAGTTCGAAACTACCCGAAAACTTATACCTATATTCTACAAATAGCTGCAGGGTTAAATGGAAATGGTATGCCAAGCCAAAAGGCTAAAAAGAGCTCATCCTCAAAATCCTCATCCATAAATCGTGCTCCTCATGACTGAGGGTCGTGACCACAGCCTCCAAATAGTTTCTCTCTCACGATGTTAAGCCAACGACAACAAAAAGAGCTCATCTATATATATAAAAATGAAACCCGTTTTCCTTGGTCACGGCATCACGCGTGAATGGCTGGACCGATTTCACTAATTCTATCATATTAAGAAAATCTCTCAGAAATATTGAAAAACCCTAAAAACAGCCCTTTTCTTTTTCCCATACCAACGTTTTCTAACTAAAACGAGCTTTATTGCTATTGTATAAAGTTCATATTGAATTGCAAGCACTCACTGTTGTTTAACTTTAAGCAATGTAGGTATGTTCCTAACGTCCAAGAGTCAATTTGCACTTTATTACCTCTGTACAAAGTTCAAATTCAATCATATCTATCAAAACAGTGTGCGTTGGAGCACAGATAAAACAAAATTAAAAAAAACTAAAAAAACACGCTTTTTATAAAAAACCGAACTAAAAAAATAGAAAATAAAATTTTATAAATTTAAATTAAGAATAGGGTTGAAAATTTCAATAAATATAAATTAATAATAGTGTAAATAAATAAATATATGTATTTTATTTTTAAAAAGCGTGGGGTGCATGGGTCAATAGATATTATATATTTTGTAGATACATTTTGTATTGACAGACATGAGTAGAGTGATTAGCATTTTGATAATATCTTAGAAAGCACCCCACGCTTTTTTAAAAATAAAATACATATATTTATTTATTTACACTATTATTAATTTATATTTATTGAAATTTTCAACCCTATTCTTAATTTAAATTTATAAAATTTTATTTTCTATTTTTTTAGTTCGGTTTTTTATAAAAAGCGTGTTTTTTTAGTTTTTTTTTAACTATTATTTATTTTTCGCTTTTTAGTTCGATTTGCTAACTATTAACCATCCTTAATATGTACAAATGTGTTGGTGTTATCCGATTTTGGCCGTCTGCTCAAGCAAATTAAAAATAAAATTGATGCGTAACAAAAAATATTGAGCAAAAAGATTTGTAGCCGCGTGGTTTCGATCCTCAGACCTCATAAAATAAAATTGATGCGTAACAAAAAATATTGAGCAAAAAGATTTCTAGCGCGTGGTTTCGATCCAGGGACCTCTGGGTTAAGAGCCCAGCACGCTTCCACTGCGCCACTCTGTTCTCTGACACAAATGACGAAATTACCATTTGTAAGTTAAACGGTATTAAAAGTTAAAGAAACTTTATAGAAAAAGCGTGTTAAAAAAATTAATAGTTAAAAAAACTAAAAAACACGATTTGTTTAGTGTATTGTCATCGGTCCTCGATATATCTACAAAGTTTGAAAGAAATCTGACCGTTTAAAGTGGGTCAAAAACGCGCTCAAAGGAGTCGGTTACATACAAACATACAAACATACAGGTGAAGCTAATAAAAGCGTGTTAAAAAAGAAAACGAAATCGAATACTTCATTCATTTGTTTTAAAATTTCGAAGGATTTGACGTCATATCAAATTAAAAAAAAGTTGAAACAACAACAAACTGTCAATGTCAGTGTTTTTTTTTCATGGATGAGTTTGCTTTTGTCAACTGATACACGAAACAAATTCGTACCTATAATTGTAATATATTATAAGTATAAAATTGTAAATAGTGTTTTGTGCAGTGTTTATATTTAATTAGGCAGTACCATAGAGAAGTACTGTATGGCAGTACGAAGTCTGCCGGGTCAGCTAGTAGTACTTATAATTATGAACAATATTGGAGCAACCCTGAAATCACGAAAAAAATCAACTGTTCCATAGATTTTGTAAAGTACCATCATTTTACTATGAAATAGCTAAGCTATGAGCCTCTTTGGGCTTAGCTGAACCGATGAACTCATCCCCTTTCGGCTTAGCACCCCCTTTCCTTATAACCCTGCAAAACTCCACAATCCACAAGCCATGTAACGCCACGCGATTTCGCTCCAGTCACGAAGCATTAAAATGCGAATCAGTTTTCGTAACGAGCATTCGTAATTGACTAATTAGTTAGCCTACTGAGATATGACCGATTGTGATTGTGTGAACAATTCAAGGTGCTATGCTTGGAGCTAAATGGATAGAGTAGAGAGTGCTAGAGTGGGTTTATCGGGTTCACTGTTCTTATTAACCCCCGATGCAAAAAGGGATAAAAAGGGGTTCAAGTTTGACCGCTATGTGTTTGTTCTGCACCGTAGCTCTTAAACGGGTGAACCTTTTGGATGCACACGGTTTTATTAAATTTGTAGGTACGCAGATTTTTTAGCGATGGTTCTTAGACGTGTTTTATTAAAACCGGTTTAGGCGTTTCAAAGTTCAATGTAGAAACACTCAACTTTGAAAATTTTGAGTTTTGTTTTTAATATTGTTTGAATTGAAGATGCATAAATGAAGTAGATCGGAAGTGTAACTATAAAAGATGTCCGAGTCGTGTCTGATGATGGCAACTCTGGCTATTTTCTGGATATGTTCGTCTGTGGTTTTAAAATCCAAACTTCGTCGATCACAACATGTCCACCTGCGGTTTTGTATGTGCAGTTGTGGGAGAGTTTGGTCGGTTTCAAACGCCTAACGCATTCACTATACATACCTACGTACTGGGCCGTGAACTCTTAAAACTATGATGGTTACGTTTTGTTTCCGACGCTGCGCGACCATGAACCTTATTGCGCGGCGATACGATTCGCGGTCACACAGCGTCGGAAACAAAACGTAACCATCACGGTTTTAAGAGGTCACGGTACGGGCCCAGGTCTCTAGGTTGAGGCATGAAGAGGATACAGATAACTGAACAAAGATATTAGCGCCGCAGGTACATAGAGAGCCCAACGTCTATCAACATCATAGGCAACCTATCAAACCACTGCTGGGCTGGCCTCTCCTTTCTGCCATTTTTTCATCTCCGGCCAATCTCAGTGCTACAACAATCGGCAACCATAAAACTTATGTTAATTTGGTCATAATTAATCAAATATATTGTAATATTTCCGGTGAAACGCAGACGCGTAATTTCGAAGGATCTAGACAAAAAGCAACAAAGTCCGAAACTTTCTAACAAGTATCGGAACCAGTACGCAGTGGATGCAGTAAATCAAGTCCAGACGCCTCGTAAACAAGCGATCAATGTTATCAGTTGTTTGATTGGGTCGAAAATGTAGGTCACTTAAATGAAGGGACTGATTGGTACCTTTTAACCAGGATTTCCCTGTGGTATCTAAATATATATTATGTTCAAACTGTGGACAAGTTTATAAGGAAAGGGATTATCCTGTGGTGTCTAAACGTGCTCAAACTATAGTGGGTAGGTTACACAAGTTTGCGAAGCCGATAAAAGCTCAAAGTACTTATCCTTATGAACAACTTTTGCTATGGACCAAACGCAAAACCGCAAAAAACAGCTGACAAAAAAAAACCACAAAATGAACAGCGGATTTAATTTTTCGTGATTTCCGGGTTGGTCCCATAGTAAAAGTTGTTTATAATGATGACTACTACAGGCCCTTCTCGGCTTATTTCTACATTTCCTTTTAACCCTGTATGTTGAACTTATGTTTGTAGCAAGCACTTTCTAGCACTCGGCTGGCTAGCAGCTCTAGCTATAATAAAGCGTTCTTGGTCAATAGATGGCGCTGTGCGTACTTTCACTACTCACGTACTTCGAGCTGGACTTTTCCCACCTTCAAGCAAACCTGCGACCGCTAAATATTTCATGGGCACTAATTTGAATAGGTTGTGCAAGCCATAAATAGCAAAAAATGTTCCAAGCATCGCTTTGATGCCCACATCCTTCCTTCATGATCGCCGGTGCATACTTCCTGAAACCATAGCTATCTTGCGCACCACATGGCATTGTGACGTCACAATTGCCGGGGCCTTCGCCACAGTTTACGCAACAGTGCATTGCATGTGGCGTGCGCGTGAGTCATTTATACAAACACGTTACGACAAACTTATTGTGAAGCTGACTTGGGTAGCCACCGTCGCATTTTATGAACTAAACTGACAGTCGCTGGAAGACAGTTTTTAGTTTGGTCTATTAGGCGTCTGTAGAGATAAGTTTGTCGCGTTGTACCGATGTGCGAATCCCACTTGAGAGTTTAGTGCGTCCAAGGTGCGTTAGGACGCAAGCGGAAGGATGGCGCATTCCTTGATTAGGGAGCAGAGAACGAGTTTGAACTGATTTGAATCAAAGATTGTATCCGAGACAGTATGTCTAGTCTAGTAGTCCCGAGCAGGTTTACTCGCGATTGTCCTATTTCCATCATCAGTCAATACGTAACAATGAGACGACCTGTTTGGCTCAGTGGTAACATATCCGCCGTATAAACCAGAGGTCCCGGGTTCGATTCCGGGCCGGGCAGATGTTTGAATGATGAATTTAAATATCTGCTCTGGGTCTGGGTGTTGGTTGTCCTTGTCTTTGTGTGTGTTGTTACGTCGGGGTGTTGTTACGCATACTCAAGACATTGGTACAACGCATTTTGACAAAACCATCAAGATCGCTAGTTTATTCGTGAGAGACATACTAGCAGCAACGCACATCCACATACAGATTCACTTCAACATTCATAAAGTTAGTGTAATAGACTAGTTATAAATGTGGCTAATCCCACCGATCAGTGTGCCTTACAACTTTGACGTAAAAATACGTATCGTGTATTCGATAGAAAAGTGTACGCCATTTACGCCCGTCAAGGGCGCCCTTGACGGCCATAAATGGCGTACACTTTTCTATTCTTTCTTTTCTAGGTACACAGATCATCGTAACTAAATCCCAAAACAATATTAAACTAGCTTTAGTCTAGTCTAGAAGCTACAATGTTAGCTAAATTAGTATCATCAGGGACCCGATTCTTGGGCGCTCGAGATTATTTCGTCACTCTCACTCTCATGACATTTCTAATTAGAGCGACAGTGACCGAGATAATAATAATGGCGATGGCGATGGCGAGTGAGATATTATCTCACTCGCCAGAATCGGGCCCCGGGTGTATACAATGATTTCTATTTCATTGTTAAGCTGGATAGGTACTCGAGACATAATACACGTTAGGTAACATCACCGGCCATTGTATTTAATTCTTTGTTGTTTCAAAAGTGAACTGGGGCCCCATTTTGACGAACGAGATATTATCTTGGTTATTATTATCTTGTCGCTGTGCTTAATGTCATGACAGTGAGAGTGACCGAGATAATCTCGAGCGCAAAAGAATAGGGTCCTGAAGTACGGAACTGAAAGGAACATTATAAAGCTACATTTGGGTTAGTTGGTCGATGGTTTAGGCAGTTCTTAGTAGGTTTCAAGGTGGTTATAGCAGTAAATACGTCAAATATGATTCTTATAGGCTAACAATTTAGACATTTGACCACAGTGTAGAGTGTAGACGTCTGACGTTTTATGAGTTAAGAGATATGGTCGAAGATGATGGTTGAAGATGGATGCGTAAGGCAAAAAATCGTGCCATGTGGCGTTCTTTAGGAGAGGCATATGTCCAGCAGTCGAAAGATATCAGATAGATGATGGTCGAAAATTATATGTAGGCTAAATTGAGAACTGCAGCCCTGTCAATAGGAAACCAATCATAAATTCGTAAAATTCTTAAATCTTTAATTAAAAACTTGTTCTCTCTTTAAAATTTGTGATACTGATACATATTAGCGTACACTCGACCTTTGTACAAAACACCGAAAACACTATCCCCAAATTATGTTAATAAAAACTAAAAATCAAAGACTTTTTAACCGACTTCAAAAAAGGAGGAGGTTATCAATTTTTTTTATGTTTGTTCTCATAACTTTTGACTGGGTGAATCGATTTTGATGATTCTTTTTTTATTAGAAAGCTGACGCTTACCATTTGGTTACATTTCAATTTAGTCCAGTTCTGATAATGGTATCCATGAGAAAACCAACTTTTTGCATTAAGACAAATAGATGAATAACTCAATAGTCGGTCTCTTGAAGTCGGTTTTTGTTTTTTGTTTTGTAAAAATAATGTTCTTGTTTTAACCATAATTTTGCAAATACAAGTGTCAACCGAAGAGAGCCATGGCCAAGTTAAAACGACTGGTGATGTCATATATCTGAGCCGTCTTAAATAATGGCTTTATATTTGAGACACGAAGTTATTGAACACTGAAGGCCGTTCTGGAAAAAAGATTTGGACTCAGTTTCATATACGATTTACGAATAATACTTACTTGTAAAATGTTTCTTGCTTTACATACAGGGCTATTCATAAAGGGTATGCTAAGCCGAAAAGGGCTCATAGTACTCATCATTATGAACAACTTTTACTATGGGACCAACCCGAAATTCACGAAACAAAATCAGCTGTTCCATAGAAAAATGTCAATGACAATCGACAAAATGTATGGAATAGCGGATTATTTTTTTTCGCGAATTTCGTGTTGGTACCATAATAAAAGTTGTTCATAATGATGCGAGCTCTTTTTCGGCTTAGCATATAAATATACCCTTTATGAATAACCCTGTATACTCGTACTCGTTAAAAATGCATATATGTAATATTTAATAATATATCAAATACATGTAATAATGAATATTCGCTTTTAAAAATAGTTCGACCGTGAAGCTTGACCTTTTCGATGGAAATCACATTGTATTTAGAAGCGTGTTTACAAAACGGTATTTACTAAATATATTTCGAATACATTTAATCGTGTCATTTGAACCACTGTGTTATTTAACAGTAATAGTAAGCACTCTTATAATTTCCTTGTTAGAAGAAGAATTGAAATTTCGTCGGAGACAACTGACAGGATTCGCTCTTGAACCTAGCTAAGGGGTTTATAATCCCGAATAATTTCTACGAACAATTATTTATCCGGCGGATTTACGATTTGCTCAGGCAGCAAATTATCACTGATCCCTCCTCGTTATCCCCGAGTATTACATTTCTTTTGCTAAAGGGGAGGAAATTTTCTGAAGATACTCGGTTGTATTTAGGTACAGCCGGGTTATGTAGGATTGCAAACTAAAATCCCCTCAGCGTCTCTGTGCAGGCGGAGAGCACTGCGATCTCTATAGAAACGCACCGGGCGGCTTCCGCTAGTACATTGACAACCTGACTGACAACCTGACCGTGACAACCTGACACCGCTCCGGGAATATGCTGGGAACATTTCCCGGAGAATTTTTCTTTTTGAGTACCATACCTACTTTATATGCCTACAACATTTACCCTATGTAAACGGACAATGAAGCCATTCAACTCGGGAAAGTAAACCAAATAAAGTAGAACAAATTAGCGTAAAATTCCAGCGAAATCTTACTAAGTACTAGATCTAACTAAAACTAGACCGAGTTAACAATTACGCAAACCTGCTATGTTGGTATAATGGTAACCATAATGGTAGGTACCTACAGTTCACTTATGTAGACATACCTTTACAGACTATTTTAGGCCCTATAGTAGGGGAGCCCAAGCGGGGATTTCGTGTTGTGCTAAAGCGCGGCAGATTGATATACAGGGGGATATCTTGTACCCAGTTAAGTACCTCCACCAAACATGAGGCCCAAATATAAGGCCGCCCGTGAAGAATGCAGGATCAGATTAGTAAAAAAAAATTGACCATCAGAAATTTTCCAGCGCGTCAGATTAAGGTAGGGTAGAGTTAATTACATCCTAAAAAGTGTATATTTCACTAATCTGACAATTTGAGAGTGACGTAAAGAAAGGGAAGGGCAGCAAAGTTGTAAAAAAAAAACGTCATCTCGACATTCTCGAGCGTAGCTAAATTTTTTTTTATTTTAAAGGAAATAATTCAAGAATAACGAATAACATATAATCTGATGATTTCCGCAAGCCGAAATAACAAAAATTCGTCGATAAAGTTAAATGCGTGGAGCTGCGTGATGCCTACATTTCCTTCTCCGCGTTTCTATTCCTCTCTCACTCTTTCTCTATCTATTACTCTCTCACTCCGTCCCCACTCTGGTTTCTGCTGCCATGACGCCATCACAGCTGATCATAAAGACTCGTTCGTGGCATACTGTTTACAACGTGTTTCCAACGTTTTGGCTTTTTTTGCTAAATATTGTAATAATATTTATGTGAATTAAAGTTTATTAATATTTAATATGAGTGATATTATTTTAAAATGTGTATTTTGTGGTGAAAGTACCTTACAAAAAACTATTAAATTTACAGTAGAAACATTAAAAAAATGTGTAAATATTTTGAAATATCGTCGTAGCAAGCCGGTTTTCCGAAAATCACGAGGAACATATTCTGATAACCTCGAATTGTCGATGGAATCATCATTAAATGATTTATATCACGCACAGTGCTATAAATTATTTACTGCAGTTAAAATACCGCGAGACTTTTACAAGAGCAAAGTGTAGTGGAACATGACAATGCACCGGAAGTTTCGGGAAATAGCTCCGAAACACATGCTCCTGTTTCGATGTTTCCGCGATGTCTGTATGTATGTGTGTGTGTGACTATGTGACTCGCTTATAACTTTTGAACGACTAAACCGATCGGAATCTACTAAACGGCGTTCTAAAGAGTTCCCACAAAATTAGATTTCCTGTGAATTTGAACCGATTCGGACCGATAGATTTTGAGAAATTTTGAAAAATCTCAAAAAAATAAGATTATTTTTTTTGAAAGTGGTTTTTGGAATAACTTTTAAACGGCTTTATCGATCAACTTCAAAAACTAATCCGCTCTTGAACTTAAAAAACCACGCCGATCGCCACCAAGCTGGTCAAAATCGGTCGATTCGTTCGAGAGATATCGTGAACGAAAGAAACCCGAAAAAGTGTTTTTTCGGGATTACTCCGAAATTTTTGATTCGATCAGTTAAAACTTAAAAATTACTTATGAGGATGATAAAACTGCGTCGAATGCCGCTAACTGCGTGAAAATTGCTTGATCCATTCAAAAGCTATTGTGGTTTGAAAATTCCAAAAATAGTGTTTTATGAAACTTCTATCAGACCTTTGAGCTGGAAGAGCTCAAATGCATAGAAATATTATTTCTTTGAACTTAGCGAGCTCAAAATATCACATAAAATATATTTTGAGCTCAAAAAGTACAATTTTAAACGCCCAGGAATGGAATTAGCGGGAAGTTGCAGGGATGGCCTTTAGGGTGAACCGTTTTTCTAATTTTGTTTGTCAGATCAGGCGAATTCCTCTAGATAATCGTCAGATTATGAAACAGTACGTTTAGAACACAAAGATGAACCATATATATTATCTTAATCTGACGCGCTTGAGTATTTCAAAATGGCGATTTTTTTTTGCATATTATGAAAATGGCCGCGAGTTTGCGTCCCATCGAAATCGTCAGATTAGTGAATGAGAGCTTTTTTTTGGTGCACTTAACACTCCCTCAGAAAATCTGACGCGCTCGATTAATTTTATTTTTTTTTCATTTTCAACCCTTACATACAACCACCCGCATCATGCAAACGATCAGATTAACATACGTACGTTATTAAAAATACGTAAGGCATTGATGCTATCAATATCTGACGCGCTCGAAGATGCCCATGCAACAGTTTTTTTTACATATTTAAAAATCTATAGCCGCTTCCCCCAGCGATGAAAAGGTATATATCACTTAACATTTTTTCTTCTTATCATCTAAGCTTTGCAACCCAATAGGTCTCTATGACGCTCGATGATATCCCCATTTAGCATCGTGGGCTCCCCTACTACTAGCTATATGTAATGTACCTCTATTATAAGAACAAAAAAAGTTAAAAAAAACATAACAATGTTTTTGACTTTTGACTTCTTAGTTTTATAAATTAATTTGTATAGGGCGGGACTCGAGATATTTTTCAATCCAGAAAATAAGAATAACACTTTTAAATCGCAAGTCCCTATAACAGCGGGGATACCTTTTGTCATAAACCATTTATCAAGTGTTCATAAACATGAATCATGTACACAGGTAATCCCAACAAATTCTCCGATAAGAATTTCGATATTGATAATTTCGAGCAGATGTTCAATACTCGAGAACTCTATCAAAGCATGGCCACAGAATATACAACAGTCACTAATTTCCTAGTACAGTAGGCCTAGTCTGAATTCTGTTGAAAAATACGTAGCGCTCGATAGAGAGTGTACGATAATTCGTCTGCTTACTGCAAGAAGTCATTAACGGAACAAGTTAGTGCCAGGGTGGACGCTACCTGAAGCGCCTCACGCTTGTAATTACTCCTCGAAAAAGATCATCGAAAGTGATAGAAACTAGTCGGAGTATCAGAATCAATAAAACGTGAGCATTCTCATGTTAATTATAAACCAAAAGTATTGCTATGTTAATTTTCACAGCAAAACAGTTAGTGACTTTCTGCAGAATGACATTTGCACTGAGCCGACGAAATGCAGTCCCCATTCACGCCCGCCGCTGCCCCGTTTTCCATACATTTCCTAGATCCGATATCCGATAGATTTTACGGAATACCTACTCGCTTCGTATTTTTCAACAGATACTCGAGCCAGGCCAACTGGGTTCGAAACTATTTGCAAGTCTAGGTTTCTAGGTCGTTGGTATTGCTAATGCTAAAAAGTAGAGAAATACAGATTTCCACGCAACGGTATACTTAACTCACAGAGCTGTATTACGCTAACGACTCTAACATTGAGGTTTCATTTCTTAACAAGTTACTTACCTTCTATCATAATTTAAGTTTTTCCGGGCCTTCGTGAGAAAAACTTAATATGTATTATAATTATATCCTTGACCCGAGAAGAAATTCAATAGCATAATATGTGAACTTGTGAATCCCGCCCTTGGCAAGCGTGGTGGAATACAGCCAAATCAGTAATAAAGAATAACTAATCAAATCGCCCTTCGAGGATAGACTTGTATGTGTCAGCAGCAGGATGTAAAGATGGAATTTGAGTTGATTCGGACTTCGGTGTATGTAGTTAGAGATTTTGTTAGATTTCGTTATACGAGTTAGTTGTCTTTGTGTGTGTTCCATGGCAACTCCGACACGGGCTATCCTAGTGTGCCATAGAAGTAGAGTAAGAAACTTTTTTTTTTGTAGAGTTAGTTATTTTTGTCGCACAACAATGGGAACGTCTTTTCAGACAATGCAACATCACATCATGCATGTCATTACATAATACATTTAATTTTACACTACAATATAGTCCATGCAAGCTTAATATAATTATGCGCATACATTTATCTTAGGTATGTTTATATTTAGCGATAGTATATCTTGGAGCATGAAAGGCAGCTATGGCAAGCTTTGATGCTATAGGTAAAGTTGCAATCTGACTAATATTATAAAGGTGAAAGTATGTATGTCTGTTACTAATGAACGCGAAAACGGCTGAACCGATTTACATGAAACTTGGAATGAAGGTCGTTCATGGTCTGGATTACCACATATGCTACTTTTTATCCCTAGTCTAGTCTTAGTGTCAGAGCTTTTAGACCACCGGAAGGCTACTGACATCGCTTCGCGGTTATTATTATAGGACAAAAACAACCCGGGCCTACAGTTTAACATGTTGTCCGACCCACGGTTTCGTGGGTATATCGTATCGATTAATGTCGGGCTATTTAATTAAAGGAGCTTGGACTAGATATGCACATAAAAGGTCACGGCAAAAAGGTCTTTAGTAATTGTCAGCGGAGTCATTGTCATTGTTACTAGGTTCATCGTGTGTTATAGGTTGATTATACGTAACGAGTCGCGAGACAGTGCCCTCGGCCGAGTACTCGTTTCGTACAAACATTTTGACGAGGCGAGAGAGTCACTAGAACCACGATTTGTTTGCTTTGCTGATTGTGCCCATTTACTGTCTCGCCACTGTACTTTTTACCGCCTGGCCACGGGACATTCGCCGATGCGAATATTCGCGCAGTGCGAACGGCGAAGCGTCTAGCGACTGAAATAAACTCATAGCAATGTACTAAGAACATTGCTATGCGACTGAAATAAACTCAGTATAAATAGTAGTAATATTTCAGTCGCTAGCCTAACGCTTCGCCGTTCGCACCGCGCGAATATTCACATCGGCGAATGTCCCGTGGCCAGGCCCTTACGTGTAATCAACTTAGAGCCAGAATTTCGCGATTCAAATCCGCACTAAAGTATATTTATCTTCATCTACATAACCACATGGATTTCCGCAAAACAAAGTAGGAATATCTGCAATTTACTTAATAAGTGTATCGCTGTTTTGGTATGGCGGACGTGATACGACCTTCCTCCTCCTCCTTTATTTATTCTTTGGTCTTACTCAAAATGAAAATATTAGCAAGCTGAAAATCATATCATATCAATAGTATTAATTTCAAGAAATTAATCGAGAAAATATTGATAGGAGTATTAGAATGGCGGAATAAAATAATTTAAAAAAAAACTAAAATTTAAACAAAGGTTTTATCCTCTTTTAGAGCAGTCGGCTAAAGAGCTCGACAGCCAAATTTTGGTTAAAAATTTGCAAAACGAACACCAGACCAGAAACTGCAGTTTTCAGTTGGACCACTTCCCAAACTTAGCACTGAAAAAAATCTGGGCTAATCACTCCCTAGTCCCCAACCCACTGACAGAAACAATACTTCCACAGTAATAGGTATGATAATCGAACTTTATGGGCTTAGTAATAAATTAACCATGGCAGCGTTACTTTATGAACCACTCAGACAGCGCCATAAATCATAAATTGGCATAATAAAAAACCGTCTCGTTGCCAAATTAAGGACATAGAAGGTTATAAAGGTGGTTATTCTGCTAGGCTACTCGAACATGATTATAATAGCTTTGATTTTGTTCTGCAACTTCTTATTGAGAAACTCTGATAAATTTAGTTCTGCGAGATTCGCTGTAAGTGAATAAAAAACTTGGCTAAAAAGTTTAAGCACTATTCCTAGAAGATTTAAAGATCAAAATGATTGTGAAAACTTGTAAAGGCAAGTTTAGTACGTGTCAAGAGTACGCAGTGAATCAAAGTACAACCTTATGGAATCGGAATTTTGTAAAAATTGATAAAAATATCTAAATTTGTAATCAGAAGAAATGATATCTTATCTGCGGAGCATCTTATACTTAGGTGTGACATGGCTTTGAAATCATGATAGTTGTTTTCGTAGATAACCATGATATTTGACAAAGAACATAGGAACAAGAAATTATTTTGTAGCTAACTAATGATCCGAGCAAGACAGGCAGTCAGCTTGTTCGATGTCTTTCAATGGAATGCTTTTATGGAATGCAAGTTTTCAATGTTTCTGGTATTCTTTCTAGCTAAAAAGCGTGCCCCTGTAAAATGTGCAGATGCTCTATGGAAAGGCGTTTAATTTTATCCTGGAAGACTTCCAGGAGTATGTACTGGATTAAGCTCAATATACCAGCTTATAACTCTGCCATTATGCGACATCAGTAACAGAATATCACCAACCAATCAATTACTTTAGAAATCTGAGAGACTCTGATTTTTCAATTATATTATCGAGATTTGACAACCTGTTTGGCTCAGCGGTAATATATCCGTATTTTAAGCCAGAGGCCCCGGGTTCGATTCCCGGCCGGGCAGATGTTTGAATGATGAATTTAAATGTCTGCTCAGGGTCTGGGTGTTAGTTGTTCTTGTCTTTGTGTGTGTTCCGTGGCATCCCCGACACAGGATCATCCTAGTGGGAAGCTGTCAGTGTGAAACGTTTTTTTTTAAATCTAAGTATAGATATATGGTTACCAACCTGTGCCTGCCTGAGCTGGTTGACGAGCGTGGAGCACCGGTCCGGGTCCTTGCGGCCGTCGAAGGAGTCCAACTCGGCGGCGACCATGTTGAGAGCATCGTCCGCGAAGAAGAATTGAGCGAGGAGTGAACGGTCGTCCCTCTGGAACAAATGAGACACGTTTTAATAACTCTCTCACACACACTCTCTGTCTGTGCCTCTTCAACAATCATTTTAAAGAGCTTGGGCTACGAGGCATATTTTGATAGAGTGGGAGATGCGTCCAAAGATGAAATTATTCTTGCCTTCTTGACACTATACTGTTAGACTAAGAGAGGAGCAGAGCGGAACTATTCTTCGCTCCAGTAGACAAGCAGCCTTAAAACAGATACATGCTACAGTCTGATTTGACAGGACATAGACCCACTATCATTTCAGTGAATCTACATTTACTTCAGTCATTTCGCAGTTAAATTCCAACACGCTACAAAATAAGCAGCTAACAACAAAATTCCTTCAAGAATAACGCTATTTTAAAATGGCCATTCTATTTCTTCGTACATTAAAACGGCACTTTCAAAGGTTATTAAGGCAGACCTTGAGCAGGACACGTAGAGCGTACTTGGCGCACTGCAGATACAAGTTCATGGTCCGCTCGCACGTTCCATTCTACTTGGCGATTGTGTGGACTTAGGGCAAAAAATTAACGGCTTGCTTGACAATTGGATACACGAATTAGTCGAAGATTATTTTTATTTTTATTCTGTTTTAGGCTTGCGATAGACCGCCATCTTGCCTGATGGTAAGTAAAGATGCGGTCTACGATGGAGCACGCGCGCCTAGAAGGAACCGATTCACTCGCGACTTGAGGACACCTAGATTATATCTATCGGGAGACACCCACACAGGCAAAGCGTTCCACACCCTAGTTCGCACAATAAAAGACTTTGTGTGACTTGGTGCAAAGAAAATGGCTTGCTTGACAATTGGATACAAGAATTAGTTGGAGATTAGATGGTTGTCAGACGTATTAAATATATCAGCATTTTCATTAGCCTAGTAAAGTATCAGATGATTATTGTGAACCGTCCGATCTATCTGTTTTATGAGCAAGTCCCGGATTCGATTCCCGGCCGGACAGATGTTTGGTTAATGAATTTAAATATCTGCTCTGGGTATTGGTGTTAGTTGTCCTTGTATTTATGCGTGTTCCATGGCTTCCCGACACCGAAGCTTAGCGGGCAGCTATGAATGTGAAACGTTATTTATAAATTGGTATAGGTAAAGTTTACCCATAGATACGTGAGCCACAGCTGCGGACACATTTTTTTGCAGGCGAAATGGGTTTGTGACAAGAAACGTGGCAGGTGGAAGTTGAAGGTGAATGGTAAATTCTATTGGCAATAACTACGATCACCTGCCTTTTTTACACAAAGCAACGCAAGTCAGCAACTCGAGTTACGTCGTAGTTTGTATAAAACCGATATTTTAATATCGGAATCGTATTGGAACTATTGGAAGCTCTACAACCGTTCTGCGAAAGTCGCCGCGCTCCAAAGGGCACAGGGCCCTTATTCTAGCGAGTGAGATATTACCTCGCTCCCTGTCGTCGCTCTCATTAGAAATACCATCAGAGTGAGAGTGACGGAGATAATCTCGAACGACCCAGAATACTCCCTAGGAGTATCACGTGTACGAACGGTCTAGGCATATACCGCGTAATTATAGATCGTCAATTATAATAAGACTTCAGAAGTAGAAAAAAAATACTGGCGCATTAATCCTCAGTCACCTTGTCGCCGTTGATGGCATCGTCAGCTTTGCAAAATCTTTATAGATCCAGGCAGAGGTTTCATTGCTATAATAAAGTTACCTTTACAATTACTACCCAGCATTTATGCTGAGACGGGTCCCTTTTGAGATGATTTTTATATTTTTATTTTTGTTTAATATTATTTTTTTACTCTAAATTAATTTACTAAGATTATATTTTCTATCACTTCAATGTATATTTGAAAAAATGATGGTAACCATTTTGCTATTCTATCTTACTTAACATTACTGTGTTCCGGTCGGAAGGGAAACGTTTCCAGTGAAATTTCAGGGCAAATAGGAGATTAAACATCTTATATCTCAGGGTGACTAGCGCAGTGCTGTGCCGCGCAGGTTCTTGAACTGTAAGAATTCAAAATTCTGGGTGACGCAACCTGTATTGGGCAAACGTGACGTTTAACATCAGTTGCTTGTCTCGTTAATCAATACCATAAAAAACAACTACTGCAATTAGTTATCGATCAGAAGATGTCTTATCGAAATTCGGAATCGAAGTCAATTTCACCAGTTAAATGGTGCAATGTTCATCATAACGTCTTGTGATTGTGACACTCATTTTCAATCTCGGCTAAATGAATATCACGAGGAAGGAAAATTGTTGCGAGTTTGAGGATTTATTTAATTTCTTGTCGCCTGCATAATACTGACGCCTGTCTGGACTCCAGAAACATTACCCACTCCAGACTCTGGAGTGGGTAATGTTTCAAGACTCAGGGAACTTTACTTGGATGCTCGAGATTTTTTTGTTTACTCTCAGTCATAACATTTTAATGAGAGCGACAGTGACCGAGACAATATTAGCCAGAATAAGGCTGCAGGTTTGTATCAATCTCATCATCATAAAGTGCCATCTTCATAATAAAGTTTGGAGGTCAGTAGGCTAAACTTTTTGCGATCCCATGATGCGTTCTTAAAATGCTGATAGATCAGTCCGGTCCACTTCTTAATGTCGTCCTGCCATTTTCATCTCAGGCATCATGGGTTCCTGTTTTTTTATGCCATAGGTGATAGGTGTCAAACAAGCAAACGGGTCGGCCTGATGATAAGCGATCACTGTCGCCTATGGATACCTGTAACACTGGAGGCGTCACGGAAATACTGCCGACCTTTTATTTCCGTTGTTCCACATTTCCCAGATTATTGTTTCCCGGAATTCTGCCTTCGAAGATCAACCGTAGTATTAATGGGGGCGTTCATATCGAGAGTGAATCGGTTTCTTCTAGGCAAGCGTGTGTCATCGTAGACCGCATCATTGCTCACCATCACGCGATATGGCGGTCAAACGTAAGTCTGTTATTGGATGAAAAGAATTCAATTACAAAAACTGTGTTCCGTCTCTTTCTTTTTTTATCGTAAGGAAGGAAAATGGTTACGAGGATATAATATATTTAATTTCTTGTCACCTTCATAAAACGTCTGTCTCAGCGGGCAATGAAAATCGCATTTAATGTGACTCGGTTCTGTATTTATTAATGGCAAACAAGGACATTATTTTTACAAAACAAAAAACAAAAACCGACTTCAAAAGACCGACTATTGAGTTATTCATCTATTTGTCGCGCACGTAGCCAATGCAAATTTAAGACTTATATAGTTTTCTCATGGATACCATTATCAGAACTGGACTAAATTGAAATGGGACCAAATGGGAAGCGTCAGCTTTCTAATAAAAAAAGAATCATCAAAATCGATTCACCCACTCAAAAGTTATGAGGTAGCAAACATAAAAAAAAAAATAAAAAAAAAAAACATACAGACGAATTGATAACCTCCTCCTTTTTTGAAGTCGGTTAAAAACGTGTTTATTTTTCCTTCGTCATAAAAAATGGTTAAGGTAATATTAATGTACGAGTAAATTGTTAAGCGTTCGCGCTCACTAATCACAACCGAGCTGCCTGGACTAATATTTATCTGTTATCTCTTTTCAATACGTGAGAAAAGAATGGGAGCAATTATAAAGCTGTCAAGTTTAGTTCACTTAAAAAACTAAAACGACGTCAATGTTTTCAATATTCAATACTTACTCAATATTTTATTGCAATTTGTAAACCATTATGAAATTTTATGTAGGTCTTAAATAACAAGTCAAGTTACAAGGTTTCAAATTACAGCTACTAGGCAACCATAAACGTAACCAATTAACTAAATAAATATCATTTGTACCAAACAATAACAACCCGAGCCAAAGATTCCTGTAGTTACTCTTCGAGTTAAAAAGCATCATTACATTATACTTATTCAGGCACCTGCAATATTATCTCGGTCACCCTCACCCTCATTACTTTTCTAACGTGCGAGACAGTGACCGACATAACACACGCAAAAGAATAGGGCCTCTAGGGTTTATTCATTACCGGTTCAACCATAATAATTGGCATTAAGTAAGTAGTAATAGGTATGAGTCGGAATTCTTAACTCAACGCGTAATCAGAGTGCACTATAATAGTTAGAACAACTAAACTAGTAATAAAGCATTCCAGAACCAATGCGTAAAGGGATAAGGTTGCTAGTTGATTGGAGTAACAATCAAGAGTGGACAACCATTCCCAGTTCCCAGCTCAGAACCGCTCTTTGACCAGACAAAGGAAAATACAAAAAGAATATCAGACCAAGATCATAATGCCAACAGACAACAGAAAAAGATGGAAAATTCATCGTTTTCAGAAATCAATGTAATATTTTTTTCTCATCTTAATATATATAAATTACGTGTCACGTTGTTTGTCCGCTAGAGACTCCTAAACTATTTAACCGATTTCAATCAAATTTGCACACCGGGTGCAGTTCGATCTAACTTAGGACATAGGATAGCTCACATCTCAATTTATAGTAAATAAATATGAAAAATTAGAAAATTTAAAAATACTTAAACCATAAAGCGCTTTGGACAATGTAAACTTTTTTAATGTAACTTCTGACATTTGACATAGAATTGACGCAATGGCTTTTTTTACCAATTCGAATTAAATAGTCATCGATCGTTAAGACAGGACAACGTCTGTCGAGTCAGCCGTAGGTAATAAAAAATGTTAATTTTGAATCACGATTAAATAAGAATCATCGCAATGAAAACAGTCAATCGTTTGTCATCGTTGTTGTCGTTGTGGTCGACCTTTCCACGCCGTGACATCTTTGGAAATAAATTACCATAAATTGCATTTATGCAAAGAGGGTTGTGTAAAAATCCAAGTTTAACCTTTGTTTAAGTTTAAGCAAAACTTCCATATTCAAGGCTAGATAGCATAAAAATAAAACACCAAGTAACGTATCCATTCTAAAACATATAAATGACAAGACTGTCTATTATAGGTAAGTATTACATATTATATTCACTATCAAAACTTCAAAATGACTGTACAGAAAGTCATTAGACTGGAGAGAACAAAGAAAACAAAAAACGTTATAAACTTCACTTTTGTTTTACGGAAACAATGCAACAGGCTAAGAAGAGAAGATGACCTCTCTTCTTAAGTGAATAGATCACACAATTGTCCACTTGGTACATGAGAAACTAATGAAAACCATAATAGAGGTAAGGAAGAAAGAAAGAGAAGACCAGAAAGACTAAGGAGAACATTGTTAGACCAGATAATAAAAGAGAAGGTAGATGTCGTACAAGAAGGTAAAATCACTATCAGAAGACCACCTCCATCAGATCAGAAAAGGTGGAACCTCCACCGACCAGACCAACACTCTTAAATGTTGAATGAGTATGAAATAGAACAACACAGTTGCTATCTAGATATCTACAAAAATATAGATCCCATAGTACATTACCTGGACTAAATTTAAATTTAAAAGCGCAATAGATTTATGTGTGTTACGCATGACGTTATCCATAATTCAAATGGCAAAGGCGCGGAATTCCCCGCTTGCCTATCAACTAAATGCTATGATGATGTCAATAGGTACTATAAGTTCGTTTACACCAATGGCTAGCTATGGTGTCAGTTTTTAGTGCGCTTGAAGGCCTCTGATATAGCTTGGCAGTTGTTGTTTTAGCAATATGTTATGAATAGTTTAAAATATACTATTCAACTCATTCCGTGTATTTATGGGCCATATCAAGGATAAGGTTAATTGAGCGCTGATTGACTGATGATTGTCATGTCAATATAAGACATTTTAAAGTTAGTATTAAATATTATAAAGTTAAACGGCTTCGCCACGCGAGCAAAGCAAAGTTAAAGCTAGTAAAACCGAATATAAATTGTAAATCATTCATTCTAAACATACATATTTCATCTTGGTATCTCACCAGCCCAACAGTTTTTATACATTTATCAGATCCACCATATTTTGGTATTCATCAACTACTTATCATTTTATCAAAGCATTGATAATATACCACATAGCTGGCACATTGTTCCGTTTTATTTGATTTGGGCCACATCCGCCCTAATACACTTATAAAAAATCGAAATTTCGCAAAAATTGTAGTATCAGCGGTAATGAATTACGAATATTTAGTACATGTTCTTTCTTGGTAGATACATTATTAACAAATAACTTAAGAAGAAAAGCTTCCAGACAAAACGATAGCAGAGACAGCAGAGCTGTAAACTAAATGTTTTGCAAGCGTTTATCGTGTTGAACATCATATTTTATCAGATTACGGCGTACCCCAGGGGAGCGTTCTAGGTCAAGAACTCAAGAGTCAAGATTATTGGCCCGCTGCCAAACTTAACATGTCGTGCTTTTTCCATAAAAGTTTCAGACAGACAGACCTAAAAATAAGCTGGTAAGCCTTAACAGCTTAACTTAACAGCTAGCCCTATATATTGGCTATTTCGTATAACAATATTTGGATCGCTCGAAGGCTTTTGACACAGTTTAAAGAGTGTTGTTAACAACCAGGACTAACAACTCGCAGTTCTTTTTGTTTCTGACTCGCAGTGCCGGTCAGTAGTAAGCACGTGCGGTCACCCATCTAATAACTGGCCGGATTATTCGTTGCTTAAATCACTCATCCACCAACACTGGATAGTAAAGCTGCAAGACACAGAATTGGCACAAGTTGATGAATACTGAGTAAAACGAAATACAACAAACATGGAACTACTGAATGTACCTTTAACTGATGAGTAAGAGGGTTCAAATTCTATTGGTTTCAGTTTACATCCATATCAAGGAAAACTGCTATGAGTTCCCGTATAAAACGAACAGGCAAAATTCCACATACTGTCTGTGCAATAGAATTAGTAATATGCTTTACTATAGGCGGAGCAAAATTCCGTCATAAAATCATAACTAATATTATAAATGCAAAAGTGAGTTTTCTCGAGTTCATTTCTTTGTTACGTTCTACTCAACCGATCATAAAAAGCATGTTACACACGGAAACAAAAAGTCATTCAAGACTTCATTCCATCATCACAGTTGTTCATCGCACGGGTGAATCCGCGGGCGCAGCCAGTATACAATAATTTTAGCATATATGAATAATTGAATACTAGGCCCAAGTTTGAAGGCATTTTAAGACAGATTTAAACTAACTAAAAATATATCTGTCTTTATCATTGCAAGCCATTAGACAAGGATGCCAATAGTTTTAGAAAATTTAGATCTGTCTTAAAAAGCCTTCAAACTTGGGCCTAATGTGTAGGTATAGACCAAACCGTAGGGTAATAACTGTACAGCTTATATTTGCAAAATTTATTCAAATACTAATTTGCATGTAAAAACTCTATAAATACCAGAGAATTTTCCTCGAACCGTGTTGAGGCCTGCCGTTATCATAATGTTTAGCTCCACCGTGCCCATTCTTTGCGTATTAGTGTCACTTGACGTGTAGTTATACAAAATAGTTACCTAATTGAAGTGGAGAGGCATTTCATGATAAAGAGTAATCGGTTTGTGAACTTCACTTAGACTAAACAGTTTTAGGTCCTGAAAGTTATAAAAGTTTTTATAGCCGTTAAACATAAAAGACATAATAATAACCCAAGTTTTAAAGAGATCTTTTTTATCCATTTACTTCTTTTTCGAGTGTTTACTCTAGGTACTTAGCACTAATGTTTTGCTACAAAAATATTGACACTGTCACTTTGACATCTGTCACTCTGACACCTGTCATAAAACTTTGACTGGTAGAACTGGTGCACAACGAACAAAAATATACACGGATATAGTCACGACATTAAACGGCTGGATAGAGACACTATAATATATCAATTTGATTTAGCCAATAACTGGTAGCATTACCGGCTAGCTAATAAACATAAACATACAGAATTTATCGCCGAGGGAATGCCCCAAGCTAAGTCAATTATGTACTTTGACATCAATTTGTATCTGATTGAGTGATCTTAAAATTCTTGACCTCGCGTTGAGAGTAAACGTCGTCGGGAAATCCTAATTCAGTAATCAGTAATCGTCTGATTTGAGCCCCGGTTAAGTGTCATTACACTTAACCGGGGCTCAAATCAGACGAGGTCTTGCCCCCAAATGTTATCAAATCATTTGTCCCGAAAGCACGCTAAATTGCTCATTAACCAAACACGAACAGCAATCATTTTGAAGAAAACGCGGTGCATGTGCACGATCGCCGAGGAAGCTCGGGAAGGCTTGCTTTGGTGTCAGCGAGCTACCGACCTTCCTAAAGCAGGGTCGAGGTGCTGTGAACATCAAGCTGAGCTGAAGTTTAATCTCCAGTTGTGGAGAATGTTTTGTAGGAGCTTGCCTCAGCTGAACATTACACACTAAAGGGAACACACAACTGCTGATTGGAAAACACGCTGGAATTTGCGAGCATAGGTCATGGGCTTGATTTTCTACACATCAAAGCTACCCAACACAAAAAAGCAGTGAACAGCGGACGAGCTGTACCGATCAAAATCGACGACCACAAGAGTCTTTCACATCACTAGGAAGATCTGAAGATACTCAGGAAGATCCACTCTCCACAGGAACAAAACGTCTCAATAATAAACATTCACAGCATTCAACTCGATCAAAGCTATGAGTCATGCGAAATGTAACAACAAATTGAATCAATTGACCCGCCACGCTTGCATGCAAGCATTGCTGTCATAAACAACGGTTGTTTGGTAACATGCAAACGACATACAATTTTCTCGTCTGTTTTTCGGCCTTTCTTGGCGATACCACTTCTTTTTATCAGATCGTACGCTCGTGGAATGTTAACAATAGAATTCGTACTGTCGACTGTTTGAATGTCTACGTTTTTGAAGGCCGCTCGCCCTTTCAACATTTTTCCGTATGGAAATGATAACATGGTACTGGGTGGTGTCACATTGAACCAATGAAGTTTAATATTATTCGAATAATAAAACCACGCGGCGTGTAGATGTATTACGCTTTAGTTTTTGAAGATACGGCCATTTGGATATTTACCTGACTGGAAGCGATGTCGTACTTTTTTCGTACAAATATTTTCAAGATTAAATACTGCAGTGTTGTGAAAAAAAAAACAATAACAGATCACCTTCAGATCATGAAGTCAGCGTCAGCGTCATCACTATTGCAATGGAATAGATTACAAACTAAATTCTACGCAATGCTGCAGTATGTTGGTAGATTTACATTTACTATTTTACGTTGGTACTTTAACAACGTCTGATGACTGACACGGTGACAGGTGATTTTTTATATATATGTTTGATCACATCTCACAAGTTGAGAAACAGTGTGGTGGAAAACGGTAAAACATCTAGTCCAGAATGTAACTGGCTCTAATCTCGAATGAATCTACCGATACACAGAGTTAGTTGTTAGTCTAAAGATTTACCAATTTAAAGACGGCTATTTATTTATCTATCTACCAGGCTACCATCATGCTTGGTATCTTCGCAATCTGTTCCTTAACTAGCAAATCAACCCCATTCTCTATTCTCGGAAATGCTCACACTGGAAAGCTCGTGAGAAATGCATGTTTTGGGAAGTGCGCGTTCTGAACCTAACACGTTGAGATTTTAACTCACACCTTTCGGTGACACGCGACTCTATCGTGCCGACATCCAATAACTAAGCTATCATAGCTACAAAGTTATTTTCGGCCCACTATCTGTCAATGGCGACTTATGTCGAGCGCAACTAAAACTATTATGCCTTCATGTTTTTGTAACAATTCAATGGTCATGGTCTAGTGGCTGTCACCTAGTAGCGTCATTGATACAATGGAAGTTTTTCGCGTTTCGGTCACCGCTTAAAGTCAAAACTAAATCGAAATTGAACTGAATCGAAAACTTGCCGTTGAATGTTATGTTTGCTAAAATTCTGAGACCGCGGTTTTGATATCAGCGGGCAGTGATGCGACTACAATGGAATTTCTGCAGTTGGGTTGTACTGCTACTGGAGCATCTTCACTTTGTAATGGACCTTATATCCTTGGTGCGCTACATGAGAGACGTAGTTCGAGTAGCTGCTCGTAATCATTTACCGATCGTCTACGTTAAGCAACGGACTACACGCTCTGAAATCGTATGGGTAATCGGATTCGGCGTTGACGGGCCGCTAAGCTAAGTTATGGCAAGCCAAGTCAACATCATTGCTTTTATTTACAGTTACTGTTGCAGATCACCATTCAGACACAAATGGCCGCTGTCGCCACCGCTCTGCTGCCCGCTGGGATCAAAACGCGACCTTTTCTATCCAGCGTCAAAACCAAGTGTAAGTACTTTTAGTGACGGTAAGTGGACGCTGCCCATAGTTTCTATATTTATGGGGCTAATTGCCGTCTTAATGCCTAAGCTACGTAACCCAAGGTTATTGTAAAAAAGAAACGTTAAACGCCTAGGCAATGAAGCGTTGGAATGCAGTCAAAAAGTGAAAGTACGACGTAAACCTGCGGCAAAAGACTTTTAAACTTTCAAGAACTATATTTTGAAAACTAAAGAAGAAAGGATTTTAAGAATACACAAAAACTGGAGCAATCGAAATAGATAGCCTAGTTTTCGACGTTGAGTACAACATCGTCAAAGTAAAGTCCGAATCCTATCCATCAAGAGTTTGAGAGGAAAGTTTTGATTAGCATTTTGAGAAACAATCTTTGTAATTAATTGAATCGGCGTTACTTTGAGTAAATTCACTTTACCTATAAACAGAAATTCTAAAGGGTACTAAAGTAATTTTGTTATGACAGGTAAGAATCTTCAAAGGAAGTACACCCTTCATTAATTCTATATTTAAGAGCTTCGCTTTTATCGGTGGAGTTTCAGGCTCTTTTGACCGGAACACAGTAATGTTTGCACATTACTGCTTGGCGGTAGAATATCTAGCAAAGATGTGATAATTCCCCAGGCGGGCTCTGCAAAAGAGCTCTACCACTACAATGTCGCGTGCCAGTCAATCGTTATAACTACTACATTAATTAGTAAGATGTGCACTTTGACAGCTACGACGACGATGTGTGACAGTAGACCCTCCCACAGACCAAGACCTCGAATCCCCAGTACTGGGGTACACTCAGCCGTTCGAGATTATCTTGGTCACTCTTACTGTCATGACATTTCTAACGAGAGCGACAGTGACAGAGATAACTCACTCGCCAGAATCGCTCTGCACTCATTGGCTAAGAACAGAGAATGGAACCGTCCGGTCATTACACTGTCACTTGTAAGAAACGGTATCCAATTCGCGAATATGCCTAGAAATAAAATTGTGGGAGAATTTGACTATATTTAAGTACCTATTATTGTGAGATTTACGATATACCGCTACCACGAGAAAAAGTTAGATGTCATGCACAGACAAATAACTGGTTGACAGTTCATGTTTATTCTTCCTTCACGAAAATTATCCGCATACTCTCGCTTGTGGTTGGCAGGCTCAAATCCTTGCATGAATAAAATTGTATACGCCCAATCAAGCACAATTCTCTCGGCGTCTATAATCCTCGTTTATCACTCAGAGCGGTTAGTTCAGATTAATTTTACTGCATGCGCGATCAACCGCTTTCATCGCCTTTGATGTCACGCCAGTCTGTGACAAAAAAAGTCACACCACACCACTTTACTGATTGAGGTGGCAAGGCAAAACAAAAAAGGTTGTATTATACCTAAGAAGATATTTACGTATAGGATCTTTAAACATGCCTCCAACCGGCCCGCCTCAGTCACGCCACCTCAATCACCGTCAGGCCTTATAGACCAAGCTTCTAACGCAAAAAATCTTACCATTCATGTCGTACAGGGAGGTAAAAGCACTAGCGGTGGGCCGCGAAGCCTGGAGGTTACTCCACCAACAAGAGCAAAATAGTCTTTGAATGAAATGAATCTCATAAGAAATTTTGTTTTTTTTACGCCGTTGAGTGACGATACGAGAAAATCGCTCGTCTGAAGATGTCACGATAGCAACTTTTTTATAACGAACAAATCCGCCAACTCGCCTGTTGGTAAGCGATGGCCTGTTGGTGTGGTGAGTAGAATACCAAACCAGTAGGAGGTTGCTATTCTTCAGTCAGGAAGAATCGCTAGTTTTTCCCCTAAAACCCTAGGCGATGAGAAAGAGCGAGGAAAGTAAAACGAGATGATAAGACGACATGTGATGTGGTACTGATGATGTAAAGGACCATTCCATGATGGCGGTCGGGACAGATTTACTCCTTTTAAAAAAAAATTAATGTAATTGAGTGAGAAGATCAAATCGGTCGCCTGATGTTATACGTCACGTTTGCCCATAACAGGTCTTCACTACCCAGAATTTGGAGCCATTCATCTCCATCTTTCAACATAAGATTTCTTGCATTGGGAACTTCGTCTATTAATACCAATGAAGCGAAATACATCGCATGCGTCAATCAACAGCTGAAATTACTCATAGAATGAAAAGTAATTTAATTTCGTGACTGCATCTGATGAGCCTTGAAAATTGCGAACGACATTGTACCGATGCGCTGGACCCTATTCTGGCAAGCGAGATATAATCTCGGTCACTGTTGCTCGTACTAGAAATGCCATTACAGTGAGGGTGACCGAGATAGTCTCGAAGGGCCCAGAATATCCTGCGACAGAGTATTGACATCATTTGTTTATCAGCAGGGCCGCCTTATCACGTGCTCGAGTGCCTAATTACAGAACATCGATCGTTTATTTTTCGATACTTGATGAAGTGATAAATAAACGACTTTTAAAAGAACACGGATTAAAATGATTAGCCACTTGATATTGACAAGTTCTAAAGATTATTATAGAAGGAAAGGTAGAAAGTAAAAGATGGGGGGGGAAATTGAGATTTTTATTTATATTTTTAGTAGCATTTATTACAGATCAAATACAAGAAAATAATATAAATGTTTGTCGTGTCAAGAAATTAAATTTTTAATTTTCCATAGTTTATTCGATCCTTTTTTAAATAAGTAAATATGCATTTAAACGATGATAGATCGGAGATCGAGATGAATAGAAACCGCTCTTATAAAATCAGATAAAATTAATAAAACGTAAAAATAATAATAAGGCTGATGTAAGGATAGGAAATAAAACCCAAAATATCCAGACACTAACAGAAGAGATTCCAAGCATTTCTACAATAAACGTATCCCTACATTCCGCGGTGAACGTGCATAGAAAAGAAACATCAACAGACTAAGGTACCTGAACGCAGCTGGCGACGTACCGTAAACTACAATACTTCATAAGGCGGAGCTCAACCGCGAAATGAGCGAGGCCATTCATGAGCCCGCTTTTTTCATTTTCATAGTTAAAGCGCGACCGCGAAAAAGGCTAGCGGAGCGGTCTAACTATGAAAATAAAATTATCAAAAAAATTCCCAACGAGTCACACTGTGACTCGTTTTGGTGTGACTCGTTGGGAACCCCTCCAAGTTTAGCGGGCTCCGGCTTTAGCGTTCTTAGGTTGTAACTTGGCATACTACACGATTTTTCTAAAAGAATCTTACAAATATTGTTTGCAATTGATCTTCGAAAAGAGCCATGTGACTTTCCAAAAGGCGTAGAGGTCCAGGGACCTATGCATCGGCTCGAAGAGAAACCTAAATGTCTATGACATCTAAAAGAAGCGAGATAATAGTTTTCAAAACACGTCATAAAACTAAACAACATACATAAATGATATAACATTACTTACTGGGTGGAAAGATAACTTTCTTTGCATAGACAACGAGTCGCCAATTGTCTCTAGCTGTGCGCTGCTGTCTGTTTACTTTATCCCAAAAGCAATATTTGTCTTTAGGTTTTACAGAATTTCAGCTTCTAGATAGCGGATGTGAAGATATCGTACTTTTGCTTTTGGTTACGGCGAGTTTTTGGTACATTTTTGGAACATCCTTACTTATTTCAAGACTAGCTGCGCTCTGCGGTTTAACTCGCACATTGATGGCGATAAAAAGTAGTCTATGCCGTTTTCTGCACCTATGACAAACGTGTACGCAAAATTTTATGATGATCTGTTGACTAGTTAAGGTGTGAAAGCTTATCAAACAAACAAAGTCATAAAAAGTTTGGCATTTACAATATATACGTTAGGATCTGACCAACTAAAAACTTCTGGATCTGGAGGCCAACCTCCGCGCTTGACAGAAGGCACCAGAATCTCCTTAGGAATGCACAGGTGTCCAAAAATCAAACATGTTGCCTAAGACACCTTTAAAAAATCGATGGCAAAAATAACAGTAAAAAAACACAAAATCGTTTGCATGTGTTTGTTGTGGGCAAAAGTGTAGTTTTCAACTGTTTTCGATCACAAAACGAACGTAAGTATAAGAGCTACAAAATAAAAGATTAAAAAAATATGTTTCTATTTATCTACAAGTAATGAACGACCGTACTAACGACAACATTATCTTTTATCATGAAGCAAGCGGAACTGTGGTCGAGAGTTGCAGTCACGTTAGTTTTGATAAGCAAAAGTTCTTTGGACAAAGGAACTTGGAAATTGTAAATAATTGAGCTGCCGATTGATGAGTTATGTGAATTAATGACAGTAAGGAACGACACGATGTACCGCGGGAAATAACTATTAGACATCTTGGCGGCGAAGAAACATTATTCAGTAGGGCTCGCCTAAATTCTGACATAAAATACAAGTAAGTAGCGAGTATTCGGGCGCTGTACCATTTTTCCTGTCTGACCAATACTATTACTACTACGTATTTTACGCCAGAATTTACGCTAGGCTAGGCCTATTGAACAGAACAGACTGCAGTGTGAATACATTCCTTCAATCGTGTATTCAATAAACAATAAATCAAGTCTGTGTACAATGTACTTGTACATAATAGTGCCAGAGCGAATCGTAAGACATACCATGCATTCATAAATACTAAATAGATATCAGTTTGTTGTGGCGGCACTGCTTAAGCGCCGCGCCGTGCGTCTTCGCCGCAATCCATCATGTGATCAGACCCTAACGGCGAGCAAATCGAACTTTGCAGGTATTCTCGAATTGAAATGGCTGTTTATGTCGTGAATAACGGAGACGGCATGCCGCCGGTCCGACATTTGTATAAATAATTTAGTTGCCAGACAACTGGCAACATTGTATTAGAATATAAGAAAAAGGAAATAAAGAACGCACTCTAAGAAAAATCCAAGATGGTGTAAAATGGTTTTATTGAACTCTCTGCGAATTAATTAGGCACTAATATTTAAGGACATTAGTGGCGACCGTGACAAAATAAGAACAGTAGACGGCGTTGCAGCAAGCAGAGTACATATCAAAAGCTCAGTTTTTTTTGTTGAAAGATCACATTTACAACCTCACAACGACGGCCACGCCGGCCGGCGTTTATAGAATGGCGGCTGCGGCACTCAAGGATTTACGAGAACGGGAGCAGCTTCGGCGGATTTTCAATAGAACTGCACAAAGTATTGAGACTGCGGTAAGCATCGGTGAACATTCTAAAGCAATCGTGGACGTCGAAATTCTGCGAGAACGCATGGCACGCCTTGAAAGTCTCGACAAGGTCATTCAGGACAGATTGCTAGAATCCGATAATTTCGATGAAAAAGCATACGAAGACGAAATTAATAACGCAGAAAAATTTAAACACCGATGGACGGCAATCCGCTGCGAAATGCAAACCAGAGTTCCGGCGAGACCGTCTGTGGTAGAAGCCGATAGATGTAAGAAGACGGCCCGTAACTACAAACTACCACAGATAGTATTCAAGCAGTTCGACGACCAGCCTTTGAATTGGCTCGGCTTCTGGGGACAGTTCCGGAAAATCCACGAGGACTCAACTCTCACCGATGAAGATAAATTCCAGTACCTGATCCAGGCGACGAAGGAGGGGAGCAACAGCCGGAATTTGGTCGAGAGTTTCCCCCCATCAGCGGACAACTATCGGAGGGCAGTCGAGCAGCTAAGAGAACGGTTTGGGCGTGAAGACATCCTAATACAAGTATATGTAAGACAATTGTTAGGGCTTATTTTGAATCATGATAAAAATCAAGCATCGATAAAAGTATTGTATGACAAATTAACAACATATATATTCGCACTAGAGTCATTAGGAATTGTGAAACAAAAATACGAAACAATTTTATACCCATTAGTAGAGTCCGCCATTCCCGAGGCCATTCTCATTGCCTGGAACCGATCAAACCCTGTACAGTCAGGTGATTTGTTAAGTAGGTTGTTAAATTTTCTTAAAGGTGAGGTTGAAACTGAGGAGCGTATTAAGTCGGCTAGGTCAGATTTTAACTGTGTCAGCACTAACCCCCCTTTCAGCAACAATACAGTAGAAAGCAGTTTGCCAACAGCAGCGGTCCTAGTGTCAAACGTGAAGCCAGTCAAGGAACTAGGTAAGCAAATTAATAATAATAGCTGTTGTTTTTGTGACAAGAATAATCATAACATATTTGAATGCAATAAAGCAATTAAGATGTCACTACAGGCAAAATCTGAAGCTGTAAAGAGGCAAGGTTGTTGCTACATATGTCTCAAGAAGGGGCATATGGCTAGCCGGTGTAAAACATTTATACAATGTATATGCTGCAAAAAACGTCATTTGGTAATTATGTGTCCAGAAGTGCATAAAAAGTGCAAAGAGAGCAACAAAACATCAGAGAATGTTACGTGTGCCAGAAATATAACTACGACTCTTTTACAGACGCTGACAGTAAATCTTATCGGCAACGGTAAGGTTGAGAAAGTGAGAGCATTCATAGACAGCGGAGCACAGAGGTCGTACGTGAAAGCTGCAGTTGTTAAGAAATTGGGGCTGCAGTCGACTGGCACAGTACGTTTGGGTCACACATTATTTGGAGGTGTAGAAGAACCGGATCAGGTATACAAATGCTTTGATATACAGGTGAGTGACGTAGAAAACTCATTTTTTACTACGATCAAAGCACTATCTAGAACCGATGCCTTATGTGGACACCTGCCTAAAGTTCAAGATGTGACCATAATAAAGAAATTGAGAGACATGAATATAAAGATCAGTGATATAAATATTGCAGACACTGAAATAAGTCTCCTGATTGGGTCTGATTTTATAGGGTCCATAGCTACGAATAATTTGGTTCATTTAGATAACAACCTGATGGCTGTTAACACCAAATTAGGATGGACATTACAGGGCCCAATACAACAAATTAGTACAGCCAACACTTTTAGTGTTTCATGCTTTTCAAAAGCAAATCTTGAGGATTTGTGGAGTATAGAGCTATTAGGTATTAAAGACCCCTATGAAAAGAAAGCGAGAAACGAAACGGAAACAGAGATTTTAAATGTGTTTAATAACAACGTTTCAGTGGATGCACAAGGCCGTTATCAAGTCTCACTGCTGTGGAAAGAAGGGTGTCCGAAGCTCAACACAAATTATGAAGTTGCATGTAAGAGGCTGCAGTCGACAACTAAGAAGTTGAAATCAACAGGTAACCTAAATATTTATAATCAGATCCTAGAAGATTGGAAGAAGGCTGATATTATTGAGAAGGTTACAGATGATGATAAAAATGTAGGTCACTATATACCACATCACAGTGTCATTAAACCCACAAGTTCATCGACCCAAGTACGTCCAGTGTTTGATGCATCTACAAAGGACAAGAAGGGGTGGTCACTGAACGATTGCATGAATAAAGGTATTAATATGATAGAATTTCTTCCAAGACTATTAATACAGTTCAGAAAAGGTACTTTCGGAGTTGTCTCTGATATTAAGCAAGCGTTCTTGCAAATCTGTGTTACAGCAGAGGACAGAGACTGCCTTAAGTTTTTGTGGTGGGAGAATCCAGAGACATGTGACAAGCTAGTGACATATAGACACAAAAGAGTAGTTTTTGGAATAACTTGTAGTCCATTTTTATTGAGTGCAACAATAAAGCATCATTTGGAAAAGCACATTAAGGACTACAAGGGAACTGCTGAAAAGTTAAAAGAATGTTTTTATGTCGACAACTGCATAGCCAGTTTTGACACCGTTAAGGAGCTGAACGCTTTCATTTCAGAAGCAAAGGCCATCATGGCAGATGGAAAGTTCGATCTGCGAGGATGGGTGACAGCTCCACACAGAATAGATGACACAGTAGCAATTCCAGTGTTGGGATTAATGTGGGATACATTGAAGGACGAGCTTCACTGCAACCTGAATTTGAGTGAGATCATACCAGAGAAGATAACTAAAAGATATGTTATCTCAGTGACACAGCAGGTGTTTGACCCACTGGGTTTTGTTTGTGCGGCGACACTGATCCCACGACTTATTATGCAGAGAGTCTGGGAACACAAGGTCGATTGGGATCAAGAAATACCTATAGATTTGGCACAGGAATTTAAAAATTGGTTGAAGAATGCAAATATGATCAACCAATATCGTGTCCCAAGATGCATATCAACTAGACCTATAGGAGAATGTGAAACCAGCCTTCATGTGTTCTGCGATGCAAGTCAATCATCATATGCAAGTTGTATATACTTGAGAACGCAACTAAATAAAAAAGTTGACGTACAACTGGTCATGGCCAAGAATAGAGTGGCTCCAGCAAACAGAGAAATGTCTCTACCAAGATTAGAGCTGATGGGAGCACTTGTAGCAACACGATTATATAAAGAAGTCATAGAATCTGGACTATTGGAAAAATGTAAGAATTACAAAGTTTATTTCTGGACTGACTCGGCGGTTGTACTAGCGTGGATTAAAAGACGAACGCAATGGAAACCATATGTATCGAATAGGGTTAAAGAAATATGTACCACCACTGACCCTAAGGACTGGCACCATATACCTGGAGAACTCAATCCAGCGGACCTGCCATCAAGAGGATGTTCTGCAAAGAAATTACTAGAAAGCAAATGGCAGGAAGGCCCGGACTGGCTAAAATATAACAGAGAAGATTGGCCAAAGTCAAGGATTGACTGCAATGAAGAGTTGGTGTCAGAAGAAAGAAGTCTGAAAGCAGTGGTGAATACTGAAGCCACGCAAGAGCTATTCAGTCATAGATTGATGCATTTTTCAAAATACAACAAGATAGTAAGAGTAGTGGCATGGATTCTACGATGGAGTTGCAATATAAGAAGAAAATTCAATGTACAGCAAGAAGACATCACTAATGATGAATATGGAAATGCAGAGAAAACGTTGATAAAATTGTTGCAGAGGGAGAACTTCATCCAGGGGAAAATACCGAGTAATTTGAAAACCATGACTGATAAAGAAGGAACCCTGAGAGTAAGGACGAGACTGGAGCTGAGTCAAGAAGACAGAAGTTTCGTGAATCCGATGCTGTTACCTGGCAGGAATGAAATTGTAGAACGGTTAGTAAGGCAAAGACATGAGAAACTCAATCATGCTGGGACACAACTCTTATTGTCAGAGCTCAGAAATGATTTCTGGATTTTGAACATAAGACGTCTTACGAAAAAGATTGTATCTAAGTGTGTAATTTGCAAGAGGGACAAATGTAAGCATTACCAAGTTCCAGAAGCTCCGTTACCTACAGACCGAACTGAAGCTACGGCTGCGTTCCAGGTTACAGGGATTGATCTAGCGGGACCCGTATATCTTCGAGACCAAGGAAAATGCTGGATAGTACTTCTGACATGTGCTACATACAGGGCGGTCCATCTGGAATTGGTGGAATCGTTATCGACCAGCAGCATGCTCATGGCTATACGTCGTTTCATAGCTCGAAGAGGTCGAATTAATGTAATTTTTACAGACAATGGTGGGAATTTCCAGGGCTGCTCGAATCTTCTGAAAACAGTCAACTGGGCTGAGATAGAAGCTGCAACAGCCACCATTACCCCGGCTATTAAGTGGAAGTTCATAGTCCCAAGAGCTCCGTGGTGGGGAGGATGGTGGGAAAGGCTTATCAAGGTAGTGAAGGAGATGCTAAGAAGAATACTAGGTAAGGAGTCTGTCACTTGGATAGAGTTGTCTACATTGCTGTGTGACTGTGAAGCGGTTATTAATAGTCGTCCGTTGACATATGTAGCGGTGACTGACGATTCTTTGAAGCCTCTCACACCAATGATGTTTCTGCAACCTTTATCTTCTAATGAAACACCTGATCTAGACCAAATTGATTCTAAAAATCTTAATGTGCGCCTACAATATTTACAGAAGTTGCGTGAAGATTTTAGACAACGTTTTAGAAACGAATATCTTGCTTTAATATGCAGTAAAGACAGGTGTAAACCGAACCTTCCCCAAGTTAATGACGTAGTTCTTATAGAAACTGAATCCAAGAGATTATATTGGCCATTAGGTATTATAAAAGAACTTTACACAGGTGCCGATGGTTACAGCAGAGTGGCGAGAGTACAGACTGCAACTGGTGAGTGGGTAAGAGCTGTGCAAAAGCTTTATCCGCTCGAGCTGACTACAGTCACTGACGAGTGGCGCAGTACACTGAAAGACGGGGGTAAGACTGACACTATTAACGATAGGGATGTTAGCATAGACACAGTTTCAGGGTCAGACCTATCCGACAATACCACTCAGTCACCCAATGTAACTACTAGGCACGGTAGATCCGTGAAAATACCACAGCGTTTTTTGGACTGAAATTGAATTGAATTTAGTAAATAATTAATTGACATCTTAACAGAAGGATATGTCCATAATGTATGTGATCTATAATCTGAGCGGTGATATTATGTGTAATCGTAATGTGCCTAAGAATTTAATTGAATTGACTATTGAATATTATGTTATTATGACTAGATTATTTTGAAGAATTATTATTGACATGTGAATTTATTTGTATTAATTTGAAGTATTTCGTAAGACTATTCTGTAAAGTGATCAGAACATGCTTATGTTTGTGTTATAATTTAAAGTGAGTGTTTTGCATTGTTAGAATTTGACCAATTTGAATTATATAATTTTCCTGCGTGGGGAGGATGTCGTGAATAACGGAGACGGCATGCCGCCGGTCCGACATTTGTATAAATAATTTAGTTGCCAGACAACTGGCAACATTGTATTAGAATATAAGAAAAAGGAAATAAAGAACGCACTCTAAGAAAAATCCAAGATGGTGTAAAATGGTTTTATTGAACTCTCTGCGAATTAATTAGGCACTAATATTTAAGGACAGTTTAAGTCATAAATATTTAGTGGCGTCTCATGTCTACCTTTTATGTAGATCACATGATGTTATGACTACATGACTTAATAGGTGTTACCTGTCACCATTGGGTGCATACTGACTGACCGAGCAGCCTCGGGCGGCAGACATTTGGCTCGGGCCGCGGCACACTCGGGCGAGGCAGCGCGTGCGTTTGCCTTGGGCGAGGCACGTCCTGACTGGCCGAGCATTTGCTTCGCGCGGCAGGCCTCGCGAGGCTGCTCGGTCAGTCAGTACGCACCCATTGACCAACTGTTGAATTCGAACAATAAAACAATGCTAGGAGAAATCTGTTACGTGCAAACGAGTTTAACTTTATTGAATGCTGCAAATGCCATCGAGATTCGCAAAACATTTGGCAAACACGGTCGAGTTTCGCCCGCTCTTGAGAAAGCGGCGAAAAAAAGTGAAAGCGGACGAGCGAGACAGATGTCCGGCAGTGTTGAGGACAGAAAGAGGCGGAAGATGTGACGTCACGCATTAGTAGATAAACAGCTGCAGAATATCACTTATCAAGGATTGAGTCATTCTACTAATCTTAATATGGTGTGGCTTTACCCGTTATTTTCAAATGTTTTAGCATAAAAAGTATCCTATCCAGCGTAATGATGCAAACTACTTTTCTGCGAAATTACAGCACAATCAGTCAAGTCATTTTATCGTAAAAAGGTGACAAACAGAATAAGAAATAATTATAAATTAGATTATTTAGGAACAAACAACAATTATTTTTAAACAATGAGAAATCTATGACACCTGCATAAGTGTAAAACTCTGTGTCGCATGTGTTATTGCCCTCCTCTGAGAAATTTTACAAATTAATGTTCCATTGATGTTTAACATTAAAAAAATTAAGAAAAAAAACTAAAAACATGATTTTAGGGTAAAAAGGCGGGATGGAGAAAGACAGAACTTGCAAGTTAATATTAGTGTTGTGATAAGCAGAGGTCGACTCATGCTCCGTTGATAATGATAACGCATCACTAAGAAATGACAAGACGATTACGGAGTATGTTTATAAAATCATGTAATTAAGTTCTGAATATGCAATCAATTATCGCTTTTAACCGCCTCGTTACAAAGCTAATAGTCGAGTAAATAGAAACTCGTTTCGGATGGTTTGGTTTTTATTGCATTTGATTGAACGTCAGATGAGGCGTTGCGCAGTACTAAACATAATATTATTAAAGATAAAATAATATTTGAAAGGGATATGTTACATTGTAAACTTTTACAGCGCATTCAAATTTTATTAAAACAAAATTTGTATAAAAAAATTAGTTAAAAAAATGAGGAAAACTGTTAAATTATTAACAATTAAATACTCTTTTACAACAATATTTGTAAATCACAAATCTGTTATTTAAATACATAATACCTAATTATGTTACGGAATGAATCAGAAACTAAAACAACCCACATCGCTATACATAGTGAACAATAAAGTTATGTTAATAATATGTCTACTAACAGATGTTAAATCGATGTCTAAAATTCTAATGTCTGACTGACATACAACGCCCAACCTGAGCTGATAAATCTAGAAGCGTGAAAGTTTGATGAGAAGTTCTTTTTAGAAATATAACGTAAGTGAAAATTTAGTTTGATATGTAAAGGTATTGTCACACACAAAACGGCAAGCATAAGCTAGTCAAAGTGTTTATCTGAATATCTTGGCATAGTTTCATCTAAAAACGTCTGTAACTTGATTATAAATGAGTTTTTAATGAGTGGGCAGCCAGGTAAAACCTTGACATAAACTGCATTTAGCAAATATTATTGAGTAAAACCTGTAGCTGGGTTTTTATGACGCTCTGAATATAAAGACAAACTAATACGAAACTTTTATGTTTACATCCTCAAATGCGGCTGATCATTGTAAACAAAATTCTAAATAGTACAAAGACCTTTCCAAATTGTACACTTACGAATCGTGGACATGTGCACTACAACCTGTCTCACTCTTTCTGACTTATCTAGAGATAGACCGAGATAATATTGCAGGAGCCAGACTGGAGCCCTGTTATTTTGATCTTGTAATGAAATACATATATAGATAGAAGGTGACTCTTAACAGGAAAAAACAAACCCGTCTGACAGGTCAACCGTAAGTTCAAGCAGGTATTTTTGTCAAAGACAACAATGAAAGATAATAATAGAAGTTGGACGTCGTAAAAATGTAATAGTAAATGTAATACGGTAAATCAGGATATTTACAAGACTGTCGAAACAGTCAAAACTCCCACTGTCTGCTGTCAAGTTATTAACTACTAGCTGTTCCCTGCCACGCTTCGCTGTGGATAAAAAAATAAATAAAAATAGCCTATGTTACTTTGGGATAATGTAGCATTCGAATGGTGAAAGAATTTTTGAAATCGGTCCAGGAGTTTTTGAGTTTATTCCACACAAACATACAAAAATACAAATCTTTCCTCTTTATAATATTAGTAAACTAACTAGTTATTAAAATAGTTAAGAAGATAGTAAATAAGTACCCTCCAATATAAAGTTGCTTGCTAATCTTTAAACATATTCGTCTATCTAGCTAAGTAGGTCCTAAACATTCCTACAAAAAGAGGGCAGCATCACAACAATGTTGAAACAGGTGCTCATTGATTTGCATTTTAACCACAAGGCCTCGAATTTATACAAACAACCGTGACGTAACGCAATAATCGTAGATACCTCCGCGAATACGCTCTCTAGAGTACAACCAGTTTTAACGCAATTGTAATGCATCCGTAACAATGCCTTCTGTAGAATACATCTGCTCCTCGAAAAAGAATGACAACGTTCCACTCTGAAAACTAAGGCTACGCCTGATAATTGCTGCCCAAACGAACCAAATATGTCCAAACTTAGAATAGAAACAAAGAAATCGCTGATCTAAATTGCTGGAGGATAAATACACGAGGAATACAAAGTTGACGTACTTACCTTTGGTTTGTAGAACCATTTTCTGAGAGACTCCATTGGACCAGTTTTATATAATAGCCTCATGTGAACAGCTCACTGCACCACCACACACATTATAAACATCAAAATAGCACCAAATCACAATGCACAAACAAACAAAATTATATTTTCTCACAATATTTACGTCAAAAATCACAAACGGCAGACATGATTTCTCGATCCGCGTTTCACAATGAATGAATGAGTGAAATGATTGAAAGTGAACGATAACTGGCTCAAAATGCTGCCATGGCTAAAAGCTAAATCTACTTTTTTTACTCGGATACCCAAAACCACAGAATAATGTGTTTTGGGTTTGTGTGTGTGTAGTGTATGTCTCGTACTATGTAACACTTCACACCTAATTATTTGCAATGCTTAAGTATTTATGTGTTCGTTCCTTACTCCCATACAGCAAATAGGATTGCAATGTTTTATTTAAATGTCGTTGAAACTTGTTTAAAATTTGCCACAAGTTTGGAAACTTCAAATAAAAAAGCTGCTCATACTAGAGTCTGGCTAACGAAAGCTAATATGTACAGAAAAAGCGCGGCGATATAAAACATATCAGAATAGCAGCCCATAACTGAAAAGGAAAGGTGTGTACAACTCAATAAAACTCACTCACTCTAGAACAAATAAATAATAGTTAAAAAAAACTAAAAAAACACGCTTTTTATAAAAAACCGAACTAAAAAAATAGAAAATAAAATTTTATAAATTTAAATTAAGAATAGGGTTGAAAATTTCAATAAATATAAATTAATAATAGTGTAAATAAATAAATATATGTATTTTATTTTTAAAAAGCGTGGGGTGCATGGGTCAATAGATATTATATATTTTGTAGATACATTCTGTATTGACAGACATGAGTAGAGTGATTAGCATTTTGATAATATCTTAGAAAGCACCCCACGCTTTTTTAAAAATAAAATACATATATTTATTTATTTACACTATTATTAATTTATATTTATTGAAATTTTCAACCCTATTCTTAATTTAAATTTATAAAATTTTATTTTCTATTTTTTTAGTTCGGTTTTTTATAAAAAGCGTGTTTTTTTAGTTTTTTTTAACTATTATTTATTTTTCGCTTTTTAGTTCGATTTGCTAACTATTAACCATCCTTAATATGTACAAATGTGTTGGTGTTATCCGATTTTGGCCGTCTGCTCAAGCAAATTAAAAATAAAATTGATGCGTAACAAAAAATATTGAGTAAAAAGATTTGTAGCCGCGTTGTTTCGATCCTCAGACCTCATAAAATAAAATTGATTCGTAACTAAAAATATTGAGCAAAAAGATTTCTAGCGCGTGGTTTCGATCCAGGGACCTCTGGGTTATGAGCCCAGCACGCTTCCACTGCGCCACTCTGTTCTCTGACACGAATGACGAAATTACCATTTGTAAGTTCAACGGTATTAAAAGTTAAAGAAACTTTATAGAAAAAGCGTGTTAAAAAAATTAATACTTAAAAAAACTAAAAAACACGATTTGTTTAGTGTATTGTCATCGGTCCTCGATATATCTACAAAGTTTGAAAGAAATCTGACCGTTTAAAGTGGGTCAAAAACGCGCTCAAAGGAGTCGGTTACATACAAACATACAAACATACAAACATACAAACATACAAACATACAAACATACAAACATACAAACATACAAACATACAAACATACAGGTGAAGCTAATAAAAGCGTGTTAAAAATAATGAATTTTAGTGAGTTGTTCCAACTTTCCTTTTCAGTTTAGGGCTGCCATGCTGATATTTTTTAAATTTGTCGCGCTTTGTCAATATCAACTTTCGTTAGCCAGACTCTATTTAAAATACGAGCTGGCTAGTGCGCCTGCCTTACATCGATCGCGTTGGTCCACAACTTTACCCAAATTAAATGGTAAAATCAGTTATTAGGCAACATTTGTGACTGAACTAGAATCTAGATACCAATGTCATTCAATCGGGTTTGTTACAGTCTGTATATACTGCTATTCTCGTTTATTTTACTGATTTTTAACGCCATCTAGCGTCATATAGGAATTGAATCGTAAACGAAAACCATTTAGTTCAAAAATTCGTGATAGATGGCGTTAATTTTTTCCGAAAAAACATCAAAAACTGTTTAAATATTGCTAGGATCGACCCAAATTGAGAGAGCCTTCGATTTTGTTCAGAAAATACTATGGTGGCTCCCTAGTCATTGTCGCTCCGCTGATGTCGCGATGATTAGCGTTGGTACCCATAGATATATTTGGTAGGTACCTACCTATTTGTTAACACTTTTTTTTTTTGTGACCCAGGGAAAATCCTTTATGGATACCACGCCCGCCCCGGGGGAGGGCAGGGTGGTTATGTGGGAGTCTCCGCCCTAGTGGCGGCATACCCACTAAAAACCCTGGGAAGTTCCTCCAGGCAATGGACAGAGCCGCGGGCCCATTAAATCACCGCAGCCCCGCCCAGCCTATGAGGCAGACCCACCTCGGGTAGGGGGTGGCCACCCCCTCCCACTTCGTGGCGACGCGTCGGAACATCAGACGCGTCGACCACCCTGGAGGGCCCAATGCGAAGCAGCGGGTGTCCCCGCACCCGCCACTCCAGGCCCTCCTAGCGGAGACGGAGTGCGAGCCTTACTGGCCCCTCTGGCCTGACTCGCCCCCGTGTCCGCTCTTCTCTCTGCGGAGCGGGTGAGAGAAAGGGTCCCTCTCTCTCTCCCGCTCTCTCCCTCTCGGGGACTCGACCGCCGCTACCCGGACTGTCCAGGACGCCGGCCGAGTCTACCCCTCTGGAGGGCACAATGTGCCCCCCGTCGTCGTCCGCAGACGCCCCCGAGCCCTACCACGTTCCCTCTCCACGGAGAGGTATACGGGAGGGCTCCTAGGCCCAGACCACCGCTTCCCGGAATGTCCAGGGCGCCGGCCCGAGCCTCCACCTTTAAGGTTCCTCTTAGTTTCACCGGGCAAGGCGGCCCGGTTACTTATCCCCCCCGCCACGGAAAGGCGGGAACCCAATTCGGAGGGGACCTATTTGTTAACACTGTTATTCCTTTAAAACAAGAACTTTATTTTTAACCGACTTCAAAAAAGGAGGAGGTTATCAATTCGTCTGTATGTTTTTTTTTTATTTTTTTTTTTATGTTTGTTACCTCATAACTTTTGACTGGGTGAATCGATTTTGATGGTTCTTTTTTTATTAGAAAGCTGACGCTTCCCATTTGGTCCCATTTCAATTTAGTCCAGTTCTGATAATGGTATCCATGAGAAAACCATATAAGTCTTAAATTTGCATTAAGTACGTGCGCGACAAATAGATGAATAACTCAATAGTCGGTCTTTTGAAGTCGGATTTTGTTTTTTGTTTTGTAAAAATAATGTTCTTGTTACAAAACCAAAAACAAAAACCGACTTCACACACAACAGACAAAAATATAACAAGAGTTAAAGGGTAGCTCTTATTACCTACTTACTGCGCGTCACATTTTACGCGTGCCTTCGATCGGTGCGACTGCAAACTCAACCTTATTGCCCTAACCTGCGTAGGCAGTCTCGCAAAAAATAATAAACTTACAAACAACGGAATCGCATCCTTTCTAAACCCAACAATATCGATATCAACATGATTACTTTTGATCGCAGAATTCACAGATAGATCCGATCGAATTACTTACTTACTTGTTTGCTATTTTAGTTGAATAGCGAACAGTTTTTCTGGAACAGTTGATATTCTTGGTAAGTGGGTTTTTGTTTTGTAGATTCTGCGTAGGCATATTTTATCGTAAGGATGTGTTTCTTCACAAGGAGATACGATGTAACGGGTGGCTGTATACCTACACATTTTACTACCTACCTAACTAAGATCAAGTAGAAGGAAGATATAAGGAGGGGTTCCCAACCAGTCACACCAAAACGAGTAACAGTGTGTCTCGTTGGGAATTTTTTCTCAACCAGTCACACTGTTACACGAATGATGACGAGTGTGACTCGTTGGGAACACATTTTTAAAAAAGATTCCCAACCAGTTCCAGCGAGTCACAGTGTGTCTCGTTGGGAATTTTTTCTCAACCAATCACACTGTTACACGAGTGTGACTCGTTGGGAACAATTTTTTAAAAAAGATTGCCGACCAGTACCTGCTAGTCACGGTGTGACTGGTTAGGAAAAAAAATCCCAACGAGTCACACTGTGACTCGTTTTGGTGTGAATGGTTGGGAACCCCTCGATATAGTAGTGCTTGTTGTAGTGTTATGTTATTTCATCATTTTGAACCTTGCCTCTTTTAATAAGTCTATTTAATTTTTTAATTACTACTTGAAATCAACACCTTTACAGCACACATGTCTAAAGCAGTGGCTTCACCTGTATCTAAGGCAGCTTTAATAAGTGAAAAATGGTTTTTTCTAAAAAAAAATATGCAATTGTACAGATTCTTTTAGACTTCTGAACCTCCTTCGAAGAAGAACTCTTGAGGCTAGACTTCGGTGTCTGTCTATCTGTAATTATGTCACAGGCAATTAGGTATTTTTTTTTCTAAAACATCAACCTCTAAGCCAAATCAAAAGCCTCCAGGCGGCCAAAAACCTGACACATCGGGTACTTTTCCATCGGGATCCTCTCCATCCTAAGGTTGCCTGGAAGAGATCGCTCTTAGCGATAAGGCCGCCAGTTGTCGCACTAGTTTTATGTGTTATAATTCTTTTGTTTGTAATTTATGGTGTGAACAATAAAGAGTGTATCTATCTATCTACTTTTAAAAGATCCTGAAAATAGAATACCTAACGTAAAACATTTTATTCACTTTACCTACTTACGTAGGTTGGTAATTATTCTATTTTAATACTGTTAGCTTTTCGAGTCAACCCACACTGGGATTCTCCCTTGGTTCTTTCTCCTTATGGCTCGTTTACATCATCCAGTTAGGCACTTACCTATTTACTATTCTGACCTGGCTAAGCTATGCATTATACTTGTCTGGAGTCTTAAAAGGTTTGCATCGTATCCGTGACCCTTCCAATGTTATGTTATAGGCGACGGTGATCGCTTACCATCAGGCGGCCCGTTTGCTTGTTGGCCACATATGGCATAAAAAAGTTTAGTAGGTATGTCCTTTTGCCAAAACAACCAGAGACACTTAAAAAGCTAACCTGGTTTTGAAACATTTTCGGTGCTGGCTGACGTGACAGCGAGTGTGACGCGCTTGTAATCTTGTAATCTGAATGTGGTCGGAACTAGTCGGGGTGGCCGACTCAATATTGCGCGAGTCCTTCCATGTTAATTATAACAAAGCCCCGAATTTTCTGACTGTTTTTTTTTTCTTTCTTAGTTTAAAAAAAAAAAAAACATACAGTCGAATTGATAACCTCCTCCTTTTTTGAAGTCGGTTAAAAGTAGTTTCACACAGTAACTGGATCCACAACTGGAACATTTCAAACACTTACATTCGGAAATCCATTCTGTGTGAGTTCAAATTGATCACATTGGGTTCCGTAGGTTCACACTTTTTTTACTATTACACATTAAAATACTAGTAAAAGAAAACCTAGATTTTTTATTTACTAGGTACTTACTTGTTCTTATGGCTGCAGCTCGATACCAAAAAAAAAATGTTTCTTCAACTTCATACGTAGATATATTTACTTACTAAATTAAGAAACATGCCATGCCTGCAAATCCTTGTACCCAATATTTTATTGTTCCCACGTCAAAACCAGCTGTATTCACCGATTCCCCGTAAAGATAGGCATCTACGAGTTATAGAATTCCAGTTATCGTTTAAATCTGAGATGTTTTCTGCTGTAAGTTGGTAAGTAATATTTCATTTCCGAATTGAAATTTAAAATTATTACTTTTAAAAATATGTAAATGGTACAGCAGTACTTACATGTATAAACATATGGATTCATATTGCAGCCTCTTCTGAAAGCTTTACTTAGTTGATATATCTAAACTACTAAAACTAAAAATGGTTGTTTTTCATTGCATTCTACTAAGACACTTATAAAGTTCAATTTGATCTGTAAATTAATTGCCTTCAAAATTGACAGCAAAAAAAATTCAGTTAGCATAGCTACTTTTTTTCAGAAGGAACCCTAAAAACATTAAAGACATTTCCACTACCAAAGAATAAAACAACAAATTCTTTCCCGCCTTAATTCCCCGATCAATTTGCATTGAAATTCGGCTCATTTCTTCATTTGTTATTGTTGTTTCAATTCATGGCTTTACCCTCTTAAAGGCTAAGGCATATTATTACGAGCCAAGTCCCACTTTTATCGGCCGATTATTATTTCTTGCCAAATTATATTTGACCCTAATTTTAGGCAGTCTTTGCTGTGTAATTGGTTAACTTCTGTTCTGTTGATCTTTGATGGTTACTGAGTTGGTAAAGAATTTCAAATAATATAAATAGTAAAAATAAGTGGTAGAGAAAAAAACATAGGCATCATCATTATCGTCGTCACTACGTGGGTGAAACCGCAGAATACAGTAATAGCTTAGAAAATCTTTTTTTTTTTTTTTATTCAGTAATAAGCTTATATTTGACGGACATCTCGCCTGATGGTAAGCAACGATACGACCTACGATGGAACATGCGTGTATAGAAGAAACCGATTCACTCGCGACTATTTAATTGAATACAAAAATAAAATGGTTTAAGATTTTCAATTTAACTAAGTAACACCTTGACTTCGGTTATAAAGTTACTTAAACAGAATGAAGTATTTGAATAAAAATAACAATCACTATGCACTAAGCCTCATATTTTACTAGCTGCGCCCTGCGATTTCACCCGCGTTTTCCGGGATAAAAAGTAGCCTATGTGTTAATCCAGACCAAGAACGACCTTCATTCCAAATTTCATGTAAATCCATACACACGTTTCAGCGTTCAATAGTCATTTCATTTCATTTTATTTTATTTCATTCCCCAAATATTAGTCACTGATCCCTTCCGCTTCAGTATAAAAGTCACCCATCATAATATAGGCAACCCGTGTTGCTATGTTACTAAGTACGAGTACGTATACTAACTCAATTTATAACTACACTTATCTTAATACAAGGTTATAAGGAAAGGCTATAAGCCGAAAAAGGCGCAAAGTAGGTACTCATCTCACGAACAATTTTTTTCATGAGACCTACCCGGAAATCGTAAAAAGATCAGCTGTTCCTTAGAAAGATCCCAATGGCACTCGACAACTGACAGATTTTTATTTCGCTATTTTAGGGTTAGTCCCACAGCAAAAGTTGTTCATAATGATGAGTACCACACCACTACCCCTTTTCTGCCTACTATACCCTTTCCTAATAACCCTGTATAATCAAAATAGCTTATATAATTTCGTCTTCCCACATAAATACCCTCGTTCTAATTATTACACTATTCATTATAAACAATGATCTGAATTACCCCATGGCGTGGCTGGTAATTATGGCCCGTCTTAATCAAAGGGTTAATCATTATTTGAATCTGTCTCACTGGAAGTGGCTTCGTTTATTATAGGAGTAGAAGACGATAGGCGTTTTGGAACTGTTTCTATGACCTTTTTAAGGTTGGCGTCAAACTGTACTCTACTCCCTTGCACAATCATTACAGAAATAGGTACCCATAGGTAAGTGCGTAGCAAAAAGTAAAAACTTTTTATTCTATTCTTATAGGTACTTTTTGTTACGCATTTGATAAAAAATGTATGAAGAATAGAATAGCGGACGAAAACAAAAAAAAAATTCTACGTGAATACGACTTGAATTATGCTTCCATTGTGATGACAACAAAGTCGAGGTAAGTATGTTACATAGCTTGGTGTATCAGCTAAACTAAAGCTTGTTTTAAATATAAAACTTTTACACAAATAACAATAACTCATTAGGCCCAAGTTTGGCGGCTTTTTAAGACAGATCTAAATTTTCTAAAACTATTGGCATCCTTGTCTAATGGCTTGCAATGATAAAGACAGATATATTTTTGGTTAGTTTAGATCTGTCTTAAAATGCCTTCAAACTTGGGCCTAATATATTTTTATGTTAGGTGCACCAAAACGCCGAAACAGTAAGACCAGATTCCAAAGTTAGTGAAAAATATGACAGCTTATTTAATTAGATAGACTTGCTTGGCAATTCCAGGAATTTATGAAACGTAAGCCCGTGGAAGACAATAATTATTTCAGTCTGTAATCAGTAGCAGATTGAGCAAAGCTATAGATATTGGGTACTCCATCATCAGCCTTCTTTATCCCGCTTCTGAGTACCTACAAGTATAGCTATCTCATTTTCTGTTTTGGCACAGTATTTATTTAGTCTAGTCAAAAAGTCAAAAGTTTTTGGTACCACTCATCTGCTGGTACCAAAACTAACTCACCAGATGGTTGTCTGGAAGAGATCGTTCTTAGCGATAAGGCTGCCTTTTGTGGTGACACTGTAGTGTAATTGTATCGTATTGTCTTCTGATTTCTTGCACCTTCCTTTCCAGCACTGTGCCAGTCTCATCTACTGCCTTCCTGCCGCCTTTACAATGTCATCCGACCAGCCGGCCGAAGGTCTGCCCGATGATCACTTTCTGTTCTGCGGTCACCATTCTGTGGCTCTTATAAATAAATCCTCAGTAACTTACTACTTCTTACTTAGTTATGTTACTTGCTACTAGATAATTACTTATAAAAAAATAAAAAAATATTTAGTTCAGGCAAAATAGGCAATATTAACAAATACTTTACCAGACCAACATACAGTCATATCTAGTAAAATTAAGTAAAAAAATATATATTTTCCGTTCTTATACTTTTACGTACGTTTTGTTTACAAACATATAAATATACATTCTCCCTTAGACTTACTAAGCCAATCAATTGACGCATACACAACCTTGAGATTGTTGTATTTGAATTTGTAAATAGTATTACTAAGATTGTATATTCTGTCTAGATTTAACATTTTCAACAACGATGGCAGACACTGAATCTTGCGACACAGGACTCGCCTAGCGCAATATTCAGTGTTCATACACTAATGTAACATTTTTTTTCTGACAAATAAACAAAATTTATTTTACTTTGGACAGTTGTCCGCTTACCAACAAGCTAACGGTCTGTTTGTTTGTTGACCTTAAAAAAACTTCTCGGATAAGACAGAATCATCCTTAATCACAGAAGTAAAGGTCATCTGAACGACGTCCAAGATAACATGTGACCTGCAGAAATAATGACCCCACCCCTAATCACTATGTGTCGAGTTACACCGAAAGGTTCTCCGTGCGTAGTTACATTTACTGCTATTTTTTGGTACCCACTAATACCTAGTCTATTAAGTAGCTGTAGAGCAATAAATACGGTGTAAGGAAGTCTGACTGAGTATTTTAGTAAGGAACTGAGAAGATGGACAAAAGATCAATTTTATTCGTTTAGTTTAAAGCTCAAAGCGGTTGATAGATAGATAAACTTAAAACATCTTAGAAGATAGTAGCCAACCAAGCAATATTGAAATTTTCGCGCGATGAAAAAGGGACGATTTATTTTCCCATTTTCTTTTTTTTCTTTTGTTTTTGAAAAATCGGCTTCGAGTGAAAATTTCTATTTTGCATGGTCGGTTACAAAAAGCTAGTAGTATATTTGTCCAAAATAGGCTAGCTAGCTAACTCCAAATTAGTCGATGACGCACTCATTTTAGTGCTAGTTCCCTTTCCAGGTGTATTTATTAATTTAAATCAAATTAGCACCATATGAAACAAATAACACTAAAGACATAATTAACTATATAATTTTATTTCCTCGACCACACCGTGACCATAAACAAGATGAGCTATAAAGAAATTGGAACACTAATACCAATAATTATGGTCTCTTTATTGCAAAAACACCAATTAAATTAAATTAATAGCAAACTGGTAACACAAGCACGAGGAAAATTTTAAAACGTATATTTCATTTTACATTTTCCTCAAAGTTTTCCATCCTGCGCCACAAGAACTTACCTATGTCCTACTAATACTATAAACGCGAAAGTTTGTAAGAATGTATGGATGGATGAATGTATGGATTGTATTTGTTACTCTTTAACGCAAAAACGGTTGAACAGATTTGGAATGAAGATTGTTCCTGGTCTGGATAACATATAGGTTCTTTTTATCCCGAAAAACGCGGGTGAAACTGCAGGGCGCAGCTAGTTCCTCATGAAACATAGGAACTAATTAACTCGTCTAACAAGCTAGCTGTAACTGCAGAGTCATAACTCATACGGCTTCTCTAATGAAATTTAAATATTTTCAGTCTTCGACGCCCTAATTAATGCAAGCAGAGGAAATTAATGGGAAATGCGTCGAATTGGTTAGGTATAGGTAAGTTACTGAAATTGTTCCACAGTTATTCGAATAAATGGAAGCAGGTTTTTCGTGTTCAAAGTTTTTGAAAATGCTGATTTTAATTTGTTGAAAAACCGAAATTTTTGGTAGTTTAAAATATGAACAGTGTTTCGCGGTTTTACCTGCGTTTTCCGGAATAAAAAGTAGCCTAAATGTTAATCTAGGTCTAGGGTATAAGCTACATTCGTATCAAATTTCATCCGAATCCGCTCAGCCTTTTTTTTTGTATTTAAGTAACAAACATACAAACTTTCACATTTCTAATATTAGGATTATATATTTGCGTACCGATTCATATTTCTTTTTCCATTTTATAACAAAAGCATGTGCAAAGCCATTTTCATACATTTTTTTATGTAACCCAATAAATACATCGAAAATTTCTGCATATTACATAAATTGTATGAGCAAAATCATATAACGTAAACGTACTGAGTCGCATCCCCACATTTACTAAAAGACTAGTCGCATATCGCGACGCCACCTTGTATTTAATCTATTTAAATTAAAATTTCTAACGACTGACTCACAGATTTTTATAGAAGGTAGTACATATTCAATGACCAACTTTTTCCTTGGGATCAACCCTACAATCGCATAGAGAAAATCAGCAGTTTGAAAGAAAAAGTTCATTCACTCTTTAAAGCTGATTTTCTTTTCGCGATACCAGTTAAAAGAGTAGGCAGATGTTATTTTGTACAAGGACGTAAAAAAATGCTAGCCGAAGACCATCAAATTGGTAATTACTCCACCGAGAAGAGAACGCTAAAAAATAATAAATAAATAAAAAAACTGTTTTCAAAAGTTAAAAGATGAATATTTTTTTTATTTTTATATCTTTTTTATTGGAACTTTTAAACATTTTGTTTATATCAAAGATGAATAAGTTTTGTATTGTTTTAGAATATGATGAGGCTGATACAGACTTGCAGTCTTAAAACCCCTAAAAATACAAGAATAAACAAAACTTCCACCATCTACAGACCGACAGTCTTCCAGACACCTCATCACGACTGTAAAAGACACCTTATTGCCCCATATCGAAACAACGTGTTTCATAAACACGTTTCAGCACGTTTTGTAATATAGCACTTTGCAGCGCAGTCGATATGAGGTTCATGTACCTATGACTTTACGAGCCATTATAACTCTCTGGCTGTGTCCCGCGGTTTCACCTGCGCAGTTAGTTAAAACGATGAGGTTTGATTCGAACTTCTTAATTTGAAATCTAGAGGTGTGACTGATGCTGGCGTCAGTCTTTCCGAAATAGTACAACCCGGATTTTTTTTTACGAAAAGTGAATAGAAATTTCTTGGGCCAGCGTACTACACCTTCGACCGCATCGTCGCTTTCCATCAGGTAAGATCATGGTCAAATGCATGCCTAGTTCCATGTAAAAAATAAAAAAAATATTATGTTGAAGTGTAGGTTAGGGTAAAAGCTATCTTTATTCCAAATTTTATTAAAATTAGTTTAGTACTCACGGAGATACGTCGTAACTCGTAACAAACACACACACAAACTTTGGAATTAATAATAATACCTTCTATCTGCGCCCCGCGATCAATGATGAAAAACAGATGATGATGATGAAGAAAAGTAGCCTATGAGCTATTCCAGAAATAAACGTAATCTGCATTCCAAATTTCATAAAAATCTATTTACTTATAACCCGGTCACAATATCTGTGCACCTCGCTGGAATGCGTATAGCCTTATATAGTCGCACTGTCGCACCGGGGAGTGCGCGGAGAGGTGACAGGGGAAGCGGGAGAGGCTCCCGCTTCCCCTGTCACCTCTCCGGTATCTCTCCATATTGTGACCGGGTTGTAGTTCTTACGGAGATAACATACGTAGTACCAAACATACAAACTTTCTCAATTATAATATTTGTGGGATATAATTTTATTTAGTAGGTACAAGCTACCTGCATGTAACTTGCTTCTGTGGGCGTATTTAAGTCACGTGGACGTGATTTATCACATTTTCAATTACAGATTTCATTTTAATTTTCAATCGTTTACTCCGTTGCACGTTTTAGAAAGTCGCGCAGAAAAAGATATTTTTTTACATAGATTTATTATTTGACGTCTTCGTGGTATTTTAACCCGACTGTGGCGTAAAAGGGAGGGTTATGTTTTATAACAACACACATAGAGATATACACACGCTGAGAAAAATGTCCATCTAAATTCCGCTAAAAGAATGATGAATTCACTTCACTTCACACAATTTATCAAAATTCTGAATTCACCTAAAGTACGGAGCATACTGATATCACCGAAAAATACGATAATTTGCACCAGTTTTTACGGTGACAACTATTTATATGGTTCTCATCGTAAAAACGTGCCAATCATCGTACTTTAGGTGAATTCAACGGAATTTTGATGGCCAGCTTTCTCAGTGCACAGACCACAAAAATTCGGTTAGAAAAGGTTAAAGTCGTATCGTAAGGATGTTCGTAAATTCAAAGGTCATCTTTCGGTCACTACAAGGTTATGAGGAAAGGGCCAAACCAGTAAGGGCTTGCACTTACAATTATGAACAACTTTTACTATGGGACCAACCCGAAATTCGCGAAAAAAAAATCAGCTGTTCCATAGAAAAATGTCAATGACACTTGACGAAATGTATGGAACAGCTGATTATTTTTGGTCCCATAGTAAAAGTTGTTCATAACGATGAGTACTATAAGCCTTTTTCGGCTTAGCATACCCTTTATGAATAACCCTGTATAACAGCAATTTTTTTTCGTTTTCATGGTTGGTCCCATACTAAAACTTCCTCATGAAGATGAGCACTATGAGCGACTTGGCATACCTTTTACTTATATTTATGTAAAACAAGATTTCACTCTTCTAACACCCATAATACGTAACTTCTCTGGTAATGGCCTTCACCTTCAAAAAACCCACTTTCAATTTAAACTTGGCTTTCTAGAAGCAATATCTGGGATTCACGAAACCCATTACTAGGAAACTTACGCAGTAAAGGTGTGCATGTGCATAATGTACTAGCCCAAATTTTCTCATAGCTACAGCGTAGACTCTAGCTCTACGCTGTAGCAAAACCTCTACGCCGTAGAGAAAACGAAGAAAAATTATAGGCTGCCCAAGTATTCAACTTTTAGGTGTTGGTAGCCAAAATAAGTAACAAATAATTTAAATCGATAGCTAGCGTTTTAGTAAGGAAAATAAAACGGTGGCTCCCTTATTGAACCGTACGAATACATTGGTAAAGTTAGGTAAAGATTGGTTCAAAAATAAGCATGCTTTAAAGAAGCTATGGTATTATTGGGTTAATAAACGAAAGATATTAACGAAGGTACATATGTATTGTATGTATTTAGGGAACTCAAAAGATGTGTTGTATTGTATTACTCCTACGACAAAGGTACGTGAAGCGAATCCTATTCTCATTACTTAAAATATTTATTCAATGTGAAATTCATAAACGCATGTTGTTCATTCTTTATTCAATCGGACGAAGATATTCGTATAATTTTAATAAAATCAAGAGAAGTCTCTTGATACTCTTATTTTCTTAAAGTAAATGAAAAAGCTTTAAAAAATGTGCCTTTTTTCCACATATAAAATAATATTTTAATAGCAGACTTTTATTGCATCGTCATCGGAGTTACACAGGTAACTCAGCTCAATCGAACATCGGGAAGTGGTTCAAAATTCAGTTGCAAGATTTAACCTACACATACCTACTAACATGACAAGTTAAATAAAAGCTTGTAACAAAAATAATATAGAATAGTTTAAAAAACTAAATGATAATTATAGAATAGTTTAAAAAACTAAAAAACACACATTGTCATCGCTCTTTGACAAACGCGGCACGTAGCAGAATATGTACCAGTAGCCGTGGGGAACCACAGCTTAGCCAGCAGTAGTCACAGAATTCGCGTACCGAGTCACAGCTTAGCTAACAGTAATCGTAGAAATCGCGTTCGGAGCAAAAACACAATTTATTAGCTTCATATATGTAATTATTTTAATTTATTTATAAGCATATTTTTTTCATTTTTTTGTATAATAATTTATTGTAATCGATCCTCGATATATCTACAAAGTTTGAACGAAATCCGGCCGTTTAAGGTGGGTCAAAATCGCGCCCAAAGGAGTCGGTTACAAACATACAGGTGAAGCTAATATAAGCGTGTTAATGAGATGCAAATATAATAGTTAAAAGCCAGTCAGAAAGTTTTTATTAAGTGTCGACTAGTAAAGAAAAAGGTGTAAATAATTTTAGGCCAGTCGGTAGATGAGTTTAATTCGTACGATAGAATCGTCTCTATTGTCACGCTTTTCAATCGCCTACACAATTTTCATAAGGCCCCAGCTTCCCATATAAAAGCATCTGCTCTCGGCGCTCCGCCACAGTTAAGCAAAGTTCCTCAAAGAGTTAACAACTGTACTATTTCACGCTCCTGAGGAATTTAGATATTATTTTATAGTTGATTTTAAAAGTCTGGTTGCCAAAAGTGGTTTTAAACAAGTTGTCAGTAGAAAAAGTGATCTTTCGGATTTTTGTGTTACAGTTTTTTGATTTTTGGGTAAGTTTAAAATTTATAGTTTGATATAAAATCTTCAATATTTTCACCATTAATTATAATTAGAAGGTTTAAAACTAGTGCAATGCTTTAAAACTAGTGCAATAACTGGCGGCATAGTCGCTAAGAGCGGTACCTTCCAGGCAGTTTTAGAATAGAGAGAATGAAAAGAAGAGTTTGATAACCGCGTGCATTATTAAAACTTGTGAGTTTAAATAAATGTGTGTGTAGAATAACTTGAAACTAACGTTTTTCTGTTTTCCTGACTATATAACAAGAACATTATTTTTACAAAACAAAAAACAAAAACCGACTTCAAAAGACCGACTATTGAGTTATTCATCTATTTGTCGCGCACGTACATAATGCAAATTTAAGACTTATATGGTTTTCTCATGGATACCATTATCAGAACTGGACTAAATTGAAATGGGACCAAATGGGAAGCATCAGCTTTCTAATAAAAAAAGAATCATCAAAATCGATTCACCCAGTCAAAAGTTATGAGGTAATAATTATTTTCCGTTCAGTTCATGGTAATAGTTGGTCGGTTTAGTAAATTACTTTAGTGCACAGTATCTTTATGTCTCGTATACAACAAGGTTATAGCCCTGTATACCTGTAAATTGTACCCCGTGTATTGTGCCGTTTAAAACGGTTCTTTTAAAAATATATATTTTCAAACACGTTTTCACTCTAAAGAACGTTTTATGATATTTACGCATTTAAAATTCAGTAGCTTTTAACGATATGACTAATATGATATTTTGGTATATGTACATAGATTATAGGGATATTTTGATGATGCTCAAATATGTTTTTGTTTCTATTCAAACAAGATGAAAAAAAAGTACAATTTAATTTTCGATTGTAGGAAAAATATTTATTTTCCAAAATCCGTTTATTTTAATTAAAAATAAATCAACACCTTTAAGATACATTTAAGCAAGCATACGTATTTGCATTTTCATTTTCAAACCAAATAACAATGCTACGTTGTAGACACGCTACGCTGTTAAGAATGCTCGGTCGTAGCACCGTAGCACGTTCCATTACAAGATAAAAATTATGAAACATGAACCTCTCGTTTCTTCACCATTGTATCATTAGATAGTTGACATGATACAATTACTTATTCTGTGGTACTACGGCATAAATTGTATAAATTTCGTAATCACATGAAATTTCTCAAAATCATCATCGTCACCCGTTTTCCACCCACTGTTGAGTAAGTATAACTCTCTAATTTTGAGCTTTTCCGGTCCAGTACCAATGTCACCATCGATCCCGACTTCGGTGAGTGTCACCCAATTTCTTCCTGCCACCTTTATAATGTAATTCGAACAGCGAGCTGCTGCACCTGTTCTTGTCCGCTCGAGATTGTCTCCGTCACTCTCACTCTTATAACATTTCTAATAAGAGCGACAGTGACCGACATTATTTCCCACTTGCCAGAATAAGGCCCCTGAAGGAAGACCGGTGATCGTTCTCTGTTCCGCAGACACTATTCTGTGACTGTTTCGGTATGCCCTCCATCTTCTTTTCTGGCCACGTGTCCTCATCACCACTTGAGTCCTGTGATCCGTTTAACCTTGTCTTCCACCTAGACACCTTCACTATTTGATATGTTAACAGTTAATTTAAATTTTTTTTTTTGTTCTCTTTCAATTTAAATTTTTAATTTTGTTTGTCATGTACTCGTATTCTATGTGTTGTTTGAACATATTTTAATTTTATTCAATTTGTTATAATGTAATCAATTTTTGACATTTTAATTTTTACTATGTATTTTTGTTCTTGACTTAATATTTTACCATTATTTTTGCTTTTAATAATTAATTACGTTTTAGTATTTTTCTTAATCGCATGCTGTCTTCACCTTTAGAAACTGCAACATTATAAATGAGTTTTGTTTGTTATTAACATATTTATTTGAATGTGTTAGTGTACGTAGTGTTGGCGAACCTAAATAAATAAATAAATAAATAGATTCATCGTCTAAATTCCACATTTGGTGTAATACTACACAGACTACACTACGTTCTACATACACATAATAATACACAAACGTAATTTAATAGTGCTCTGCCCGAGTGGGTATTTCCCAATAGCTATAATCTGAGTGTCGTCAAGTCGCGGATGAACCGGTTTCATCTAGACAAGCATGCTCCATCGTAGACCGCATCTTTGCTTACCATCAGGCGAGATGGCGGTCAAACGAAAACCTTTAATAAAAAATCGGTTGTCTGTAAAGTCGGTTTACTGACGATAGTTGAATGTGACAACGTCATAAGAAAATACTGATGGAATGGTTTCATTTTTCAAAAATAGAATATAGGAAATCACAATTTCACTCAGAGCGAGGTAACGCCTCATCGAGGTAACGGCACATACGTCACACTTTTTTCGTACTTGCACCCGGCTCCATCGAATTATAAGACGTTATCACGTCAAAAAAGACATACCTTGCATACACGTACTTTTTTTTCGTAATATTAATTATGATCGTGATAAGTTTAGTTTTGAGCTAAATCCTACCAAATGTTAATAGATTACTTACAAACTAATACGGACACTCGACAGAAGATTAGTAGTTTTGATGAGTGATAATCTTGATATCAGTGAGATAGAGGTACTTAGTGATAGGTACGAGAAGATTGTGCAGCTCGTTTTATGATGGTTTATCTATACTAATATTATAAAGAGGAAAGATTTGTATTTTTGTATTTTTGGACGTTTGTGTGGAATAAACTCAAAAACTACTGGACCGATTTCAAAAATTGCTTTCACCATTCGAATGCTACATTATCCCAAAGTAACATAGGCTATTTTTAATTTTTTTTTTATCCACAGCAATGCGTGGCAGGGAACAGCTAGTAGATTATAAAGTTGCGTTTTTGATTTTTAACTTCAATATAATATTTAAAACAACAAGAAGTTAAACTTACCGCACGTAAATCGATATAAAATTTAAAACAAAAAGCTTAAAAACAGCCTCAATGTGTTTTGTGTAAGTAGTATTTTTTTCAAATATTTTCATTTGGATATTTCATTCTTTCTTGTCTTCAAAATAGTCCGAAATATAATTAGTTTGCTGTGGAGTTTGCAATTATCTATCATCCCTATATTATACTAGCGGCTCTTCCCGGCTTCGCACAGGTAGACACTATAAATTGAGATCTAAAAAAAAAAAAAAATCTAAAAACTATCCTATCTGTTAAGTTAGATCGAACTGCACACGGTGTGCATATTTGATTGAAATCGGTTAAGTAGTTTAGGAGTCTATAGCGGACAAACAACGTGACACGTAATTTATATATATTAAGATTACTAGCTGCGCCCCGCGGTTTCACCCGCGTTTTCCGGGATAAAAAGTAGCCTGTATGTTAGTCCAGGGTGCAAGTAAGCTACTTTCGTACCGCATCTGATTCCGTTCAGCCGTTTTTTTCGTTTTTGAGTAACAAACATACAACCCTTTACATTTATAATATTAGTAGGATAGGATGTAAAGCGGACTAGTCATTACTAGTTCAGACTCTAGGGACTACTCAAGTCCGGTCATGAATGGAGGGTTTTACTTAGTGAAAGGAATCTACAGAATCTACCCCACGATTGTCTTGTATTTCTCGATCGTTTCGCGTCAAAGGTTTGAGGCTACTCAAAAGCCTTAGAACTACTTAGCTTCTTAGGCAATATCGACCATTTGTCTTATAAGCCTAAAAGTAACCCATAAAGCTACCCTTGTACTACCGAATCTTTCTACTATGCTATGAGATTAAGGTGTGAATTTTTGGTGTGCAAAAAAGTTTTAATACTGTATTGCTAGCTGTACCGTGCTGTTGTGCTGTTTCACCCGACCGTTGATAAAAAGTAATAAATAAATAAATCATTCATTTATTCAGGCAATTACAGCCACACACACATTAAATGCAATCAAATAAAATTAAAATTAAATTAAAAATAAATGTCAAACAATAATACAAAAATAAAAATATACAAAAAAATAAAAGCATCACAAATGTCAAAAATAAATACACATAATAATTTTACAATTTTCTATCCGGCATCGGAACAGCGACATGCATATCGCAGCCATGCCGGATATACGGACAGTCCAGCCTGCTGGCAATCATCGCCAAGACGGCGTTGGGATAATGAAGATAAAGTCTCATGTCCTTTTCTGTACCCTGACATTGTGTATGCAAAATTTCATAATGATCGGTCGAGTAGTTAGAGCGTGAAAGCGGAACCAACAAACTCACTTTCACATTAAAATATTAGTTGAGATCAGAATATAGTACCAAGCTATTGCTTATTTTTTAACTGAGTACAGACTTTGCGAAGTAAAAGACTCAAATAAAATATAATGTTAACAAAACACTTCCATACAAAGCTTCGTGTCTCTAGAGGTCTAACCGGTGACAAAAAATAACTTCAATTTTCCTCATAGAAATACCGCAGAATGGTTGAAGCTCTGGCTCTACCCACTTTTGAAAATCTCATTAATAAAAAATAAATGTTACTTATTATTATATTTATAATTTTTTTATGTTTGTGAATGTTTGTATTAATTATTTAAGTTGGCAATCTCGTATTTGACTTTCTTTAATTCTATTTTAATTTTATATTGTACAATTATTATTATATTTTTTAAATGTTTTATTATCATTATTACTCTTTGTAATTGAAATTTTCAATTTTTATGTTACAATTGTCTGCATCTGACCTGCCGCACGCCTTGGCGTTGCCGTAAGTGCGGCGAGTATCTAATATAAATCAATATTAATAAACATTATTTCTGCCTATGTTAGGGCCTATGCACACCGCGTTTTTTAAACGCGCCGTTGACGCGCGTTTGTAGCGATACAGACGCGATACACACGCAAGTCAGACGCAGCCTGTAGAAGAGTAGACCTTTGCACACCTGTATAAATTCAAACGCGCGTGTGTAGCGATACAAACACGATGCAAACGCACGTGTGTTACACTAATATTTGAAAAAAGAAGACTGAGAACGAGAAATAGAGAACTGTTTTTGAGAGTTTCGTTGTAATTAGACATTTTCTCAAGAAAAACAATTTCTGTTATTTGAACTTGGCTTGACACGCTACCGCGTGTGTAGATAGTGAACATACTTGTCTAGAACAGTTTCCTCGTAGCTTGAACCGTTTTTGAGAAAATCACGCAATACCCGTTTTGGTGACCTTCTACGCGGAGTAAAAATTTTTGCACGTATCGGATCGATGAGGACTTTTTAGGTTTCATTTATGATGGTGTTCTGAACAATCCTACCAATTTTCAGCTGGGTGGGAATTAATGTAAGGTCATATCTATTTTTTGGTCTAATTTGACACATTAACATTAAACTGACACATTAAACGCCAACAAACTGCTCTGTAGGATAAAGCGCGCCGTCGACGCGCGTTTTAGAAACGCGCGTCAACGGCGCGTTTAAAAAAACGTGGTTTGCACAGGCCCTTAATTGTTACGAATGTGTTTGTACGAGTAAATCTATTTTTTTTTTATCTGTAAATTAGTATTTTCTGAATTGCCACTGGCCACAGTGGCTAGCGCCCAACATATCATATTTTCATAAGTTGTCCTAAACATTTATTCACATAACTAATAGAGAGTTAAAAACTATAACATTCCCAATTTATGTAATCTGGGTGTCTTCAAATCGCAAGTAAATCGGTTCCCCCTAGGCAAGCGTGCGGTATTTGATCCATGTCCATCGTAGACCGTATCATTGCTTACCACCAGGCGAGATGGCGGTCAGACAGCAGTGCAGATGGCAATTATTTAAAATCTATTTTCCTATCCTATAATAATGTATTTATGTAGACCACCGACCGTATTCCAATTTCTATTAGGACAGCTAACAACTAACAATGCCCCTGTGTTTAGGTATAACATCAATATATAATAGTATCATAAACAGAATCTACTTACGAGTACAATCCAATCTACCTAGTGCACCTTGAAAATGCAGCTATAAAAGTGAATTTTATGATGGAAACCCATGCATCCATAAGTAATTTTATTCATCTTATTTTCCGCGCCATACACCGCTTTGTTGTTTTATTTTTATCTACACAGCTTCCTGATAGTACGGGATAATTCAAATAAAGTGAAACAATGAATGTATAAAACAGTTTTGAAATTAGCTTTGCTATACATACATGTACATATATATGTAATCGGAAAGCAGAACATGTCCAATATAATAAAATGTACTAGCTGCGCCCCGCGGTTGCACTCGCGGTCAAAAAGTTAACATGAGTTTTCCAAAATAAAAATGTGTTAGTCCCGACATGAACAACCTTCATTCCAAATTGCATGTACATAAATCCATTCAATCGTTTTTGCGTGAAAGAGCGACAAACATACATTCTTACAAACTTTCGCGTTTATAATTTTAGTAGGATTATGTTACGGATTGAATGGTAAAATGTGTACTGGGAAAAAAATCATTAGGCATAATTTGTAGTTTATCATTTGAAAACAAACAAAATCAAACGACGTATACCAACTACAGGTAGGGCTAGCACAACTTTGACGTAAAAATACGTAGCGAGTTTTCGATAGAAAAGTGCACGCCATTTACGACTGTCAAGTATGCTTCTGACGGGTGTAAATGGCGTACACTTTTCTATCAAATACTCGCTACGTATTTTTACGTCAAAGTTGTGCTAGGCCCACTGTTGCTGCGCCTGTTGCGGCACGTGTTATCAGAGGCCATTTATTCAAAGTTCAGGGTGACGACCGCAGCGCATTGCCTTTTTTTTACATCGGTCTAGGCAATTAGGCATGCGTTTGACCGCAATCTCACCTGATGGGAAGCGACGATGTGGTCGAAGATGTAGCACGCTTGCTTAGGAAAAACCTATTCACTCTATTTTTGATCATCCCCGGGTTGTACTTTCTAGGAAAAATAGACGCGGGCAGTGAGTTCCATACCTCTGTTATTCGGATTAAAAAAGACGAATGAGAACGCTTAGTACGGTTACATGGAAAGGAAACCCTTAAACGATAAGGCCGTCAGTTTTTACACTTGTTTGTAATATATCTATCATTTCCAGGCAGGATTTAGTACTGTTTATGTTCAACATTCTAGATGAGTTTTTTAAAACGCTTATATTAAGAACCTTCTCTTGAGCTCTTGTAAAAAGATCAAAAAATGCGTATACCTTAACGTATATTAACAGATTCACCACGTGTGAACAGATCATGATAGTGGATTGATCTGAGCTCAAAACGACGACGAAAACAAAAACAAATCTACAACAAATTACCTCTTCCAGGTCCAACCATGGTGACCAACACGACCCTGCTCCTCATCTTCGTGACCCTGGCCTCAGTGACAGCGCAAACCTTCCAGTACTCACGGGGCTGGACGAACGGCAAACGCGACGGGCACAGAAGAGAGGACCCCAACCAGAACCTGGCCAGCAATCTGGAGAGGATCCTCAGCCCGTGCCAGATGAGCAAGCTCAGATATGTGCTGGAGGGGAAGCCTATTAATGACAGGGTAAGATATTCAAAACGAGTACATGACGTGATCTCGTCTATTGTCACTTTGACAGCTGTAACTTTGACATACGAGTATGTCACTTTTACATATCTGACAAGGTTTTTCCGGAACAGCGGATAACGGGAGCTTACAATTTAATATGGTATCCGAACCACGATAGCGTTAAGTTACAAATGCCAGTACCAGTCACCTATCCATAGATTGACCGTGCCATTCTTTGCTCACTCGTAGTGTCGGTGATCGATTACTAACACTGAGTTAAGCTACATTACAAGCGCTACGATGTATGTTTTTCCCGCAAACGTCTAAAGCCGGCGACTGACCTGAGCATTTTGCCGTAACGTAGCATTCGAAGCGAGCGTGGTGGAGCACGCGGCGCTCGCAGCGAGCGGATCGGCTCGCTGTACTGACCTGCAACATTTCGTCGTAACGTAACGTTACGTTACGACGAAATGTTACAGGTCAGTCGCCGGCTTTAAGCTGTGCTAATCGAAGTTCGATCTTATTATTATTCCAATTAAATTTAATTTTATATTTTACAGCTCTTCGTACCTTGCGACTACACTGACGACGACACCGAAAGCCCCAAGAGATACAAACCGGACAGAAACCAAGAACCACTCTTCGAAGTCTTCCAATAGGTCAAGTTAATTTGGTTCTATGATTTCGAATTGCCAAAATTATAATTTTTTGTTTGTGTATAAAATTGTCGCGTTTTACAAGCTTTTATTTAACTTGCAATTTACGTCAGTTAGTTTAATTGTAATGGATTGAATACACGTAACGAGTACAGTGGTGAGTCAGTACCCTCGACCGAGTACTCGGTTTGTAGTAATATAAACAGTTTGATGAGGTGAGACAGTCACTAGAACCATGATTTGTTTCCTCGGCCGAGTGTGGTCATTTATTGTCTCACTACTATACCCGCCACTGCAATCAACCCATTAGTCAAGTTTTGCAGCTTTTAGAACCACCCGATGTCCGATTGCGCTGTAATTTGGTATAGGTAACTGTGTAACTTTAATAACAATGCGAAAAATGCTTTTTTTATGTTTTTTTTTCAATAGTTTAAAATTATTGAGCTACATTTTTTTCAAGGACATGCTAATTATATTCTCAGTTATTGATCGTCCATCGTCCGTAGTTAAAACGAAAACTTGGCATGTTTATAAATATTAAATTAAAGCTTACCTACTCCTATTTCTATTCTGTAATAGGCTTGCGTATGACCGCCATCTCGCCTGACGCTTGTCCAGAAGAAGCCAATACAAAAATATTTTGCGTTTAACTAGTAAAGAGGTTGGCAATAATAATCCAAGTGGCGTAAGTCCAAGTTACAATTATCTTGCCTAAGTGATAAATAAGTGAAAGTAATGCATATTTCGGCTGGAAAATATGCAATACAGGGTCATTCACAAAGGGTATGCTAAGCCGAAAAGGGCTCATAGTACTCATCATTATGAACAACTTTTACTATGGGACCAACCCGAAATTCGCGAAAAAAATCAGCTGTTCCATACATTTTGTCGAGTATCATTGACATTTTTCTATGAAACAGCTGATTTTTTTTTCGCGAATTTCGAGTTGATCCCTTAGTAAAAGTTGTTCATAATGATGAGTACTATGAGCCCTTTTCGGCTTAGCATACCCTTTATGAATAACCCTGTATAGGCTTGTATTGATTACAAAAGTGGTTTGTACGACTAGTTTGGCTTTTTAATAAATGCATTCGTAACATTATTGTAACAATTATATGGTGTTTTAAGAGGTTTTTAGTTTGATTTAAAATCTTGCAACTAAATTTTGAACCAATTCCCGATGTCCAATCGAGTTGCAATTTGATAAGGCCCGTGTAACTGTTACGATGATCCAAAAAAAGGCTTGTTTAAAAACATTTTTGACGTACTTATCTTTATTATACAAGGTTATATGGAAAGAGCATGCTAAGCTCAAAAGGGTTTTTAGTACTCGACCCTGAAATCGCGATAAAAAATCAACTGTGCCATAGAAAAATGTCGATGACTTCGGACAAAATGTATGGAACAGCTGACTGTTTTTCGCGATTTCCTGGTTAGTCCCAGAGTAAAAGTTATTCATAATGATGAGTACCATCAGCTCTTTTCCGATTAGCATTTTTTACCCTTTCCTTTTAACCCTGTATTTATCAATGTAAAACCGTTTACAAATTGTGCCATTGTTTACTTATAGAAAGCTATTTATTGTTATACCTGCTTATTATGTACTAAGTACCTGTAAGTGATATATATAAGTAGTTATTTACTTAATCTAAGTGTAATTTTAGTTTTAAAATGTTGACAACAAGATTGTGTATGCCTACTTAAAATAAAATTATTCATTATTCATCTGGAGCATTATTTTGAGCCGCCCCCCCCCCCCTCCACTCATGTATTATTACTATTATTGTTGTTGTTTGTTGTTGTTGTCTGTTGTTGTTTGTTGTTTTTTTGTTATTATTATTAGTATTACGTCACACTTACTTCTTACTTACTTACTTCTTTACAGGCTAGCAAGCAGGCATAGCATAGTTATGCGACTGAAATAAACTCATAGCCCAACTAACCCATGGCCTAACTCATGGCCTTACACTACTACCCTACCCTTCTGTCCAAAAAGAGGGTAATTTTTAGTTGTAGATCTCTCGGTACAAAATAATATTTCTAAAACAATATCTAATGTCAGATCATACTATCCTACTAACTAATATTATAAACGCGAAAGTTTGTAAGAATGTTTGTTCCTCTTTCACGCAAAAACGGCTGAACGAATTTACATGAAATTTTGAATAAAGGCTACTTTTTATCCCGGAAAACGCGGGTGAAACCACGGGGCGCAGCTAGTATTTCATATTTCTTTGTCAAATGGTTACACACCCTATTGTATGAATAGCCTAATCATCAGCCAGCCAGTTCATTGAAACCGTCTGCCCCTACTGTCTAATCTTTATTTTATTTTATTTTTTACCTTTGTTTTTCTTTTAAACCTTCCTTGAACTTCCACAAATATTTCAAGATCAAAAATTAGCGTAATCGCATTAACCATTTTCGAGTTTTAGCCAGGCAAACAAACAGCGATTCATTTTTAAATATAGGAAGAAAAAGAGAAGAAGATAGGCGCCATCTCGCTTAACAGTGAACAATTGGATGCGGTCTACAATGGAGCACGCGTGCTTTGAAAAATCCAATTCACTCTCGACTTCAAAACGCCGCCTAGCGACATCTAGTAATTCTATTTATAACTTCGTACATAGCTAGAGTGGTAAACCAAGTGTTGGCAGTCTTATGTCGTAGTTCTCAAAAGAAATAGTAGATGGCGCTGCTAAATTTATCTAGCAGTGCCATCTAACGTAAACTTTTGAAACTAATTGATTTGACACTTATTCACACAACGTCCACATAACTTTGGCGCAATAACAGGGTTGCAGAAATATATTTTTCAAAATATTTTGCAAGTCACTGTAGTACTCTTACTTTGCACTAGAGGGACTTAAAGAGCAGACTGCGATATTTTATTTTTGACCGACTTCAAAAAAGGAGGAGGTTCTCAATTCGACTGTATGTTTCTTTTTATTGTTTGTTACCTCATAACTTTTGACTGGGTGAATCGATTTTGATGATTTTTTTTTATTAGAAATCTTGACGCTTCCCGTGTGGTCCTATTTCAATTTAGTCCAGTTCTACTAATGGTATCCATGAGAAAACCATATAAGTCTTACATTTGCATTAAGTACGTGCGCGACAAATAGATGATAAACTCAATAGTCGGTCTCTTGAAGTCGCTTTTTGTTTTTTTTTTTTGTAAAAATAATTATTATTTTGAAAGCTTTTGGTATTAGAGCTAATCGAAATGATTGTAATTTGAAGGAAAACTAATATCCGACTGCAAAATATAGCCAATGACACTTTGATACAATGCCGAATCTAACAAAACCTCGTAATCTAAAATTGGTCTAGCCATTTTAGTGGTATGAGCTCACATAGAGACAGACAACCATACAACTTTACTATACCAGGGTATTATAATTTTATTAGACCACGATACTTAGAAATACTGAAAACCATCACACTTTTTTGAAGCAGTCAACTAAAAAGTTATCATATCATAATACCTTTCAGCTAAAAAAAAATCTATTCTTACGTACCGTTTGTCTATAAGGTGCGGCTCGTAGAACGGCTCGTAGAGACAAATTATTGCAAATTTCATTTTCCTCTGCTTCCTTGATTTTTAACCGACTTCAAAAAAGGAGGAGGTTCTCAATTCGACTGTGTGTTTTTTTATGTTTGTTACCTCATAACTTTTGACTGGGTGAATCGATTTTGATGATTCTTTTTTTATTAGAAAGCTGACGCTTCCCATTTGGTCCCATTTCAATTTAGTCCAGGTCTGATAATGGTATCCATGAGAAAACCATATAAGTCTTAAATTTGCATTGAGTACGTGCGCGACAAATAGATGAATAACTCAATAGTCGGTCTTTTGAAGTCGGTTTTTGTTTTTTGTTTTGTAAAAATAATGTTCTTGTTACAATTTTTAAAAGCTTCTATTTAACTTGCAATGTCTATATCTATGTAGCTACATATGTTTGTTCGGGTGGAATCTTGCACTGTACTCGTATTGTGATTCACAATTTGTGAACCACTTCTCGATGTCCGATTGAGCTGATATTTGGTATATCTACGTGTGTAACTCCGATGACAATGCAATGAAAGCTTGTTTTTAAAATAACTTATTGTTAGTTATCACTTATCACGCTATGATTATTTAGGTAGATAAAATTATGAATAATGAAAAAATCTCAAAATCAGTCCTTTTTCAAACTGCGAGCGTCAGAAATTATAAAACAAATGAAAGGGTTTTTCTGGTTAGTCTTGTATGTAAAATGTAGGAAACATATCGCTTTCAGCAAATATACTGCTATTTACGTCTCAGTTACGTTATCATTATCATCAGTCTATTTAATATTTTCTATTTATGATGAGAACTATTAGTCTTTTTCGGCTTAGCATACCTTATCACCCTGCATAAGCTAGGCACTTGACAACTTTTTGGGTATCATTGTAGGTATTCATATTACTCATTATTAGATACAAACTATTTTTTTAATCCTGATATCTCTAAAAGAAAATCAGCTGTTTTTTCGAGAGTAGCAAGAGCGATATGTTTAAATGGAAAAGCTGACTTTTTTGCAAACACAGGACTAGTTTGATCGAATGGTTGGAACCATTTGGTTGAAAAGTTGGGAATAGACTGCCCACAGCTACTAAGTATAACATAAACTAAGACTACCCATCGATATGCTACTGAATCCTTTTTAATCCTCCCACTGCTGGGATACAGGTCTACCCTCGAAGGGTGATTAGGCCGTATTCCACCACGCTGGCCAAGTGCGGGTTGGATTCACATACATCATTGAATTTCTTCTCTGGACGTATGCAGGTTTCCTCACGATGTTTCTCCTTCACGGAGACTATTCTTGGTATTTATATTCTCATCGATATAGTTAGTCCTAAAACTGCTAAAACAATTGGAGTCTTACTCATAAACGTTGCTTAAAGTTAGTAGCTGCTTAAATAATGAAATTATTACAAATTTAATTATTATTAATCTATTACTAAAATGCTCTGAAAACTTTTCGCTGACGTGAAATGTCACGTGCGAAAGCAAGACGGAGAACTTTAAGCAATGGTTAACTTTAAGCAAGCTTTGAAAGTAAGGTAATTAATAATCGATTACTAAAACTTTTGAGGTATTACAGGGTTATAAAGAAAGGGTTACGTTAAGCCGAAAAAGGCTCATAGTACTCATCATTATGAACAACTTTTAACATGAGACCAACCCAGAATTCTGCAGCGAAGCAGCTGTTCCATAGAGAAATGTCAATGACACTCGACAAAATATATGAGTGCTATGAGCCCTTTTCAGCTTCGCGTACCCTTTCCTTACAACCCTGAACAACGACAAATCCGTCAAACAAACTCATACATCCATCACCATACGCCATCAAACTAACTTATTTGTAAAACGCCGCAAGTTCGACCAAATTACCCGAGCGTAGCGAGCGACTTGATGAAATTGGTGTGGGGCAGACGTCTCGAGCCGAGTCGAACTCGCTTAGTGTAACTTTGCGGGGCTAAATTACCTGCGCTAGTGATGTTGCCTGCTCGATAAGGTCGATACTCTAATATCCTTTCTTTTTATCTGTATAAATAACAATCAGACGCTGTTCTTAAAAGCTGAAGAAAAACACAAAACGGCTTAATCGACTTGGATATAATTTAAAAGCTTTTATTTAACTTGCAATGCATGTAACTATGTTTGTTCGGATGGAATCTTGCAACTCAATTTTGGACCTCTTTCCGATGTCCTATTGAGCTGAAATTTGGTATACGTGTGTAACTCCGATACAATTTTACTATTGTTTTTATTTTATTTAGGTATCTCATTATTTAAGCTGCCTAAATGCATCTACCATGGGTTGACGTTTACTGTTATACATCGAAATGAGATGTAGCCCATTTTTTTTGACATGACAACGTTTAATAAATCGATGAACGCCGGCTGCACGCACGAAAAAGTGTCCCGTTACGCTCATTGTGACGTTACAATTATTGGACCGAAAAAAGTATGCAATCATTTCATCAACGTTTTGTTATACGTTGTCACGTTAAACTATGGTCCGTAAACCGACTTTACAGACAATCGGTTGTAAACATTTAGCCGAGCTACACAACGAGCGCTACCTTTGAAATATATCCATTGTATCTACTACAAGTCAGGGCATTCCTACCTTCTTACTTATTCTTACTTCTTACTCTTCTTCTTTCTTTGCTCTTTCTTCTTCTTTTTACTCAAATGAGTAAGAAGAAGAACCTAAGTACCTAAATCATCATCAGCCTATCGGATTGTCCACTGCTGGGCATAGGCCTCTTCTAAAGAACGCCACAAGGCACGATCTTCTGCCTCACGCATCCACTTGCTACCTGCCGCCTTATGCAGTTCGTCGCTCTACCTGGCCGCAGGGCTCCCTACTCCACGTTTGCCGATCCGTGGTCTCCACTCTAGAACTCGTCTACCCCAACGGTTGTCGGTTCTCCTACAGATAATGGCCAGCCCATTGCCACTTCAGCTTGCTAATCCTCTGAGCTAAATACCTAAATAGGAACCCTTAACCTTATCGATAAAAAATAGAAACAAATCTGCGATAAGATTCTTATCGCAGATTTGTTTCTATTTTTTATCGACACCATAATATGAAGCGGTTACAACACTACCGATTGTAAGAATGAGATGCCATAGACTTAAATCCGTTTCCTGCTATCGCACAATCTGAACTGAACCGAACAGGCAACCAATCGTGCGCGAGGAGGGCGGCGCGCGACAACCGAACGCCGCTCCTCATTGGCCGAAAATATTAAACGGGTTGCCCATCATAAAAAAAATAAGCGCCGCGTAAACCTTACAATTGAGTGCCACTTTTTGTTCGTGTTAAATTGATGAAAAAAGACTCAGAAAAATTGGTACAGAGATGAAATAAAAAATGATTTATTATTCGCGTCGCTTAACTTTTTAACTTATTGGACATTAATGACTTTTGATTTTGCATTCTATTTTTGAATTTCACTCATTTCAGAGCGTTTTTCTTCTTTATTTATAGAGTGTTGCCAGTTATTATGTGGACGTCTAATTTGGTCAATTTACTGGGATGGATTTTAAATTGGATTTTATTGTAGGATGGTTGAAATAAGTTTGAAGTGAAATATGATTGCTATTTTAATTTTGTATTCTTGCTGCTACCTGGCTTTCGATGAGTTTTCGATGCCGTAATTTGTACTTTGGCCTCAGAATTTTATGGGGGTTTGTAGGTAAAAGGAAAATTTTGGTTTATGATTTTTGATTAGTTTACTAAAAGAAGGCTGAATAATATCTAATAACTTGAGCATGCTTACTATGAGTAGGTAATATTGAACAGTTGATATCTTTGGAAAATTATAAAAGTTTTTTTTTGTAATCATACTTAGCCATAGGTACCTATACCTACCTACGCACGTGTGTAGAGTAAGGAAGAAGTGGATTGTTTTCGGGAAATTTTCTGTTTCCACCTGTTGTGCCACTAATTTTCTATCAATTACAATTACCTATAAAGCAGACGTAATTTTAATCAAGATATAGCTTTACAGCACACCAAACCAATTGCAAGACAAATCTAAGACTAAATCTAGAAAAATGTGATGAAACAAAATGTGAACTCAGGCTATTTATTTTTTCTCAATTTGAGTATTGGTCTCATATGGGTTGATTACACGTAACGAGTACAGTAGCAAGACAGTGGTCTCGGCCGAGTACTCGGTTTGTAGGTTTGTACAAACAGCAAACAGCATGACGAGGCGAGATAGTCACAAGAACCATGCTTTGTTTCCTCAGCCGAGTACCTATGCCTATTTACTGTCTCGCCACGAACGTTACGAGTAAATACTATAAGGCTTTTTCGGTTTAGGGTTCATCATAGATACCTTTCCTTAAAACCCTGTATTCTTCTGACTGTTCAGAAAACTAATGCAACATTAAAATAAATCGTACAAAATCAGCTGTGGGTTTGCCGAAGGAATCGTGTAGGCGGCGAAAAGGTTTGTTCGTAACCGAGGGTACTGGGTCATTGCCAGATAAAAACTCGACCGTTTTATGTTGAAAGGAAAATCAGGCTGGGTTTTAACTTACAAGGAACCAAGCTGGTACTCAAAACTCAAAAAATAAGGAGAAGGTTTGGCAATTGAGCTAATAGTTAAACATTAGGGTAAGATGAAAATAAATTTATTTCTTTGTTTAAATCTCCTGTATCACCATTGTATTATAGGTTATCTTCTTTCGTGCAAAAAATCAGATCTCTACGACTTTATCTTCAGGTGGTGAACTGAGAGTGTTCAAAAATTATAAAGTTTGGGCTTTAATTTTTTACCAAAAATAAAGCAATTACGTACGTGATTTTTTGTTCCTAATTTATTTTTAAATGCATTTTTTTCAAATTAAATTTGTTAAACTGGTTCTTTTTTTTCACTCTCTGTATTCTTCTTTAGTTAGGTTAGGTTAGGTTTTAAGGTTGGGGTGCTAGGTCGGGTAACCTCCTCGTGGTGCACCCTGGGCAACAGCGTGCGGTAATACTGCAGCTTTTATGCAGTATTACCGCACGCTGGCAAATAACCCGACACGATGGGCCCTCCCGCGTGTCCCTCTGACTAGCAGAGGGCACAGCGTGATGGTGTCTGGTGGTGTCTGAGTGTGGTGGACGCTGGAGGAAACGGCGCTCCACACTTGGACGGTGGCATTGCTGCCGCCGGTGACGAGCGTGGTGGACGCCGGAGGAAACGGCGCTCCACGCTTGGGCGGTGGCAGCGGTGCCACCAGGGGGGTTTTCCTTGTGCTCCTCGCCGCGTGTGGGTCGCGGTCGGGAGTGCAAGGAAAGGAGGAGGGTTCCTTTTGCACCTCGCCGCGTGAGGGTTGCGGTCGGGTGTGAAAGGAACGTGGGCTTAGGGCGGGGTGGGTGGTGCTAACCACACTGCCCACCACGTGCGAGCGAGCGGGGCTAGGGAGCGAGAAGGCGGTTCGCCCGTCTCCTTGCTCCTCGGCAGTGGGGTTGCCGGGAGAGTCGGGGGACTCTCCCGGCCTGCACGACCCCACACTGTCTGGGGGGTGATCCTGGAGAACAGGGTCACCCCTGCATAGGTGCAGGGGGCCCTAATTGGGCCCGTCGCCGGGGCAAGGTGGTCAATGCTAACGCGACACCACCTTGCCCTATCAGGCGGACGATGAATACCCCAGTGGTTTTAGTGGGTATGCCGCCGCAGGGCGGAGACTCCCACATAACCACCCTGCCTCCCCCGGGGCGGGCGTGGTATCCATAAAGGATTTCCACTGGGTAAACAAAAAAAAAAAAAGGTTTTAAGGTTAGGTTGGTGCCTTTTCATACTTACTTATAGTCTTAAAACCAGCCAGCAGCAGTAACCAGGTGGACAGCCACATCTTGGATGATCTTTTGTTCACCAGCTATAACCACCCTACCCTCATAAACTCGGTATCTAATCAGCGGGTAGGCGTAGGTATGTGCATATTGGAGTCGGAGCGAGCACGGCGCGGCGTTAGCGGACAATTTATTTTGTACTGATAATGTCTTGAACTGGAGTGTAAGGGTGTCTGTCCGCTGAAGCGGAGAAGAAGAGCAGAGATATATTAACCAACTAGCTGTGCCCCGCAGTTTCACCCGCGTTTTCCGGGATAAAAAGTAGCCTATGTGTTAATCCAGACCATGAACAACCTTCATTCCAAATTTCATGTAAATCCGTTCAGCCGTTTTTGCGTGAAAGAGCAACAAACATACTCAAAAACCTTCACGTTTGTAATATTTGTAGGATAGAATCGCATAAAACCCCGCTTTGTCTTCCGAGCGGGGGATGCAATTTGATTGGGTAATATTTCGTAGCTTTGCTCCGCTCCGCTTCTGTGGACTGGCAGCCTAAGACTGGTGGCGAGTTGCAAGAGCTGGAGGAAAGCGGAAGCTAGTAAGCAAACAGACGGTCAGCCATCTTACCATCTGGTAAGAATACCACCCGCCGCCTGTACTCCTGCAACACTAGCGGTATTGACGATGCTTTGCTAGCCCAGAGAGGTATTTGGAGTGGTTATCTTAATTCCACTTAACCGTTGCGTAACTTTGGGATACTCAACCGTAATACTAATTTGACTTAACATTATCTTTTACTAACTTACCATTTTTACGACTGCAAACCGCCTTGGGTGCCAACCGATGCTACAGTCATCTCCACTGTCTTCACAAATAAGAATCTATCGCTTATAGAAACCATTTCGCTTAGCTTCAATACAGATCAGCCCTAACATCAAGTGCCTGTCGTAGCACTCGTATAGCAATCGTCGCGCCCGTGGGCCGTCCGACGCCGATACGATATCGTGACGACTTTATTCTGAAACGACTCTCCGATTTATTGTCGGTGGACGACGATACGCCGATAGTGCGAATTGAGTGCGCAGACGACGTTATTGTGTTTTAGCAGCAAATAGTTTGATATCGTCTACGAGATATTCCATTAGAACGTCGATGACACAGGAAATTTTGATGCATGTTTTTTATCTGAAAAGTGGAATAACGTAAAAAAGTATAAATAAAGTAATAATATAAAGACCTCATGGGTGGTTAGATCTAAACGAGCCCAGGGAAGTACGAGTATAGTGTGTTTGATTAACATCAGAAAACCAGCACTGCCTCTCAGCATTTATCGTTATTGACCTGAATCTTCTCTTTTATACGAGAGATGTCATCTTTTAATCTGTATTTCTGTTTTTTTCATTAATTTAGTTTTATACTCTAATTGTCATTCTTACACCTTTTTTCGTATCAAAAAATCTCTTTGTCTTACTTTTTTTCATCGTTCTAGGTAGAGAGAGGCAGGCAATGTGCTGGGGTAACGGGGATCTTGAAGATCTCGGTGCCCTCATTTAAGTAGAGACTGGTAACCAAGGAAGTTTTAGTGGGTAACCCTAAATAGCCTGTTGCACACAGCATATTCCTATATAGTCGGGTTTCCATCAGAGATTTCCTCCCATCACCAACAACACCACTTCTTGTGCATCGAAAGTATGAACGAGAATCAAACAGACTCCATACTGGCACGTGTATCTCGGTCACTTTCTCTCCTTAGACAAGTAACGAGTCTGAAAGAGAGCGAGATAGTACTGCATAAAAAAAAGTAAGCTCGAATAAGCCGAGTGACTAGCCTTGGTGTCAGAGTTTTTAGGCCACCTTTTTTAGGCATTCATGATTTTAGTTTAAAACAAGTGATAACGTGATATATTAATTAAAAAAAAAGTAAAGTAAAAAAAAACTAAAAATGTTGAAATACATATGTTAACATTTAGCTTTATTTCAACACCAATAATGACTTAATTCACTTAACATTTCTAACTTGTAATTCACACTTGACGTAAAACACAAATCGTAAAACATTACGATTTGCTCTACATTCCTTTACAGCTGATGACGTCACACAGTAAAAGATAAATAAAACAACTTGAATTATGCTCATGGGTAGATCACACGTAACGAGTACAGAGGCGAGACAGTAAATAGGCAACCTCGGCCGAGCAAACAAATCATGGTTCTAGCGACTGTCTCGCCTCGCCAAACTGTTTGTACAAACCGAGTACATATCCAAGGGCACTGTCTCGCCACTGTACTCGTTACGTGCAATCAACGCATAAGGGCTTTCGTACTAAAACTAGTCTCAATATCCGCGACGCTCAAACATCAATAAAAAACCAATAAAAAAAGGCCTTCTTATCAATATTTCCCCAAAGAAATATGTGTCTATTTAATATGGTCAATTAATTACACGTTTATAACAATTTTATCAGCACTCGGCTCGAACTTAAAAGGTTTTAAAAACGTTCAATATGTGAGGCGAAACGACACAAATCACTTTGGGGCATTCCGATACCCTTTCGTGATTTGTTGGTCTCATTGAGGGTTCTGTAGGATTATGGATGGTATATTTTGTTTTGTAACGGTCGTTTGAAAAACAAAGGCATAATCGTAAAAAAGAAAGATTTGCAATTTTTTTTCTGCCACTCATATTTAAAAATATGTAAGTATGTCATTTGTATGTATTCAATTAATGGCAAATACAATGTCACTATTCAAATAAAAATAAAAAATATGTGAAGTTTAAGTTGTTTTAAGTAAAATGAATGTTTGTAATGAGTTGACAAGATGTTTGTATTACACCAGAAATTCTAATCAAGAGAGAGATTTCAATAAAGAGTTTATCTATCTATCTATCTATCTAATCATTACAAACGAAAAATCTCAACCCGAACCTTGTTTTTTTATTGCTTTATTGTAAAGACCAATTTATTCCAAGAAATAATCGAAGAAAAGATAGAAGGTATCTTTTATACTTTCATCTCTGACCGCTTTGCCTCTTACCAACCGGCAACTTGGTGTTCAAACGTAGACTTATGCGCTATTAAACAAATAATTAAAGTTGAAACTAAGTAGTAATTATAAAATAAAAATAAAAACCATCATTACTATTCTGTGCCTGAAATTTCTTAACCGTTTTCTTTTCAACCAATCTCACGGACCCCCAAAAGCCGTAAAGTGAAAAAAGCCTCGCGATAAACGGCCAGAAAGGTAAACATTGGACACGTATTGAGCTAAATATAAATGTCCGCCGAAGACGTTAAGATAGCGCCAGGAATGTTAAAAGCTATTTAATATTATGTTCTGTTCAAACTTTATTATGCAGCCTGAGCAAAGGTGCAAGTAAGTGATAACTGGAACGAGCTTTTTATTTAATACAACTAGTAGAACTATATAGTAGTTTGCGACGAACTGAAGATTACGACACCCATAATTATGTTCAACACTGAGAAAAAAATCCGCTAAAAGAATGATGAATTCACCTAAAGTACGGAGCACACTGATATCACCAAAAAGTACGATGAATAGCAACAGTTTTCTTTTTTTTTCTCACCGTTAAAACTGGTGCTACTCATCGTACTTTTTGATGATATCAGTATATCCGTACTTTAGGTGAATTCGTCATTCTTATAGCGAAAAAATGAGCATTTTTTTCACACGAATCTTTAACCGATTTGGCTCATATTTTAACTTAAAATTGTATTGAAATCAGGTACTTTCCAGCGAAATGTCATGACAATAGGGTTTACTCAAAGTATCGTTGAGCAAACCAAGTATACGAGTATAAATGCCAATCAGACACTTGAACTGGCCGCTATGCGTACTAACTTACTTTACTTATAATATACTAGCTGTTCCCTACCACGCTTCGCTGTGGATAAAAAAAAATATAGCCTATGTTACTTTGGGATAATGTAGCATTCGAATGGTGAAAGAATTTTTGAAATCGGTCCAGTAGTTTTTGAGTTTATTCCACACTAACATACAAAAATACAAATCTTTCCTCTTTATAATATTAGTATAGATTGATTTTAGCGTATCACAGTCATATTATATTGTATAAGTCATATTGCCTATACACAAAAGTAGGTAAGTTCAATTGACAAAAATAACCATTCATGTATCAGAAGTGTTTGATTGGGGTCATTCCCAGTTGTCACCCCTTCAACGTCCCCGTGACAATCGGGAATCATCTTTCATTGGCACGAGCTTAAAACATACTTAAACTTAGTCCTTTCTCGCAGCCGTACAATCTCTTGTCACTTACACGACGAAGGCATTCAAATGAAAGCGCGATAAACGGCGCGACGGTAACGAATGCGTCCTAACCATGTTGTACATTACTGCATTGTATTAAGTAGAACCCTGTATAAATTACATACAGAGTTATAAGGATAGGCGATGCTAACCGAAAATAATAAATGTAATAATGTTTCAAATTCATCCACTAAGACAGGATAGGATAAAAAGCTAACACCTAGACCCAGAACAGATATAATAATTAATTTTAAAAACATTTGCTTTTTTTTTTAATTAATAATAGGCTTGCGTTTGACCGCCATCTCGCCTGATGGTAAGCAATGATGCGGTCTACGATGGAGCATGCTTGTCTAGAAGAAACCGATTCACTCGCGGCATGAAGACACCCATATTATATCTATCGGGAAACACCCACACGGGCAGAGCATTCCATACTCTAGCGGTACGCACAATGAAGGTGCTTGATGGGAATCGCACCCAAGACCTGGTATTACTCAAACTCATAGTAGGTACTCATAATTATGAACAATTTTGAGTACCGTACCAACCCTGAAATATCATAGGTATGTATTTGAATTTTAGGCCAAACTGATCACTAAAATAATCATTAGAACCGTTCCAATTCAGATGTTTACTTAGATTTTATCAGTACACAAACTGAGTTTCAGATGGGTTTTAGTGGTCACGCTCACGCCCTATATCTAATAGCGAAATCAATTTTCATGAAAGTGTTATAAATAAATGAACTGCAATTGCCAAACATACGCGAAAATTTTAAATTCAGCGGCACAACATGACCCGTCCAAACACCTACTCAATGACTTTGAATCCATAAAAAATTAAAAATCCACATCAAAAAAGAACGACAATACACTATACTACATTTATTTCCACCTCACCCTTCAAATAAAACCTAAAAGTTACACCCACCTCGTACCGACCATTAATATTCACCCGTAGATCTTTATGAAATTTTGATGGTACTGCAGTGATTTCCATCGGTTCTGTACGTGACCACGTCGGGGGTTTCCACGGGTTTATGTGGAACTCTAATTTTATATGACTGGTTGTACGTGGAAGAACATCATTTGAAGTTATTGTCTGATATTGCTACCCCTGTGAATAGGGGTTGGGTTTGAGCTAAGTTATTGCTTAGAAATAACGTTGGGAAATATTTAGGTGCTTACACTAGATGCACTTACGAGTACGTTCAATACAGTACAGTAAAGCTGTATTGATACTGCAAAATAAAATTACAAATACAGTAAAAAAATAATGGGTTGATAGTAACAAGTACAGTGGCGAGACAGTAAATTACTACACTAGGCCGAGAACAAATCATGGAGCTAGTGACTGTCTCCCCTCATCAAAAAGTTTATACAAACCGAGTACTCGGCCGAGAGCACCGTTTCGCCGCTGTATTCGTTACGTGTAATCAACCCATTAGAAGTGGGCACAAAACCATCTCGCTAAGTCTTATCGCTAAGAATGATCTCTTCCAGATGTAGGTATACCTACTTATTTTTGAACGAGAAATCTATCTATACCTAGACCTGCCTAAGAACTAAAGTATCAGGGTTAGAAGGCCCTGCTTGTTTGTCCTATAGGTAACCACTTCAGGCAGCCTAAAAACGAACACCCAAACACACACTCAAACCTACTTTTTTTAATTCTAAACTAAACTCAATCCCTACTTGTCTTGTATTCTTAACTCGAACAAAACCGAATTAAATTCAAACTCGAACTTAATTCCAAAATAAAACATACGTCGAACGTATTTATACCTCGTTCTAACGCACACAAGCGCAGGTAAGGAACGGTTACCGCAACATCGTAAATGTCCCGGACAAATTACATAAGAACAACACCGGTGGGGAGAGCACGCGGAATAACAATTGCGGGACAGTTTGCAGGCGCGGCACGTCCCTGTGTCGATGGCGGAGAGATGCGCAACGGGTTTGATACTTGAGAAAAGCGCAAGCTAGTGTGGCTCCACGAATTCGCAAATACGTATGGACAGCGCTGACTTTAGCGCTTATTCTGGGTAGAGCCATCCTCTACTCACAGTTAGCTCTTGCTTCACAGAGCAGCACCAACAAAAAATATGGAACAAACATGTTTTTAGCATGTTGGTACCCTTGCGACAGCGTGTGAGCAGCCCCGTAGCAAAAAAAGAGTAGTGGTGTCTGAGTCTAAGTGAATTTTAGAAAATCTGAACGTCTTGTCATATAACAATATTTGTTGGTGAAAATGCCCTAGTGGGGTGACCACATGGAATAACAATTGCGGGACAGTTTGCAGGTGCGGCACGTCCCTGTGTCGATGGTGGAAAGTGGCGCAACGGGTTTGATATTTGGCTACTACGTAGTTACCTAATAAGTTAATTTTAAAAATATTTTAAAAACAAGCTTTTATTGCATTGTCATCGGAGTTACACACGTTGGTATGTATTTCCAAATTTCAGCTTAATCGGACATCGGGAAGTGGTTCAAAATTGAGTTGCAAGATTCCACCCGTGTACATAGCCAGTTAAACAAAAGCTCTAAAAACAGAGCTGGCTTTTGCTCTTTCCAGTCACCACCAGCAAAAAAGATCGCAGAAAAAGGTTTCTTAGCATTTTAGTGCCCCTTGCCACGTGGTGATGTGGCGGAGGTGGTGGTAAGTTCCACGGCCCTGGTGCACCAAAACCACCAATGCTAAAACCAAAAACCAAAACCAAATGTTGTTGAAAGCATGTTGAAAACCAATTTTGTCGATAAAATCGTCAACTTTATCTAGCTTGCAATAATGCTGATATCGTTAATGTAAGCTACTGCATTTTTTTCCGATAGCAGAATTAACAGGAGTATCAGGAAAATTTCATGCTATTAAAATAAATGTATCAGGTATATAAGTATCAAGACATGTTAAGCCGTCTAAGAAGTACAATGGAAGCTCTCATAAAAATTATATCGGAGAAGGCCCCGAATCAACATCCTACCTTTGCAATACAATCATACAACTTTAGTGAAGATGTAACTAGACTCGAATTGAAGCTCTTTACAAACCTTCAACAAAAACTAAACAAAAATTCAAGAGTAAGAAAACAATATTTATGCTCTCTCGTTAGGACGTACGATATGTTTAAGGTATAGTAAGCAGTATCTCAGGTAGGTATAATATAAACATTATAATACTGATATTTAATTAGGTATGTTTGACGCATATTTGAAACTAAAAATTAATACTTAATTTAATCCATACAAGTTTTTGTAATTTTATGTTAATCATTATCATCATCAATTTAATTGATCTTTTAAGTGGGCGCATACAATAAAATACAATAGTGCGTAATGTGTTAAAACCTACTTACAACATAAAAAAATAATTTGAAGGTAGATTCGATTTCAAAACTTTTATCAGTAAAAATCTTTCAAGATCATCGATCTAGTATGACTTCGGTGTTCAAGATCGACAAAATCATAGTCCAAGTTACTAAAGTTAGTTAGTGACTCAGTTTAGGTAGAATTAAGTACAAAACTACCGTATTTACCTACTACCTACTTAATTGCAATACGCATACCGTACTGCAATACTGTGGTTATACCTCTAAGGCCGTTTCCTCCTTTGTCGGAGAGGCATCGTTTTTCTCGATACACTTTACCTAATACTCGTAATATTATTTACTGACCCCCTACTCAATGAGAGATCCCTGACTTACGCAGTATATGAAAGAGCAGGATAGAATGAAATCCGAAAGACAATACTGTTTTTATTTACAAAATATCACCATAACGGATTTCAGAAAAAAAACTTTTAGCTTAACGTTATCAAAACTGTCAAAATTCATTGCTAAGCCGACACTACGAAAGTATTTAATAGGTATCCACTGGTTACTATCCTATATCTAGCACTTATTACTCACGTAAAATTCGTTGCGAGGATTCGATAGAAAATGTATACAGATAGATCTACATCCGCGTCGAAAATTAAACAGGGAACGGCCTAAGCGGGGTGCGCGCCCACTGGACGAAATTTGAACGGCACGCGACGGAATTGAGTATTAATTGGGTTTGGATCTGATGCTGTTAGCGAGATGAATGGCCGGGGTCGGTAAGTGGACTAGTCTGGTTACATCGCTCGAGGTATAATATTGGTCTACGCAAATTTTACGAACACACAGTCGAGTTAACTTTTACGCGAACGTTTGTTCGTTTTTCTGACACATTGGCTGTCAATCGATTTCATGTTTTAAAAAAAGAAAGATAGGTAGGTACCTACACTATATCGTAAAAAATTTGTCAAAGTATACGATACTATATTTTACTACGATTTTTACGATTTATAATCAATCACCAATCACCTTACTAACGCACAACGCTTCTCCGGGCGTATGCAGGTTTACTCACGATACTCGTAGTTTCCTTTATCCGTAAAGGCATATACCACGAGTCAATACGAAAATCAATCAATGTTATTTATTCTATTTATATCACTTCATTTTATGGGAAACTCTTCCAACCAGCCCACGCTCTTTCCCAAGTAGTCCCGCTATATAGCCAAATTTAATATTCCTATTAATAGAGACCGCTACAGTTAATCACTTAGCACTGCGTTGCGTTACTGCCACAACTGCTAATTGCGTTACTATAACCGCTGAGTAGCAGTTATTTATAACGATAACTGCTAATTTAACTATACCCTTGATTAGATGAGAGATATCAAACATTATTGGTAGATTTCTATAGGTACGTAGGTACGAGTATATAACTAATAATTTATTAGTAAATTCATACTAGTTGTGTCCCGCGGTTTTCCACACACGGTGACGAATAATACCACTGGAAATAATCTCACTAATGTAGTAATTGAGAAGACTTATGGAACAGCTATGTTTGGTGTCTGGTATGCTACAAATATCGCAACACGCAACCGCGGCCAGTGTCATATCGCATTGCCCAGAACACCGTAGTAAACATAGATACAACATATAACAACCCAAAGAAAGATTTGCTTTCGGCGCAAAAGTTAATTTTAAACTTCTACGATTGTGACTGATTTCCCACCTCAAGTCCGAGGTGACGTTACTTTGGCGTTACATCAAGCTTCTAATTTTGAAGCCTAATAACTTTAATGCGCAGTTAGTCCACATATGGGCAGGATACCGCTATTTATAGAAACCCAGCCAAGCCTGAATCATTCAGTTCATAGTTTGGGATTGCAAAACTAACTTCAGGTGACATGCGCTAGCTGGGGCAACGATCTAGAACATTCTAGAACCGTCGTACGGTATCTAAATAGAGTACCTTAACTCATCTACAGACAAAACAAGTATGTTTGTTTAGGTAAAATGGCTAGCACTGGTGACTGAGTTTTGAAGCTGTTGGGGATAGAATTGAAATTTGACTTTTATTTCGAAAAACCTAACGGGATCTGTAGCGAACCGTTCAAACCGCGGAGTGCAGTGAGTCGTTTGTAATTCCTTAGAACCCAATTTATAAACCATTTTTTATCTCGCGAGAAAATGACTCTACTCGTATCTATATTCTAGCTTTGGGCTTTGTTACATCTAAAATAAAAAAGAAAAAGGAGGAAATAAAGACTAGAAAGACCGTTTTGGTCTTCAAATCAGCCGCAGTTTTGCACAATAACTAAATTAATGAAAATATATGTCAATTTTAATACAAACTTATTTTTAGATCAAGCGATCAGCATCAATATGCAAACATAACCTAATCCAGCTGTCGCCAAATATGCTAAATCATTACTGATTCATTCATAGCGTCATTAAATCATATGACTGTTGATAAATGAGCTGTATAATGAAGGACATGACAGCTCGTTGCGGAGTCGCGGATAATGAGCGAACAGTGGCTTGTTCCATTAACATCTGCTTAATTATAATACATAGCTTGTTTTAAAGAGGTTGTTAAACATGGCTTTTTAATAGTGAGATTGCATTGGCTGGTTCGAATAAAATCTGTTAAATTATTTTGTTTTAAAGAGGTTTTTTAACACGTTTTCATTTGCAAATAGGTATGTAGCTATTATGTGTTACACATTTTTCTAATTATAGACAAGTGATTTTGTTAAAAGTAAGGCGTTATATTATTGGTATGTCGATAGGTTGATAAGCTTTAATTAAGTAATCATTTATTTAAATGGTTGGAGGCTGAAATAGGAGCAAAAGTCACGTATTATCTAATCTGTGGCAAAGGGTTTTACTGTTTTTTTTTTACTAAACCAACATGGAGATATTAGATTACAAATACCTACGAATAGTATAGGCAAGATCAAATGCAAACCTATCAAAGTATTAAAATAAATCTACGAAAAAATCAACTGTTCCTAGCACAGCGAGTGAAACCGCGAAGCACAGCTAGTATGCAAATAAAAATATCAGCGCACATTCCGTAATTGAGTTAATCTCTGAGGGAATATCAGGAGCTGGACTTATGTTGACGAATTAAAAAGGGGATGAAAGTGATGCCTCCGTGCTACGTGCACGAGTCATTCGACTGGTTTTTTACAGAAAGAGCGACAGACAAACACGTTTTGACTATAATAGATCCAACCGTTTATTTTCTTTTTGACAGCACCAATAGAACGTAACTGCGTCATGTTACGCAAAAGTTCACTTTTAAATGCGAGGTTTTAAAAATATGACAACTGCCTAAGTTTGCTCCTTGAACCCGTATAATAATCATCTTTGACAAATTGAGTCCATAAGTGCAGTAGTTTTTTTATAAATTACATAAAATAACAAACGTTTTTAAAAATTTACGTTCTATGGCTATCAACATAGTGATGTTACGATTGAGATATCGATATTGTTTATTAACTATTTTTATACGGGTATAATGTAGCATTCTAATGTAGTATAAATATAGATAGATTGATGTTAGGAAGATTATTATTACGTGTCAATGTAACAAAAGTGATAATAGAATGACGTTCTACTACTTACTAGCGCCATTCCTACGACTGTTCTCTTTCCGCACAGACTCGATAGAAAAATGAATCAATATCGTGTCCACTATAATCACTTGGTCACAACACTATAACTGTCAAATTAGATCTGTCAAATAGAAAATAAACGGTTGGATCTATTATATTTATACAGGGTTATTCATAAAGGGTATGCTAAGCCGAAAGGGTTCATAGTACTCATCATTATGAACAACTTTTACTATGGGACCAACCCGAAATTCAAAAAAATCACTGACAAAATTTATGGAACGGCTTATTTTTTTTCGCGAATTTCGAGTTGGTCCCATAGTAAAAGATATTCATAATGATAAGTACTACGAGCCCTTTTCGGCTTAGCATACCCTTTATGAATAACCCTATATTATTGTACTAATGATGCATCCGCGCGTTGAAAAAAATGTTTATTGAAAAGTAGCGTCTGTACTTTTCTGTCCCCCGACAATAGGTGTGTATGCAATTTTCTTTACGACAATCGGTTGAGTGGTATAAATGTGTGGTAGTAAAAGAATAACAAGCAAGCAAACTCACTTTTTTTGTTCACATAACCAGACGAACGACAGAACGATGTTTGGTATGAACATAGTTTTTTCTTGATTTCCTACTTTTATAACCGACTTCAAAAAAGGACAAGGTTATCAATTCGACTGTATGTTTTTTTTTAATGTTTGTTACCTCATAACTTTTGACTGGATGAATCGATTTTGATGATTCTTTTTTTATTATAAAGCTGACGCTTCCCGTGTGGTCCCATTTCAATTTAGTCCAGTTCTGATAATGGTATCCATGAGAAAACCATATAAGTCTTAAATTTGCATTAAGTACGTGCGCGACAAATAGATGAATAACTCATTAGTCGGTCTTTTGAAGTCGGTTTTTGTTTTTTTGTTTTGTCGATAAAATTACCAGTTTCTGAAAGATAGCGGGCGAAACCGCGAAGCACACCTAGTCCCAAACAAAACAAATACTCAGACAGACCAAAAATGCTTTTATTGCCTAATCTACTAATGTTAATAACCGTCAGCTTCCCCATGAAAATGACATTAACCGTTAAGCAGTAAACCGGCAGTAAAACAAAACCATAGTTAACGATAACCCGACACCCCTCGATTGCAAACAATTAACTTATTGCAACACTCCAATGCATAGAGTAGGGTGCAGAAGCGACATTATTTTCGAAACACAACCCAGCTTTTTGGCTTTCCCGTTTTGGGGTAAAAAGTGAGTAAACTCAGTTAGTATTTAAGGCGGCTTGAAGATCCTAATATGGCTCAACGATTGTACATTTTTTATTGTTGTTGCCCTATTTATTGTTGTTTTGTTTTTTGGGTCGAATCTTGCAATTGAATTTTGAACCACTTTCAGATGTCCGATTGAGCTGAAATTTGGTATTGTGTAACTCTGATGATAATGCAATAAAAGCTTGTTTTTAAGAATATATTTTTTTTTAAATTTCATGTTGGGCTTGCGTTTGATTGCAGTCTCGCCTGATAGTGAGCAATGATCATCTCACGAGGTTTTAATTCGGAACGATATTTGGAAATAAAGCTATTATTGAAACTAAAGTACAAAGCCAATTTTTATTCCAAATTCACCATCTTCATGATCGTAATTTATCATGAAATGAGCTTGGTATCTCTATACAAAATCAGAAACAATATAATTTTGTCTAAAACATACAGTAAATATCTACGTATATCCAAACCTACATAAAACTTCTATAACAATAAAATTATTCTTTGCCGATAGATATTTTCGATCCCGCCCTATTCAGTTTTAACGCGTATTTGAGGGTTAAATAACTGCCCACTCTAACCTGACCCCTTTAACTCACATCGTTGGTCCAACCCACAAAAGTAGTAGAGCTCAGCTTAAACTGGTTAATGGTGGTGAAATTTATTTGTTTGTGATTCGATTATAATCGATCTTGTTGCGTGATAGGAATCTTAATAATAATGGAAGTTGTATGGTTAAGTAATTGCAATGTAGATATAGATGGATATATGGAATAATGTTAGAGACAATAAAATTAAGTCAATTTATTTTCACTTAGTTCCTACACATTTATATAATGTACATATAATTCCTTTTACAAAAACAAAAACAAAAATCGACTTCAAGAGACCGACTATTGAGTTATTCATCTATTTGTCGCGCACGTACTTAATGCAAATTTAAGACTTATATGGTTTTCTCATGGATACCATTATCAAAACTGGACTAAATTGATATGGCACCACATGGGAAGCGTCAGCTTTCCAATAAAAAAAGAATCATCAAAATCGATTCACCCAGTCAAAAGTTATGAGGTAACAAACATAAAAAAAAAACATATATCTAGTCGAATTGAGAACCTCCTCCTTTTTTGAAGTCGGTTAAAAAGTATATTTGTACCTACTTATCTAAGTATTACTAGGTGCGGCCCGCGGTTTCTTCCATGCGTTAATTAAAAACAGCGATGATGATCAAAAGTAGTCTGTGTTAAGCTAGGGTATAAGGTATCCCTTTTCTAAATTTCATTCAATTCTGTTAAGCCGTTTCAACGGAAAGTAACAAACATACTAACAAACTTTCACTTTTATATTATTAGTGATTTGAGATGAGACTAGGTGCACTGCACGGTGCGACTTCTTCTAAGTCTGCTTCATCTTCGACCACATCTTCGCTTACCAAATCCGACTATGGTCAAATATAGACATCGCATTAAAAAACACTAAAAGTAATCTTATTACAGGAAAAATAAAAGTTATTTCAATCGTGAAATTACTAAATTGTTTAACAATAGCCGCGGATAATAAAACAATCTGTTTGGTACTTCATAATAAACAAAACGTATTTGACGTCGGTATCTTGACATGCAGCTTAAAAAAAATATAGGGTTACCACAGTATAAAGTTTACTTTATATTGCCTAACACTTGAACATTTATTATAAGAATAAGAATAAGAATAAGAATAAATTTTATTGCTTATAACTGTGTGTATAAAGGTCTTAAAATTAAAATTTGTTGCAACAGTTTATATCCATTTCGGATGTACAATATTATTTCCTTTAATTTTATTGTAATAAACATTAAAGTAATTATATAAATCTACTAGAGTTAGACATTATCAAAGAACTCGCTGAGACTATAATGGACTTTAGACATTAACCACTCTTTTAAACTTCTTTTGAATAAATTACCACTCAAACATTTTAGATGTGATGGCAGGTGATTGTAAATTCGAATGGCACTGATAAAGGAACTTTTGTAGTACATAGTATTATTAATTTGAGGAATACAAATATTATATTTATATTTGCTACGGAGATTACCAGCACGAATAGATTGAATATTGAAGAAATATTCGGTGTTATTTTTAACAAAAGTACAAATTTCTAGAATGTATATTCCTGTTAAAGTTAAAAATTTCTTATCATAAAAAAGATTACGAAGAGAATCTGTATTTTCTAGATGATAGATACATCTAAGGCAACGCTTTTGTAAAACAAATGTTGACTGTATATCAACTGAGTTGCCCCAGAAGACAATGCCATAGCTTAATTGAGGATAAACGTAACCGTAATAGGCATTTGTTGCAACAGCTTTAGATGTGATACTACTCAGTATTGACAGGGCATAGCAGTATTTTGAAATAGTTTTATTTATTTTATATAGATGAGCCTTCCAATTTAAATGGGAATCTATGGTTACTCCTAAAAAGTTGGTTTCGTTGATTATTTTAACCAGGTTGTCTTTATTTTTAATTTTTAATTGCAAGGGGGACATTTTAACGTTTTTGAATTGAATTATTTTAGTTTTCTCTAAATTAACTTTAAGATTTATTAATTGTAACCAATTTGTGATAGATTCTAGTGTTTTATTTACTTCTGTTTCATAATCGTTATTAATATTTTCTTGTGATATGAAAATGGTAGCATCATCTGCAAACATGACACAGAGATGGTTAGTGATAAGCGGCAATTCATTGATATATATAAGAAATAAAAGTGGTCCAAGAATGCTGCCTTGTGGGACTCCTATATCGACCTTTTGGAAATCAGATTGTACTTTTTCTATTGTTTTTGTGTTCTTATTATATACTTCAAGTAGAGTTGATTGGTTTCTGTTACTAAGATAAGACTCGATTAATTTTAAAGCTGTTCCACGTATTCCAATTGCTTCTAATTTGTAAAGTAGAGTTTTATGAACTACGCAATCAAAGGCTTTTGATAGATCTAAGAACAGCGCAATACTTGTTCTTTTGTTATTAATTTCTTCCCAAACCTGCCTTAACATTTGGAATATTGCCAATGACGTATTTTTTCCCTTACGAAATCCGAATTGGTTATTGTTAAGTAGACTGTTAGAATCTAAGAATGATATTAACCTGTTATATAAAACCTTTTCGAATATTTTGGAGAAGCCTGGCAATATTGCTATGGGTCTGTAGTTTCCTATGTCTTTTTTAGATCCCCTTTTATGCAGTGGTTTGACTAGTGCTTTTTTTAAATTATCAGGAAAACACCCAGTTTCTATTGACAAATTAATAATATATACCAGTGGATCTGCAATATAATCTATACTGTGTTTTATTATTTGCATAGATATTTCATCATGACCGGTACTCTTTTTATTTTTTAAGTCTTTGACAATATTTTTAACTTCCTGGGCAGTAACCGGCCTTATAAAAATACTCTTACAGTTTTGGTTGATACACTTTGAATGAGGCAAATGGTTTTTATCATTTGGTTTATTGAGGTTAATAAAGTAGTTGTTCATGGTGGATGCTATTGTTAATGGTTCTACAATTTTTTCATTTTCTATATTTAAACTTTCTATTGTAGTTTTAATCCTGTTATTATGGGAAGTATGCTGTTTTATAATTCCCCATGTAGCTCTACTTTTGTTGGCACTCCTGTTAATGTATCGGATATTAGCAATTTTTCTGGATGTATATATTACTTTCTTAAGCGTTTTACAATATTTTTTATAATCCACATACTTTTCTTTGTTACTATCTTTTTGCAGTTGTACATACATTTTTCGTTTGTTTTTACTAGCAACTTTAATTCCATTTGTTTTCCAGTTTGGCCTTCTTTTGTATGTTACTTTGATTCGTTCTACAGGTATACACAATTTAAAAATTAAGCTATACAAGTCCAAGAATTCTGTGTATGCTTTGTTTGATTCATCATAATTATACACGTGAGAGAAATTAGTTTGTGATAAGTACTTTAAAAATAAATCTAGATACAAATCTACATTTCTTTTATAAGTGAACCAGTATTTTTGTTGGTAGCTTAGATTTGACGCAACACTAATTATCTGTGCAGTATGGTCAGATATACCTATATTTAGAACTTCAGTTTTATATCTCTTTATATTAGTAAGTATGTTGTCGATACATGTTTGAGAATGTGCAGTTATTCTGGTTGCTTCTGCAATTGTTGGTTGTATGTTGAAACGTTTAATTGTATTTGTAAAAAGCTCAGTATTCTTATTCTTTTCTAGTAAATTTATGTTGAAATCCCCTAATAATATTACTTTTTTCTTGTTTGCTCTGGTCCGTAATGTAAGTTTAATTAAGATATTTTCTAAAGTTTGAATAAACAAATTTATATTACTATCGGGAGTTCTGTAAACACTTATGATAACATAGTTTAATTCAGGTACCACTATTCCACAACACTCAAAGTGTTTTTCTATAGCCATATCAGTTATCCAATCTAACTTTATGAATTTAATTGCATTCTTGACGAAAATACACACACCACCTCGTGATGTCTTTTTCCTACTAAAATGTGCAGCTTTAGTATAACCTTCAATTTGAAATATTTCCGTTTCATGATTCTTTAAAAATGTTTCACTGAAACAACAAATGTCAATATGACGCTCTGCTGTCAAAATTTCTAATTGGTTTACCTTAGATCTTATACCCTGAGTATTTAAATGTAGTATGTTTAGATTGTACGTTTCTTCAGGCAAGAAAAAACTGAATTGGTTTTGGAGAAGTGCAAGCTTTTGGTGTATTCTTTTTCTGGAAATAAAATGGTATTGTTCCTGGCCTTGGTGAGTTATTACTGATTTCATCATTAATTGTGTTTGGTAAGTTGGTTAGAGTCGTATCAAGTTTTGTTTTAGTAAAGTTTTTGATAGAATTCATCTTGTTCATTTTATCGAAAAAGTACGGTATTGTTCCTGTCTTCAGTTTTGTTGTTAGTTGAGTTTGCTTATATTTTCGCGTAATATTTTTTCCTAGGTAGCAAGACTTATAGTCTTCTGTATTAATCAGGGTGTTTATAAGATAACCATTATTTTTAGCAGTTTTTAGTGGTTGATACCTACTTGCTGTTTGATGGTTCTGAAGCTCAAGGAACTGACTATTTTTGGAGTTGTTGACTATGTTCCTCAGTTCTTGGTTGAGTTTATCCTCATTTAAGTGGCTATTGCTCATAACGCTAGTAACTATGATATTAGGTTTGGTAATTTTTTTCAATATTGCAGATATCTCTATAAAAAATCTTGTTGGGTTTGTCTCATTTGATCCTAACGATAACACTAGCCAGTCATCTTCTTGAAAGTTGTCGTTATTGATCTCGCTGTTTCGCAGGATATGTTCAGTGTGAGCATTTGGGTAAGAGTAGCATAATACTTCATAGTCTTTTGCATTCCGGTTTTTGTCTCTAAGAGTAATTATCATTGCTGCTATGTCTTTGCAACTTTGATCTCCAACTATATGAATTTTCGGATTTTTCTTGCAAGCAACGGGCATTTTCACAGATTTTCCGACATCAGAATCTTGAATATTGGTTTTTAACTTCTTGTCTTAATAAAAAATGAAATTCAGACGCAGATAGCTTTTGATTTATATGCGATTTTTTTATTTAATTTTTAAAAGTGATAACGTATTACATTCATAGTTAAAAAAAAACATTCAAGTTACAGGTTTTCATAACCTTTTCTCAATTAATTAATATACAGTAATAAGCGTTAATTTTTTTAATTATTTTTTAAGTTTGCTGATTAATTAATTAAGTAAGGTTAATTTAAGATAATAGTTAGTTTCAAACTTAAATATATACATAAATTGTAAAACATTATACAGTATTAAAGGCTTATTTTATTTTTTATTTATTTTAATAAGCGTTTACTCAACCTTCAATGATCGCCAAATTTAACCTATCTATTTTCATTTAAAATCGCACTTACACTTATTTTTAGTGCGAAGCGCCAACCCTATTAAAGATAAGGGTGTGCACACCGTGTCGCACACAATAAGCCCTGGCGCGTCAGATCGAATTATCCCATAATATAATACACGAATAATATGCACCGCAGGGGTAACCAGCTGATACCGTTGTTCGACTCTGGGGCCCGCTTCCTTTCATTTATTTATTACTATTGGCTATGGGATACTCCATGATACTCCTGGCTATGGGATTGATTGTCATATTTAATAGATATTTTTGTTTACATCATCTACGAGTAGATTAGATGTCCACACATCTAGTTAAAACGTTAGAAATGACGTTAAACTGACCGAATTGACATAAGATTTCATAAAAGAAATTGATTATAAATTTAATTTTTAGATTTAAAACAACCATCAAATAATACTTCTCTATTGTCTGATATATTTATCTGACCTGAATCTAGATAGGTTATACATATAATATAATAGACAGGGAGATTACACACATCACATAATAATACAGGTAAAGACAAGAGTCTAGTGAGCTCAAAAATGGGCATTTTTTTACACTTTTTGATGTCCAAGATTAAAAAACTCCTTTGAAAACAAAACAAATATATTATGTACCTACTGATAAAAATATTTAATAATTTATGTTATAATGTGTTTTCTTGCATTTAGACCACTCAAATACTCGTACATGACGAATCTAAATCCTCTTTAATCACAGACTACCCACAAACCTACAACTAAACTAAAAATTACACAGCCCATTAGCTTTTAATCCTGCAAATCGAGCGTGAGAAAAGCACAATATAATTCAGATGTCAAAACTGTGCCTATCGGACCCCTCGAACAAGATGCTATCCATGCCTCTGAACAAGTGCAAAATTCACTTCTCCACACGCGTTACTGATTATGGGAATCACGCTTCTCTCCCCAGTCCAAAACGCCCTTAGTCTCATTAAAAACATCAAACAAGTTTGGATTGAAACCAACAAGAGTTAAAGCTGCGTTTTCAACCATCAGTCTTCTGACAGCTATAAGCAACAAATCATCAACGTCGTATAAATCGTCTGCAAAGTACACCATTTCAAATTTTATTTCGATGTCGGTAGAGTCGATTTAGCAATGCTTCGATGGTCTAATATCAAGTGAGCTGTAATCCCTGGGGTCACAGAGCTTTGTGGGGCCCAGATGGAGACTTTACGAGGTTCACTTGTTAGGGATTAAAAAAACCGTGTTATTGTTTCGTGGAGGGGAATTTTTACGAGTTAATAAAATAGGGACGAAAATTGGCGAATCGAGATCTAATGTATTATAGTTGTTGTTGTATTGTTGTCATTGTTGGCGTGAGCCTTTTGTTGTCGTAATGGCACTTGACTGTTTGTCAGACTGTTGTTTGTTTTTATTGCGAATCCGGGTCACTGACTTTGACCTTTTCGATCTTCATTACGAGAATTAGGTCGTGGATTGGGCCAGTCTTCTATGATGCTGTCAGTTACACGTGGACAGGTTTTGTAGACCTACCGTATTATTGCTGGGGTTGTAAAAGTCATATCAACGCTGTGGGACAGAGCAAGGTTATCACAAAACGAGGGCCGCAAAACACTTTCACGTTGGCTATGTCGAACCGGCTCTACCCAGATGTACCTAAAATGTATGTACCAAATGTAGCAGCTACCTAAAATACACTTTGGTTTTGTCATGAAATTTTTCTTCGTCGTTTTTCTTGATAATGTGATGTCATTCATTGACAAATTTCATCAAGATGAGCATAGCTATTATGTTTTGGAAAGGTGATCAACTTGAAAAAACAAAGTAAGGCTTAACTATGAAACAAACTCGTTGAGCGAATTTTCTAAAATAAAATAAAATAAATAAATAGAATAGCATAAAAATGATTTTGTATCTTATCAAAATCAAGATAAGGCGCTTATTTCAATTAAATAGTAATTGGCGAAAGCGTGGGAGAGTATTATATTCCTGTGACAATTTCCAAACATTTATGATTCGTCTCTTGAGGATTTCATAATTTCGAGGGCTTATCACTTCGGCCAGTTTATGTTGACCTCTTGAACCCCTCAACTATTTAGTTTGTTATAAACATTGTACCTAAGTAGTTAAAGGAGTGCATAAGTTAATATGAATTTAAGTTCCGAGCTTTATTTTATATAGCCAGCTTATAGGTTTCAAGCCAGTCAAAAGTCTCTATGTGCAAAATTGAGAGGCATTTTCACTGTCTTTGTGAGGCAGATGGCACAGCAACATAGAGACTGGTCATTGTGAGGGGTCTAAATAAAATGGTTAGTGAAATAGATTGTTTTGTAGATTCGCACGAATATCTGGTGTCGTGAGGGTAACAAGTGAGATGTACTGAGATGAGTGCTGATAGTCGAGTGAAGGGTCAATGAGATTAGGAAGGGATAATCTAACTTGTCGATTGTTTGAATAGTCTATTGTAATATTTCAGATATTCTAGTGTGATAAGATACTATGGTGAATGTGTTTAAAAACTGTACGACCTAATCCTGCCATCACCATTCTACTACAACAGAACTGTACCCTTAGTCTGAGTTTTGATAATTTTCGAAAACGTTTCGTAAAGCTCCATGCATTATAATAGCTTCATCACGTTTCCGCCAGGGGCGCTTTACTATAATGTATGGAGCTATATGAAACGTTTGATCGTTTCTAAAACTATCAAAATTCAGACTAAGGGTACAGGCAGCGAGTTTCGGACCCAGCTAATCCTAACACTGTGAGTTTAAAGCCGTCAGAAGCACAATGTACCCAACATATCTCGTTTTCCAACAAGAAATGGAGCTTGTGTTGAAAACAAACGTTCTTCGTAGTGTCTTGTGTATCGCCGTTTTGTGACAAGTTCTCATGATACAATACAAATAAACGATACAAGCCAGTTTCCGGCTAAAAGCTCTACACGGCAGATTTATCGGTAACTACGGTCAGGCATTAAATTGAACATAATAACACGACTTTTGTCAACCTCATTATTTTAATAGAAACGAATCCTTAAAAAGTTGTTTTAAAGTTTTTTTGACAGATCGCGTGACGATCCTCCTAAATTAGTTCCCAAATTGTCTGTAAGGGCGACTTGTCCGCGGGAATCGCGGAGTTTTTTTTAATCGCTGTCAGGCAATTTTAAGTTTTTTGGAAGTATAGTGAGATTGAAGTGTGTTGGTATTGTGAGAAAATAAAATATTTGAGAATATTTGCAAGAAAATGACATTAAAATAATCGAATAACGAGTGAACTTGAGTGAAATAAGAAATTATTTTCCGAAACAGTTTTTATTTTACGTTGTTTATGTTTGATTATAATTTAGTCATAGTCATCATCAATACAGCTGTGTGATATTTGTTTACCACTGGAACGCCACAAGAACACACGCCATTCCTAAAGAACGTCACAATCACAAGGCACGATCTTTTGTCTTTTGCATCCACTTGCTACTCGCCTCACAGTAATCTAGAACCTATCAGGACTCAATTGACAATGATCAACAAACACCAATTCTGTTTAAGCCCACTATTTGCTTATTAACATGACAAAATTGTCGTAAACATTCTGTGAACGATTTCCACAACACGGCAACTCAGTCACGAACTGTAAAGCCCTTGTATTTATTTAATAGGCCTTATTTTGGTACAAATACGAATTAAGATATTTTAAAAATAAATCTAAAAATAGAGGTTTTGTTTCCGTTCAGTTTATCTTATTCTTACAAGTCTCATTATTAAGTGACCTTTGTGTTTTCGAGATATTTTATAAGCAAGATGCACACATTTACATATTGATACTTCTCTACTCGCTGCACTGTAGAGCTTCTGTATGTAGATACGAGTATTTACACGCAAAAGTAGAGGAATTCTTGGCTTCACTCAAATCTAACGCAATGCTAAATCTTTCTCTACGTTTTTTTTGACTGTGTAATAATACACCTGACACATATAGTAAGCATACTTTCTATACTAATTACTATCCCAAAAGGTGGGGAAAGTAACTGACTGATCAATTTTCATATTGTAAACCAGCTGCACTCTGCAGTTTCACGCTCTTCTTTTTTTTAACACGCTTTTATTAGCTTCACCTGTATGTTTGTATGTTTGTATGTTTGTATGTTTGTATGTTTGTATGTTTGTATGTTTGTATGTTTGTATGTAACCGACTCCTTTGAGCGCGTTTTTGACCCACTTTAAACGGTCAGATTTCTTTCAAACTTTGTAGATATATCGAGGACCGATGACAATACACTAAACAAATCGTGTTTTTTAGTTTTTTTAACTATTAATTTTTTTAACACGTTTTTTCTATAAAGTTTCTTTAACTTTTAATACCGTATAACTTACAAATGGTAATTTCGTCATTCGTGTCAGAGAACAGAGTGGCGCAGTGGAAGCGTGCTGGGCTCATAACCCAGAGGTCCCTGGATCGAAACCACGCGCTAGAAATCTTTTTGCTCAATATTTTTTGTTACGCATCAATTTTATTTTAATTATGAGGTCTGGATCGAAACCACGCGGCTACAAATCTTTTTGCTCAATATTTTTTGTTACGCATCAATTTTATTTTTAATTTGCTTGAGCTGACGGCCAAAATCGGATAACACCAACACATTTGTACATATTAAGGATGGTTAATAGTTAGCAAATCGAACTAAAAAGCGAAAAATAAATAATAGTTAAAAAAAAACTAAAAAAACACGCTTTTTATAAAAAACCGAACTAAAAAAATAGAAAATAAAATTTTATAAATATAAATTAAGAATAGGGTTGAAAATTTCAATAAATATAAATTAATAATAGTGTAAATAAATAAATATATGTATTTTATTTTTAAAAAAGCGTGGGGTGCTTTCTAAGATATTATCAAAATGCAAATCACTCTACTCATGTCTGTCAATACAAAATGTATCTACAAAATATATCTACTGACCCATGCACCCCACGCTTTTTAAAAATAAAATACATATATTTATTTATTTACACTATTATTAATTTATATTTATTGAAATTTTCAACCCTATTCTTAATTTATATTTATAAAATTTTATTTTCTATTTTTTTAGTTCGGTTTTTTATAAAAAGCGTGTTTTTTTAGTTTTTTTTTAACTATTATTTTTTCTTTTAAACTATACTCCTACATTAGAGCGAACAAAACAGAAAAATAAATATTCAATCGGTTCAATATTCTCGAGTTTCAGAAAAACCAACGAAAGCGAAGAAGATTAGGCCCATTTCCAAACACAGCTTGGTAAAGGTTTCCATTTCAACTTTTTCAACGGTTTCGTAACAACCTCACATCTCACCTTAAGTGCCTTTTCACACGTACCGGTTGCCGGGTAGCCGGCGCCGGATACCCGGTGTCAAATGTACCCGCCTGCCGGATAAATAACGCCGGTACATGTGAAAGCTATGTACCATGCCCATACACTTCACCGCCGGGTAACCGGCGCCGGCTACCCGGCAACCGGTACGTGTGAAAAGGCACTTACCCGAATCTCTTACAACCTCACATCCGCTCACTAACACAGTCCCACACCTCACCGTATGCACTAACTATACTCTAGTATGCGGAGCGCGGCGCGGAAAGCAATTAGTGTTCATGTGAGACTGATTAGCGCCGCATCAAATATAATCCCAACTGGGCTGCAATTTGAGGTGAGCTGGGACGTGCGAAAAACGATGGAGTTTCTTATTATTTTACCATAGAAGCTAACGCAGTTTTGACACATTATCCTATAAATACAAGCTACAAGCGTGAACGCTCGCAGTTGGATCTCGCCTGGCTCTTAAACGATCGAAACTAGTCCTAGTAAGTATTTCCGTGTTCATCATAACAAAATGTTCTTATTCTTGAATTATATTGGCAGGGCCCTTCGGTTTCACACGCCATCCTTCAAAAACTGCTTAATTTTCAATGGTGAACAAGTAGCTTTTAATGTTAATCCAGAGTCTCTATAAGCTAGGTTCGTACCAAATACCTACCATTAATATCCATTCAGCTGTTTTTGCGCAACAAACATCTTAACTTCCAAACATCTAAGCTTTGATATTCATAATATTAATTTAGTAGGGGTAGTGTAACTAGTTTTCTACTCTATTGAAAGAATTTTTAATTTTTTTTCACTGGCGCCCAACATGTTACTTTTAGGGCGCCAACTAAAAGCTATTAAAAACAATACAATAATTCTTTATACTTAGACACCACAGACAACAAGTCGCAAACACAGTACTATAAATAAGAGAAAGGTACAGAAGACAGTCTTATCACTAAGAGCTATCTCTTCCAGACAACCTTTGGATAGTTGAAGATTTTTTAACCTTAATATTCCTTTTTGCGGAAAATCTATTATATATTTTTTACTAGTACCTACCTTTACTGATTACCTTCTCCAAAATCTTCGTACATCCGGCTCTCAATCCCGGCTTCACCGGCTCATTAGCCTCCCGCAACGTGCGAGCGGGACTTCAGCGACAAATGGATACAATCAATTTCGGTTTAGCCGCCAGACACCCGGTAAACTCGACTTAATGGATGTAATTGGTATTTCGAATTGAATGGTTTTGTATTAAAATAATAACAGGTAAACATTCAAAATTCAATTTATTTTGCTGTTTATTTTGCCTGGGTCACAACAAAAAAAGTTGGTGAAATAAATCGGTCATTCTTTAATTATGCAACCTTTAATCCTCCCACTGCTGGGATACAGATCTACCCTCGAAGGGTGATTAGGCCGTATTCCACCACGCTGGCCAAGAGCGGATTGCTGGAATTCACATACGCCATTGAATAATCTACTCCGGACGTATGCAGGTTTAGTAACGATGTTTTCCTTCACCGAAAAGCCAGCGGTATTTAAATTCGTACATAAGTCCCAAAGAACTCATTCTTAATTACCTAATTATCAATGAGTTCTTTGCCTAATTACCGTACCCTTTTTATTTTTCATTGATTTGACATAAACTCATTAAAAAATGAAACACATTTAGGCAAAGAACGCGAAATTGGAGAATGGCCGAAATATAACTGTCAGTGTACCTGTCAGCGTCAGCGTATGTAGCTAAGTGACTGCATAAAATTTCATAACAAAAAATCTTACACAGGCGAATTTTGCGAACAAAAACACAGCAGTGAAGGTTTATTTAAAATTATTGATGTTCAAGTCCAATAGACCGCAATGATAAGGACAGCTTAGTTTTTAGTACAAATGAAACCTACGAAATTGAGTGAATTAAAAACTTAATTGCAAAAACTTTTACTTAAATTTTAATAATAGAATTTATTTAGCCACCACGAAAACAATCCGGAAACAAACACACAAACTTTCGCATTAAAAATATTAGGGGCTAAATAAAAAAACCCGCTAAGCCCGCAAAATAAAACCAAAACACGCGCCCAAAAAAACAAAACACAACACTTAACCTAGACCTCCAAACAGATCGAAACCCCTAAATATTTAACCAGCCAACATTTCAGTGTTAAAAATCGCCGCTTCTCACCCTTACTCGACATTGCTTTTATTCTCCCCCAAAAAGGAAAAATGTAATAAAGAGTAAATTTAAAGTTAAATTGGAGTTTGACGGATGACGGGAACTGACCCTCTGTCTTGCTATCGAATATTCAGCATCTGTCGGCGGTGATGGAGGTAGTCTGAAAGACTTCTGGTGAGCGTTGATGTGTTGATTCATTTTGTCTACAAACCATAGGTAGATCTTACTATATTCTACTTCCTAATGTCCTACTTCTTTTCCCGGCAGCTGTTTGAATGATGAATTTAAATATCTACTCTGGGTCTGGGTGCTAGTTGTTCTTGTTTTTGTGTGTGTTAAATGACATCCCCGACACAGGGTATCCTAGTCGGAGCTGTAAGGGTGAAAATACTTTTATTTTTATTTTTTTTAATACACGGTTGAGATTTAAGAATTTTTTTTTAATTTTAGAACAATTCCCGCAGGCAGCGGCCTTTTAGATTAGTTTAGTTTAGTAAGAATTTAACATTTTTTCCTGACTTCATATTTTTTAAATTGTTTTTTGTTTTGTTGTTGCTAATTCTGATTCCAAGAAAGACGTGACCTCAACAATCCTTGGAGGTACGTTATTTGAATCGAATTCGTTTTTTATTACAATAATCATTATCTTATATCCTATTTCGTATTCCAACCTTTGACTTTTTTGTACCGCTACTTCCTGGTGTGTTGTCATCTTTCTCTATTTTTACAAGCTTTTATTTAGTGTGCTCTATTAGTATTTTTTTTTTGGTCAAAACTTGGCCTGTTTGTGGCTCCGATGACAATCCAATAAAAGCTTGTTTTTAATTAAAAAAAATCATTACTTGTTAGCAAGCATTTCAACTTTTATGTCACCAACTACTATGGTTATCAAAACCAACATTATGGTAAACGTACTTGAATATCAAAGTAACTTATCATCATCATCATTTACTCATATCAATGTAAAAAAGAAAAGTACAAAAGAAATACTTCTTACATAACACATAAGTCCATCCATAGAAACAGCCTAACAAAAAGCAGCACTACCAGGCACTCAGCACTTATGAAATGTCCCCTTTGACACAAATCTCTTCCTCTCTTTCCGTCTTATCTTTTTTATTCGTTTTGTAATAATTTTGGGTCTTTTATTTGTTTTTCTTTCTTCTTTTCTTCACTTATCCCGATCGTAGAAAACCTTTTCCATTTTCAATTCCTTCATACCTTACAGGTAATTATCGTCACGTCAAGTTGCAAATTTTTCTACATTTTCTTGACTACTTTTTATCCCCTTACTTTTTCAATTTATATAATATAGGTATTTTATAGATAGATAAATTGAAATAAATACACTCTACACAAAAGTTTTGTAATTTAAACCTAGGTCAGGTTTGTCCAGCAATGGGTTCTTAAAAATCACTACATCATGCATCAGTCTAAAAACTTATACTACCACACTACCACTTTTCGATTCTATTCCCACTCCAAAATTAGATATCAGAGCGACATTTCACAAAAACTCAATTGATATCAAATTGATCAAAAAACCACGAGATCGCTTTTCAGTGGGTAATTAGGATCATTCAAAACGGTCCGTTTATTTTTTCCGCGGTTAAACAAAGGGTCCGATTCTCCTAATGACAGCACAGAAGTCACGTACCTAATGCATCGCCATCATCGTACATTAAAGTTGTATTATAGGATCGAATTAATGTGTAATTGTCTTAAATCGAGCGTTTAAACGACGGAAACTCGTTTCGAAGAGTTTAACTCGAATTGAATTCGTTTAAACCGGACTTATCTTTAGATTTGAATGGAGCCACTTTCGTAGTTTCTCAATAGTCTTTGGCATTGGTTTATAAATTTGTGGATTTCGTGTCAGCTTTTAAAAGTATCCGGGCCAGTGAATCATAAGAATTCACTTATTCTTATATAAACCACTACTATCCATCAAAAACAGTTAATGATGGATGCAATTAAATTTGCAATTGACAGCGGGATGGGTCGATATAGTCGAAATCGCGCAGGATCGAGGATCTATCATAACAACAGGAGGAGATATCATAACAAGAATGAAGCCAAATACCTCGCAGTGAGAAAGAGAAGGCTATATACGAATGATGATGACTTCGACAATATATTATTATAGCTCGTTTGCATTAGATCAGACCAATTTCATAATGCATATAACCAGTTATTAAAACTCAAAAAACCGACAGAAGGTTTAAATTCAGAAGGTCGATATTTCTATAACAAACGCATATATTTTTTTTACATTACGAGTTCACGGACTGCACTTCTTCTTCTTCTTCTTCTTCTTGAGTACACTAGTTTCAAAATCCATGTGTTACTAAATCTATGGCTTTTCGTGAATGTGTGTAACTCTAGACAAATTAGTCTGACTGTTTTTTTATAATTGTTCCGTTTTGAAAGTTTGAATTTGGGGACGTTTTTTGGGTAATTTCGGATGTTAATTAAGGTCAAATGGTACCTTTTAGGGTATAATAATGTGGTTTGTTGTTTTGTATTAGAACTGCTGTCGCTAAATACTGCGTCATTTATTTTCGATTAGCTTGCCCTCTTTTCGATTTGAGGTGGAAATGTGTGTATTTGTTGATTTCTGTTTGATTGCTTTCTTTATTCTTAGCTTACTTGATGGCTCTGGTGATAAGTACCTAAGTATTAGAAAACTTTGTTTTTTGTTACTATCTGGCAGGCTTTGTTGGTTGCAAATTACACATTTTTTTGGGCAATGTACCTATTCGTAGGTCAAAAATTAATGAATAATGGTTAATTATCAGGTAATTCGGACACACCATCTTTTTATTTAATTCTAGAAAGTATTTTTAATTAAATCTGTGTATATTACAGAATCTCCTTGATAAATTCTATCAAAATCCGTTCAAAACCAGTTCAAAGTTGTAGGGATTTCAACCCTACAACTTTGAACTGGTTAATTTAACTAAGGCTTACTTTCGTTTTTACAATATTGGTATGGATGGATGGATAGCATAAAATGTGGATTTTTCTAACACTACGAGTTGTAAGTAGATCATTTTATTTTATTTTGAATAAATAGGTATCTTCTAAGCCTGCGTGTTTCATGTTCGTCCGCATCGTAGCTTACCAACAGGCGAGTTAGAGTACTTAATTCAGACAAAGAAGCTGAAAAATAATTATCTTATATTTGCAGTACCTGTAACTATTGTCGGCCTGTTTGGCTCAGCGGTAGTGTATCCGTCTTATAAGACAGAGGACCCGGGGTCGATTGCCGGCCGGGCAGATGTTTGAATGATGAATTTAAATATCTGTTCTGGGTCTGGGTGTTAGTTGTCCTTGACTTTGTGTGTGTTCCATGGCATCCCCGACACAGGATTTATTCCTAGGGGGGAGCTATGAGTGTGAAACGTTTATAACTATGTAGATATTAAAGCATTTTTGAAAGGTTTAATAAAAATACCAAAATTGATAGATTCATAATTTTATTTCATACTTAAATTCATTTATTTCAATGCAGATCAGTATATTGTATACGTATAATGAAATTAATTAATATTAAAATCACATTTTTACAAGTGCTTAGGTTGAACAATAAATCCTATTTTCACCTAATCTAAAAAAATAAATAAGACTTTATCTAAGTTTTATTTATTTTAGACATTTAACTTAATGTGGTTAAGATCAAAGTTTGATTGATTTAATTACGGCGAACGTAGGACAATAGGTTAAGAGTTAAGCAAAATTGACAGTTGGGTACTAACTGCTAATAGTAACTGACAATAGAGTGATTCGGTCTATTATCGGATAGAGCCAAGATATAGCAAGTTTACAGGTTGACTTGTGAAACAAATGACATATCCTAGGATTTGTAGAAATAAGGGAGATTAAAACCTTATTTCCCTTTTGAATGTTACGTTACGAGTTTTTATAATTAAAAAAACACGTTAACTTTCACAGTGTACGAGTATCTAGGATATTATTTTACTCATTACTCATTACTCACTTAATCACAGAACCAACGTTTAATCGTGAAAAGGAAATCAGGAGCAATTATTTTGTTGATAGTAAATAATTTTTCTATGGAACAGCAATTTTTATCACGATTTCAGAGTAGGTTTCATAGTAAGGGTTGATCATAATGATGAATGCAACTACAACGTTGTCCTGGAATATGTCAAGTGTAAAACTAGTCATTTTCTATAAATAGGTAGGTTTAGATATGTACAGATTTGTGAAGATTTAATTATTGAGAATTTCTTGAATTCGAAAACAAAACGCTTTTTTTTATTTGCAAAAATGTATGCCCATTTTTCTGTTTATTTTTCATAAAATACAGCTAAATAGATTTATTTCATACATTGTGTATATCTACAAGCTTTATAAATTTATTTTTAATAACATTCGTCTGAGATCGAAAAGACCAAAATTATTTTCAATATGTACCTAGGTACATTACAATATATTTATAAATTTTAAAATTATCATATAGTTACTATATAATACAACTCGAGTAAGAAAATGTCAAAATTTTAAATTTACGTTATTTACACATAATTAATTTTATTTATCCAAATACTTAATATAACTTAAAATACGATTATGATTAAACATAAATTTATTTAGATTAAAAAATTATTATAACCATATTAAACTATAATTATAATACTGTTCACGACCGAGATAATCTAAAGTTTATCTGCATAATCAATTAATATTATTTACATAAGTCGCCTAAATTAGCTCACATTAATATGTATACTCATAGAAACGATAAAATGTTTAATTTTTGTAATTTTTGAATGTAGTCTGCGTTCTGTTCTGGGTCTGGGTGTTAGTTGTCCTTGTCTTTGTGTGCGTTCCATGGCATCCCCGACACAGGATTTATTCCTAGTGAGGATCTATGAGTGTGAAACGATTATTTTCTTATTTTATTTTAACTTATTTGGAAATGGTTTCGAAGGTGGAATTTCAAAACAGAAAGATTAAAGACCATTTCGATAGTGAGAAACTCATTCAAACTTCAAACAACATACTTTTAGGTCGACTGAAAATGTTCGCGGAACTTAAGCGGATTTTATTTTTCCGCTCGCTTTAGTGTTCATAAAACTCAGTTCATTCTCCGCTCAAGGTTGTCGCTAAGCTGGCTTGCTTATTTTATTATAGTGTCCAACATAGAAGGCTGGAAAAACAAGCCCTGTGCCTTTCAGCTATCCTTTTGGCTTGGAGAGTTAATATTTATTTCGATTAATAGATAAAGGAAGCGACGACTTGGGCGTTCATTTGTTCAGTTCATATAATAGATTAGCTGGGTTCTTGTGGATTCTAGAGTATTTTATAGTGCAGTGTTTTGATGCTAATGATGCAAGATTATATTGATGGCAAGTATTATGTTCGTATTCTATTGAGATTAAGAGACAACTTTTGCGATGTAGTAATGACTGATAGTTCTGTTTAATTTCTGAGTAATGTTTATTTGGTTCTATTCCTATAGCTCTAAGTATTACGCACTTGTAGCATATTTTTATGTTTGATAGCGTAGTAGCAGAGGCTTGTGTTGTTTTGACATTATTAAAAAAAATAGTTATTTAACAAATAGACGAAGAAAGTGGCGGGAAGTGAGGCTAGTGCGTACTCGCTTGGGCGTTCATAAATCTAACATCGTTCCTATTACTTCCTATATTACGGCTTCTAGGTTTAGTGAGCTTATCCTAGAGTCCGGCGATGATAGTGCACTAGTAGAATGTTGTATTCCTTTGCCAATAGTTTGGAGATATCGATTTTTTAACAAATAGGCGAAGCAACCGGTGGCGGAGGATGTGGCGGCTGCGTGCTCGCTTGAGCGTTCATAAAGCTCGCTTGGTTTCCCGCCCAAGGTTGCAGGTTTTGAAGTGCGCTTAGCGCGGTATTCGACGGTGGTGGCGCAGCGGCAGCGGCAGAGTTCTGGTAGTGAAGTGCGGAGAGCTGGCCAGGTGTCGGCTCCGGCATGTAGCCTTTGGAGAGAGCTTCAGCTTGGAGAGAGAGCATGAGTCGGTTGGCGGCTTGTCGCTCTGCTTCCCGCTCTTCGGCTGTTTGACGTCTGTAACAAAAGAGGTTCGACGTTAGGTTCTGAAAATTTTAAGTAAGTCTTTTAAACTATTCTTTCAGTTTAATGCTTCCGCTGTGGCTGTGGCCACCTACTTGGCAAACCGGATCAGATACTTGAATTAGAACCGCTGACACTTCAGCTGCCACCATATTTTGATAATTTAAGTTGCAGTTAATTTGGCAGAGTGACTAAGTCATAATTGGCCGACCAGACCTATCTGAATTCAGAGTCTGGAGAGCGCAGCATGGAATCTCTAAAAAATGTACCAGCGTTACTTTCATTTTAGCTCTGTTTTATCATTGTAACAATAATATTCTTCAAACAGCATTTACTTATCAATAGACTATGAAAACTAGCGTGATTTTAAAACACATGTTTTACGTGACTGTTCCATATTAATCGTGTTAATTATAACAAAACGATAGACTGTCCAGTTTAACAATAACCATCATTTAAAATGATCACATTTCTGCTAAAATCGATAACTTAATTACACCGCTAGCTTGTTAACACATGAGTTCCTGCCGCTGCTAATAGCTCGTTGAATTAATAAGCATAGGCCGAAAGCACTACGGTTCCGGCCAAATTGCTTTTGGTGGGCAGGGCTGTCAGACTGACGAAGTATTTTGGACCACCCATAATCATAAGCAAAAGCCCTACTGGCTAATTTTCGAAGGTCGAGAACAGAAGTTTTGATTGCCGTCAAAAGTTGTTCATACAAGTTTGTATGTTAAAAATACAGAAATTTGTTCAGAGAACACCCACAGTTTTCCCACAATAAGGCTAAGCGTATAATGAGACGCAAGTGACACAGGTCAATGCAACACAGGGCAGAGCATATTTTGTAATGCATAAACGTACTGAGAGCTGCGTACGCTGCGGTGTAGAATGTACAACACACATGTGTCTGTCCTGCTCTGTGCCCTATGTCTGTCTCGCCTGCTCTGCCCGCAAACTCTGTTCTGTACTGTACTGCGTCACCTGCGTCTCAGCATAAGCTTTGCCAAAACGAATTTGAAATTGGAATTGGAAACATAGCCGCGGGGTGTAGTTAGTATGGGGTTGCCATCTCTAAAATTTGGCAACCAGGACAAGACGCGTGAAAACCCCGAATTTTGGAGCCCAGAACCCGGACATGCTAACAAGTTTTTAAAACATGGTCAGATAAAAAAAAACAGTTGAAATGAATAATTTTTCAATTTTTAAACCCGGACTACAAATGAAGTAGTTACAAATAATTAGTTATAAATATTTACAAAAGTCTGGGGAGCTCCCCAGATACCCTCTAAACTAGGACAAATCCGGGGAAATCCCGACGGATGGCAACCCTAAGTTAGTAGTGTATAAAACAGGTGTATACCCAACCCTATCTAACCGGGGCACCACCAACATTTGTCATAGGTTTTGACACGTGGTTATAAATAAATGTCATTAGTGTCATTGTCATACAAAGGTGTCATATCTGGGAGGTGTTAAAATTAGTCTACATTTGTCGAGTGTCGCGTTGTCACCTGTAGCTGAAATAGAACCTTCAGAGGTAATTATTTCCGTGTTAGTGAGCAATGGGCCGGAGTTACACTGCGGGTAAATGAAATTTAAAGGATCGATTACACTGCGACGACTTAAGTTATCAACTGCGGCTGAAATACAACCTTTAAAGCTTATTTTATTAGTGTTAGTCGAGCTTTAGGCCGGAGCCACACTGCGGGCAAATTAAATTTAAAGGATCAATTACACTAAGACAATTGGCCGAAACAACAGCATGTCGCGGCATGTTACTTAAGCAAATAAGATCATTCAAAGCCATCAAAATAAAGTCCAAACCAGTTTCGACAATTGAAGCGACATTTTTCATCTAATGCCAAAAGATAACTCGACTTTATTTTAATGACTCTAGTTATCTGCTTATTCTTTTAAGTAACCAAATTGTCAATTCTTAATCTCTTTAATATAATCAATAGATACAATAATTCTTTATTGGCGCCAAAAAAATAAAAAGGACAAACACAGTAATAAAAGACAAAGTATTCTTGTTACAGCTGTTCTTGTTACTGTGTGCCAGGAAGATATCACTTTTAGCGATAAAGCCGTCAGTTGTTTCACTAGTTTTAAGTGTTATCTATTATCCTTTTGCTTCTAATTTCTGGTGTGAACAATAAAAAGTTTATCTGTCTGTCTAAATTGTGCTTGTAAAGCTTTCGGTCTAACTTTTCAGAACTTTCTCCAATTCAAATCAATTCTAAACTAATTAATAAATCTACCCCTATTCTCAACTCGTCTACATAATACATGAGGCGTCGATTCACGTCTATTATCGTCGTCAAGACAAAGAGGACGTCGCGTGTCGTTAGCAAGCGAGTTTAGAGATACGAGTACAACCACGAAACAATTCAATAAATAGGTTGAGGGTCCAATTGTGCAGGTGCGGATACTGAAGTTCTTTGGGCATATCTCCAGGAACGAAAATTAAATGGGAAAGCTCGTAGTGCAGGGTCGAGTTAAATGCAAGCGCAGTCCCGGTCGATTATCAACTCTCTCACAAAAAGGCCACGCACGATTGCACGCACGCAGTCCACCGTAGTTTAGTGTGCTTGCGATGCAACCAACCGCCAGAAATGGAGAAGCATTGCAAGACGCTTAGCAGCAATGGGAAGGGGTGTCGACGACAGTGAAGAGCTGCCGTGTAACATTACAACCACGGCCACTCTGCTATGAGTGCGAATAGCAGAGAGAGAACGACTGAGAATAAGGAAGGTACAATTAAAAAGTGAAGCCACAAAAAATTAAAAATATGTGTACAAATGATTGCCAACCATACCCCTTCTCTCTTAGGCCTTATGTTGACTTTCAACCCGGAACGGTATCAGATATCTGTCGTGACCCCATTGGGTAAGTCCGACCATTGCCTGGTCCGTTCTGTGGTGCCCACATTAAATAGCAATAGTCCTCGTCCTCCTGGGAAGCGTACTGTGTGGCACTACGGATCAGCAGACTGGGATGGGTTACGCGAATTCTATTCGTCATATCCCTGGGGGCAGTTTTGGTCACTTACCATAGCTGCCGAGGGAAATTTTTGTTGCTCAATATTACCAACACTTCGTAAACTGGATGATATATTAGTTTGGCCCACAGTACGAAAGATAAAGCCGATCTTCCTGGCTCGCTTTTCGCCTCTAGCTCGACGTTTGACGATGGGGGTGCGTTGCCAGCGGTTATGCCGCAGTGCGAAAGTTCCATGCCAAAGATCGCATCTCTCAGAGAGCAGTACGGAAGGAACTCATATCCTTGATGTGCGAAAGTCGAGTGGGCCGGGCGGCATTCCGGCTATCGTACTCAAAAAGTGCGCGCCGGAGTTGACTCCTGTCTTAACGCGCCTGTTTCTGCTATCCTACACCTCGGGCTGTGTGCCATCATCATAGAAGGTTACCTTCCACCCACCCAGTCCCTAAAAAAAGGTGATCATAAAGACCCGTCTAATTACCGCCCGATTGCGATTACCTCTCTACTCTCCAAAGTGATAGAGCGAGTTGTTAACACCCAGCTGTTAGGATACCTAGAAGAACATCAAACTGATCTGTGACCAACAATATGGATTTCGCCATGGTCGGTCTGTTCTGCTGGTGATCTTCTAGTGTACCTCACGCATGGGTGGTCCTCAGCTGTTGAGAGTGCGAAGAAGCGTTGGCGAAGGTTACATTAATGTATTGACGTATTGTAGGTACCTATTTTTACTTGCTTTGCTCCCACTAAGCCACATTTTGGTCGTCACGTTTGCTGATCAGACTGGTGGCGGCGAAGGGTTGGCAGAACTGACCAAGAATGACTTGCTTTCGACCTTCCGACGATTTAAAAAAGGCAACAAAATACGTATGATTACAATTAGCAAATATACCGAGATAAAACACAAAAAAGAATTAAAAGATTAAAATTAGATTAAATGGCCCATTGCCCAGCCGTCGCTTCTGATGATGCTGATCATAAGTACAGAATACCAGCCGGCGGGTACATTAATACATTTTACACCGTAAGAGTTAAACCGCTGCATAAACCGGCACCGGCGCTTAATTTTAATACCCGATAAGCACCGCATCTCACTTAAAACCCCTTAACTCTGTACATATTAATGCGCTTGCCCAAATATAATCGTCGCTAAGCGACCCGATCGTGTATTCCTAAGCTGAAATTACGGTGGTAGTCTGGAATAGGGTTGGGACGTACCTATCGATACCGTTAGATTGGAAACTATCGTTTGTTTTTTGGTCAAATTCTGCCTACTTTTAATATTTTTACCAACAACTGAACGAAAAAGGTACCTATGTGTTCACTTGTTTAGGGTGTATGATTGTGGTTTTTTTATTTGTGTCTTAGTTTATGAACAAATGTAGGTTAGGAACTTTTTCCATCCTAACTTTATTTGAAGCAGATTGTGTTTGTGTTTGGCCATCCGTCATAATAAAAGCAATATCACAATTCACTGCAAATATCATCGAGGTCAGTTCAGGCATACGTGAAAAACTAATAAATAGTTAAAGAGGACGGAAATGGTTTCGTATTTTAAATTATTCATGGTACAGTGTGTGAAACTAACTAAATAAATACTAAATTAAAAATATTTAAGACACGCTCGAAATCAAGACACGGCTTCTAAAAATACGACTAAATAAAACCAGTCAAACCAGCAACTGCCTTTTTATCGACAATTAATCGATAATCGATATCATTGCAATGAAACACAACCCTCAAAAGCTTCAATAACTTATCCATTGTCATACGATAATAACTTTTAAGCTGGTATCTCAAAGATTACACAAAATGAACTTATAGGTTTGTTTAAGGGCATGCAAATTAATGTTAAATGAACCACTCAGTGCAGGGATATCTTAATAACTTAATTCAAGGAGCCGACAATGAATATGGTAATTTCTTCACGTTTTAAGTACTGCGGCTCGATCGGCTAACTGCTCTAATGTTCGATTCTGGCTTCATGAAATTCGAAATGGGGCAATCTGATTTTCCTCAAACTTGAGGCGACGAGACTATGGCTTACGAATTTTACGATTTTAAAGCCGAAAAAGTAAAACACACAATTTAGTGTGTGTTTTGACTCAAAAATTCGATATCAGCTAACTTCGGCGGCCACCTGACCCTAACGTCAAAGAGAGCAGGAGTAATCTCTTGGCCCGATTCCTCAAAATCTACGTTTGAAGATCATTGTCAGAGATACGAGAGTTAGCCGATAGGGCCGCTGATCCAAGCTCAATAAGTTTTAGACTTTTGTATTTTTATCTTATGCTGATAGCTACTCGTAATCGCATAATTTTATTTGGATAAAATTACGATAGTCATGCTTAGATACGGTAATTAAGTAATTTAAATTAATTGAGTTTAAACGTTTGCTTTTAGTTCCCATTTAAATAAATGATTACACTTTTATCTGAATAATCTCGATAATATCTGTTTGGAAATTATTAATTGTATTAGCGACATAACAAAAAAAAGCACAAAAAAAACTGAGAAAATATTCACAAAGCATCACATGCATATTTAATAGAAGATTTATGCATTTTTTTTTAAGTTACTCGTTTGTTTTTTGTGGTATCAAATTAGTTTTATTTTTGCACGATTTTCCCGTCTCTACAAAACAAGAAAGTTTCAACGAATTAATATTTAAGAGCCAAGAGTCGTTTAGCCTAAAGTGTATTCACCCCTTTTAAGTAAAGACTGGGGCCACCGCTGAAGTTAAGTTTTAGGAGCAATATCTTCATACTTAGCTTAATAGACGACGATGTAGAGAAACTGGAAGAGCTCTGTTTGGAAACGGCTTTATATTCTGGGTCTGGGTGTTAGTTGGCCTTGTCTTTGTGTGTGTTTCATGGTATCCCGACACACGGTATCCTAGTGGAGCTATGAGTGTGAAACGTTATTATTATTATTTATTTAGCGTCCCGGTACTACAGTACCTAAAAATATACAGTGTTAAGCATTCAGGGTAGTAAAAGCTCAAGGCAACAACGTTTCTGAGAGTTCAAATGGTAAAAACTCTGCTTACACTATATCACTGTTTAAAATTCTGTCATAAGTGCGGGTCTTTGGTAAAAAATAGTTAGCTAGTTGTCAAAGAGATTAGTTTTGTGTTCCATTCTTTGTTTAACAGTTAAAACAAAGGTGACTCACACAGCTAATTACCACTTTTAAATAAATTCGTGTACCTTCTAGTTTGTTTAATTCTGCGTCCAAAACAGTGGTTATTTGTAAAATAGGTGGCGTCAACTGGTTGCCCAACTCGTCTCATTGTCAGTCCGTGGTTTCAGCGGTGACGGTACAACGTGATTATTGTTCAAGGTTGGAGGTATCTTGCGAACTGACAACGTTTATGAGTAAGTATAGGTAAGTTTTTGGAGCCTAAATGTGACAGTGACAGCCCTATTATCAAGGTTTAGAGCCTTAAATACTGCTGCTTACGCCATATAAGCTGTGTATTCCATCTACTCCCCTATCTACTCACGAAAATAGATTCTGATTAGCATAACCTCGTTAATTCTATCGCCTGTGATTGGCTAAATTTCTAGTGTAGTGAATTTGGACGAAACCAAACCAAATCGTAATTGCGTATGGCTCGTTCCACGACTTACGCAGTAAGTTTTGACTCATGTGTTAAAGAGTAAACCCATGCCTAGTCCGATATCAAAAAAACCTCTCGACATGATAAAAAAAATCGTATCCAAAATTAGACACTGTATCCAACCGAAAATAAGTACATAGTACGTTATTCTCTGCACGATAACCAACCAGTTCCCCAACCAGTCGGCCAACGAGTCTGCCATACATTATGCAGATCTGCCATCTGCGGCCAAGTTGCCTTTATAGCCTTTACTGAACGCTTGACTCGGGATCAAGTGCTCGCGTTATACGTTGAACGCTTTGGACAAAGTTTTCAACCAGCAGAAGGTCTTTAAGAATATACGATATAGGTAGTTTAAAAAAGCCGTGGTAGCTCAGTGGGAGAACAGCCGCTTCGCATTCTTGAGGTGGCGGGTTCAAACCCCGACTCGTACCAATAAGTTATTTGGGACTTACCGACTTATGTACGAATTTACATACCACTGGCTTTTCGGTGAAGGAAAACACCGTGAGGATGCATATACTCGTATGTCCGGAGAATAAATTCAATGGCGTATGTGAATCCACCAACCCGCACTTGGCCAGCGTGGTGGAATACGGCCTAACCACCCTTCGAGGGTAGACCTGTATCCCAGCAGTGGGAGGATTAAAGGTTGCATATGATGATATAGGTAGTAAATATTAGGTATCCGATCGAAGTAAATAGAACGCTAAATGATGCGCAGCTGCATTGTCCAATATTTCACAGCGGCATTATACGAGTATTTATATCCGATCCATTTTAAAAGTTTTCGGGTGGTCTAGAACTACCAAAACTATCCACTCGGCGCTAACACTTAGGTACTTTTTACGGCAATTCTAGGCATCATAATTATCATGTCAAACATACGCAATGGAAAGAAAAAACTTTGAAGATGGATGAAAAAACCACATGAGTTTTCTAAGAAATTCTTTCATTGTTCTTATATTTGCGTAGGTCTTCAATAAATCTTACGTCAATTAAATTATGAAATTAGCATAAAACCCAGCTAAGAAACTTTCATAATTCACGTTTCATTAGAACCGACACAGACACATAAAGTAAATTCGAATTTAAAGTTTAGACTGAAATATGACCACCCTTTTAGAGTACTCAACCAATTAAAAGCGGTCCCTCCCCCTAAGACAAAGGGTTGTTAGGGAGTTCTCGTTAAACTGGTCGAGTGTGTGAGGATAATGAGTGATGGAACAAAGCGTTAAGTCTATTATAGCGTTGGAAGAACTTTATTAGAACGGTTAATGTACGAGTAGGGGTGTACTGGTGACGTTTTTGGTATCGATATTTTTTATCGATATCAAACCAAATAAGAAATCGAATGGCAACGGATTGTCCAAAAAGTGATTAGTTAAGATCATCACGACGCGATGCTTACCAATGAGTCCACAAAAGAAGGAGGAAAAAGCGTTTTTATTTTTATGTTTCCACAATTTTCGTAAGATGTAGGTATTTTTTTACGTAACATCAATAATTACAAAGTTATGTTTCAATCACGTAGCTGTAAAAGATCGGCTCAGAAACGTTTCAATGATAGGGTATAGATCTCTACAACATTTGCTCAGAATAGGGTGGTCTGGCGTAAGAAAAAGGGAGTTAAACATATTTTTCAGTGGGCGAAAACACGCTGATGATGGTCAGTTTGCAATATAATTTTTATGTATTTTCTAGTGAAAATACTGGTACCAGCTAGTGTGCAATAAAAGTAATATTGAGTCATTGACTGAACAGTAGGCCTTATCTTTTCTCGTACTCACCCCGAATTTTATCGACATCGACTCTACCCCAACACTAGCTCATCGCCGCTCATTCCCGAGTTAAGCTGAGTCTTCATAATTGGATAAAGTGAAGTACAATTAAACTTTCCTTAAATAAGCCAAACGCGGGAGGCAATTAGTAATTTCGGGCTTATTATTTTATAAGTCGCTTACCTTGATGTTGATCACTGGAAGTGATAGGAAGTTCTAGTGATAGTAACAGATATTCACGGTTTAAATAGTGTCAGCTTGAAAATTCGTAAAATGTTAGAGACGAAAAGTGAAACAGCTTTATTGAAGTTAATTTATGATTTTTATTCATTTATTTTCTAATTTTGTCTGTATTACCCATTTAAATTATAATATTACCTGTCATCATTATTTCTATTATATATGACATCAAGATAAAATTATCTAGATAGGTAATATTATTCTTTGCATAGATAATATCCAGAAGGACGATTATCGCAAAACCAATAATAATAATTATTTTTCTCATAGAAAAGATCAACAAAATATAAAATCTGATAGGCGGCTGACCTTGCTTGTGTGTTGAAATGGTTCACATCATTAAATTAATTTATCGGCATAAAAAACGATTAAATATTAATTAGTTAATTTTTAAAAGTTAATATTGACCATCTTGGCCAAAATTCACATCTTTATAATATTATTCAATAAACATCAATTGTCGTGTGTCTTGCAAAAACTCGAATAATATGGCTCGATCGATTTCTATTTTTTTTTTTTGTATTTTTTCGCTTCGTTAGGGGGTTGATTTGGAAAAATAAAGCAGAAGAAACCGTGGAGCGAGTATTAGAGTAAAAGTTGGTCATATAACCGAGCTATTAACCACTCGTTGGTCGTGCCAATATCGAATCCTCGATCGGGAGATCGGTTCAATCCGAGATCAAACACGATCTCCAGATCGATCTCCAATTTGGGTCCCAATAACGATGGATAGCAAAGATCAATCGATTTTCACAATGGATTGCCGATCGATCTGTTTTGAGAAGATCCCTCCCGAACGTTCCAGTTTAAGGTGAGACGTTTCGCTTATGGGGCGTTTATTAAACTCTAGAGAGACACATCCAGTCACTCTTCATCTGTGAGATACGCCGCAAGGCGCGGTCGATCTAACTTTACTGGGTAATTAAGACCAGCTTTATTAATTACTTTTGCGTCTGTTCTATGTTTGTCTTTGGCGAATTACGTTTTTGAACCTTCGTTGTCATCAAGGTGAGGGATTTTTTTGTTTATTAACCTTTTTTGAATTATTGTGGAATACAAAATTCTTGGTAACGAATCAGAAAATGAAATTACAAAAATATAATCCTTTGTGATCAGACTGCCCATAAAGCAAAAATACTACAAAGGCAGAATGACCAAACTACATAATGTAAATACAAAAAAAAAAAAAAATAATTATGAGGAAAATATATAACTAAAAATATAGAATTATACAATACAATAATGATGTGTATGTATTAGTATCTAATACATATCCATCAGCCCGATGGGTCGACGGCATCAGACCCATCGCAAGTCATCCGTGGATGAGATTGGCCCAAGACAGGGCAAAATGGTACAAGTGAGAAGAGGCCTATACCTAACAGTGGGTCGATACAAGATGATGATGATGCACCTAAAAGATAGTAAAAGAGTGTGTGTTAGTGTATTGAGTTGAACAAAAGTACAGAAACGCCTGAATAATACGCGACTTCCATTCACATTCCTGCACAAAAACTCCTCAAAACTAGAAACATCTCAACAACGAAATATACTTACATAAAAATGCTTTACAGCCAGCAGTTATCAGGGCAGTCAAATAAATCCGAGGCACGTTTTAAAACTTCAAGACGTTACAACTCGTAAAAACTCCGTGCATTATGAATGGCCGCTGAATCTGTTATGGGGCTCTAAAGTCTAAAGTTTGGGGCGAAGTGTCATTTTTAATATAACGCTACGTTTGGAGGTAGTATAAAATGAGTAGGCTATTTTTGTTTTGACGTAAGATGCTCTCTTTCTCTTTGAGTGGGGTACAAGAAGAGATACCTATGATCAGCAGTGGGCGATAACGGGCTGATGATGTTGAAGATGCTCTTGAAGCAAAGGAATTCTACCAATTTTGAAAGGTATTTTTGGTGAGACGTGAAATTCTATTTTTCTCATATTACATTACACAAGTTGCTACTCCTTAGAAGGGGCAAGATATTTATCCACCTTCTACATTATTCTTATTCTATATTATGACAAACCAATGAAAGCAATCATAGAGGGAAGGTCGAAGGAAGGAGAGAGCCGGGATGAACATGGAGAACTTTCTTAGACCCCGGACCCCCCCCCCCCCCCCAGGCCCCTTGGCGGTTGTTGTCGTGGTAAGACAAACAACCAAAGCCTACATGGTAATGCGCTTCTGTATTACCGTAGCACTCAGTTGTTAATGCCACTCGCGGTCACCCTTCCCACAACTGACTATGTCGTCTGATGCTTGGCATCGGTGATCGGTCACCTAATATAATTATTTTTATTTTATTGTGAGCATCGCCATACAACGTGGTAATGGGGCCAGCATTTTGGGAACAATTCCCACAGGCAGCGGCCTTTTAGATTAGTTTAGTTGTATTGGTTAGTTTTTTTAATTTAATTATATTTTAATGTATTTTCTTAATTTAAGTCTCTTTTTGCCTAATAAATCTTATTATTTAAAAAAAATGGCCTGAGTTTTGACTGAACCTGAATTTGATAGTATCCAACACCCATCGAGATCCACAAAAATATTTTACAATTTCTGTGCGCTATACGCAAATAAATAGTTTTTCTAGCGCGAGGAAACAACGAAATTATTTTTAGTAAGCTTAAATAACTCAACTAAAGCCTTTATTTGCTGCATTGCACTATTACTACTATTAGGTATAATATTATGATTAGTTTGAGTGTCACAGAAAATGCCTCATCACTTATTCACCAGCATTTCTCGCAGAAGAAAAACGAGGTGCAATAAAAATTAACGACAAGAGAACACGCATTTCCACCCTCCCTATCAATCAGCAAACGGATTTGTTTCCTAATTTCAGAAGAGACAGCCTACAAGCAACAATTATCCAGAAGACATCTTTGTCTCTCACAAAACTACAAACAATCTGCTACCTTATCTTCACTCCCATACGCTTCATTATTCCTCGATCTGCTATTAAGTCTTGCGAAATTAAATCGCATCGAAACAATCGTTACATTTTCAACCCTATGTGGTGGACGGTAAAGCTTATATTAACTGAGATAAATATATTATTCCCGTATACTAGGGAAAGAATTACACGAAGAAAATGAAGCAGGGTAAGTAAATAAATTATAAAGGGAAGTTAGACGCCATGTTGGTAACATTACGTAGATCGTGCTTCGTATTCGATTTGTCTGAATGTCTCGATTCTTAGGAACAGCAATTGCCTTTAGAATGTGTAAATAGTTGGGGGATTAGGTAATAGAGTAGAATGAGGGTTGAAACCGGTAATAGTTACTTAACTATTTGATTAAAACAAATACTTAGGCTGATACGGAATGGCTATCGGTTGGTAATTAGCAGTGGTAATTGAGCAGGATTAAAACTTAAGAGATAGTAAATATCCTAAACCTATCTAGTATTATTAAATAAAAAAGTAGATTTGTTTGTTTGTTTTTGTGCATCGCTTTAGTGCCTTAACTACTGAACCGAACATCATGACATTTTTGGCATACATATGTACTTTACATAGGTTACTTTTCATTATAATTACGGAGCGGGTGGAACTGAAAGACGTAGCTAGTTTAAGTATAGATTAAAAACAAACATTCCAATAAATACGCAACCCTGACTGTTAGTAAGTTGTACGAAATTAAAGATGAAAAATGCCAAACAATAATTGAAAATTGACGATAGAAAGATCAAAGAGAAAATCGACAATAGTAAACGGGTTAAGTTTACAAGTATTGTAGCTTGAAATGCCTGAAAACATAACTATAAACCAACAAAATACCCAACAAGGAAACATATAATATAAGACGCAGACAGTTACCACAATTGAAGCTACACTTCCCCAGAGCATTAAAAATAATCAACCAAATCTACATTCAACACAACGTCCACATAAAATAACCTAAAACCGACGTAAAAGTCACAAAAATAGGCGATAAAGTAGGTACGCGAGGCAACAATACATGTAAAAAGCCCAGTGCCTCCACCGCACTTAATAATTGATGGGCCAAACTGCCGAGTTGTGTTCCTCATACAATATTAACCCCCTAACTACCCCTAGATACCCCGTGTTGCCGCCTCGCTATATACTCGTATCTATAGCATTAGCGTGGAAATTCTGATTGTTAGTTTGTGATTGAAGCTCGCCAAGTTCATATTTTTCGTTAGTATCAGCTATATTAACTTATCTACTATAAAGTTACGATTTCAACTTAACGCTCTGTAGGTTTAGCATAATTTTATGATTAAAAATACGTAATGACAAGATTCGTTGGCTAAATGTATCACAATTGGGACAATATTAAATTATCAAGTTCTGGCGCCACTTTACTATTTACAAACTTCTCCTTATCCTGAGCCAAGTGGAAAAGCTACTGAAATATGTTTTTATTTTCTTAGAGGTACTTTTTTTGACGGCCTACTTTTCTCTAGTCCCGGGTTCGATTCCCGGCCGGGTAAATGTTTGAATGATAAATTTAAATAGATTTTCTTTGTCTGGGTGTTAGTTGTTCTTGTTTTTGTCTGTGTTCCATGGTATTCCCGACACAGATTATCCTAGTAGGGAGCTATGAGTGTGAAGCCTTTTTTTTATTTTGTAGACAAAAAATTAAAGAATTTATTTCAAGCTTTGATTATTCTTATTACAAGCCCAAATCACAGTCAATAAATATATAGGTTTCTTTGTATATAAGTAATTCAAAGATTCGAAATCAGTGGCAGGTGATCAAGCATCCGCTCTCAATCAATAAGCCGGAGTACATTCACAGTAGCTCAATGATTTTATTTGGAATCCTTGACGCGATAAGAAGAATCTCATTTGTCATAGATAAAGCACCATTTCATTTAATTTATGTCTTTACTATCTATATTGGACAGACCTCGAGATAGATATTCGGGTCCTAGCTAATGTATTTTGAGGTTTTTGGCTTTTTAGTCGCTTACGGTAAAGCTATGGAAGGGTTAAGTTTTTGGCGGTTTATATTTGCGTATATTTTACTATATAATGCTTAAAGTAGTACTATTCAATTATCCAAACCGCTTTAAATGAAACAAAGCTAGAATATGGATATATTTGTCACTTTCTAGCAGAATGAAACGGAAAATAATTAATTTTTTCACTGCCAATTGCCAATGCTAAGGCTTCTGCAGCACTTGGAACTCGTTTCCGAAACCGCGGTATCGTCATTTCACAGCAATATGCAATTCACAGCTGTATCAATTAATAATTATTTTTACAAAAAAAAAAAACCGACTTTAAGAGACCGACTATTGAGTTATTCATCTATTTGTCGCGCACGTACCTAATGCAAATTTAAGACTTATATAGTTTTCTCATGGATACCATTTTCAGAACTGGACTAAATTGTAAAATGGGACCAAATGGGAAGCGTCAGCTTTCTAATAAAAAGAGAATCATCAAAATCGATTCACCCAGTCAAAAGTTATGAGGTAACAAACATAAAAAAAGAACATAGGAAACCTCCTCCTCCTCCTCGAATTGAGAACCTCCTCTTTTTTTTGAAGTCGGTTAAAAATAGCACACTTAAACTAATTCATCAGATTCTTAAAAATGCGGTGAATCAATTCCTCATTAGGTATACAAGTATCTCGGTGATATAAGCCACATATCATTTCTATACTCGGATTACACTTATTTTTTGTACGTTTTATTCTGGTTGAATTTTTTATCGAACGTTGTACGAAACTTTACAAAGTCAATTTCAAAACAAGTAAGTAAAATAAATTGGACCTTTTTAAAAGGAGCATTGTTAAAAGCCAATGCTTATCGGTGAATAAGTTAAACCTAACTCAGTATTAAAATATTTTTAAAAACCTTCGATAAATCAGTGTTTATCTAAAGTCCTTTTTAAATGAGGTTTTTGGGAGGCCGTTGTCAAAACGGCGAAACTGATTCTTTCCGTTTTTCAAACTTGGTTCTTGATTTGTGATATTGGTGACGAATATCGAATATAAATGGCAAACCTTTTGATTAAAACCTTTATTCGACATTTGCTCAGACTTAATTTTCTTTAAAAAATTAAATTTCTTCCACAAATACAAAATATCATTTTAACTTTAAAGAAATATAGATTAGATATATCTAGTTAAAAAATGTTTTTTTTTAAATCCCAGCGGGTTACATAATAATAATGATATTACCTTGTACCCATATTTAACTTTTCCTAAATATTCATACAAAATTGTTTGTATGCAAGCAATAAAAAAGCAATAAAAAATTATAGCTGAATTGACATTGTTTTTTTGATAAAACATCTTAATTTGGCATTTTTATATCCGATGCTATATTTTTATAGGCGACTCGGTAGTAAAAAAATAATTTAAATTTTAAAGGAGATCAGATTTAGAGCACTGTAGAAATAACTTCGAAAATAGTTTAAAAAAAATATTCCGAACTCTTTTTTTAAATGTCATCTAAGTAATAAAAATAATTTATTTATTTTTTATGTCTTGAAATCAAATAATTAAGGTGATTGAGATCAAATTGTAACGAAATCTTGAAATTGCTGCCGATTATCTAAGATTAATTAAGATAATAATTGCGGCTACTGAATAAATTGCATAAAATTTTACAGTTTATGGCCTAAACTTAAACTAAATAAATATCAAAGAAACCGTTGAAAAGAATTGAAATTGGGGTCACAGATATTTTTTTATCCATCAACACATAAATTTACATTATTCATTATCACTGAACTAGTAAAAACAGGAGAAGATTTATTCGTTAAAATAGTTAAATAAAAGCCGACTACAAACTAAAATTTGATGAAAATTGAAATGGGAGGTTTATGCCGAGCGCCGGCGTTTTTAAAAGAAATTATTAGTGACAAACAAACATATTAAAATATTTGATAACCATAATAGTCTAGTAGTAGGTATATGTAGTTGAATTAACATTATTAATAAATTAAATCAGTGGTAATAAAAATAGACATAATCATTGTTAAAATATAACATGAAATTCCAAAACAGTTTTCCTTATTGGTTGACGGATAATAAAATAAGATATTTTTATATTTCTATCTATCATGATAAAAAATTTGAATACTACCTAAGTGCTTAGCTTTTAGCTTAATCCGCTGCTAAGTCAATTATAATGCCATTAAAATATATTTTAAAGTTTTAACACTTTTAAGTATATTAAATAATTTACTAAAAGTAAGATATTTTCTTAATTGATCATAATTTTAGATATAAACTAAAATAACAAAAATATAGTTTAGATATAAAATAAATTAGTACCTATTGTGCATGCTATTGTGCAGAATGAAATAAATAGACAAAATAAAAATCTACGATTGTCCATAGTTCTATACCAATGCGACCATTAGCCGCCAAATTAATCAAACCTCTACAAACCTGTCGACACTGTCTACCTTAATTATAAGATAACCCTACTTAGCGCGCCAACCGGGGACCTATTCTCAATTAAACTCAATTAATTTGAGTTCATAATAATTAAAATAACAACAACAACACTGAAACTGAAATACCTACTATAAATTGCTATTATATCATCATCATCATCAGCAACCTTTAATCCTCCCACTGCTGGGGTACAGATCTACCCTCGAAGGGTGATTAGAGCGTATTCCACCACGCTGGCCAAGTGCGGGTTGGTGGATTCACATACGCTTTTGTAAATAATAAAATAACTATTATAATTAATAGTGGTTCCAGGTTTATAGGCTTTATTTGATAGATCTAAATTAACTAAAAATAGTTCAGTCTTTGTCATTGCAATCATATTAGACAAGGATATCAACTTGGGCCCGGTAGCGAAATACAAAAAATAGAATATATAAATAGATAGTTCGAATACGAAGACTAAGTCGAATAGATACAAAATATTATTCGACTTGCGCCCGTATCGCACGCGCCAGAATAGGGCTCCTGCCCAAGCTCTTCGGAATAGAGTAGTCTCTTGCATCTTTGCTAGAAAGCGGACATATTTCCAGATTTTAGAAAATCGTAATATAATATGTGACGTATTTATCATGAGGGTGCGGACTGCATACAGCTCACGGGTTGTTCTATAGTAGAGTTTGGTTATGAGTATGTGCTAATTGAAAAAAAAATCTGTGTTGTTTTTTCGAAAAAGTAAATTAAGTTACGATGATAGTAGCTAAATCCTCTCAGAATAGCTTAGTTTAAAAAATAGTACAATTTAAATTAGGTTTGCTTTTGATCGCCATCTTGCATCATAGTAAGCAAAGATGCGGTCTACAATGAAGCACGCTGGCCTAGAAAAAAACCGATTCACTCGCCTTTTGAACCTATTGAAATCCTAATTTCACAAATTCACCTACGCCTTTTCGAAATGCAACAAAAGGCTTACTTTACGGCATTGAAAGACTATTTAACGACCAAAGATAGTAACCCAACCAAAATTAAAACGGTCAGGCTTTTAATAGTAACAAGAAACAAAGCAAGGAGTTAGATAAGATGCCATTAACACGGCTCGTTAATACGAAGAGACGGCTGATAAATCGACTAAAACGAAAGTGTTTTTATATTTTACTTTATTTTGAATTCCGACATTTTTTTCACGCTGTGGTTGAGTAAGACAGCGTGATAGTAAGCGCCGCGGGTTACATTCGGAGTTCAATATTAGATGTACCGTAATTCATGCAGTGCTACTCGGCCTATAAAAAGTTTTAGCCAAATCGGTCTAGCCGTTTTTAAACGACGCGCTTACCAACGAACAGCATTTATTTTTTACTATTGAGATATCAAGTGATTCGCTGTGCTCATTAAAATGTTTTTATTTTATACTTAGGTTTACGGGTGTCAAAATAATCAACACCACTCCACTTAATTTAAAATTGTAATAAAGAGCATTAACAAATATCTGGTCTTAGTTTATTACCCTGTATTGCTTAGATCAAGCCACAATCTACTCATAGAGCGGGATAATACTGGGTAATAATAATCAACTCCTTTTTGTAGATCTCATTCAAAGAATTCTAAATTCAAATGAAAACGTAAAACAAATATCAGACGGGGTTGATCACTAACACTATTTTTTTACAAAAGAATCAGTGGCCTGGCGCCTCGCGTATCGAGCACGGGTTATCTGCCCCGAACACAAACAGCGCTTGTCCATTAGAACGTAATCGGTTGTGCCACCAACACACTGTTCGAAATTCAAACGTGGATTGTACTGCCATTCCTGCCTGCTGTTCGTATTTGGAATTTTGTTTGGAGCCAGTTTGAAATTTTTAAAAGATGGAATGTGCGCTTTTGTCTGTGCCACGTCGATGATAGGCCTAAAACGACTGTTAGTAAAAAAATAACGTGTCGAGTATTTGATACGAAAAATAGAAAATATAGAATATAATATTTGTATTTGATAGAAAAAGGTGTAAAAATGCAGTTTGTATTTCCACCCAATTCCGCTGTATTTTTTCGTACATTTATTCATCAAATACTTATACTTACGTATTTTTGGATAGAAGTCATGCTGGGTAGAGGATGTTTCATAGTGTTGTGTCAGAGTGTGTTTTGATTGTTTATTTGTCGTACGAATTTTTTGGTCTGTGACATATTTCTAGAGCTACGTATAAAATTTAGCTACTAAAGGGTAAGTCATAGTATCTACTTAGGTACCTAGAAAGGTAATGAAGAGGTAAAAGAGAACATTATAAGGGAGAAGCGTTATAAAAAATAGAACGGTAAATCCCAACCTAACCTAACCTAACTTTTCAAAGAAAATAATAATAATTAAAAGGTAAAAAAAAACAACAAAAAGAAAAATAGAAGCCTCAATTCAATTCGCACCTACAGCCAGATAATACACTAGTTAAGCGTTTATCTTGATGTGAACGAACAAAATTTTTCAAATCGATTATTTATGTTTTCGAAGGAGATTTATTTGACTGCGTTAAGTGCCTATTAAAAATTAATTACCATAGCTCATAAAATAATTAAACGTAATTAATAAAAAATCAACACTCTTAACTTGATAAAAGGTGTTGCCAGAAATTAAAAATGAACCAAACAGGTATTGCCACAATTTGACATTAATACGGATCGGGCAACATTACCTACTTACTATACTTCGAAATGAATAAAATGAAAATAAAAATGTAATAAAACTCTCATGTAAATGTATGTATCTATTAAATGCTTAAAAATGTAAAAAGGTCGTTATTTATTATTCATATATGATCATAGTTAAAAGCGTTTACGAAACACGTGTTTCAGACTTAATTAATTGAGTTTCTGATAGCCGACGGTTTAGAATATTCTCGAATTTATTGCTTTTTTAATGGAAAGGTTCAAAAAATTTTGAATAAATCTGTGGATTGGAGCTTGTTTTTTAACCGATTGCCCAGAGAGAGTATGTATATTGTTTATACATATATTATATAGTCTGTGTAGGCGTACATGCTTGTCTATGCCTGTGGCCTCTTGAAATGAAATTGTACCTATAGGTTTATTTCCGCCCGCTTTTTACACCCTTTCCTTTGGGAACCGTTAATTTTATCGGGATAAAAAATTGTCTGTATGTTAAATACACGATGTTAGCTACCTCAAAAACCAAACTTCTTGTGTGAAACCTGCGTAGGCCTAAAGAAAAAACTCAATGGCGTATGTGAATCCACCTACCCGCACTAGGCATAGCGTTGTGAAAAATACGGTCTAACCAACCTTCGAGAGAAGACCTGGTACTTGCAGTGGAATAATTATAAGTTGAATTGACAATTATAATTGTGATTATAAGACAAAAAAGCGAAATAGTTTTATGGTTGATTTACCAAAAACTCGTACGAAGCGCTTTAATGCCACCTTTATTGTGCGTACCCACTGCTACAGAGTGGAATGCTCTGCCCGAGTGGGTATTTCCCGGTAGTCTTAATCTGGGTGTCTTCAAGTCGCGTTCTTCTACGCAAGCGTGCTCCATCGTAGTTCGCATCATTGCTTACCATCCGGCGAAATGGCGGTCAAACACAAGCCTATCACAGAATATTAAAGACGTCTTAAGTATTTTTACCTCCACTTGGTTCTCCTATTCTGGAACCAGGTTTTCACCTGCGCGTCTGTCATCTTCAGCGTTTTGGCCAGGCTGGCGCGCTCAGCAGACGCCAGGTACTTCTGCTTGTGGAACCGCTTCTCCAGCTCCGCTATCTGCAGCCTGGTGAAGGAGGTCCGGGGCTTCTTCCGCTTGGGAGGCGTTCGGTTCTGGTAGGGGTGGCCGATCCGCCTCGTGATGGGGAAGGAAGCTGTGGAGGAATGTAGGCTTTAGTGCTTTGAAATAAGTAGCATATTTTTGAGTGTTTGCTTGATTATAGTTGAATCAAAATTCACGCTGTGTTATGATGACCATAACCTGAAGTTTATTCAACAAAATTTATTGATGCCACATAAATATAATAATATGGTAATGATTATCCTGAAAGAAGGTTGGCACAACCTTCGTGGTTTTTCAGTGTATATTTTATACAAAAAAAAAACTAATAGGTACGACAATAAAATTTCCGACAAACAGTTAGTTTTATTTTTGTAGTTTGTAATACCTAGCTATATTTTTAGCGTTACGTTGAACCGATTTGTTTAATAAATAGATTAACTCCTATACATTTTTACACCTATACTTCTAAAAGTAGGTATCTATATGAATCACTGTATCTATGAATACAGACTACTTATAATCAACAATCTTAATAACATACGTTAGTATTACTTTTATAATTGAACTCACGATTACAAATTATACGTTATTTTTCGATTACAAAAACTCATGAATAAATAAGTTCTCAGCATTTTCTTTTATACGGTATATTGATCATATCAAAGTTAATTATTCAAATTCACAATACGTAAGTACTTATTCAGAATATATGAAAGAAACGACGTTAGTTGTTATAAAATTGCTACCGCTATAAGGTATAGGTATAAATCAACACCGTACCGAAAATGTAAGCTATCATGATTTTATTCAACATAAACTCTTTAATACCGATGGTTCAACACAATGGCCAAAGAAACCATATCTAATAAATATGAAATTACACGGCATTTTCAAACAGACTTAAACGACCGTATCAACCACCTCATTTCTGTTTCTTCAAAAAAAAGGAAGTGGTAACGTAATCATTTCAAAGTAGCAGTTACACGTTTTCAAAATTACCAAGATGGCGGCCGCAATAACGTTTTTAAAATTTGAAACTCAATAAATTACATTCGTTTATACAGCGCTCTCTGATTGGTCGGCTGGCGTGGATCGGATCGTACCTAATGGTTAACTCCGTAATAGATCGATTTGCATTAAATGATCCATGAGATGAGAATCGTTAACCATATTGTGCTGATGTTAAATCGATATTCTATATAATGACGATCATTTTCAGGCATTTACTTCGGTAATTTTAAATTCGTCAAATCTCCGGGCAATTTGCTTAATGATACCTCTATTATGGTATGTACTGTACCTTTACCTATTATGTTTTTAATGTTGGATCATAATGACATTTTCATTACAATTGTACCAGAATTAAGCTTCAAAGCGTTTCACAATGGATTTCGGCAACCATTTTATGAAGAGACGTCATAGAATGCTAATTCAACTCAGTCTCGAACTTTAATTGCCTAAACTCCAATGGTAACCGTTCCTATAACATAACCCCGTTCGAAATTTGAATATTTTATTTTCTTTTTCAAATATGGAATCGTATTAAACGGTGCGCTGCTATTGGTCGGGGTAGGGTAATGGCGGCTTCACGTGACCGCAAATTACGGAGCAATTGCGAGGGTATTCGTAAGTTGGACGTAGTTGTTTGACTTTGTTGCCTGCAATGTAAGGATAAGGAGGACTTTATTTCCGATGCGGGAACAACTTCGTACCGCTATGTTTTTTCTTTGTATTTACTTTATACAAAACTTGACTTAACTACAAAACTTTTTTTTCTGTACAAGTTTTTCTTTTTTTCTATTCTATTTTAGCAATTAACGTTTAAAAAAAATTAAGTCATGCAGCGTTTGTTCTATAAGTGTTTTTTGCAGTTAAATATGTCTGAGTAAATTATGTTGTACAGAAGTGTAAGACGCTTTGTATTTAGTTACAGTAACAACCTACGTAAAGCAGCGCCACTGTAGAGACATGAAGACCGAGCTCTGCGTGTGAATAGACCGCATAACCAATACTCAGATCGTACCCATTCCTGCACGAAAATAATACGCAAACTGTAGCCTAAGCTTGTAATTTGAATTGCCTCTCATTCCAATCCTAAGCACGGGTCTTATAAATATTAATATAAGTTCTGATCTGCACAATTGCAGTAAACGTGATTACCTACCTGGATTCCTTGTTCCACGCCAGGCATAGTGACGTATTAAAAAAATCTGCATATTCGATCAACTGGATTCATTATCTTTGTCCGTGACAAACATTAGAAAAGGCCTTTCAACAGAGAAACACAGCCTGATACCTACACCTACAGTAGGAAAAACCTCTTGCGCAAAGACCTACGTATTTACCTACAGTAGGTAAGTAAATATAGCCTCTTACGCAAAGCTTTCACAATAAAAACTAGCAACAAACGCTACCCGCTACGTCACACACCATCAGGGAGGAAAAGGGTGCCGTAACAAGGTTCCGCTCGTAATCAGGTTACCGCCGTATGATTCATGGAGCGGTCGGGTCGGCGCGGCGTAGGCACGGTTTGTGTTGCGATTGTGACCCTTCTGTGGCTGAGTGTTCTTTGGGAAACTTTTTGATTATGAAATAGGACCTACAGTTTTTGTTTGATTAATAAATTGGTTTTGATCAGAAAAAAAGATGTGTATTTAAATTGTCATTTTTATAATTTTTTTATATTTAGATAGGCTATTATATAAGTTCCTGGGAAAACCGGGAACCCTGCGGGAGGCCTGCAGCGTGACACGCAAGCTGCTGGACTTCCTGGAGGACATCGGGTGGCTGGAGTAGCCGCCGTCACCCGCTCACGCAAAAAGGGCCGACTTACGGCCTAGTTGCGGAAAAGAGCCCGCTCACCAAGTACCAAGTAGGCTATTATATTACTTATTGGTTTTACGGGCAACATCTAGTAAGTTTTTTAAAATCCAATAAAAGTTAGAGAGAGAGGTTCAGAAAGACCAAGGAATATTCTTAGACTAGATAAAAGAGAAGACAGATGTCATTTCATAGGAGATAAAACCCTAGCAGAAGCTAGCCTTAGTATACCTAAAGCGTGGAAATATTTCCACCGACAAGAGCTTCTAAAAATTGAATAAATGAAAAAGAGTAAAAAATCAGTTGACTAAAATTAGTTACGAGTTTACGACTCAAGGAAAAACATTGCAGAAATCATTGGAAATAAAAAGTAATCCCTTTAAGGATAAACTGGTAGAAAAATTAACGAACTAATTAGAATTGAAGGGTTAAACCCCTTCGGGGGTGCTTTGTCTAAACTGGAGACCGGCGCTGAATTAATGAAATAGTATCAGTAGGTAGTTAGTCTCGAGTATAAACAGGAGAATATGAAGAATCCTACTTAATATTTACTTAATATTTTTAGTAGTGGTAGGGCTCTTTTGCAGAGCCCGCCTGGGGAAGTACCACACCTTTGCCAGTTATTCCGCCGCCAAGCAGTAATGTGCAAACATTACTGTGTTCCGGTTGGAAGGGCATTGTTTCCAGTGAAATTACAGGGCAAATGGGAGATTAAACAACTTATATCTCAGGGTGACGAGCGCAGTGCTGTGCCACGCAGGGTGTTGAATTCTGCGAATTCAAAATTCTGGGTGGTGCAGACCTGTTATGAGCAAACGTGACGTTTAATATCAGGCGAGCGATTTGCTCGTCTCGTCACTCAATTACATAAAAAAAAAAAAAAAAAATTATAAACGCGAAAGATTGTGTATAATATGTTTGTTGCCCTTTCACGCAAAAACGGCTAACGGATTTGGGCATAAAATTTGGAATGAAGGTTGTTCATGGTCTGGATTAACACATAGACTACTTTTTATCCCTAGTTTTTGTTGCTCTGAGAACACTCTACTACGCTGAAACAAATTTCACCTAAAGTACGGAGCATACTGACAATCACCAAAAAGTACGATGATTAGCACCAGTTTTTACGGTGACAACTTTCACAATATATGGTTCTCACCCTAAAAACTGGCGCTAGTAAGTACTTAGTTTTTACTGGTGCTAAGAATCGTACTTTTTGGTGATTGTCACATGCTCCGTACTTTAGGTGAATTCGGAATTTTGATTGCCATTTTTCTCAGTGTAGTAGCTAAGTAAGCATCATGTTCTATCAGCTGTAAGTAAGTTACGAAGTAGTTAACTATGTGGTAAGTTAACCCTTTTCTACTTATAATTTCTCACACCCTAAAATATAAATAAGACTAAGGTTTAACATTAAAAGTCGGCCATATCTACGTCATTATTTCGTGTGTATTTATCCACATTGTTGTATGTAAGCAGACATCATTTTCTCCGTGTTGCGGTTTTGCAGATTTCAGGCATGTCGGTTCGCTTTTGCGTCGCGCTATGATCCCTTTATGATATTATCCTTCTGGGTATATTTTGTGACCCTTTCCACCCTCAGCTGCGGTGCTCAGTGAATTTAATCGTTATTTTACAACATTGCACTAAAGTGGTGGAGTAGATTTAGTAGGCGAGTTTCTTTGACAATTGTGGGTTGTATTAACAACCACCAAGCTTTGTCATACGTTTAGGCGGTGTAAAAAATTGATAACCAAGCTCGATGTATACCAATTTACTATTGTTTTAGAAGTTTAGGCAGTTTACTATTTATTGAAAAAAAATGTTTCGAGTAAATTTAACAAAACATGCTTTAAACAAAGAAAATAAGTAAGATAGTGTAAATATTTTGCCGATTTTATTGTACTATTTCATAAATTAGACTAAATATTGCTTTGAAGTAGTGTCTTCTTTGCTTAAGTTATCTTTCAGAGTTTGCTAGGTTGTATTTACAATGAAAGTGCGCAACAAAAATCCTTATCACGCACAATTCGCTTACGTCTTCTCAAATCACTGTCACATTTGTAGGTAAATGCCATCCCCAATATACCTATTTGGATACAGATATACAAACACCATTATACAATCTTATAAAGAATGGATATGCTTAGTCGAAAAGGGCTCATAATACTCATAATTATGAACAAATTTTACTATGGGATCAAACCGAAATTCGCGAAAAATCTGTGGGGCTAGCACAACTTTGACGTAAAAATACGTAGCGAGTTTTCGATAGAAAAGTGTACGCCATTTACGACTGTCAAGTGTGCTCCTGACGGGTGTAAATGGCGTAAACTTTTCTATCGAATACTCGCTACGTATTTTTACGTCAAAGTTATGCTAGCCCCCCTGTTCTATTGAAAAATGTCAATGACACTCGACAAAATGTATGGAACAGCTGATATTTTTACGCGAATTACGAGTTCTTCCCATAATAATAGAAGTTCATGACGATGAGTAGTCACTATGCGCTCTTTTTGGCTTAGCTTACCCTTACCTTATAACCCTGTAGAAACACCCGTATATTGTTCATACGCAGTCGCACCAACGTAGACACAGATATACCTACTATATCGTTTATATGCCTACAAATACCCGCCCAGTGGTGCGAAGGTGAAAAAGTAAGGACACAAGACGAATGCCTGACATCTAATTGGACGAAGTCGCGGGGGATTACGCGAGAGCGCTCACTCACTCTGCTTCTCCAATTTGTCTACACCTTTACAGTTTCAGTATTTTATTGGGTAAGTATGATTTACAGTTTGCCTTTTTTTGTTTAAGGCGCCTTCAGTGTAGGTAGTAAATGTTTTGAGTTTGATAATTGACATGTTTTGAACAGAAGCATTTTTGGAGAAATGTCTCATAGAAATGGGTCCTAGTATTTTATAGAATCTTCTTCTTCTTTTTAAATAAAAATGAATCGCTGTTGTTGAACATTTGTTTTTTTTTTTTTGTTTTGTTGCCTCTACAGAGGTTTAAAAGTAAGGAAAAAACAGCGAGTATAACCGCCGGGTGTAGCTAGTGTTTTATAAATAAAATATGAGATGTCATAACTTGCAAAAAGTATGTATATGTAACAATTATTTCAACATTACAACACCTTAAGCTGCTTAGACCGAGATATTTTTTCTATAAATACTTCAAAAAACCTCTAAAAATCGTACTTGAATTTTGATTGTTCTTGTTTTTACTAGCGCCATACTTTTTTCCTACTTACGAAACTATTTTTTTTTTTGCTTTTATTTTTACTCCTTACTAAACTTAGGTTTCAACTTTCCAACGCCTGTACTTCACATAAGGACCAAACCAAAACATGTGACATATAAATAAAGATGGCAAGTAACCGTGACGCCTGATTGAGTCCTGTTAATTGACTCCCGAGAGCCGGAGCCGCTCCATCATTCAGATAGTAACAATTTGTCCGCGCCCATCGAGCGGTCCCACTGTGCAGAGCACGCACCTATGAATTTTTAATCAGATTTTTGTATTAAATTTAAAAGGGGGTGGAAATGAAAATGCGCTCTCTACTAATTTTGAGATGAGTGATCTATTTTGAATTAGATTATATTCAAAATTTTAGACACCAATCGCAATTTGAAATTAGGTGGGTGTTATTTTAATCTTACTAGTAAAATTGAAAGTATAATCTGTGTATTTATAACGAAATATGTTTGAATCTTGCTAGCATAATCTACTGTGTACTAAGAACTAACTAAGAAAATTTCATGAAATAGGTAACTAAACTGCGGTCTGCAGTTTTCCTCACGATTTCAAAGATTTTCCGTTAAAAAAAGTCTATTTTCATGTTTTCATATTTTTTGTTAAATTACATCAAATCCAGTTTTGCTATTTAATCCTAAAAAGGAACTGACAGAGAGACGACTACTTTCACATTTATTATATTAACGAGAGTGAGAATTGATATTTAATTCATTTATTCAATTATAATTTCGGGTGATTTGATTTCGTTATTTTATATATAATATTATTTAAATGTTATGATCTGATTTTATTTTTATTGCATTTACATATTCATTTGAAGTATTTTTCACATGAACGTTATTTCTGATTTTTTTTTATTCGATAATAGGCTTGCGTTTGACTGCCATCTTGCTTAATATATTATATTACTTTCTCTTACCTATCTCGGTTTAGATAACGTGACAACAATTAACTATTAAGTTAATTTTCACGCCAGTTTGACACATTACATCTGCTTGGTTAGTTAATATTTTGATTAAAAATCTTATTCGACGATCGCTTTAAAAGCGGTTTATAAGCCGCGTCAATAAAGAAACGAATCTAAACAAAGCAGCGCTGATCTAGCTATCTCACTTACGTTAGCAACATTGTGCGATTGTGTGAGTAAGATGACAATGTTAACGACGCTTTGTTATATTCGTTTCTTGAATGACACGAGTTATAAAATATGTATTTATAGTATATATTTTTAAATAAAAACAAGCTATTATGCTATTATCTATGCTATTAGCTATTATGTTGTTATCGGAGTTACACACTACGCAGGTATTCCTACCAAATTTCAGCTCAATCGAACATTGAGAAGTGGTTCAAAATTCAGTTACAAGATTTGGCCAGAACTCTCAAGTTAATTTTTTTTTTCATTTTTTTATTTTGCATAAGTAGGTATATACATAAGGTACGATTACCAGTGTACGTTTGGTTTCCTGGTAGTACAAAACAGTGGTTGTGAGAAACGTTTTTCAAGCGCGCAGGCTTTTATAAAAACTTATGAATTACTTATGACTTATGACTTATGAATTGGACTTGATTCTGATAAATAGATACTACTATACCCTTCCAGGTTAATAAAACATCGTCAACACCATTGAATTGGACATTTTATATTTCGATACAAACAATTTATATTACAATACAAACAAAAGATTTAGGTACGATTAGAATACTAGGAGTTAATACAATATAAATTTAATATGTACGCTTTAGTTGGAGCGATACATTTTTTAAGGTGATAGTTATGATACATAGGAATTATCAAAAAGGAGGTAGGTAAAAGAACTTTAGTGCCTTCGTCGCTAAACTAGCTAACTTAAGTTAAATAAAACCTTGTAAAAGAGTAAGATTTCAACACTGCATTGCGCATCCAACCAATTCTCCACGCTGCCATCCATCGCGCCATAAAAATCAATACAGCGAACATTTTCCAATTACAAGCTGGACAGTGGTGCGAAACGAAAAAATAAACGGACAAAATCTCATACATTTTGCACGCAACAAGCGATACCAATTCCCACTAGTTACGAAGTACACAACGGGAATCGAGGGACCTGATGTAAAATTCAAAGGTTGAATTCACGATGCAATCGGAATACGGGTTGGGTTGCATTTTCAAATGCAGTCGGACAAAGCTGGTCGCTTTTGTTTCTTTGTTTTGAGGTTCGTTTGTAATTTGCTTTGGGTTCGTGTTTGCTGTTTCTATTGGGAGTACTTACATTAAGCAGGCTTTATAACTATATCTATAAGTCTAAGTCTGTAAGTCTGTGGATACCCACAGACTTATAGAGATACTTATAAAGCCTGCTTAAAGTTAGTCACTGCTTAAAATGCTTTGACAACTCGCTGACGTGAAATGTCAAGACAGAAAATGTTAAGCTGTGTTTACATTTAAGCAGACTTTAAGTGAGGCCCATAATAGAATCTAGGTACAGAAAAGACGAAGTGTCAGTCACGTCAGATTTCAGTGGTAAGCTCAAAACTAGATTTGTCACTTAAGGCTACTCAGGTTTTTTTTTTAAAGAGCGGCAAGTAATTCTGTCTGATGGTATCCAAACCGATGCATTTGGACAACTACAACACGTTTAGTCGCTGAATATCCAATTTCCGAAATATCTAGAAGTCGCTAAACGTCCACTTTGCAAAATGTCCAATTCAACGGTGTTGACGATGTTTTATTAACCTGGAAGGGTATAGTAGTATCTATTTATCAGAATCAAGTCTAATCGTCGAATCAGTATTGACGTTATCAATTTAAAACGCTCTAAACACGTAAAAACGAATTTAAATGTGCACTTAAATCGAATTAAGACTATAATACCTATACTTCTTAATTATGATAATATTTTGTATTATCATTATATGATATCTCACAAAAGCGCTTGTTCAATATTTTGCGGCAATACCAACTTACGACAAAATCTGAGATAACAAATCGCATTAAAACAGTCGTAAAACTTTACAATGATCGTAAAAAAATTAGCTTATTAAGTATTGTACGACTACGTCCCTATTTATTTGCGTATCGACACGAATGATTTATTTATTGTTCGAATAAAATTATCGTAAATTATACCTACTTACTGATGTCGTGATTTTATCAGATTGACGTTTTAGCTATAAATCGAAACTTGTAAAGTTATCCGAACCAATCCGCTTGCGCAAGAATTAGAGTGACGAAATGTCATTATTTTGCAAAATGTTTTACGATGGTTTTACGTAATACCTATAAATGAGATTGTTGGTCGTTGCAAAAACAAATTGTCCCTTTTTTAGGGTTCCGTACCCAAAGAGTAAAACGGGACCCTATTACTGAGACTCCGCTGTCCGTCCGACTGTCTGTTCGTCTGTCACCAGGCTGTATCTCATGAACCGTGATAGTTAGACAGTCGAAAGAACAATGGCAACGTCCCATACATTGATTTACCCAGCCTTTTTAACATTTGCAAGCTACGTTCATTAGAGATACTTTTAGCAATGATAACTTATGCTACAAGAATACGTATACAAATAGTATTTAATGTACAGAAGTTGGGAGAAAATAATTGACAAAGGTTAAATTGTGTAGGTACTTAACCTATAATGTTATTTATTATGATTATTACCTAATTATCTACATACCTACTGTAAACCCAGCTGTATTGTGATTGCGTCAGGTATAAATACGAGTATAAGTCTAAAAAATGCGTTTCACTAATAGCTTTAAGTATTTACATGATTAATGTTTTTGAATACGAGTTATGCGTAACCGGCAATTTATACACCGCAGAGCCATTTTCAACAAAGATCAAATCACTTGCAAATCTTTAGTCCAGAGGGAATGCCGTGTGTCTCGTGAAAAGCAGAGTCGTCAGAGAGGAATATTATCAGGCCAAATCTTCGGTAAATCAACAAATAATGCAAACACTGCGGAAACTTCGTTCGGTTAAGGCTACTACACACAGTGCCGGCGGCAGTACCGCCGGGGCTTTGCCGAGCGGCCATGCCGCCGGCATATGCAAGCCGCCGCGGCACATGCCGTATAGCACCATTACACCCCGGCAGCCATGCCGGCGGGTCGTGTGTGCAGCAAGCCCGGCGGCTCGAATACCCGCCGGTCTGCCTGGCCGCCGGCACTGTGTGTAGTAGCCTTTAGAATAACACGATTGTCGAGATGTCAGTGGACTACTGAAAATGACGTGACATTAGTTGACATTACTGATAGATGACTGACGACAGAATGAAATAAAACGCTATACGCTGGTATTGCGTTTTATATCACGAACCTGCAATAATTTGTTAAAAAATTGAACTTTTGAGAAGAACTTTTTTTTTCTACTTCTAAAAATATACGAGACTTATAAAATAATTAGAGAAATATTATCATTTAAAACAATCATAATAACATTAATGAACGGGGCCTGGTTTTTTTTTTATTCAACTGGGTCACGCGTCGCCATCCTTCTTTTCATAGATGATTTATTTCTGTTGCCGCTATAACAACAAATACTAAAAAACAGAACCAAATAAATATTTAAGGGAGCTCCCATACGACAAATGTGATTTTTTGCCGTTTTTGTACTGAACCCTTCGTGCGCGAGTCCGACTCGCACTTGGCCGGTATTTCTTTCTTTTTTTTTGGCAACTGCACATTAAATTAAATTGTTCCGTATTTTGCTTTGTTTTCATACATCTTATTTTGTTTTGATACGTTAGTTTTAATAGTAAGATTGTTCAACTCGATTTTGAAAATTGAAAAAGCATGTTGTGAGATATGGCTGGCTGTGGATACACAGTGAATAATCGAGAATCCTTTTCTAAAAGATAATGGTTCGCCTTAAATCGTATTTGTTGATAACGCGAATCCCATCAGTAGTGCAACTTCGTTTTTCTGCATTTGCACTACATTTAAGAGCTCTATAGATATATTTACATATCAAAGGTCGGCGCCTCTGATCTTTTTATTTTTGGTTTCATTAATACTAGGTTACTTTATGAGTGATAAAATATTTGCCATAGATAGCTGTTAATTAAGACATTTTATTGCTCTACCTTTTTTCAAATAAAATTAATTAACGACTCAATAAGTTTTTTTTTTTGTGTATTTGCAAGTGAACCTTGGCACGGGTTTTTGAATTATTTAAAAACTAGCTACACTCTACGGTTTCTGCCGCTATCCCGCAGAAACAGTTATTTTTCAGAATAAAAAGTATTACTAATCTTAATCCAGAGTATAATCTATTTTCACACCAAATTCCATCCAAACCCTTTCAGCCGTTTTTGCATATTGAGTCATCATATGAACAAATATCCAGTTTGTTAGGCATGTAATTGTTTAACGAGAACCCATTGCCTCGACAAACCTGATCTAGGTTGTAATGTAATTTCAATTATTAAATAATTAAAGTTGCAATAGTATTTTTTTCTTTTTTTTAATTAAATAACTCATAAGTACCGTTCCATTACTGGACAAAGGTCTCCTCAATTTTTTTCCGATTTATTCTATCTTAGGCCTGCAATAATAAACAAATAAAAAATATAAGTACAAACTGTCCCATCAAACGATTTCAAAATCTATATAACCTCAAAATATCATACAAACCTTTCAAACCGGCCACAAATAACTCAAACTGACATAAAGACAAGGAACTACCTTCACAATTCCAGCGTGGGACGTTCACATGACTTGCGGACGTGTAGCCGCTCATTTAGTTCATTAAAATTATGTCCGCGTAATACGGCGGCCGAACCACTGTGCTGACAGGTCGCTGATTGGACTCAATTTGTTATAAGTATGGCATGAGTGGTCAATTTAATTGTTGGTATAGTGAAACTGATTGTTCATACCTTTAATTTACTTTAGTTATGAAATAAAACTATTAGTAGGTAAGTGTTTGTCTCAAAGAGACCGCTCCTAAATAGGTACCCGCTCCTAAATACCTACCCCTAATAAATCAGCAAAATCGGTCAAGGCATATGATGGCATAAGGCATCCGATTTTGTCACCAAATTTCAGACCGCTACCTTTTATAGTTCCTGAGATAATTAATTAGCTGTGATATACAGATAAACAGACACCAAAGTCTCGCTTTAGGGCTCTTCTCCGAAGGAGATTCCGTCCCCAAAAACTAGTTTCTCCTTTCCCTAAATATCTGTTATTCCCTAAAAGCATCCCGTTCTACTAATCTTGCTAAAGCGGGACATAAACATCAATATAACATTTTACGCGTCGTCCTGTCCGTCGGGCGCCATATATTTACACTTTTGAGATACGGCTCCTTTTATGGCTCTTCTATGGCCTGGGGCGTTATGGATTGGACATAAAAATATTATATCTACCTGTCAATTTATGGGTATGTATTGCCATATCTTTTTATTTTAAGTTTGTGGTGCGACGGTTCCTGAATATGTCTATGTAACGAAAATAGTAGAGGGGCTAAATTACTTTTTTTTTTTGACATTTAGGATATTGAATGCTTAAAATATTATTATCTTCTTATCTTTTTTTTTTAATTTTGTGTAATATATATAACATAGATATAAGGGTAGCACCGCCTTGGTCCAACTGTAAAGGTGTTATCAGAATAAATAAATAAATAAATCTTAATATGTCCGCTATAGACTCCTAAACTACTTAACCGATTTCAATCAAATTTGCACACCGTGTGCAGTTCGATCTAACTCAGGAGATAGGATAGCTCACATCTCAATTTATAGTAAAAAACATGAAAAACTAGAAAATTTAAAAATACTTAAACCATTATTTAACTTTAGCGCTTTGGACAATGTATACTTTTTTAATGTAACTTTTGACATTTGACATAGAATTGACGCAATGGCTTTTGACAGGACAACGTCTGTCGAGTCAGCTATAATTATAGTATTTTAGCCTATTCCGGCCCACTGCCTAGCGAAGACTTTTCTAACTGTGTACCTAATGTAAAAATATGTACCTAAAAATATGTAAGTATATTAGTAGACGTCTAAATAATATTCAGTTTCTCTGAACGCTGACTAATTATTTTTAAAATTTGAAATATGTCAAGGCAATTCTTTGATATTATCATCTTCATATCATTTCTTTGATTTGATTGTATTTCATTAAATATATACGTGATTATAAGTTTGGGGAGTACTGAGTCGAAAACACGTATAAATAGTTAGTTACTATTCTAAAAAAACTTTTATGGTTAATTTGTGGTCTGTAGAACCAACCCTGAAATCGAGATATGTCAGCTATTCCACAAATTTTTAAGCAATGTAAAAAGCATTTTTAACCGACTTCCAAAAAGGAGACGGTTCTCAATTCGACGAGTAGGTATGTTTTTTTTACTTTTCAATTTCCACGTTTTCGTGATCCTAAGATTTAACCCATAGCACAAGTTGTTTTTAATTACAGGTAAATTGTACTGTGTAGGATAGCGTTTTATTACATACTAGCTGACCCTTGCCCACTTCGTTGGGCATAATGTTAATTAAACCCGAAGCCATCGCGCGCCGTCCGGACCGTTTTTTCTCCGATTCACTTTGCAAAACGGACTACCACGTAAAAGCCTTTTTATTTTTGGTTTTTTATATAACCTATGACACTCAGCAATAATGTGGCTTTCTATTGGTGAAAGAATTTTTAAAATCGGTTCAGTAGATCCCGAGATTACCCCTTACATTTTAACAAATATACAAACACACAAACTTTACTTCTTTATAATATTAGTATAGATATTTACATCTTAAATTTAAAATAAGCTAAAATAACTAGAACAAAGAAATTTACAAAACTAAAGATCAAAAAGTAGTTTTTGCCCGTGTGGCAAAGTAGGTACCAAGAACGCTGGCTGCATTCCCGCGCTGAATTGCCTGTGAAATTCTTTGCGCGAAGAATGAGCCAGCCCTCATATCAAAATTAGGTAAATTATATTTTTTTTATTTTTTTATTTATTTTCTGCTTGTAATTCCCAAACCTACAAACCTATAACTTGTGTCCATTCATGAAATTTTACTGATTGAATCTCTACCTAAAATACGAATTAATAGCTAAACACCCGATTTCCTGTCATCATTCATTCATTTAGTTATGTCTCACGTACTGGCCCTCAACACGGATTGTTTAGAGATTTTATTCCCCGCTTTCAAAGTTTTTTTTTTTTTTTTTTTTTTTTTATTCTGGTAACACTAGAGATCGTCCATAGTCGTTAAGTTCGTTACTATCGTACCCCCACCTCACTTCAGAGCCCAGAGGGGAGCCATCGGCCGGTCGAACTTCATTCTGTTTAGAGCAATAGTTTTACTAACTACTTATTTTGTGACCGGTAACGGAAAAAATTACCCATAAATTGATTATGATTACCAATTATCAATTTCACATTTCATTATTAGGGTTAGGGCATTTATATACATTGTATATAAGTACTAAGTAGGTTACTTAGCTAAGCTATTTATGGGAGGGTGTATATATTAATCGCGTCGAATGAAGCCGTTCACATAATTGTGATCGAACTTCACTTGGTAAGTTCGTTTGATCATTAATTATGTTTCACGGCTTCATTCGACGCGATTTTGTTTTTGTTTACATATTGTAGGATGTTCAGAGAAAATTAGTGAAATGTGAAACAAATTTTTCACAAAATACAAATACATAATTATGTATATCCTTTTATATGATGTTTATAACCGAATCGATCCCGCCACAGACTGTTGGCATGTTGTGAACATTTAGCTTAAAATGTTCTGAGCATCCATCCCAGCATGTCAGTTTTGAAATAAATTTCGAACCGTTAGATTTTTTATACTACGCTAACAAAATATGATAACTTATTTGAGAGCTGGATCTGTATCTATGCTGCTTCTTCTACCTATATAGGTACATAAAATCATAATGTATGATGATACAATATTCCCAGAAGACATTCCCAGTGTAGGTGCTGGACGATACTGCGACATGTCGCCAGCACGAGAAAACTCCAACTAATGAAGAACTAATAAGATAAATATTATTTTATTGGATTTAGTGGTGGAGTCCGTCTATCGTTAGATACGGTTAGGTTTACAGTCTATTTAAAAAAGTTATTAATACTAATATTGAAAAACTTAATAAAATTAATAATCAAAAGCCTCTCCCACTAATAGCATTAAAAAATAATTGTAATTCTGGCTGATAACTGTGACTATGTGTCATATCAGAAAATGTAATCCAAGATTTAGTACATAATAATCAGTTATTGTATTGTATTAGTGACATTATTTCTGTAAAATCAACGAAATGGGTCCTTGGCTAACCAACTACGTTGTTTGAGTCATATAAACCAATGTATGGGTGTGCAGAGTTCGTGTGATAAGACATCAGCAAGGACATTCAAGCTGGTAGAAATTGAAGTTAAAACTTACAATGTCAAAAAAAAAAATAAATAAATCACAAAAAAAAAAGAAATATAATGCTTACATGCACTAGGATAAATTCTTATTGTCTTTTAGCATTATTCATAATATTTTGCGAGTATATCACATTACTGAAAAAACTCAAGGGATCTTTAATCTAAAAATAATGAATTGCTTAATGTTTAAGCCAAGTTTTTGTACATATAATTGTTTAATTATTGAAGTTAACTTGATTTTATTTGACTGAATAAATGACGATATCAGCATTTGACAGTGACACTAATGATCCATCAATGAGTTTTAAGTTAAGTAAACATTGTGTAGGTACTTTGATTTTTTCAAACAAAATCCAACATTTATTTTTCTTGAATTCTTAAGCCTTAATTATATTACTAGCTCGCATTACTAATATCGATTTCTGGTCGTCATCATGGCGATACTTTATCATAACTTACATATCTTCTTGGAGTCTCTATTTAAGTAAATTAAATTTCAGCTACGATAAAAATAAAAACAAAAAACATTTTTGCAATTAGGATGAGGCACCCGGTCTACAAGAATTTGCGCAAATTCTACTCCTTTTGACATTCTAATAATATTGTTTTCTTTGACATTTAATTTATTGTGTATTAATTTATTCGTAAAAACTGTATTTGACATTCATAAGTGTGCATTGATGTACCCATATTTGAATAAATTATTTTGAATTTTGAATTTTTTGAATTCCTCTCAGTAGCCGCAACTGTCACACGGCGGTGGCAGTGATGGTTCTATTTTCTACTGCTAACAAACTGTGCTCCTCCAACCTGGTGGCGCGGGCGTCTACCAATGTTCAAAGTTAACTCTCCTAATATAAAGCCGTCGCCTAGTGAGAGCGGCTGTCACACCAAATTATGAAGTGAATCGATTAATCGGACCAAGTGTATTTGCATTTTTGTAACTCTGCTTATCTCTGTTTTACTTAATGTGTATCAGCAATGAATAATTGAAAATGTGACATTTACCATTTACTTAAGAAACCCATCGTGATAGACGTTTCTCGTCGTATAAGAATACATAGAGTAGCATACAGCGTAAAAAACTAACCATGTGACAAAATATGTGTCCTTGTATGATCTGAACTCAGGAATAAATTTTTTATATAATATACATAATATATTTTTTCTTGTGTTACCCTTCTTTAACTTAATAAAGTATGGTATAAGACTGAAGTGTCAGTGACACATTACTTTACTTTTGAAAAATTTGTATCCAGCAGTTTCCTAACTTGAAAATAATAGTAACATATAGCTCGGTGCTCGGTGGTATTTTGAATCATACGGACAATCCTCCTAAAGATATTGATAACGAAATTATCAAAAATAATGTGTTAAAATAATGATCAATAGGTATATCAATTTATGTGGCAAACGCACACAGTTATGGTTTTGTAGAAACTGTTTGTTCATATAATAACTAATAATTAGAGGTATAAATGTACCTAAAAATAAAATAAATTAAGGAGTAAAAATAACAATTGCCGACTTGGAGAAGTATAGCACAATGTAAACTGTTTGCCTTAACTTTTGCATAGTACCTATAATGCGGTGTAAGACACCCATATCGTATTTAGCAGAAAAAAACGTGTCAAAACTTCGTTAATTTTCATAGCGACACACATCGTAGAATACTGCATCCTACAAAAGTTACATAAAACGTAGTGTAATTCAGACTTATTTATTTATTGATTTTTGTTACTTTTAAGTCCTATGGATGTGATAATCCTAAATAAACGTATACTTATTGATATGAATTTTTATTTAATAATTGTGTGTCGCATCCCGTAGAACACTGTACTGCATCAACTAGTGAGGTTATGCATAGTATAAAACAACATAAACACGGCGCGTCTCGTAGGATACTGTTCTGCAGCAACTTAAAGAAGTATATTGCACAGTAATACTGTATAGCATAAACTAGAATGTTCGTTCTAGAATTATAATGCACAGTAAACGCGTCGTATCTCGTAGAATACTGTATTGCCTCAAATTAAAGAAGTGTATTACACAGTAATAATACCTACTAGGTATATGTATAGCATAAACTAGAATGTTATTCTAGAATTATAATGTAAGAACATGTTCGTAATGTGAAAAATACTTTAAAAACAAGAGCAAAGCAAAAGCTTTGCAAGGCTTAGCATAGTAGAATGTGTTGTATAAGCACATAATAATTATATTTATACTCTTGTCATGTCCCTGCATCTACTAGCTGTTTATAACATAATTTTTAGACAATATATTAGCCCGAGTGTAGCGTAAGCTATGATTAAGCAAAAATAACGTTAATATTTCATAAAGGTTTAAATAGCCCAACTTGAAGTCAAAATTACAGAAGTACAGCCACAACAGTAAATAAAAATAAAGTAAGTAAGTGTAATAAGTATATTTAAGGTGGTTTGAGCACATAATATACACTTCCTGTAATAATTAGCATACACTGCACAAAATATAACTAGTCAGTTTTCCGTTTGGATATGCAACTTGTAACACTTTGCAACTAACCAAGGCTAAGCTAAGCTGTAGCTTAGTAAAAAAAAACTCAGGGTTCTTGATGTGAAAGTATCAGCACAGACGTAACGGTGACGCATTTCTTTACCCAAGGCAAGAAAATGCGAACTACCCTACTTTTCAGAAAGTTTCGTTTAGTCAGAGGTTTTGCGTATGATGCATGTTAACATGTGTGACAGTATCTGCTCCGATGCTCCGATGCGACAGTATCAGCTCCGATGAGATGGTATCTGCTCCAATGCGACGGTATCTGCTCCGATGCGACGATATCTGCTCCGATGCTCTGCTCCGATGTTGCAGCGACGCATTTTCTCACAAGCAAGAAGACGCGGACCAGCCCTTCTTTTCTTAAAGCAGGCATAGTCACACTGTGTAAACACACACGCGTCACTTCTTCGTCATTTTGATGCGACGGGATCAGGTCCGATGCGACGGTATCCGCAAGACCCATGTAAAAGGGGGTACAGTGCAGAGTGAGGCTGCGACCCAAAGGGTACACTTAAGCCATTGTGTAAAGACCCAATGTAGAAAGGGTGCAGTACAGAGGTTGTCATTTTTATGCGACAGTATCCGCAAGACCCATGTAAAACGGGAACAGTACGGTGGACAGTATCCGCAAGACCCATGTAAAACGGGAACAGTACGGTGCAGATTGAGGCTGCGATCCAATGTAGAAAGGGCTCGCTGTCAGATGAGACTTCGATGATTTCTCGACGCGCCAATCCTTTATTTCTTCGTCGCTTTTTTCCGCTACCCGCTACCCGCTTTCGGTTTCTCCATTGCAACTTGTTTTAGTTTGCGTGCGAAGGCCTCGGCACGGAAACACGGAATGAAGTTCGACCGGCCGATGGCTCCCCTCTGGGCTCTGAAGTGAGGTGGGGGTACGATAGTAACGAACTTAACGACTATGGACGATCTCTAGTGTTACCAGAATAAAAAACTTTGAAAGCGGGGAATAAAATCTCTAAACAATCCGTGTTGAGGGCCAGTACGTGAGACATAACTACAATATGTAAACAAAAACAAAATCGCGTCGAATGAAGCCGTGAAACATAATTTGAGTTTAATAGTCATTATGGATTAATCAAGGTTATAACTGTTGTAAATGAATGATTACTTATTTCCGTATTTATTTTTTGAGTAGGCTGTACTTCGTTTTTTAAAAAACTTTAAAAGCACTTCTTAATAAAAAGCATAGGCTCTAGACTTAAAAAAATGATTTAAGTAAGTCCCTTATTATAGAGCATTACTTATAATCAACTTTAAATAAGTAATTGATATCGGTTTCGCTAAATGATAAGAATAAGTTCTTAGAGTTATAAGAAAAGGGTATGCTAAACCGAAAAGGGCGTAGTACTGATTATTATGAACAACTTTTACTATGGCACCAAACTGGAAAACGAAAAAATAATCAGCTGTTCCATACATTATGTCGAGTCATTGACATTTAGTATGCAACAGCTGTATTTTCACGATTCCAAAACCCTATATTAAACGGGTCGTAGGTGCCTATTTTTATTAGATACGGTGGAAAGATAATTTGTCCACGGCCAATGCTAAGCCTACTGGATAAACTCATTTTTATCCCGATTATTAAATTATCAGTTCATACATATGTATTTGTAACTAGGTACGTATATACACTTATATCTATTCTTGTTTTTATTACTTAGCAAAACCGAAACCAATTACGGATATAGCCGTTACCGTTACCCCGCCGTAAAACGGCAAACGGGGCGTTAGGGCGTTACTTCCCACATACAATAACGCGAGCAAAATGTAACGCAACCCTGGAAGGTACTATCATCGCATATTGGTTCATGTCAAATTTTCATGGGATGTGCTTGGTGTTGCCATGTAGGGTGATTACCCTGAATTTGGGGTGAGTATTGCGTTTCTTTTTTTTATTATATGGTGTCATGGTAATAGGAATAGTAACGTTTTTAGTGGGTACAATTTGGTAGACTTTTATTAAATTGTATAATTTATGTGATAGTTACATGTGCAAGTAAATTACCCGATGTTTTTTTATTTATAATTATGATATAATTTTTAATGTTCTGTACGTGTTAATGTAATTGAGCCTGAAGTAGTATGTCTACTACATATAACATCATATTTATAGTAACAAAACTTAAGTAAACATTACTACAGCTAAAACCTAACCTGCAGCAATTTTAACCAACTTCAAAAATAGATGTTTTCAATTTGTCTGTTAGATAAAAAGCTTTCGATGCCATGATATGTTTCGATCGATGATATCATTAGATAAATGCTGTTACCTCATCGCAGTAACATTGAAACTTCTAAGGACTTTCGACATACTTAACTAGCAACACTTTCTCACCTCCCCGCGGGAAATGCGGGTAAAGCCTTCGAGGGGAGGCTGGGGTATATCTGACGTACTTTAGTGTATCGATGATTTCGCGGCGCTTTCAAGGGATGAGTGAAATGTGAGGAAAAACGGTGGTTTTTGACGTATGACGATATTCGGTAAATGGCCCTTCGAATATGTACCTTCGGGAGTGGTCGTAAAGTCTTTTATTTTATTTTTACAAGTTTACAAGAGATAAGTAAAGTTAATAGGGTTGACGGTGTAATAAAGATCGCGGGTTGAAGCTAGACAGGATAGGAACAGGATCGAAGATCCTGTTTGTTAATTTCTTCGATGATTCCATCATAAAATTTGAAATGGGCCAATATGATATTCCTCAAGCCCAATTTTTGAAAAAAAAATTGAAAAATGAAATTTTCAAGAATAAAAATGGCGTACCTATTTGAATCCACCAACCCACATTTGGCCAGAGCGTGGTGGAATATAGACGAATCAATAATCGCCCTTCGAGTGTAGACCTGTTTCCCAGCAGTGAAAGGATATATAGATAGATACAACTGGCGGCCTTATCGCTAAGAGCGATCTCTTCCAGGCTACCTTAGGATGGAGAGGATATATAGACAAAAATGAATAGAAAAAATATAAAATCGAATGGATTTAAGGTTGAGTGGTAGTACCTACCATTATTGGTAATCTGACGACCTTTTTGGCTCAGCGGTAGATTATCCTCCTTATAAGCCAGAGGTCCCGGGTTCGATTCCCGGCCGCGCAGATGTTTGAATGATGAATTCAAATATCTGTTCTGCGTCTGGGTGTTAGTTGTCTTTGTCTTTGTGTGTGGTTCATGGCATCCCCGACACAGGGTATCCTAGTTTGGTGCTATGATTGTGAAACGTCTTTATTGTTTGTTTGCACAGCTCCGCTTCTCCCTTCTCCAGTGAACAGGCAGCTTTAAAGTCTACTGTAAAGGCCCATCCACACGCTGGCTGTTTGTCACAAACACCGCAAACAGCAAACAAAGTCCCAAACACCAACCACAATCACCCAACACAAACAGCCATCCACATGCTTGGCGAACGTTTACACACAATCACGATTATTCTTGAGATTTGTTTTGACACAAGAAGTAACGTCAATTTTCCCGCTCAAAAACTTTTAAAAATGAATGGGTGCATTCATTTTTAAAAGTTTGTTTTTTAATTTTTCAAATGTGTGGATACGTCGCAAACTGTTTGCCAAACAGCCTTTGATCTGGCAAGAAAAACCGACACCGATGCCGAACACTGCCCAACACAAACACAAACAGGCAAACAACGACAAACACCCATCCACACGTCGGTGTTTGCTGTTTGCTGTTGGCTGTTTGGCATTGTTTGCCAAGCATGTGGATGGGGCTTAAGCTTTACGCCTCCACTGTTTTCATTAAACGTTTAATGCTATTATTCATTATTTTATGGACACAAATGGACCACTATGATAAAATAAACTCGCTATTGTAAAATTGTAATTATGAGGATATTTAGACACAGTATAAAAAGGTGCAGTAAAGGAAATCTATGGAATGTGTTAGATTTCTGTAAGAAAGAAAAAAAATCATGATCTATGAGTGGGTGAACTAGAGTAACCGGTTATTGTAGAAAGTAAATAAATTAAAATAAACTAATAAAGAATCCTGCAAAAAAGCTTTAGCATAACAAAAAATGCCAAATTACTGTTGTGACGAATTCTAGGTATCCAGAGATCCGGGGCGAAAGATAGAAGTACCTATAGATAACACTCATTATTTCTCACATCAATAATAACAAAACAGAGATAGAAACAAACAGCCAAAAAGAAGAAAATCTTAAAAAAACTTAAGAATTTATTTTAAAAAAACACAACTTTAGAAATTGTAATCACAAATGTGTCAAAATCATTTCCGATCTTTCCAGTCATTTATTTCTTTATTAATTATTCTTTATTGGTCAAGAGTTGCGCTACTGTCACAACACAAATCGAATGTCGTATTTAAAACAACTATTAATTACATCATCCAGTGATTTGTCGGCGGAGATCAAACGGTGTAATGAAGAGATCGGCCGTTCGTGATTGTGTTTTGTGAAGATGATAGTCGGTTAATTAGATGATCGTTTTATAATATGTGTGGCAAGGCAATGGCCGTGTCTATAGACTTAAAAAAGGATATAAAAATCTCTACAAACACTATCGAAACTGCAAATGGCGTTTTTTACAGGAGAGAAATTTAAAGTCAAAATTTAACCTACATTAATAAGTTCAAATATGTACGATAGTACCAATTTTATTTGATTTAGAATATGTAAAAAAAAATGGATTTTCTATTTATTTATTTATTTATTACGATACACCAACAGTAAACATATTATACGTTCTTAAATTATAAAGTTATTAATATCTACAAGTGTCAGATATGTTCACCTATTATAGGCGTATACATCGGTCACCATTAAAAGTGTGAAGACATTAAGGGTAACTACTAAATTAATAATAACAAAATTTTGACAAAATAAAAGTTTAATATTAAATATTCGTAAATTTTGAAACAATGAAAAAAATGTTTTGTAGTTTTGATAGTTTTCGTAGCAGCAGTCGAAATATTGCCCACAGATCAGATCGATATAAGATTACATTTTTTTTAACACAGCTTTGGTGTTCCTTGCATTGGATCATCCAAAATTTTACACACGTGTAGATACCTGATCACTTTATAAAACCTTAATATTATACTATTTTTTGGTTTTGTTTAACTGGTCATGCGTCGGCATTGACATAATATATGAAGTATCGGATACCTAGATTTATTTTTTAGGCTATTTATCAGTTAGGTATATGACAGTAGTCTTATTCCTTCTTTTATGTTATGCGTTTTGGTACATTTTTTATAAATTTTGTTTTATCGTTATCGAGTATGGAGTCCAGACCACAACTATACTCTCAGTGTTTTATGCTTTATAATTACTCAGATATTACAATTTCGAATGATTTCAAAACAATGCTCTCAAAAGCGGTTCATAGTCTAATCGTCGTTCCGCGACCCAGTTAAACCGTTCATTAGCCAAATGTAATAACTCAACTCGTGTCGGCGGTGAATTAAAGGAATTACCGAGGATTACGGCGATTACTCTGAGGTAATAAACGGAATAAATGGGTTAAGAGCTAAGAGCTTGCATCATTTCGGAAAGACCTTTGTTTACTTCTTGAGTTGGTTTTAATCTTTTGTAAAAACTTTTCGAACTTAAAATGCAGCGCAATATTTTACATGATTACAGTTTAGGGTTCCGAGCTAAAACAAAGAATCCTGTTTTTTTTTATTTTGTTTTATTAAATTTTAGTTTACACAATCAAGATAAACATAAAATATCAAAAAATAACATCTATTTCAATGTCAGATGTCGGATAATGTCAGATTAAAGCGATTGCATAGTATTAGTGGATTGCATATTGAAGCGAGTGTACCTATAGCATGTAGTGACATAATTAATAAAAATATTTTTTGATTTCTGATAATCATAAAAATGAATAATAAAGAACAAGAGAAGGAAAAACAATAATAGGGCCGACGGGTTTTAACCGGTTACAAATTGTTGAGCATTTTTTTCAAGATTTGCTTAAGATTTTATTAAAATAACAGAACTCTGCAAAGTGGTATTATATCGTATTTATTACATTGATTTGCATAGCTACTCTTAATCTTATTTTTGATATTTTCCGTATTTTGTACGATAAGAACTTAAAAAATAAAATAGAGATGCTAAACGCGTTGATGTCTTTTATATAGATAGTTAAGACTAGATAATAAAGAAAGACGTAATTTTTTTTGCACCACTTTCAAAATTATAGTGGTCTAAAATATGACTTTTTTTTTGCTTTTTATAAGTTTTTTTAATTTTTAGCGGCAATATTTTTAGTCTTGTCAAATTTAGTATAGTTAATGATAATATTATATTTTATTTTTTGATTGTCTTATCGTATAAAATTCGGAAAATTCTCTCAAAATTAAAAGAATAGCTATTCGATATATCCATCAATATAACCATTTATCTTATCTCAATTAATGCTTATTAACGCTGAGATAAATGGTCAGTTACTATATATAGTTAGAGCGTTGAAGTTTTAAAGTTACTGATAGAATTATTTTTTTTAATAACAGTTCAAAATGGTTCAAACAAAACGTACCTAATATTTTTATTTTGTTTTGACATCTTTTAGATAAATTGTAGAGACGAATTTAAAGAAAATTGTTTTTACTGACACCATAAAAACGAGAGTACAAACACAGTGAAAACATTATTTGTTTTACTTTCGTCTTAAAGGGAAAGACACAAAAGGCGGACTAATCGATAAGACGATTTTTTTTATTCTACCTTTAAATATACCTAGTTAATTATTCAACGCTTCACACACTTGGCGTCAAGTTGCAAAAATGCAAATAACAGCTTATTTTGCTACATCGACTAGACACTGCGCTGACTCTAAAGTATCGACGGCATAACTACAAACAACCAACACTGAATTTCATCATTTTAAAGCACTTTATCTCAACGGGCCATCAATTTATGGTGAAATCATAACCATAAAAAGCAGTAATAGATCTATAAGCCGAAGGGAAAATAGCACCGTTTTGCGGTCGAATAATGATACCGGAAATGGTATCGGTTGAAACCGGACACTCGTTTGAGATACTTTTTATAACTAATAGACTGAGAAGCATTGGTACCTGATCGTACCTAATATCTACGTGATCGTAGATTTCCTGGCTGAAATTATTATTTGAATCTTAATAACGTTTTTATATGAGTAAAACTGACCTGAAACTTTAGTGAATAAAACCATGCAAACCCAAGTAAAAAATTAAATTATTATCTATCAGTAAAATTAAAAGATAAAAGAAGTGTTAGTGTACCTTATGAAAAAACAGTAAGTTCGTATAGACCTGTGTTACAGTTTATAGGCCGCCTGAAAGTTTCTGACATGGTTTAGCGGTTGGTATTATAAGATAAACATTAATAAACAATTATAATAAAGTTAAGTTTAACTTATAAGGAACTACAAGTATAACTGGTAAAAATGTAAGTGTAAAAATATAACTTGTAGGTACAGAAGTGTAACTGACTGTAATAAAATCTCAGTAAAGTAAATTATACTTATAATTATCAATGAATGAAAATATCTGCCGCCGGTAAGAAAGTGACGTAACCACAAATCTGCGAAAACTAAGTCCCATTCAGTTGACACGCTCTAGATATCTCGATTACAAATCTCACTACAGCAAAACCTATAATATTCTCTTAACCATTCGTTATTTAGGCTTTGGTTATCTAAATTTATCCTAGTTAGTGTTTATTTCTATGTAAATACCTACCTACCTCTATCAAAATGGATGTTAAAAGCTACGTTCGTTTTCATAAGAAAAATAAAAAGAGCTACCATTACCTACCTAGGTACTATAAGTACAAGCAATAATGTAATTATAGTATATGTATTACAAAGCTAACAAAATATTTTGCTATTGATATATAGTACCTACGAGTAATATTATTATAATATTATTATTAGTAGAAAGCAACTAATAATAATATTATACAACATATAAAAGTACTCTAAATCCTTAACAAAAATTAAAAGATAAAATTCACTTCAGCGTTTATAGGTCAATGCGTGGTCAAAGCACTAAAATAAACGGATACACGCTTATTTATTTCAATTTCAATAGATATAGAAAGACTTATGTTTTATTCAGTTGATTAGAACTGGCAATTTTTAATTTGGGCTTAGATTTTTTATCTGGTATATTTTATTTATGTATATTTAAGTTTATGTTGAATTGAAATAATTTTTAATTTAAGCAACTAGATAAAAAAATTGTTTTGCCGAAAAAAACTCAGTCAGAACGGAAATAAAAATAACAAAAGTATTATTCTTATGGAGATAAAAAATGCCACCAACATAAAATGTACTGCTCCATTCATTATCTCAACGCTTATTTGCACAGCGTTTTTTGTTTCAAACAAATAACACAGTTGGGTGGCAATGCCCTTCCGAACGGGCAATTTAAGCCATTGCGTGAGACCCGATGACACATCTTCGAAACTATTCCTTTTTTCCGTGTTTTTTCATGCGGTGACGCGGCTTGAGGCGCCTTGCCCAGTAATTTGTTGCGTCGCCGTCGGACTACTTTAGGGGGATTTTTTACTTATTGGGTTTTTGTTCACAGTGACAGATAATTGGTTTGTGGAGTCAATTTTGTGGCATTTATCGGCTGTCACGTAAGATCTCTGGTGAAGCTAGTAATTGTTTGAAGTTTTGTTTTTTACGTAGGTACAATAAATATTTTTATCTGAGACATAGGCGTAATTATGGTTGATAATCATCTAAGATTAGTGAATGCATTTTTAAATATTTAAAAGGTAAGGTAAATAAGACGTGTATGCACTGTGTAACTTTACAAGGAACCATAAGTAGGTAATTCAATTCATTAAAAAATCATAAAACCAAATCAAACCAGGATTTCGATATTTCGCGTGTAAAACAGCACATTAAAAAGATTTAAAAAACCTAACTAGATAATCAAACCAGTCTGAAATCTTTGTCGCAACTAAGCAAAGAAATAATATGGGATATTTTGCTTTCAAATTAAAAAAAGCGCTGCCAAATGACGTAAAAAAACTGCCTAAAGTCGTCCCAATCAACACGCGTGTCGAACCCCCGCTTTTTTTCGACCACCGGCTGAGTCTCGAGTGGCGAGAAGCGCGGATGTTTAGCCTGTAATTGAGATAATAGCTCTCCGGAATCGGGACGAACGTGTGTCGGAAATGGTTAACTCAAGTGACGAAAAAAACCTGACAATTTGCCGTCGGTGACGCTATTTTTTGCTGTTGCGGAAGTTGCGACTTGAGTTTACAATAGAGGAGAAAGAAATGTTGAGTGCATTTATTATATTTTAGCTCCAATTTTTTTTTTCAATTAGAATGTTTTATTGTTCCTTAATATAATTTACTTAACCTAATCTTCCTAAATATATAAATGTGAATGTACTGAAAAGTGAATTTTAGATTTTCTATAATTTACGTACCTAATTTTTAGTCGAATTTATAGAGGTAAGTAATATTTTTTGATATTTCATTTGTAAAAAAATATATTTTACACAATATACATATACAGAACACTGGTATATAGTTATAAATAGTAACCTAGTTATATTTAAAGGTGATCCCTTCGAGCCATCAAACTACTCACCATTTAATCTGTCCTTAACAACTTGATGTGCGAACGCCGCCGCCGCTGCCTGCCTCATGGGGTCCAAAGCGACCCCCCAAGCCCCCAACGCACCCAGCGCTCTATGAGCTGGCACTCTCACCACTCCTGGACTCCCAGCAAACCCATAACCAGCCCCCAACCCCAGGCCAGGCCTCATCAACAGCCCAGAATTAGGATAAAGTCCAGGATTATGCGAAAAGTTCAATGGTAAAGAATTGTCCTTCCCGTCGTCTTTAGCACTCTCAGATTCAGTGTCCTGGTCACTCCTATCCTCACTCTCCCCAGAATTTCGTCGCTTGTCTATATCTTCGAAATGTTTTCCTAAGAGACGAGATATGCTGAAAGGTAGGTTCACCCTCTGTTGCGTGTCTGTCATGTGGTTGGGGGAGTCGTGATATCTGTCATGGTAACTGTGTTCCGAGTCTCTGTCTTCCGAAGCGATGCTTCTGTCACAGTGACCTGATAACCTACTGTCAGAGTCAACATTGATCTCTTCCTGATCATCGTCAGAATGCACGGATGACATATTTATTTCGATTTTTTAAAGCACTAAAACACAGTTGTAATTTTTTGTACAAGGTCCGCTCATTTTCGATAACCACTAGATTTCTGGTATGACGGTACCAAACTCGAAATAAGAATGCGGTATCCCAGTACGTGAATCTTATTTGAAATTCGTCCGCTTGGCGCTACGCTCGACCGCGCGCGACCGAATCGTTACACAAAATATCGGACAAAACGAGCCAATCAGCTGTATCCCCTCCGCTTCACGAATGTCAAACGCGATAGTTTGACCGCACAAACGCCTTCACTAGGCCCGTTGAGTGGAACAGTTTCTAACAAAAGCTTAATACGATTTCCAAACGTAAAAACTCGTTTGGACTCACTAACTTAAAGAGAACGATTCGTTCCGTCCCTTTCGGATCGTTTCTCGCTTCAATTAAGACCCCCTGCAATGCTATTAACGAAGAAACTTAGACTTTATTACATCGTAAATAAGCCAAAAATGCTTTGGCCTGTTCGGGCATTTGGCACATTTTTACTAGAGCTGTAACAAGGTAAACATATCCAAGAACAGTCGTCGAAAAGAGACAGCGGCTTCCTTGCTGTCACATATTACAAGAGTTAAAGTAGGACAGCTATATTTTGTCAGAAGGCGTGGCCTTTGGTATTGTAACGCGTCGTTTAAATCCAGTTATGGCCTGACAAATGGTGTACATATTAAGGGGGGCAATGTTAGGAAACTATTTTTGAATCTTTTAAGACAGTTAAATTATTTACGTTCGGCGGTCGACCAAGCTCTTCCATAGTAGACAATGCACTTTATAATAAAATAGATCCCAAGTTTCGTGTTATGGCCAAAGATAAGTGGGGGTAATGTATCGTTGAAGATAGCTAGTTTATGGGATTGGTTCTGACATCTCGAGTAGTAAAGGGCGTTAGATTATGGTACGTATGATAAAACGGTGGGAATGGAGATTGGTTTTGCGTTATTGTCACGATTGTATTCAATTTGGATAGGTATGAATAATTGAAATATTTGAGTTATACCTAGCAGTTTGTCGTTTGGCGTGCGTTAAATTGGGATATTTAGCTAGTTAGGGCTGGGACAGGTGGTTTGTTTGACCGATGATCGTTCAAGATTCTATCGCTTTACATAATTTTATACTTAGGAAAGTACGTCTTATAAATTCAGAATAGAATAGGTAAGCAGTGCCGTGCCCGTCCCGTGTCTACGTCCGTGTAGACTGCGGGAAGAAAACTTCGTCTTCAATCCTTGTTCTTGAAATAAATTCTACATTTTCGTCTTTGGTATAGATTCCTTAGATATCTACCTATTTTCCTAGTTGAACTATCAAATAGTTTTTACTAGAGCTAGACACCGAAATGCATTGTGATTTGCGAAAGCTCAATTGAATTGAACATTCCGGTTACGCAGTAACTATTTATCTAATCTGTGATTGTGGCGCCACATCCAAAACGCGTAGGTACCTACGTTACATACCTACTCAAAGTTACTGCTCCTAAGTAAACTTATAAAGTAGGTAATGTACTCGTACAGTCAGTGCTCAGTTTGCAAAAACATACATTATGATAAAAAAAAACAAGATCCAACAAACTAGTAAAAACTTTGTTAACTTACCTATACTTAATTTAAAAGGGAGAGGTAAAAAAAACAATTATTTAAACGCATTTTGATTTTTATTTTAAAAGTAATATCCACTCGATAAAGTTTCATTTTGTTTCTAGTATTATTCTATAAAAAACAACGAAAAGAAATACGTATGATGTAAAGACAAGCAATTTTACTGCAAAACCAAAACCAATTGAATTTATCGAGAAAGCAGTCGGCCGTAAAAACCAATTAATTTCTAAACGCGTGAATGTAAAATCAAGGTTAGCTCTTTTCTGATTTTCTAGTCTCCGAAATGCAATGTTTAGCTAAAGAAGTTTTTGTCTATTTTTTAGTTTTAATCGGGTTTGTTTTAGGTAAGTATTCAAAAATCAATTAAGAGTAATATAGATTAATTAATTATCAAATAGAAACTTCCTATCATAAAGATAATTATTAATATTGTGATCCTTTCATGTCCCAATGTTGGGCAAAGGCCAATGACAAAATGTTGAAAAATTGGTTGCGTTTGAAGAGAGGTCAGGTAGCTCATGTATGAGGTGTCTGGAAGAAATTGCTCCTTGCAATAAGATGGTTCTTGACCTACCAAATGTAATATCGTTTAGTTTAAGTTTTGAGGTATGGTGTTTGGTATGCAATATATTATACAGATGAGTTATGAATTAATGGCTGATTTGGTTACGAAGTGTGTGTATTGTTTCACCCGCTTTCCTACAGGAATACAGGATTACTTATGTGATTTTTAAGGTTAAACACTGTATTTCTTCTTAACGTAATATATCTAAGTATTTCTATTTCAAAAACCATTTATTTTCAGAAACTCACGCAATAGATGTAGCCACAACAATACCTTCAAATCTGAATAATATTTTAAAGAACACTAATATATCAGATGTAAAAAGCCTACTGAACGGTTCTAGAAGAATCTTGATCGGAAACGAAGTTACAACAAACAGGCCCTACATGGTAAGACTATAATTGTTTTTTATTACTAACCAGCTGCTCTTCGTTATATCTTATTTTTCGAGATAAAAATAGCCTATTATGTTATTTAGCGTCTATGCCTTCATACAAACTTGCCAATTTGTTCAGCGGTTTTTACGAGATTAAGCAACAAACATTTAAATATCCAAACATACACACTTTCAATAATGTTCACTAAAGGCTCGCACGTGACAGAAGGGGCGGTATTAATAAAACAATTATTTAACTTTTTCAGCGTCTATTCGATACAATAGTATAGGGCGGACTACCTGTCTAACATCATTCTTTGTTTATCGTAACTAATTTATAGTAACAATCTAGTATTCTGTGGCGCAAGGCGCTGTCACGGCCTTCCTGCCCAGGCTTCGCTCTCGAAGCCTCTCATCTTAGTTTACCTGTAATTGAAAAAGTATTATAGGAAAAGCTTTAATAACACATTATTTTTATGGCCTGTGTCTTGCACTACCATTTATTATTTTGTATTTTTTTTTTTTGTTTTTGATTACTCAAAAGTAACCCTTGGCACTGTCTCAGCCCCCTTACCGAAGTAAGTGGCCTAAGTACCCTTTTTTTTATGATTACTCAATAGTAATCCTTGGCACTGTCTCAGCCCCCTTATGGTGGCCTAAGTACCTTTTTGCGATCCCAGCGCACTCCAAAGAGTCGCTTACGCCATTTCGATTATTTATTTTTTTGTCTGCGATCCCAGCGCGCTCTATGAGCCGCTTACGCAATTTTAATATTATTATACTTACACAGCAGCTCTCATGGCTTTTAATATACTACCAGATATTACATCATTCACGCTGTCACGGCTCTTTCCGGAGCCTGTCGATTTTCAATCTCTTTGCGTCTTTCGTTACTATTTGGTAAGTTTTCTTTTCTGTATTTTTAATTTTATGTCTGTCTCACAGTAAACATTTTTCAATTGTTCAAGGTTCATTATATCGCGGCTTTAGTTTACCCATTCTAGTTCGCTACTCTTGAATGTAAACAATATCGCCTTCTTTGAGTACGTCATGTACTTCGTCACGTTTTATCAAATCTTCGTTTCATTTCAGTGCGTTATTTCTTCAACGGTACATCGTAATTGATTTTCATTAACATTACAATCCTCCGAATCCTCTTTTCTATTTTGCCTGGAAGAGATCGCTCTTAGCGATAAGGCCACTAGTTGTTGCACTAGTTTCAAGTGTTCTTTTCCTTTTATTGTAATTTCTCAGATCGTATTCTCATCAGTGATTGCATTGGGGTATAGCTTGTACTTTTGAACAGTGGCATTAAGGGTCAATATTAGTTTTCAAATAACGCTCGTCCATTCTGACTATTTCTGACCCACGATTAACTTCACAAGCTAATTGGTTTAGTACTGTAGCTACGTATCATTCGGCTTGCACATTCGCTTTGCTTGCACTTCCACTTGCAACATAATAAACATCAATGTTCATTTTTTTTAAACTCTTTTGTTTTTCAGAAAAGTTTGTTCCTTTTTCGATTATTTGCTGTTCCAAAAGGTCTTGTACAGTCAACATGTACTGTTTGAAATAGAATCGGCAGCTTTTCTATTAGATGTAATAATCCTTATTTTTAGGCCCATTAGGTCATTTAATTTTTATAAAAACTTCTATGTCCGGGAAAATCAACATTTTGTTTTATCGATTTTAGGGTTTTGTCCACTCCAATTTGACATTGCTCATCGTTGAAAATTCTAATCAGATTAAATGGTTCTGGTGGTTTTGTTTTCTTCAAAATCTCTCATCAAGATTCCATTTTTTTTTCTTTCCGGATTTTCTTGAACTTGTCTCTATAAATTTACTACTTTTTGATCTGTCTTAGTGTAGCTTCCAAACAAGTGACATCATCATTTAATTTCTTCTTCTTTTTTTCATTTCATTTCGCGATAGATTTCTTCTCAGAAAATCCACCTGTTTTATGCTTCCTTTCCGGTATTTATTGCAATTGTCTCTAGCTCATTGCTGTTTCATTCGATTATTCAAGTGACGTTTTCTCGCTGAAATAAGACACGACACGGAGATCTTCATTGTGTCTTTGGAATAATATAACTTCATATCTTTGACAACTAGCATCGGTTTCGTGGAATTTTTTTAACGCTTCTATTTTAGCACTTCCAGGTTGAATGCCTTCTTTTGAAACTATTCTTCCCAAACATTCAATTTGTAGCTGAAAGTGTAATCTGCCTGATTTAGAGTTTCCAAAACGGTATCAAACTTCTTTTTTTTTCTTAATTCTCGTCCAATATCGGTTATTCAAAGTTTTGTCACTGAACTTTTTCTCTTTCAATTGCCGACATCCGATAATTGTTGGAAACATAAGTTCGTTTGTTGTAGTCCGAATAAGCATAACGGCGGTTTTAGTTTCACATATGTTATTGTTAGTGGGAATAAGACTGGAATAGTTGTTTAATAATTCCCGAAACTTTGGTTGAGTGTTATGCTTGAGTCACAATCACGATACTATTTATCAAGTGGTCTATTATTATAAACAATATCTTGTTCTTGGGCTTGGGACTAATAATCGTCTTCTAAGTATTTTACCGTCCTGGGTAGTTAAGAACAAAACATCGTTGTTCTTTATTGCGTCTCGGCATTTTTGTTTCTCGCACAATTTAAAAATTTGTTTCCAAAGCCATCATATTCATCGTTCATTTTCTTATTTGAAGTTAGTATCTCATTAGAAAGTCCACAAAAATGTATTTCGATATGCTGCTGGTGGTGAGCGGTTTGATGCAGACGGTATAGACAATGTATCCATTTCAGTGTCACTACCTGTAGGTTTAGTAAAGTTTCCTGAAGTAGGCATGTAATGGGATAGTTTCTGATATAACCCTGTTATTGTTTCAGCACTACTTGCAATAGATTTCGCATGAGGATCAGTTATGCCTCCTGTTATTAATTCCAATATTTCACTTTCACGAAATTGTATTCCTAATTGCTTCAGCATTCTGTGCTTCTTTGCTGCATAGACTGATACAGTCGAATACTGGTCGCTAGTCATGTTTGCAGCTACTTTCAAATCTCTGTGTAAATCTCGACATTTGGGAAATGTAGTTGTAAGATCTTCTTTTAAAGCAGGCCAAGTTCTCACCAACGGTGTCCATTCTTTATACAATTCTTGTGCGGGACCAGCTAAAAACGGCACACATCTTGCGATGGTCTCTACGTCGTCCCATTTATGTTTCAAGGCCAAACTATCAACTTGGGTGATCCACTCTTGAGCCTCAATTGAACCAACACTCAAAGGTAGGTAAAGGGTAAGGGTAAAGGTAAAGGTAGGTAAGGTCAAAGGTAGGCAAAGCTATAGCTTTACTGGTACTGGCATATTCACTAAATGTCCCAAATGTTCCAACAAAAGATTCCGGCACTTCACTCACTTCATTAGTCATAATTAATTGTTCACTGTTTTGTCTCTTATTTTTGTTTATCACTTTTTTATTGTTCATTGTGGGTTGAGTTTTTTTTTTCACTTTTTTATTGTTCATTGTGGAGGGTTTTTTTTTTACTTTTTTTTATTTATTTATTTTTTTTACTTTATTATTGTTCGTTGTGGGGTAAGTTTTCCAATCCCACTTCTGATGACAGAAGGGGCGGTATTAATAAAACAATTATTTAACTTTTTCAGCGTCTATTCGATACAATAGTATAGGGCGGACTACCTGTCTAACATCATTCTTTGTTTATCTTAACTAATTTATAGTAACAATCTAGTATTCTGTGGCGCAAGGCGCTGTCACACGCATTAAGGCGGGCCGCACCGCACCGCAGCGGCATTTCAATACAAATTCTCGCGCTGCGGCCCACCTGAAGTGTGCGATAGTTCATATCTTAATATATTGTATAAATCTCGTGTCACAATGTTTGTCCTCAATGGACTCCTAAACCACTTAACCGATTATAATAAAATTCGCACACCATGTGCAGTTCGATCCAACTTGAGAGATAGGATAGTTTAAATCTCAAATTATAGTCGCAATTTTAATTTATTGCAAATTATATATATACTGATAATTATTACTATAAATTGACAAGTTAGCATCAACATACTACGGTTGCTATAGTTACGCAATATTTGACATAGAATTGACGCAATGGCTTTTGACAGGGCAACGTCTGTCGAGTCAGCTAGTAATTATGTATGTACGAAAATGATGCAATAGGATTGTTGTTATGCGGTGCGGTGTGCGCAAGCCTTAACAGGAATATCAAAAGCGCACCCCACCTTCAGTAGAACTTTATCGTTCGAAAAAACGTATCAAATCGACTAAATCATCATCATCATTTTATCTATGGTCTGAGTTTTAACGATTTTGCCAAGTCGAAACGGCAGGAATCGATTGACAAATCCGTAGTGGCACTAGAGTTACACTGCTGATGTGAAAAAAAAATCAAACTATCGTGAAGTCTAAAAGTCAGTTTACCGATTGACAAAGTACGGTAAAATAGAAGATAGACGGCCATCGGCCAGTTTGAATTGGGAATTGGGTCTCAAGGGAGACCGCTTAACTAAGCTGATTGGGGTAGTTCACAGTTCACAGCGCAGCAACAGTAGGTAGGTAGGTTACCAAGTTGAATGAATGGATGAATGAATGAATGAGTGAATGGATTGTACAATAGTTCTTAGAGTAGCAAAAGAGTAGTTGCGTCGCTTACAACTATGAAACTTACTTAACTTGCCAATCGATAAATTGACTTTTGGTCTCGAAGATCGTTTGAACAATTTTGCGCATCCAAAAGTTGTCTGGAAGAGATTACTCTTAGCGAAAACACCGCCTTTGTGCCTTTGTCTTGTTTTTCATTACCGTGTACCTACTTGAAATTTGTTTGTATTTTACTTTTTAACCGACTTAAAAAGGAGATGGTTCTCATGTCGACTGACTGTTGTTTTTTTTTTTGTGGTATTGATAAAATAAATAATTATTGTATCCTCAAGGTATATCTGAAGCTGCCAGTAAACAACCCAAAGTACCAGGAATATCGGCGCTGGCTGTGCGGAGGTGTGATCATCCATGAAGAGTATATCCTTACTTCGGCGGCATGTATTGAAGACGCCAAGCACTTCTACGTGGTTTCCGGTACTTATAGGTAAAACATGACGGGTTTATTAAGAGCACCTTATGTTTACCTTTGTCAATAATCGTGTAGGAATCGTGCCTTATATATAGATAAGTAAAACTGGGTTTTGTCTTTTTCTGTCTATATTTTTTTTTAGTGCTATCGAGTAGGGCAAAAGACGAAGTATTACAATTATTATTATTTAAGAACAAGGACAAGGATACTACACGTTTATTAATAAACGTGGGTGAGTTTGACTTTTTAAGAAAGCCCATCTTGCCTTGGGCTAATTTTGCAATAGATTTTCTTAGGTAAGATGCAAGATCTAGCTATTATAGCCCTTCATTCTTGTAAAAATGTATTGTCTGATTTTAGGCATGACGAACGTGAAGATCGCTACAACAACATGTGCATCAAAAATGGAGCAAAGAAAGCTGTTTGGAAATGTATTCCTAGAAGTAAAAATCATTTTCTGAGATACATTCATTTTCATTTCATTTTCTATTATATAATTATTTTCTGACATACTGAACAAATCACACAATATAAATCTTTGGTAAAAAAAAGAAAAATGTATAAACAGGTATAAACAACCCCTATTTATAGATTCTATATTATGTGACAGAAATGTTATTCCTATACATTGTCATAGTTTTCTATAGCGTTTTGCATAGATATAGACTTGAAACTTGGCTAGGGGGCCAGAATACATGCCATCTCCATTTACGCCAGGTAAAGGCGCTATCCCATTTTCGTAATAACATAAATTCATTAAATACTCGATACGTATTTTTGACAATATCTTAAGGCTTAGAAGTCTACCAAAGAATCGCCTTCACAGATTACGTATTCGACGGCCACGAGAACGACAACATCAGATGGATGAACAACGACATCGCCGTAGTCAAGGTGGAAGATGAGTTCGACTTCACTCGAAGGGTCCGCGGCTGCGACTTCGTTCCCAGACCGATATGCTACAACAACCAGAGCCAGAAGCTGGAGGAGCCGGGAGACGAGGCGACAGTAGCTGGCTGGGGAAGCATTTCGACGTACAATGATGTAAGTGGCATGAGTGAGGCTTGGATTTGACTGAAAGTGAATGGAAGTATTGAAAATACAAAACGCGAGAATGCAGCCAGCGATCTTGGTACTTTGCCACATGGACAACAACTGCACTTTGATTATGAGTTGTTTAAATAAGTTTTTGTTAGGTAATGTTTGCCTGAATATTAGTTAAAGTTGGAAATAGGGATACTTCGATTTTGAAAACAGTTCAGATTAAAAGTTTGAAAACCAAGAAAAAAAATCAAAGAAAAACTCAACAAAACTGTTTGAAAACGAAATTTAATAAATTAGTACTATTTTAATAATCAATTGTTGTTCTGGAGGCTGGACCACTTTCTTTGGTTGAGGCCGTAAGTCAAACCCCAAACCTCTGAAACCCACGGTCCAGCAGCACTGCACACCAAGTTACGGGCACGACTGGTCAGTTAAAAAAAAGTTAATATAATCTGCAGGGACGCACGCGGGGAAGCGAAATAGTCTTTCCCTCGTTTTTATCCCGCAAGAAAAAGACATATCCACATTGATTCTAGTTTGGTTCATCTAATCGTGGATAAAAACGGTGGATAACCAAGTTCTCCATGTAAGAGGTCTGTTGGTCTAAGTTAGTCAGTTTCTGTTCTTACACAGCCAGTTGGAGCGACGCAGAACCTTCTAGAATCGCAAGTGCATTAACAAGCTGCGCTGCAAGAAACGCTGGGGCAAGCGGTACCACAACATTATTGACAACTACATGATCTGTTCCAAAGACATTGTGCCGGACATGTCGGAGATTTGCCAGGTTTGCATATGTTTAATGGCTAACTAGAAGTGCCCACGATTTTACTTGTTTCATTACGGGAACCTTACGTTTCCTGGGGTAAAAAAATAGTGTGTTCTAGGATATTTACCTACCTCTACGCCGTTTTTTTACAGAATATTTGAGGCGTTTTGGAGTTGCACTCAACTCATTAGACCACTAGACCTAATGGAACAGAGTTACTCTTTGGGAAAAAATACCACGAGTAAAACTGTAGCCAAACCGTTCATCTTAGTCCTCGCCTGCGCGGTACAGAGGCGCGGGGGATGGCGGTGGATGCGTGTGTATCACATTAAGCTACCCACCGCCCGCACCTCTCTCAGTCCCCTTTGTCGTCATCCCCCGCGCCTCTGTACCGCGCAGGCGAGGACTAAGATAAACGGTTTGACTATAATCGTTTTGTTTGGTGCAACTGGTCGGGAACCTGCCATAAATGCAAAACTTTCGCATTTATGATTTTAGTGTAATTAATAAGGTTCCGTTCTCCCGTAATTTTACCTGCGATTTAAAGTTTTTATTTTGAAGTTTTTGAGTTTTCCAAACATACTAACTACTAACATATGAGCACACTCTGCCCTAGTGATGTACTATCCTTTAGCCAAAAGTTCGAAGTCCGGTGCCGCCTTTTGAAGAGGTAGCAATTAGACGGAACGGTTTTCGCCATTATAATTAGGGTTCTATGGTTTAATGTGGGTTTACAGATTCGATGCGCTTCTCTAATAACTGTGCCAACTTTGGTGCATCGTCACGTAGAATCACGTCAGTTTGGAGCCTTATTCTGGCGCACGCGATATTTTCTGAGTCTCTGTCTCTCAGATTAGAAAAGTCATCAGAGTGAGAGTGACCGGTATAGCATTGCAAACGTCAGAATATGGAAACACGAAATTAGATCATCGTGACATGAAAAGTATTTTTAAAAGCGCATATATTTCTTCAAAATGATACTTAATGTGTCCTATTTTTATTATTTGAAGGATTTTTTCTAGGAAAATTATTAGCGTTTAAGGTCAAGGATCAAGAATTCAAGACCTTAAAAGTAGGTAACAAAAAATTAAACAGTCAAGACATTCAAAAGCATATTTTAATTATATTTCAAGAAGGGATAGCCAGTGTCTAGGTCGATAATACTAACCGGAAGTGCCTACCTGAACAAATATTTTTTTATCTAATGTTGTAAAAAAATCTTTATACCTATTTTCTCTAACCCGCCAGATCAGTTAGAAATCTCAGAAAACCGTTTGTTCTCAGGAGAAATACGTGGACTGCACTGAAGTAATGTACTCCGGGGAGTCCGGCGAGGAGGTGCGGCGGGTGCTCAGCCCCGGCGAGCTGGCGCTGCACTCCGCCTACCACAACGAGACGGGGAGACGCTCGCAGCCGATCAGCGGAGGATTCTGTGAGGTGCATCTTCTTCTTCTTAGTCACTCTTAGTTCTTAGTTCGCTCTCGGCAGAGTGGTCGTTTTTTTATTAGTAATAGGTTTGCATTTGACCGCCATCTTGCCTAATGACAAGCAACGATGTGGTCTACGATGGAGCACGCTTGCCTAGAAGAAACCGATTCACACGCGATTTGAAGACGTTTTTGCAGACGTGTCGTTTCATCTTAGTCGTTCACTCTTGGCAAAGTGGTCGTGGTTGTAATGTTACACGGAGGCTCCTCACTGTCGTCGACGCCCCTTTCCATTGCTGCCGTGCGTCTTGCAATGCTTCTCCATTTCTGGCGGATGGATGCATCGCGAGCACACTGAACCACGGTGGACTGTGAATTATTCGATTAATCAATAAAAAAGACTGTATTGTTTTTTGTTTAAAATCAGAACGACCACGGAGGCCCATTAGTCTATGGAACTGGAGCCAATGCCATCGTGATCGGAATCATCTCTGCCTGCCTCGTGAAGGAGCGCACCAACCGCTGCTACGGACCATTCCTCTACACCAGCGTCTATAAGAACAAGAACCTGATCAGCTGTGCTATTTATAAGGATGCTGCGTAAGAATCATAGGCGTACTTTTTCTGTTCTTTTTTTTGCTATCGAGTGACGAGACGAGCAAATCGCTCGCCTGATGTTAAACGTTTGTCCATAACAGGTCTGCGTCACCCAACATTTTGATCTCTTACAGTTCAAGACCCTGAGCGGCACAGCACTGCGCTTGTTGCCCTGAGATAAAAGATGTATAATCTCCTATTTGTTCTGAAATTTCACTGTAACGTACTATTACAGATTTTGATTAGGTTTTGCTGTGCCAAAAAATGGCTCATAATACTCATCATTATTAACAACTTTTACCATGAGACTAGCCCAGAATTGACGGAATAAAATTAACTCTTCCATAAACTTTGTCGAGAATCATTGACATTTTTCTATGAACTCTTGTTCTTTTTCGTGATTTCAGGGTTGGTCCCATAGTAAAAATTGTTCATAATTATGAGTTGTATAAGGCCTTTTCGGTTTACCCTTTCTTTATAAGCATGAATAACCCGTTGACAGATCGGTGACGACTTTAAAAATCAAAAGGCGAAATCTTATTCCTACTGGACTATAAATATTTGAACTACTAACATACTGACTCCCTACTTCCCTAACCCTACTATTCTAAATGCAAAGGTGTGTGTAGGCGTTGGTCCTTTTTTTCGAAAAAAAGCTACGAATCGACATATCTTTTTCATCGAACATGGGTAGTTGGTTAGGTACGAGTAGTTAGAAGAGCGACCTAAGATACTTTTTGTTTTAGAGAAAATCACGATTTCACTTGGTTTTTTTTCCGAATAAAACTGCGGGTAGAAAGCGATGAAAACAAAACAATAACATAAAATCAGACTGACATCAGAAAAAGTCAACATCGACTGGCTAATAAATAAATCTGACAAGCGAGCTTAGACTGGGGTTGATAATTTTTGAATAAAAAAAATACAATAGCAGGATGAAACCCATTGGAAAAGGAGGAGAATATTATAAAAAAGATAAGAAAAATAATTTACGGGCGATCTGAGGTCGGGAAGGGGAAGGGGGTGAGTTTTAAGAGTAAAAAACGGTTTATCTCGATTTCCGGAGACTACAAGTTCTGTGGGAAAAAAAATATTTGGCAAAGTTTTAGGTAATAAAAAGATCGACAACTTTTGTTTTCACATTTTTTTACATAACCCCAAAATTTATGTGAAAAATCAATTTTTTTTCTTTTACAAAAAGTTTTTTTTTTTACGTAATTTAGTGAAAACTTACCTTTTTATGTCCCAAATACATTGTAATTTATCTGATTTGAAATATTTATTTTTTCACCTTATTTGGACTTAATATTGAACACATATCTATATTATCTATGGTGCTTTTTCAATCGAAAATTCACTCGTCAAAATATAAGGTTTTTTCAAAAAGTTGGTGTGTTTTCTATTCGTTGAAATCTCTACTTTCCGATGGTGTAAAAAAATATATATTACTATAGTAAATCTTTTCAGAAAATGCAAAAAAAAACTAAAAGAACTTTTTACAGAAAATGGAGGAAAAATGTTAAATCTAAACTTTACGAGTTATTTGTGAGTGCGAATGGACCAACGCATTCTGACGGCATAGTGCAGGTCGTCGACGGTGGATTTTTACTGCACAAAGAAATAGTATCTCTGGCAATTTCTATCGAGGTCTTAATTATGTCAACATCAGCATCTTCTTCTACAGCTATCTATTTTTCTTATCTTCTTTATAGAGGTAATATGCTCCTCCACAGAACTGACTGCGACAAGCTGTTTAGATCGAGCATAACGCACACCGAGACGGAAATGAGCTGGGTGGACCATCCGGATGGGTGAGGATTGCATACGTTAATACACGGGACTACTCGCGTAAAATATACGAGTCGGATATCTTACGTGAGTAGGTTGATAGCATAAACTAAAACTAGGACTAGGAGTACCTATAATTGATTAAACCAAGCTAGCTTTGTGGAAGTTTATTTGTATAGCTTTTCATTTTCAATTAGCCAATCCATTTTTAGAAACAGATATTTTATTTTTATTTTAGAATAGGTTAAATACGATTTAATTATGTAAACGAAAAATGATCCCTCATTCTTTATCGTGCCTAACACTAGTTGTCTACTGATAATTGATTAATTAATTGTATCGAAAAAACAAGGATTTTATTTGTAAACGCAAATTCACTTAAACAATTTTGTATTCCAGTCCTGCTAAAAACGAACTGCTGCAGTTGAGACGGCAGCAAGGTGTTGCCAATCAAGCAAATTCTGCCATAAACAATGCAGCCAACGACATGGATTCTATACCCTTCAAAATAAAAGAAGATGATATAAACTCTACTCAAGATATAACGTTTGCAGATGTTATTTCTTCTGACAAAGCAGAATATGAAGGCGTCCTCCTAAATGTCTTCAATACTTCAGATAAAGCCAAATCATCTGACCATGTTAAAGAATCTGTTGAACTTCCTGCCAATACAGCTAATATAAATAAGACATAATTTGGTGAATTGAAATAAAATACTTGTGACGTTTTTGAAGAATGAAAGTTTATTGAACATCGTAATAAATGCATTGAGCGTGGCGTAGAATTGACTAGATGACACCTATCCTTTAATAAAATGTAGGTAATACGTATTCTGTGGTAGTGCAAATAGTTTTAAAGTTACTTACCTACTCGTAGTGTAGAATATCGATTAATCAAATAATGGTGTCTTGATTATGCTTTACACGGTTCTGGAGCAAGTAGACAAATTATCTTTATCAGAGAGAAGGAAATACGAGTAGTTAAGATCCATCAACATGTTATGTGGTTTGTATCACTATGCATTATCGAGATTATTGTGCGAGATTGAGAGTATTTGGGTGAGCTTAGAGTTTTACCTACCTATAAAAATATTTATCGTATACATCGAGATATAATAGTAATAATAGTTCGATGATCGTATACTATTTTCTAAATTTGACGACCGTAAAAATATGGTCATTCTCATTCTCACAAGAAGCACATTTGTAGATAAAGTAAGTCAGAAGTTTTAGTTGTCCAAGATTTTAATCAAATCGAACAACAACATTCCGAAAGTGCTTGAATTAATTCATAATTCATACCTTAAGGCAGAATAGACCCGATGTCCACGGGTCTTATTTTGCAAGCATAGCCGCAATGATAATTTCGTGACATCCCGCTCGCACCAACTTACACACGGCTTACGAGCAAGCGGGATGGCACACGTTATCATCGCCACCACACTTATACAAGGTCCGTGTCGGTAACGCAATTAAATGAATCATAAAGCATGATCATAAAATATATGTACTGAATAAAACTTCCTATTCGCATGGTTAAATTTAATTTGTTTCCCAGACCGTGAAATTACTATTATTGGTATCTGAATTAAATGTTTAATCAAAATCAAGGCTGTAACGATCTTGTTATTTGATATTTAGGAACATGAAGGTTGCTTTTTACATTTTTGTAGCAATTTTATATATAGGTAAGAATACTTTATTTTCGCTTTTGTGATTTTAAAGTATAAATGTTAATTTTGATTTTAAGAGTACCTAACGCTTTCGTATAATATTGTGTAGGTTTTTGAAACTATGATGTACGTTATAATTATATAGGAAAAAGTAAGTAATGTACTTAATTTGGAATGTATTCTACCTCAGTATACATTACTTCGACAGTTCTATTGAATTCAACTTCGAAATGATGTTATTATAGGTACCTAAGTGTATTATCAAAGTTGCATAGGTACTATGAAATATGAATACTATCGAAGTATCGTTTGTAGAAATTTCAAATTTCGAAATTCAAAAGAACAGTCTTGTAAAACTAAAAAATGTCTAAGTGTCCAAGATGATGGTGAATGGTGAATGGTAGTTTTAGTTCCAGATGTGAAAGCCGTAGAAGTAGTAACACAACTACCACAGGACGTAGAGAAACTACTGAATGACACTAGAAGGATTATCAATGGAAACGAGGTCTCGGACACAAGGCCTTACATGGTAAGAAAATAAATATTTCCATACTAGCTGCACCTGCGGCCCACGGTTTCACCCGCTTTCCTAGAGAAATCTTAGAAATTGAGGGTAGTATATAAAAATAAATTTAAAAAACAAACTTTCAGTGCATTGTCATAGGAGTTATAGGTACACAAGATAGGTAGACCAAATTTCAGCTCGATCGGACATAGGGAAGTAAGTAGTTCAAAATTCAGTTGCAAGACACACACAAACATACATGCATAGTAACTAACATGGCAAGTTAAATAAAAGCTTGTAATAAAAGTGGTGAAGGTTTTCATTATATACCTACCAGCACATTACGTAATATAATGTAACAAAGTCTATATTCCGTTGACAGGTTTACTTGAAAATGCCACGCTCCAACAAAAAGGCACCCAACTATAGAACATGGCTTTGCGGAGGTGTGATCATACATGAAGAGTACGTTCTGACGTCGGCTGCTTGCATCGAAGACGCAGAACACTTCTACGTCGTTTCTGGCACTTATAAGTGAGAAATTATTTGGAAAAATGTTTGTACCATCTGACTGACTGACAACTGTATCAAATGGCATGTGCCATGATAAAACGACTTGACAAGCTAAGATAAGCTAAGCTTGAATTTGTAGACTCTGTAGCAAGTAATTCATTTTAAGTTTTGGCTAAAAAATTAATAGTTAAAAAAACTAAAAAACACGATTTGTTTAGTGTATTGTCATCGGTCCTCGATATATCTACAAAGTTTGAAAGAAATCTGACCGTTTAAAGTGGGTCAAAAACGCGCTCAAAGGAGTCGGTTACAAACATACCTACATACAAACATACAGGTGAAGCTAATAAAAGCGTGTTAAAAAGTATGAGTTTGAGATATACTTTAAATACCTATAGCACAACTTCTGTCGTAAACTATGCATGAAATGTTTGATAGTACCCTAAGATGGGATGTAAACGAAAACTCAGAATTTTTCGTAATGCATTTTTTATCGAATAATTACAATATGAAGGTTTCGACAGTACCTACTTATGCTTACGGGCACGGAATTCAAAACGATTTCTGTAAAATAAAAAAAAAATGGAACTAATAACGTTGATTTATTGGAGCACGCAAGTGTATAACTGTGTATGATGTTTTAGATACGGAGAGGATGACGATAGATACAACAATCCGTGTATTAAAAACGGAGCAAAGAAAGCTATTTGGAAATGCGTTCCCAAAAGTAAGTTTATTAAAAAAACAGTAATTTAAAAGAGATAAACCAATAATGGCATATTGTGTTAAATATGAGCAAAGTTCTGTCTGCTTACTCGTGTATATGCAAAAAACTTTAAAAGAAACATGAATACATTTAAACTCACGTCTGATCTTTCTTCACCTAATTTAATCCGTACCTCCCTTGAGTCATTCTAAGACAACGATGAACGATGGAAAAATACTTTTCAAAACTAATTGTTAACAATTTTTCTGCGTAGATTATGTTTTTGACGGCCACGAGAATGACAACATCAGATGGATGAACAATGACATTGCTGTCGTTAAGGTAGAAGACGGTTTCGACTTCACTCGAAGGATACGAGGCTGCGACTTCATCCCCAGACCAATCTGTTACAACAACCAGTCGCAAACAATGGAGAACCCTGGCACTATAGTGTCTATTGCTGGTTGGGGTACCACTTCAAAGTATAATGATGTAAGGAAGCTATATTTTTTATCATATCTCATTTGCTAGGAAATAGACGTAGACGTAAATAGACGAAATAGCTTTTACTTTGTTTGATTGATTGATATAGGGGTCTAATTATGTATTTTGGATAATTCTGGGGTTTTAAAGGACTGGTAGATTTAAACTATATTATAAATGGCTTTTGCTATTACATACTAATGAGGGTAGTATAATAGCAATTTTGGACAAAAGAATTTTAATAGTAGGTACACCAACTGGATTATTTTTACGTGATTTTAAAATGTTATCTTAAACTGTTGTGCCCTTAAGTACACCAATCTGTTGTTGTAATTTTAAGAAAAATATCATCATAGACATAATAATTGCATAAAAAAAGTAATAATGAATATGTACTATCCTCAGTGGGTAAACAGAAGAAAAGACAATCAGCAGAATCTTCTAGAATCGAACGTAGAAATCATCAACAAGAACAGGTGCAAGCGCCGCTGGGGGTCCCGCTACCACAACATCATTGAAAACTACATGATCTGCACCAAGGACATCGGCCAGACCATGTCCGAGATTTGCAATGTATGTTTTATTTTTCTAACAGAATTTTAGTTTGTTAACTTTTTGACCTGTACCCTAGTAAGTCCGGTAACATTTAGGTACGTTTGACGTGTTAAGCTTAAGACTAATTCTTATTCCCGAAGATTGATTAAGAATTGACTGAGGGACAGTAACAAGTTGGTACATAAAATTAAGTGACATTTGTAAGTACTGCGTACTTATAACATGGTAAATGTCATTTTACGCACACGTTAAATGACATTTACCAATCTAAGCAATTGCTAAGCAACGTTATAAGTACGGCCCAAAATGTTTTGCAGGAAAAATACGTCGACTGCCAAGACATTAACTACTCCGACGACGAAGACATGCGACGTGACAGCCATATTCAAAAACTAGAGAAGGTGCCCACCAACTTGGTGATGCATTCAGCATTCCACAACGAGACAATCCACTCACACTTCCATGAAACCTCATCGTTAGGCTCAGCATCATCAGCAGCAGGAGCTACACCTGTGAATGATAAAGCAAGAAGGGCATACGGGTCACTCGATGCTGGAGGATTTTGTGAGGTTAGACGTTTTAATTTAAATAAAGCAGATTGAAGATGACGAACGAGGCGTCAAGGGGTAAGATAAAGTTACAAAATACCTCCAAGAACTTGTAGCTGATGCCTGACATGACCTTGTTCAAGATAAAGAAGGGTGGTGAATTTAGTATCAGAGGCCGGAACACAATTTGGGTCGCTGCACCAATAAAGTTAGTTAGATTCAAAAACTTTCGATAACAGTTCCCTAACTTACTAATTTTATGTTCACTTTTTTAGAATGACCATGGAGGCCCTCTGGTCTATGGCACAGGGGTAAACTCTATCGTTGTCGGGGTAATATCCGCATGTCTCGTCAAGGAAAGAACTAACAAGTGCTACGGCCCTTTCCTTTACACCAGCGTTTATAAGAACCGGCAGTTCATCTCTTGCGCTATCTACAAAGACATCGAGTAAGTAAAATGATATGCACAGTTAATTAATAATCACATTTTGATGTACAAATTCAGAATTTAAGTGTATAGATAGGTATATCTCCAATTATACTGAATCTTGAAAGTAATACAGCCTTTTTTATCGCAGACCAAAATGCAGAAGACAATTTAGATCCGGAGTAACTCACGTCGAAAAAATCTTGTCGTGGAAGAACCATCCTGACGGGTAAGAAACTTTAAAAGCTATTTTGAAACAGATAAAAAAGCTATTGTAATTTGAAATCCTAAAACCAAGGAGAAAGCTATCGATCTCACTGTAATGTTGTCTCTAGATACAGGTACTGATGGTTTGAATTTTGTTTACAGACCAGCTAAGAACGAAATACAGTCGTCGACACCAAAGGTTGCCGGTGAAGCGGTGCAACGTGCTTACGACGGTCCAGTAAATGTTACTGGTGATAAAGTCTTCGCTGGCAGTGGATTCATACTTCGTGCCACGAACGATACAACTGCATCTAATACTACAGAAGCTAAAGCATAGATTGATGTAATTATTGATAATAAAGTGGTCAATAGCTGTATTGAAGCTGTCTTTAATTTAAATATTGATGAATTATATAGTACAGGTGAAATAAATAGAATAGAAAAAGTAGCATTAGGGACTAAAGCAAATTTATAGCGTAGATGTTAAGACAACTACCTATATGGAATCATTTACAAGTTAGAAGAATTTGAACCAGAAATATTTATAGATACCGGTGACGTCGCATAGAACGCAATAAGCAAGATAAATATGATCAAGATGCAATTTAATCAATAGTATAAGAAGATACAAAGTTGTTGTTGCAAGCAGAGGATAAGACTAACACAGAATAAGAACAAACGCTGCATGAGATCGACTTTCAGCACGAACTAAATGGAAATTGGTTCGATTTACGATGATTATTGAAAGAAAAAACTTTACACGTAAACTATAAAATTTCAATTGGATATTTTTAATGACAAAAGCACGTGTTTTAGACTATGGGTTAATGTAGGTACTCCTACTCATTGGTTTCAAACGATAATGGTTTGAATTTGCTTATAACAATTATCTTTTCCAAGGTTAGACAAAATCGAAACACATAAAATTGACGAATAATTAATTTCAGAAATATAATTGAAAATCAAATATTTCCGGTCATCACAATAAAAGCCGTTGAAGTGAATCAAGAAAAGTAATTGGGCGTGAAATTTTTCCATCATTGTTAGATATTGATCAAATTATTTGTGATCCTTTTGGGATCACTCTCCGAAGATGAAGTCACTGCGAGCTGCGACGTTTTTATTACTCATAGGTAAGGACTCGTTGTCGTTTCTATAAGAAGCTTTAAAAGGTTTTCTGAAATGTTGTTATACCTATCATACGAGTGTAATAAGAATTAACTTTACAGAAATGATTTCTTGAATTAATTTTTTGAGTGATACAATATTTGAAGTAAGAGGAGTATGATTTTCATACTGCTCTTACTTTGTTTGTTGGAGTTGTTGTAGATTTTGTTGAAACTGCAAAACAACTTATTAAAATTCTTTCCGCAGGCACTTGCTTGTCAAACCCAACAACAGAACCACAAAAAAAGCCTGAAGAACCAAAAGCCGCTGTAACTAGCCCGTCACCTAGAGCGAATCATACTGACGACAAAAATGGTACAAGCGACATCGATAACGAATTACCAAACGAAGGCTGGGAGTTTGAGAACACGACCACCGTAGATGCTAGAAGGATCCTCTACAGTAAAACGGTGCATCCTGGAAAAAGGCCTTACATGGTGAAGAATCTATTTAAATTGTACTTAGGTGTAATTAGGAGACAATAACACTACTAAAAACGGTTAGGAGAAAGTAATCTTACTAAAATAACGGCATGAACTGTAGTTGTTTCATAGTCAGACCACAAAATCTACAAGAGATATCAAATGTAGGCTTAAATGGATGAATAGCGCTATACTCGTAACTTCTCGATTGAGTAAATTCCAGGTTCTACCATCTTATTTTACTCTTAGTAGCGTTGTCACCTTTTTGTTCCTACGAAATTTCACTTTTTTATGGTTTATGTATGTTATGTTTGGTTACCTTATTTTCTCGTTCAGTTCTTTAATCCAATTCAATTGTAATTGAAATATATTTATTGCTATTGTTTAAATTGTAATACAATTCAATTTGTCAAAAAATTTATAGATATCTATTAAAATTACAGGTGTATCTTTCACTGACGAAAGAATCTGCTAAAGCGCACAAGTACCGAGGCTGGCTATGCGGTGGAGTTATCGTGGATCAGTTCTACGTCCTTACGTCTGCTGCTTGCGTGGAAGACGCTGATCGGTTCTACATCGTCGCTGGGACGACCAAGTTTGTGGACAGCTTCGACTATAAAAATGATGACTGCGTGTGCAAGCATCGGAGGAGAGTTGTTTGGAAGTGTATACCTAAGAGTAAGTTTATCGAATAACTAGGACAAATCCTAAAAAGAAGATTAGTTCGAAGATACGAATCATCGTTCCTTTGTGTCCCAACCACCCACACCACTGAACTCCCACTAATTCTTTTCATCATAATCAGTGTAAGTCAACAGTTCAGAAGCCATGACAACAAGAGAAGAGATCGATGTAGCTGACCAAGTTCGTTGGTGATGCGCTTTCTTCTATACTGTAATAGCGGTACTACGATGAAAGAACTAAGAAACTTATCGTTTTTGGTCTTTTTGTCCATTTCAAACTCACAAGAACGTAGGAAAGCAAAGACTTTTGAATTTTTTGTGTCTATCTTCCAGATTACAAGTTTGATTTCCAAGACAGCATCAAATGGTCATCCAACGACATTGCTATCGTAAAAGTAGACAAGCCATTCAAGCTGGGAGTGCTGGAGAAAGGCTGCCAGTTCGGTGCGGACCTGATCAGCTATAACAACATCAGTCGAGAGCTGGAAAAGCCTGGCACTAAGGGATTTATCGCTGGATGGGGAAGCGGAAGCAACTTTAGAGAGGCAAGTGCTAAAGTGCCCGATAAATTAAGGTTTTCACTACTAAACTGGTTTCTAGTTAAAGTTTTGCATCATCATTGACCTTTACTATGATGAGATACGTGATGTCATAATTGAGCTTTAAACTGATTCGTTCAGTGCTAGTGCAAGTGATGCACATTAGTGTTCGCCAAATCACACATATTTCATCATCCACTGCCGTCATTATCCCACTGCGGAGTGGACAAAGCAAAATAAAGACCTATAGCCCATACAATAGGTATTTCTTTTGCTTAGCCATTTACTTTGGTCATGTGTCACTCGGGTTCATATTTGACTCGCGAATTCCCGATCCTAACATTTAAATATATTTAAAATGTGAATTCCTTTCTTCAGGGAGTATACCGCCGTGCCAGTGACAACGGCCGACCAGTGAACGCCAAATGCCTGCAGGAAGCCAAAGTGTGCATCATGGACAACGAGTCCTGCGCCAAGAAGTGGGCGCAGAGGTTCAGGACCATCATCACGCAGTACATGATCTGCACCAAGGATGTGATGAAGCGGCTCAGCGAGATTTGTGACGTGAGAATCAAGATATTTGTAAAAATAGATCCATAGTAAGAAATGAAAGGCAGAGGCAATTGCAAGTGCAAGTATTTATCTATCTTTGCAAGGCTATGTTGCATGAGCATTACATATAATATTAAATTGATAACATGATTGGTAACGTACTAAGAGGACAGACAAAATTGACTTTATTCCGAAAACTGCAAGAAAAAAGAATATACTAAGGGTTAAGGTAAAACAGCTGAGGCCAGCTTGTCGATCGTGCAGTAGATACAATTTATGCGCAAAATTTGTAGTACCTAATGCCATTTTGTCTTATTAATGGTAAGTACCACCACCACCTTTGCTTAAACCCGATGGATCACTGTCTCATACCGCTAAGGACAAAGCAAACTTGTTTGCTAAACTCTTTGCGGACAATTCAAGCCTAGATGCCACCGGTCAAACACCTCCCCAATTGCCACACTGCGGGGTGCATATGCCCGATCTTCGCATTCGGCAAAAAGAGGTACTCTTGACGCTTCGTGCTCTAGACGTCAACAAAGCCAGTGGTCCTGACGGAATACCTGTAATTGTGCTTAAAAACTGCGCACCTGAGTTATCTCCGATACTTACACGCCTGTTCCGCCTCTCTTTAGCTGCTGGGATAGTGCCCAAGTGTTGGAAAATTGCTAATGTGCAGCCAGTTCCAAAAAAAGGAAGTCGTGCAGACCCGGCTAATTACAGGCCCATCTCCATTACTTCTTTGCTTTGTAAAACTATGGAGCGGGTCATCAACAATAAGCTCTTGGCGTATCTTGAAGCAAATGAACTCCTCAGTGATCGGCAATATGGCTTTCGCAAGAACCGGTCTACTGGGGATCTTCTTGCGTACGCTAGTTACATATTGAGTGAAGCAATTGAGATGCACGGAGAAGCACTTGCTGTATCTCTGGACATCTCTAAGGCTTTTGACCGGGTGTGGCACGACGGTCTCTTAAATAAACTTCCTTCGTATGGACTTCCAGCTGGCCTGTGCATTTGGATTTCTGACTTCCTGAGGGATCGATTGATTCGAGTTGTTGTCGATGGTTGCTCGTCAGATCTAATGGCTATCAACGCCGGCGTACCTCAGGGGTCAGTCCTCTCAGCAACACTGTTCTTATTGCACATAAATGACTTACTTAAGCCTGGTACATTTGGGTATGCTGACGACAGTACAGTTGTTGAGAGTTATAGGTCCAGTGCTCGAGCTAGCAGTGACGATATCCGACTGCAGAGAGAGGCCATGGTAGCCCGTCTTAACACTTCTCTTAGAGCTGTTTCTGACTGGGGCGACGAAAACCTGGTGTGTTTCAATGCCACAAAAACGCAGGCGTGTCTGTTCTCCGCGAAAAAGTGTCCTTTTGATCTGTCACCTACTTTCCGTGGTGTATCCATACCAATAGTTGACCATCTCGAGCTTTTAGGTGTCCATCTAAAGTCGGATTTGAACTTTGGGTCGTACATTGGGTCTAAAGCCAAAGTTGCTGCTAAAAAACTTGGCATCCTTGCCAGGGTAAGGCGGTACTTCACACCAGAACAGCTTCTAACTCTATATCAAGCACAAGTTCGATCGTGTATGGAGTACTGCTGCCACCTTTGGCATGGGTCTGCTAAGTATCAGCTTGAGGCTTTGGATTCCATAGAAAGGCGCGCCAAAAGGCTGATCAATAACGACTCTCTGGTGAAATCCAAGCTCCTGAGCCTGTCGCACCGACGTGAAGTGGCCAGTCTGTCGGTGTTCTATAGAGTACACCATGGAGAGTGTGCACAAGAACTGCATGACCTTGTCTTGCCTTCGCCGTTCTTTTATAACAGCACCAGACGCACGAAAAAGAGGCACCCTCATACGGTGGAAATTCCATGTAACCGTACTAAGCGTTTTCATTCGTCTTTTTTAATCCGAACGGCAGAGGTATGGAACTCACTGCCCGCGTCTGTTTTTCCTAGAAAGTACAACCCGGGGGTGTTCAAAAATAGAGTGAATAGGTTTTTCCTAGGCAAGCGTGCTACATCTTCGACCACATCGTCACTTTCCATCAGGTGAGATTGCAGTCAAACGCATGCCTAGTCCGATGTAAAAAAAAAAAGTACCTTTATATGATGCCATTCACATTTATGGCTAATTTTTCAGAAAAAATACGCCAACTGCACAGACGTCGAAAGACGACGATCTGAATCGCTAGATGTCGTGGACTCGTCTGCGGTGAGCGTCGACTTGGGCAGGCATCTGAGGGATCCTGATGATTACACGGCGAGGAGGTCGTCTGTTCAAGGAGGGTTCTGTGAGGTAAGATAAAGAATGGCAAGATTTGCGGCAAAAAAAGTTCTATTTTTGTCAAATATAAGGCCAAAAAACTACTTCGCAATGTAAAAAAGTGGCCATATCGCAAAGGTTTGCTCTATAATTTTGTGTCCTCGATCAAAGATACAATACTAGAAGAGAGGGGAGAGGAAAGAGGGGTGAGGAGGACAGGAGAGTTTCTATCTATCAATGGTTGTGTAAAGTACGAGTAACTGATATCTACGATAAGTCGAGGACAAAGCGACGTAGAAAGGATGGGCTAGGAAAGCCAGTCTAGACCCCACCACCAGCCTTTCGGTGAAGTGAGAAGGGTCTCAACAAAATGGTTGCCTCTTTTTCTTGCACAAAAATTACAAAACAATTTTATTATCCATAGAACGACCACGGCGGACCTCTGATAGTGAAGTACCAAGGCAAGGAGCGTGTCATTGGCGTGATATCGGCGTGCAAGATTGACCCTAAGAGCCATAGCTGTCACGGACCGTTCCTCTACACCTCCATCTTCAAGAACCGGCAGTTCATATCTTGCGCTATTCATAAGGATGTTGAGTAAGTACCTCTGAGTGTACCTATGTATGTGTGTGTTAGAACGACGAGCATATTCATAAGTTAAATAAGTCCTAATGATAAACAGAGTTATACAGAAAGAATATGATGAGCCGAAGAGGGCTCATAGAACTCATCATTATGAACAACATTTACTTTGGGACCAACCCAGAATTCGCGAAGAAAAAATTAGCTGTTCCATACATTTTGTTGACATTTTTCTATGGTACAGCTGATTTTTTCTTGCGTACCTATTCTGGGTTGGTCCCATAGTAAAAGTTGTTCATAATGGTGAGTACTATGAGTCCTTTTCGGCCTAGCATACCCTTTATAACCCTGTATTAACTCACTTTTTCAAAATTTTTACAGAGAAAATTGTCGCAGAGTATTCCGCACCGGCATCACCCATGAAGAATACACAGTCGATTGGAAGGGTTACGAGTAAGTTCAACCGTATTGCGTAGATCTCAAGGTTTCATTTATCTATAACAAGGGCCGTAGAACGCTCAAAAGCTGCCTTTTATTAATCTGACGTGCTTTTGCTATAAAGCCGTTAACTGAGACATGATCATCATCAACAGCAACCTTTAATCCTCCCACTGCTGGTATACCTACAGGTCTACCCTCGAATGGTGATTAGGCCGTACCTATTCCACCACGCTGGCAAAGTGCGGGTTTGTAGATTCACATAGGTACATTGAATTTCTTCTCCGGATGTATGCAGGTTTCCTCACGATGTTTTCCTCCACCGAAAAGCCACACACTGAGACTGAGACTGAGACTGACAGATACCGAGACATGGTCCATTATAATTTGAACCCTGTCTACTTTACACAGATAGGTACTAATCAAGAAAATATTCAAGATATGGACCATGTCTTACCAGCTTTATAGCAAAAGCACTGCAGAATTTGTATAGACTCTACTAGCTGCGCCCCGCGGTTTCACCCGCTTTTTCCGGGATAAAAAGTAGCCTATGTTAATTCAGACCATGAGCGACCTTCATTCCAAATTTCATGTAAATCCGTTCAGCCGTTTTAGCGTGCATTAGCAACAAACATACAAACTTTCACCTTTACAATATGTATTTGTAAGATTATAACGGTGAGAAAAGGAAGGCTGTTGATGATAATAATAATGACATTTTATTTTTATTTATTTTTTCAGAGAAGACGATAACGATAAGTAAGATTAATTAACAATTCTTGAACTTTTAGAATTATGATATTTTAATGATTTTTTTTCAACGTAATAAAACAAACATTTTAACTACTTTTATTAATATTTTTTAGGATCGAAAGAGACAGCAAAAGGTTCGATTCGATGGTTTATCTTTAAGCTTAACTTATTGTTGCTCAAAATCTAGCATTGTTATTAAAATAGTGCATGTTTTAGGAATATTCCTAATGGTGCTATAAAACCTTTGTAGCATTATTGGGAATTTAGTTAACCATAGTTTTACTAGTCGATGACTGTTGGAAAGTTTTGTTTCCAGTAATTACTTATATTGCTAGAACAAGTCTGCGGACAATTTATTGTCTGATAGTTCCTACCAGTATTACTAATATTATTCCTCGACAAGCAGGTACCCATATTTAATTTTAATGGTTGTAAATAGATAAACATTTTTATATGCAACGAACCAAAAAAATGTTACACTGTTGTGGTTACCGTATACTTAGATTTAATTTACGTCATTTTTCTATATCAATTACTCTATTAATCATTACTTGATTTAATTTTTACAGCTCTGAGGATTCTGACGATAGGTAAATTTTGATTTTTAGTTAATCGTATCCATCTGTTTTTTATTGATTTACGTAGTTGCATAATATTAAGCAAATTTTTTTTCCTTAATTTTAGCGACTCTGATATAGACAAGGCTCTCAGGGAAAAGTAAGTGTATAGTTAAGGGGTCAAAACTCACCAAAACTTGGAAGTACAATTTTTTAAACCAAATATATTTGACAACCTTTTTAAAGTCAAATGTTGGCAATGGACGGTTAACAATAATCGCCATGATCTAGGAATAGAGTTTATACAGGTTGTTAGGATAGGGTATGCTAAACCGGAAAGGGCGCATTGTACCTACTAATCATTATGAACAACTCTTATCATGGGACCAACCCTAAAATTGCAAAAAAAAATTAGCTGTTCCATGAAAAAATGCCAATGACTCTCGCCTTAACAGATGATTTTTTTTAATTTCCGGATTGTTCGTATGTTCTGTACTTTTGTTGTACTATGCGCCCTTTTCGGTTTAGTATATCCTTTCCTTATTACCCTGTAGAAACAAAAATTTCCCACATTTTGCTAATGCTGCTTTGCTTGCAGCAAGCGACATCAACAAACATTCAGCAATAACTTGTTTATAAATTAATTATTTGATACTAGCTGCGCCCCGCGGCTTCACCCGCGTTTTCCGGGATAAAAAGTAGCCTATGTGTTAATCCAGACCATGAACAACCTTCATTCCAAATTTCATGTAAATCCGTTCAGCCGTTTTTGCGTGAAAGAGTAACAAACATCCATACATTCTTACAAACTTTCGCGTTTATAATATTAGTAGGATGATTTTTGCTGTAGAAATTGCTGGAAAATTTGAAAACTTCACCACCAACGTTCTGAATATTGATTTATATAGGAAACAAGAAAGATTATTTCTTTATAATTATGTCAAATGAATATTTAATTAGGTCTGGAGTAAAGAAAGATGAAACCGCTGGAGCAGAGAAAAAAGAATCAAGTTCTGAGTCTGCAGAAATCACGGAACCAAAAGCAAAGCCGGCCAAAAATGAAAAAAAAGAAAATCCTAAAAAAGAGTCAAAGAAGAAAAATAAAAGTAAGAAGAGTAAGAAGAAGGTAAAAGAAGAAAAGGCCGAAGAGGACGACGATGCTCACGTGAAGAGAGGAAATAAGGATGTCATTTACGAATCTAGCAAAGAAGAGAATGTAAATGAACCGGAAGAATAGAAATAAAGTTTGAGTAACTATTGACTTTGTTTTATTATACCTGACTTGGTTATGAGAACGATATTTTTATAATCTACTAGCTGCACCTGGCGGTCTCACCCGATGTTTTTTTTTTTTTACTTTTAGACCCTGTATTAGAGCGAAAAAAACAAAAAAATAAATATTCAAATCGGTCCAGCCGTTCTTAAGTTATAGCGACACAAACGAACAACGATTCATTTTTGTATATAAGGGAAGAAAGAAGAAGATTAATTAATTCTATACTGTATTATATCTATACTAATATACTAATATACTAATACTAATAATAATATTATAAAGAAGTAAAGTTTGTGTGTTTGTATATTTGTTAAATTGTAAGGGGTAATCTCGGGATCTACTGAACCGATTTTAACACCAATAGAAAGCCACATTATTGCTGAGTGTCATAGGTTATATAAGAAACCGAAAAATAAAAATGCTTTTACGTGGTAGTCCGTTTTGCAAAGTGAATCGGAGAAAAAACGGTCCGGACGGCGCGCGATGGCTTCGGGTTTAATTAACATTATGCCCAACGAAGTGGGCACGGGTCAGCTAGTTATAGAATATAATATATAAAATCAATAAATCTTCTAAAGGTAAATGCCATTCCCAATTGCCATAGTTTTCTATAGCTTTTGCGATGATGGAATTGCGACTTGGCTAGGAGACTGTATTCCAGCAGTAGGATCATTAAAGGTTAAGCAAATACATATAGAAACATGTTTTTTCTAACCGTTTATTTTACTTTTAAAATAGGATATTTTCTGGCCAACTAGCACCGTTCGATACTAAGATCAATCTTCATAACGATGAGCAGTTCCCGGTCGTTCTGGCAACTTTCTCCGGTACTCTTGTATAGATACAGCTCCGCCATGTAAGGACCGCACTGCTGGTCTTTTATCTCGAAGTCGGACATGTCTACTAGTAGGTTGTGGATTTTGTAGGGGCCCTGGAAGACAATCGAAGAAAAAAATTAGAAAATCTAAGCTAAAAAAGAACTAAAAAATTATTTTTTTTTTATTTTAAAAACTTTATACCAATTACCTTTTTACCGACCTTTACTGCCGATGATCATCAAACGGCTGTGCCAACTTTATTAAAATTGATAAATAAAACACTCTTTATCGAGTCACCTTTTAAAAAAAATCATAGCTTAAGAACATTCTTCTCGTGATCGAGTCACATTTTATACAAACAAACAAAATTTAATTTGGTTCAAACTTTTTGGATCTATCATGATGCCACAGTTAGGTACAGTTATAGCACACATCTTTTTGCGTCGAGGGTTAAAAACGTGTTTGTTAAACAAAAGATAATTTAATGTTAACTCGGAAACAAGAAAATATTCAATACAAAAAAAAATAAGTTGTTGGCGCTAGAAAGTAATTTCTCTAAAAATATTATTGAAAGAAAAAAAACATTTTGAGAGCCGCCACATTGTATCCTTACAGACAGCGATCCTTACAGGCAGAGGTACTTACTGCTTCAAAAGGACAGTGATCAGGTATCCCGAAATACTTCAAATAGGCCTTGTAGTCGCTGTCCTCATCGCCCAGCTCCTTGCACAGGTCGCAGATGTCGTGAGAGAAGAGCACCTCGTATTTACCTGACGCTTCTTTTTTTAGGATCACTACCAGCTGAAAGTTATAATCGGGTGTCAGTTATATGACCGTTACGCATACTGGGTCTCTCACCACAACGTTACCTTTTTACCATAGAACCAATTTAGTACCTACGGAAAACACCACTAAAAAGACTCACAATAAGTCCCTGCTCCATCTCCTTCTTAAACTCGAACTCGCCATGCATGAAGGCCGTGGAATCGTTGTACCGCTCGCACTCGACTCTCGAACAATCGATGTACTCGTCACCACTCGTCACGTACACTGGGGAGTCGAAGTTCAAGACATAGCGGGCTTCCTGAGGAGGGATTTGAAGTAAAATTTGGTGATTTTTGATTTGATATAAGTAGGGTCTATCTTTTGCTACTAAGTCTATGATGAAAAGTAGGTACCTACTGTTGCGGCCGTAAAAAGCAAGTGATAAAATTAAGGTTGTGCTATTTAGTTCTGTTTTATGTTATCTGCTGTTGTCAGAAGATGAAAATGAAGGAAATTTTTTTCTCATTCTTCTAAAATTATGATTGTTAAGTATCATGAAATTAAAGATAAAATATATTTATTTAAGTACCAAGCATAATATCAACTTACCCCAATGCCCTCACTTTTAGCTATCAAACACAGCAGCAGTATCACCAACATTTTGCAGCAATCAGCTCTTCAAACAAACCGTTCAATTTATAAACTGTATCTATATAATTATTTATATTCGTGTCGTCCATCTGATATGCCACATGTGGGAAATGCCAATTATTTAGATAAAATCTAAACAAGTTATTTTACACGTAATGTTATGATTTATGGGTTTTTTAAACCCAACAGTGATGTAGGCCTTTTTTTTTTTGGGGGGGGGGGGTGGGAAATCATCCTCCCACTCTTGGGCAGAGCGGAAGGGAGTGTCAGACTTCTACTGACCAAAAACCACCCATGTTCCTTCTACGCCCTTGTGACGCCGAGGCCGCGGTAACTTCTACCCGCAGCCCCGACGGGCATGGGCCCTTTCGGGCCCCTTCCATGTTGCAGTGATGTAGGCCTAGTGTGAAATTCTGTTACTAAAATTTGAAAAACCTACAACTTTGAAACGGCGGAACCGATTTTCATCAAACAGCTAAGAACACTCCCCACTAAATCACCTTGGAAAGTCAAAATCGGTTCATCCATTTTTGAGTTACGATGCCACAGACAGACACGTCAAACTCATAACATCCCGTCGTTTTTGCGTCGGGTCGGAGTTTAAAAATACCACTAACCTTCTGTTTTGTTTTATCAATAAAAATTAAGCTCAATTCGTATTACTCTAAGATTGGCCTCTTGACACTAGATTGAATCATATGGGTTGATTACACGTAACGAATAGTGGCGAGACAGTGCCTCCGCTTCTTACCCGTGGTACTACCGGTGGTACTACTGGTAGTACCACGGGAAATGTTTTTTGCCCGTAGTACTACTAAACAATCTAGTAGTACCACGGGAGATTTATTTTACCTCTGGCACTACTTACTTATAAGTCGAAACAATATTAAGCGTTAGTCCCGATCGGGCCACCGCACCGGAAATAAACCTTTTTTCAAATAACTGAAAATAAAACTTCGAATTCAATTGTTTAGAAGAAAGTTAATTTTGAATTTGTCAATAACAATAAATACATGGCGTCCTTGATTTATTTTATTTCTTTGAGATTTTTTTGGGATTTTGTTACTTACCAATAGTAACTAGAAATGAAATAAACATTGTTCGCTTAATATTGATAGTGTTTCGACTTATAAGTAAGTAGTGCCAGAGGTAAAATAAATCTCCCGTGGTACTACTAGATTGTTTAGTAGTACTACGGGCAAAAAACATTTCCCGTGGTACTACCAGTAGTACCACCGGTAGTACCACGGGTAAGAAGCGGTGCCCTCGGCCAATACTCGGTTTGTATAAACATTTTGTCGAGGCGAGACAGTCGCTAGAACCATGTTTGTCATGAGTGTGTCCGATTTACCCATTACCGTCATACACGCTTAGTGACCGTTCATTCTGACGCACACCATTTATTGCCACTGTACTCGTTTACGTGTAATCAACCCAAATCTCCTCACAGTATAGCTCGTGCCAGAATAGGGCCCGGACATTACGTACCAAAGAAAACACACGCGACATTCTAGGCTAAGCAATTCTTGACTGAGCAAATTTAACTACAAATCTAGCTAATTTTTTAATTACCTAACCTGAATTATGTGAAAGAAATCCGTACAAATCTAATATTTAACTGGGTATCTAATCTACTCTGCAGCCTGATTCAGCTATCCGAACATAGAATGTATTCGACGGACGATTATCTTCGAAATGTTTTCCGGCTTCGGAAAGAATGTGTCAAATCTTTCCATGATTTGACATGGTTCGACATTGAAGGCGGAAAACATTTCGAAGATAATCGTCCGTCGAATACATTCGATGTTCGGATAGCTGAATCAGGCTGCTGGTTTGTCTAAGATTTTACCAATAAAACATCGTATCGCTAAAAAAATAGAATATTTAATTTTACCCTCAACCACTAATCGACGAATAAAATCACAACATTAAGTTTCAAGATCAAACAACTAGTTTTTACAACTATTAAATGAAATTAAAATGCAAATAAAAGGAAAACGAAGCATAAAGTGTTTAATAAATTTATTTGAAAAAAAATACAAAACAAAAACCTCCTGCAAAGTTGCCCCGAGTTATATATAAAGTAAAGCATGCTTTAACAAGTTATTTCATATAATCAACGGTGTTATATGTATTGCGAGTGAAATAACAAAAAAAAAACAAGGTTTAATCTATAACAAGCCTAAAATGAGCGCCACGAAAAAAAAAATACTTTTTAGCCGCGAGAAAAAGAGACAGATACTGCCTCTCTTTATCGCGGACGAAACATTTGTAATTTCTTTCCGCGGCACGTATTCTAGACCACTTTCATTGGTATCAATTTCAAAAACTTCTAACTCAAAAATCTCATCTCTTTCCATCTCAATGAAAGAATGAGACGGCAACAATTTTTGAGCTGTCAAAACGAGTTTAAAATTCGAACCATCACAGAACACGTCTACACAATGTAGTGGAAATAAACCAAAATGCTTACATTAAATACGAAAAAGCCGTTATTATGCTGCCATAAACCTAAAATTTCGAAAAATATGTATTTCACGAGTGTAAATGGAAGAAAACTACTCGCTCAGTGTCGATAATCATCCCTTTATAAAATTCTGGGTAACACGTCACTCTAAGCAATAAGTCTATATAATAGATCCAACAGTTTATTTTCTTTTTGACAGCACCAATAGAACGTAACTGCGTCATGTTACGCAAAAGTTTACTTTTAAATGCGAGGTTTTAAACTGCCTAAGTTTGCTCCTTGATCCCGTATAATAATCATCTTTGACAAATTGAGTCCATATGTGCAGTAGTTTTTTTATAAATTACATAAAATAACAAACGTTTTTAAAAATTTACGTTCTATGGCTTTCAACATAGCGATGTTACGATTGAGATATCGATATTGTTTATTAACTATTTTTATACGGGTATAATGTAGCATTCTAATGTAGTATAAATATAGATTGGTAGATAGATTGATTTTAGGAAGATTATTATTACTTGTCAATGTAACAAAAGTGATAATAGAAGGACGTTCTACTACTTACTAGCGCCATTCCTACGACTGTTCTCTTTCCGCACAGACTCGATAGAAAAATGAATCGATATCGTGTCCACTATAATCACTTGGTCACAACACTATAACTGTCAAATTAGATCTGTCAAATAGAAAATAAACGGTTGGATCTATTATAATTATTATAATCTGCACTATACAGGGTCATATAGAAAAGGTATGCTAAGCCGCAAAGGGCTCATAATACTCATCATTATGAACAACTTTTACTATGGGAGCAACCCAGAAATCGTGAAAAACAAAATCAGCTGATCCATAAAAACGTCAATGACACTCGGCAAAATGTATGGAACAACTGTTTTTTTTTTTCGCGAATTCCTGGTTGGTCCCATTGTAAAAGTTGTTCATAATGAGGAGTACTGTGAACCCTTTTCGGCTCATACCCTTTCTGCATAACCCCGTAGAAACTATAAATCTGTGAATTCATTAACGAGGTATATAAAAAATATATGTACATATTTATTGTTATTTCTGTTGCAAAAATCGACATTGATCGAGTAGTTTAAGAGTTACGCTAAGAAATTATTCACACCCTGTACAAAATACATTTTATACACGCTAAGAGACCAATGCCTACGATCCTTAGACCGTTTCTAAATAGAATATTAATATTTAAAAATATATCTTAAATACGTCTATATATTACTTTTCAAGTCTTAAATTATATAAACCTAATACTGAAAAAGTAACTTTGACAGCTATTAAAAAAATAATGTTTACACCAACTTTCGGATATGTTAACAATTAATTCCATTTAATCGACTAAAATTTACAGATCGAGTTTACGCGTTACAAAAATAATTATATAAACATCTGTTATTATTTGTGGCTTTTAAAGTTGGCACAAACATATTCATAACAAGAGAATAAACGAAATCCCAAAGTTGGGAAATTAAAATAAATTAATACTCTTACCTCTAATCAAATCCTTTCAAACTAATTGCTATAACCACAGGCTTAAGAGGAAATGGATGACGCTAGATGTCCAACGCGTGGCTAGTCTGGGTAAATTTCCGATGTCGATTCGTACTGTCGACTCGCCTATATGCAAGTATTTTTACGATCGATTTGAAAAAATTGCAGCGTCCATTGTCTCTAAACTAAGGTAATCTGACGAGAAAAATAATCTGGGTTTCTTCTAATTTGTGTTGGAGAAGAATGCCAGCCATTTTGGAGCTGTCAAACCAAATTTAGTTTAGAAAATGGAACAATCGATGTCTTTAGAGAATAGACAAGGCGACACGGTTGCGTGACCAACATTGAAATGACAGTTTGACCCACCCTCACGTTTGTGCGCTATCATTGAGTCGAGAGAGCCATGTGTCGCGATGTTTCAATGACACGCGTAACTCCGACCAATTTTACGATGTTGCGTTGTGTCATCAAGTCTGTGTTCCTTTGGGACTTCGTTTTTTCAAGCACCTTACAATTACAATAGTAAAATATAGTTTTTAGTGTGTTCGTATCTATACTAATATACTAAAATATAGCTTCTTTCGTTACATACGTTTATTAATGGAAGAATGCAATGAGAAAATTCGCATTGAAAAACGAGGAATTAACAATACTCGATATAAGATACCGAAGAAGACGACGCAACGGAGAAAAGAGACAAAAGGTATCTCTATCTCAGGAAATGACATTTCCCGCAAAATATGCAATGTCGATCGTATGTCGCTGATATAGAGTTTAATTTCATTTTTTTCTCCGTTGTGGCAATACGTATATCTTAGGTTATAAGATGTAAATAATTAATTACTAATTTTAGACTAGAGAACAACTAAAACATTCATAAAGACATTAGTTAAAAGTTTTTCATAAATATATAGCTCACTCTCAAAGACTATGTGCTGTGTTGACAACGGTCGAGTGGACAGGCGAGTAACTAAAACCACTGGTATAGTGATTTACGTCACATGTAATATATCAATATAAGAAGGAATTCATAAGGTTCACGTACGATTTTTTGAAAAAAAAAAAACTAATTTTGTAATTATTGTTTTATACAAAAAAAATATATATTTACTCGAGTATGGAAAATCACATAAAACATATTCTATTAAGAATTTATGCTTCGTTTAGTTCAAGCTAGTACTCGGTCAAGACGCTCGACCGCCGTCAACACAGGAACGCGCCGGCCGCAACAAACGAACAAAAAAACCATGGAGCGAACGTTCGTTCGAACATTCTAGAAACTAAAATCGAACCTCCTCGCTAATCGGTTAGTGTGCATTGTGTTTATAATCAAGGTAAATAAAAAGAGCCGCGAACAAAAGCAAGACTTGTACAATTTTTTTACAGTAGAGAAATGAAAAATTGAAAAAAAAGAAAAATGGGAGACAGAGAAAGAGCGAGTAAAGACGGAGAAAAGGAAAAGACGGTAATTGGAAGATACAAGACTGTTTCTGCTTAAAAAAAGCATTTTATGAATACTAATTTGTACAGTGGACAAGTCTGCATTCGTTCGCAAAGTTCTAAGTGTTAATTCAACATTTTTATGATAAACTTTTCAATTAAGTTTAATAAATTATCAAAGCAAAGTACTGGATAGAGATTGTCAACAGAGCATTGAAAATTCCAGCCAAACCTGACAACGTTTTTGTAACATCATTTATTTCAGTAAAATTTTACAAACAGACAAAATAAAGCAGAGCGCTTTTTGTGATGATTGCGTATGAGTATTTTATGAATAAAGCTTAGATTTACTTAATTTCATTAACAGGTTTTTTTTAAATGTAGAATTTATTTTTTTGCGATGGGTTTACAAACAAACCTAGTTTTGTCAAAAAGGGATTTGAAATAACTTCTACAGATATTTTATTACCAACAAAAATATTTGCTTTTATGCTATTGCATAGCTTCTATCGCGGGCCTTGAGCGTGGAGACCGAATCCAGAAATTCCTTAACGAAAATAACCTTACAAAAAAGGAAGATATAAAAACTTAAACATTTTTTTTTAAATAGAACTACGGGGGTACACTCGGAAGAGAGAGAGTCATGACGTTTGAAAAGTCAACGAAACCTTACACTCGACACCTAGAGGCGAGTTCCTGAACTAAAGAGACAAGCGTGATATTTCAAAAAGTCATTAAAAGTTCTGCTATTCATCGATAGATGGCAAAACTAAAAAGTATCACCGTATGCAATAGCTTTACCGCGGCAGTCCCCGAGTGCCACACGTCTTTTTTTTTTAAATACCTTGTCATAAACAGAACGCACACTGTTTTCGCTTATTAATTCGTGTAGAGTTGTGTTGAATTAGACAATTAATATTAAAACAATAATGGACAGAATAGTGATAATATAGAATACTTTATCGATCGACAAATTTAACGTTTGCTGTCGACATAAACTGTCAAATATGACAATTGTCATTTTTGACAGTTTATGTGGACAAAAATTATTTCATGAAATTCATTGATCGATATATTTCATTACAATTGTGATGTATTAAGGAGTCGAATATGGTTGTTTTATTGCTAAATCAACACAAATCTTCAACAGATGAACAAGCAGTTTCACCCATGGCCGGCGCAGAGGAAAACCTACCTTAAAGCTATACAAAACAAGTGTCGGAATGCGACAGGCGACCCGTCAGACCGCGTGCAACCAAGCATCTCTTATGCGTGTTTAGATAATTATAATATTCGTTTTAGTATCGTAGTTTTTCAGCATCGGTCGCTTTGGCCGTCTCGAATCAGTGCACCACCTGGAATTAAAAGCATTTTTACATTTTAGGTGCCTATTTATCTATGACGTCATTTTACTGTCTTACGACTGGCTCTGAAGCACCGAGTGCAGATTATCTTGTAATCAAAAATACAGGGTTATTCATAAAGGCTATGCTGAGCCGATAAGGGTTCATAGTACTCATCATTATGAACAATTTTTACTATGGGACCAACCCGAAATTCGCGAAAAAAAATCAGCTGTTCGATACATTTTGTCGAGTGTCATTGACATTTTTCTATGGAACAGCTGATTTCCCCCCCCCCCCCCCCCCCCCCCCCAGAACACCTTACGGAATGAATGGACGCCTCCTTTTTGCTGTCACTTAGTCCAGTGTTACCTCGGGCTGCGCGAGCGCGGGCTGCGCGGGCTGCGCGGGCTGCGCGGGGAGCGCGGCGCGCGGCGGCGCGGGCTCCACGGTGAGCAGGCGCGGCTTGTCGTCTCCGTCGGCGGCGCCCGGCCCGCCCGCCCCGCCCGCGCCGCCCACCGACATGCTGGCCAGCGCGCCCAGCACGCCGTCCATGCTCAGCGCGGCCGCCGCCGCCGTGTCGCCTTCACCCTACCATTACAAAAATGTTTCGATCAAACTGGACTTTGAGGAAGCCTTCAAAGGCGCTCTCTCACTGGGAGCATTCCTAAGTAATTTAAGGTCCAGAAAAAAAAAATATATTTTCTGGATAATTTTTTTAATTACTTACTTTTTTAAATATTTGTGATCATTTTACGACCAGCTGAATCGAAAATAAAAAAAAACACAAATCAAGAAACCAGAAATAAATATCAGAAGGAATAAGGGAATAATAAAAGGAATAATAATAAGGGAACAGAATCATGGAAAAAAAATCAGGAAAAACTAATTCTTTGAAAATATTGTGAAACATGTTGAAAAAATAAGTTCATAGATAAAATTTTACCTTCTGCGGGCTGGGCTTGAAGAAGTGTAAATAGCAGAATCCACGGAATCCCTGCAAAATAAATAATCGGTTTTACAACAACCCGCAATAAACAATTGAACTAAATCTCAGCAAACAAATCCCTATTTATTATAATTACAGAAAAATTTTATTATAAGCAAGCAATAACATTGTATAGAATCAAAAAAAGCTCAATATAATATTGATGATAAGTTACCACAGCAAGAAATGGATAATGTGTGTGTGCATCACTAAAATTGCAAATCCATGATCACCTAAGTGACATTTAATTATCTTTGTGGTAATAATGTACTTAAACCTGAAAAACTCGACCATATGGATTGTGCAATTTGTTGTGTACTGTATATGTACATACCTTCCAGACCATGACTTGCGGCTTGACTCCACGCTCGGTCAGAGCTTGCTTCAGATCGCGCACCCGGGTGTTGGGGCTGATGTTCGATATCTGGGGAACGGAACATGTTTCTTTTAACATCTATTAACGAAAAATCATCTGTAAAGCTTGACTACAGTTTCAGTTGTAATTATTTACAACTGTTGGACTGATCTTCGTAGGCAAGGCCAAACAAACTATCAATTTAACATTATGGGTGGGGGTTGTTGTTGTCTGCAAGTAAATTGGAGGTGTTTGATTTCTAGCCAAGTTTGATTCTAGTTTGACGGCCTGTTTGGCTCAGCGGTAATAATATCCGCCTTATAAGCCAGAGGTCTCGGGTTCGATTCCCGGTCAGGCAGATGTTTGAATGATAAATTTAAATATCTGTTCTGGGTCTGGGTGTTAGTTGTCCTTGTCTTTGTGTATGTTCCATGGTGTCCCCGACACAGGAATTTATCCTAGTGGGGAGCTATGAGTGTGAAACGATATTTATTATTATTATTTATTATATTAGTGACGAATTTAATTGAAACCTAGATGGAGGTGCTATGCTTGAGTCTGAAGAGTTGTTACAGTTAATCAAAGGGCTTACTGTGTTTAGTAGTTTTGTCTATATGAAATAAAATGTAATATGTTACGATAATTGGTGGATAAGAAATTAAGAACTGAATAAGATCACGTAAGTGATTGAAACGTAAGTTTATGTTTGTGATTTCTTTTTTGACGTGTCAAAAGTAAATAAAGATGAAGTGATTTGGATCTTTTTTAACTTTTCTTTGCTTTGAATTATTGTTACCTTGACAGAGAACTCAATCTCGGGCTTCGGGCGCTTGTTCCGTTTCGGCTTGACGTCGACCTCTTTCCCTTCCTTCCCCTCTTTGGACGCAGATTTCTGGCTGTTTCGGCGGCGCGCCTGGCGCCTCGGTTTGCCCGATTTACCCTCCTCGCCTTCGGTTGTGTTACCACCCTGAATAAAGAATTAAAAAGTCATATAAAAGTTGTAAATAATTAATTCGTTCCTTTAATTTGATATGTAATTTTTAATTTTCTGAAATAATTACTGAATTCTAAAATATTTTGGAATAGTGACTTGTAACATTTAAGGTATAGCCTGCCGAGAGAAGAGACGCTCGTGACAAATCAAAATGCGCCTTACGTCCGCATCCAAGTCTGTATATTTCGTGCGGCATGCCGGCAGCTGTTGCGTGTGACATACTAAATGAACCGCACTCGTATGGCCTCGCAGCGCAGGACCTACTTACTCAGTAACTATTATCTAATCTGTGCCTAGAGCGCTGAATACGGTAGGCCTGGTATATGTGACTCTGGCACTAAAAAGGCTGACGTTGGTTGCGAATATCGCAAGTGAGACAGCTGTACCGACCTCCCCCTCGCTCTGGCTCTTGTGGCTGCGCGTGCGGCGGCGCAGGCGGCGGGGGCGCGCCGTGGTGCGCTCCTCCACATCCGTGTCCACTTCTTTCAAAACGCACGCGCGACCCGCACTGGAAACATACATAATACATACTTTATATCTTATATCACACGAAGACACGTAAACTTTAGCTCTTCCAGCCAAATATATATTTCCAAACCTACTGGCTAGATGAACCTTGCCTACCAATGTAATTAGATCACTCGTGTATAACTACGCAAGTACTGTCGGTCATCAACGTCCGTGTCTTACAAGGTGGTAAAAACACAATTACACTCTACACTACACTGCAGCGGTTAGAGCAACGCTCTTAAATATGCCAGCATAGCCTGAGTTGAGATCGAATTGTAGTGTTAAAGGCGCAGATACATCGTACACACTGTTTTTAGTTTTAATGTTTTGTTTTTTTGAAACCAATTTTTTTTCTGTATTTAAATACTGAAAGAATATATTAAATACTCACAGCATCTCGATCTCCCTGAGCTGCCCCAGGACGGGCATGAGCTGCAGCCGGCGGCTGGACAGCAGCTGCCACAGGATGCCCGCCGGCCGCTGGCACATGCGCTGCGTCTCGATCACCTGGGGAACGTGGGGTGTTGAAGTTCGGCCGTTCAGAGAATGCGTTTGACGTTTGACACTCAGTTTTGCACAAAATTATAACATTAATTGATTATTGATATAATAATGTTGTTTTAATGCTCATCAATTGTTAAAACGGTAAACAACCAGCAAAAATATTTTTATCGTAACTGCAATGCCATTACAAAGTTACGTCGTCAGTTCAATCGCGACGTGTCAGGAACGCATTCTCTGAACGGCCGTATTATAGATTATTGAATCAGGTTTTTTTATTTCATTCATTACTATGAGTTCTTTGGGACTTATGTACGAATTTACATACCACTGGCTTTTCAGTGAAGGAAATATCGTGAGGAAACCTGCTTACGTCCGGAGAAGAAATTCAATGGTGTATGTGAATTCCAGCAATCCGCACTTGACCAGCGTGGTGGAATACGGCCTAATCACCCTTCGAGGGTAGACCTGTATCCCAGCAGTGGGAGGATTAAAGGTTGCATGTGATGAATCATCCATCATCCCGTTGCTAGGGTACCAGGCCTATCCTTATTTTATTGCTTTTTTCTGTATGTTAGTGCTTAACTGCTTACTTGAGTTGGTGTGACGATGATATCGATGGGCACGTCGTGAGGCCCGAACAACTCCGCTGGGAGAGTGTCGAATACCTGAAACGAAACAGTGTTGTTAACTAACACTCACTCACTTGTTGTGTTGTTGTTGCCTAAAGTCCTGGGGTCAGTTTGAGGTCGCCTGAAGAATTCAGGCATGAGACTTGGCGGTTGCTAAAATTTTAGGTCAAAATTTTAGTTGCAGGAAGCTAATTTTAGTTAATATTATTATTAAGGTAAGCTTTATTGATCTTTGTAAACAAGAAAGTAAATGAATAAGAATGTTTTTAAGGTCGCTTAGAGTATTTTACCTGACTGTCGTGGACAGTGGTGATCACAACGGTGTTGGGCTTGATTGCCTTCATGTGCATCATCAGGCCGAACTCCAAGTCGCCATAGCCTGAAAAAAAAGACGAAATGTGTTAAAAACGACATAATTTTATGGTTAATATATATCAAAAACGCATGTGAAACGCTTTGATTTCACTTTTGATAAGCGAATTTCCTAAGTGTGGAATGCTCTGAGTGAGTGGGTTTTCCCCGATAGATACGGGTGTCTTGCAGTCACAAGTGAATCGGTTTTTTCTAGACTTCTCCATCGTAGACAGCATCTTTGTTTATTAACCGACTTCAAAAAAGGAGGAGGTTATCAATTCGACTGTATGTTTTTTTTTTATGTTTGTTACCTCATAACTTTTGACTGGGTGAATGAGGTGAATCGATTTTGATGATTCTTTTTTTATTAGAAAGCTGACGCTTCCCATTTGGTCCCATTTCAATTTAGTCCAGTTCTGATAATGGTATCCATGAGAAAACCATATAAGTCTTAAATTGGCATTAAGTACGTGCGCGACAAATAAATGAATAACTCAATAGTCGGTCTTTTGAAGTCGGTTTTTGTTTTTTGTTTTGTAAAAATAATGTTCTTGTCATCGTGCGAGATGGCGGTCAAACGCAAGGCTATCCTCGAATAATTATTGCTGAATTTTATCTATCTTGAAGAAGATCTTGTAAGAACCGCATACTTTTCATCTCGCAAAAAATGCGGGTAGATCAGCAGTCAGTGTGGTAATGTAGGTTTTACTAACCTCGTCCTTTGCCAATGCGGTATCCCTCCTTGGAGACGGCAACGGATCCCATCACCACCAGGTCCAGGGAAACGGAATCTTCTATGCCTAAAAGGAAATGTTGAGTTTAAACAGTGGCCTAGTAAATGTTTTTAAATTTAGAAACCCAATGAGAAATTACTGGTTTCTGAGCTCTGAGCTCTGAGGTTTAATTACCTTGTTCGGCGGAATACATGACAAAGTCAAACAACACAGACAAAGTGAAAACCATTACAGAAGGAAAATTGGTAGAAAAGAAAGAAAAATTTGAAAAAATTGGAAAAATTATGTCTTCCGAGTAATTTTTCAAGTCGAGTTTTGTTGTAATTTTGAAGTGAGTTTGATTCTTAGTCTTAGTTTTTTCTTGTAATTTCTTTGTGCAATCTTCTTCTTCTTATCTTATATAATTATATAGAAACTAGCGGCCCGTCCCGGCTTCGCACGGGTAGACATTAATTTTTAAACATTTTGAGATAAACGTAGAGTGTTTCTTTATGCGGGAAATAGGTAGATTTTTTTTATTTCTATTTATATTTATTTTAAATTTTTTATCTATAAGTAAACCTATTTTTGTTCTCAAAGTTCTCAATAAATTTTGTAACTTTTGGCAATTTTTTTTTTTTTTTTCTTTCATAAGAACCTTCTCCTGACAATAACAAACACAACAAAAAAATAAAAAGTGAAATCGGTCCAGCCGTTCACGCGTGATGGCTTGACCAAGGGAAATAGGGATTCATTTTTATATTTTACTAGCTGACCCGGCAAACGTTGTTTTGCCATATAAATTTAGGGGTTGGTGATAGAAGGGTTAAAATTTAGGGTTGTATGAATTTTTTAATGCCACATTATAAAAAATAAAAAAATAAAAATTTTGTTCAAAAAATAAATTAAAAAATTTAGGGGTGGACTACCCCTAACATTTAGGGGGATGAAGAATAGATGTTGGCCGATTCTCATAGATACCGGATAAGCACAAAAAATTTCATCAAAATCGGTCAAGCCGTTTCGGAGGAGTATGGCAACGAAAACTGTGACACGAGAATTTTATATATTAGATGAATCGCTGTTCGTTAGTCTCGCTATAACTCGAGAACGGCTGGACCGATTTTGCTAATTTTGATCTTGAAATATTTGTAAAAGTTCAGGGAAGGTTTAAACGGTGAGAAACATGAATAATAAGTAAAGAAAAATACTAAAATCGACAATTTAATTATTCAATACAAACATTTGAAGTTCGTCTTATCGGTACGGGAAACCCGGGATGTCCGATCTCTTTTGTCTTTTTAGAAATAAAAATAGTGTCACTTGGTTATCAAATATTTATAGGTGTGTTCAGAAATTGGTCCGATCTTTTTAGTCTGCTTTGTTGGTTTTTTTTTTTGTTTTGTTTGCTCTAATACAGGGAAGGTTAAAAAGTTAAAAAAAAAAGCGGGTGAAACCGCCGGGGGTCAGCTATTATAGTTATATTATTCTATTCCATTCTGCAGCCCTAGCCAAGTTGCGATCTATGTTTGCAAACGCTAATAGACAACTAAGATAATGTTTGGAATGACATTTCTATACATTCTCATAGTTTTCTATAGCGTCTGCGCTTATGGAATTGCAACTTGGCTAGGGGGCTAGTGGGACTGATTATGTGTTTTAGTACTCACCAACAGGCTTCCCATAGGTATCCATGCCGTTCCTGGATACAGCCTTCCTGATGGCCGCGGGTCCGCCCTCGCCTTCCGTCAGCTCGAGCCGGTTCAGGAACCCGGTCTGGAGACGAGGAACCGGCACGTAGAGAGTCTTCTTCTGCTCCAGGCATAGCACTCTGTGGACGAATAAATGAGTCAAAGATACATCATCTGTGAAAATTTCTACTGTTTAACTATCACGGTTCATGAGATACAGCCTGGTTGACAGACAGACGGACGGACGAACGGACAGCGAAGTCTTAATAATAGGGTCCCGTTTTACTCTTTGGGTGAGCTAAATAAAACCGTTTAACAAGCTTAATTGCATTGTCATCGGAGTTACACAGGTATACCAAATATCAGCTCAATCGGACTAAGGAAAGTGATTAAAAATTCAGTCGCAAGATTTGTCCCTCACAGACATACTAAATAACTAACTAACACGGCAAGTAACAAAAATGTGGAAAATTTGTTAAAACGAATAATCATTTCAGATTATGGAACTCTGATAGCTGAGTTCCCAATAAGCTACCACGGCTCCAGCCGCTTCGCATTCGAGAGGTGGCGGAATCACACCTCGACTCATTCCAATGGGTTCTTTGGAACCTAAGTCCGAATTTTCATTCACGAAAGAAGCTAAGTGGGCCAAAATTTTACTCAGCATACTACAACATATAGGTAGCAGTTACTGAAAATAACGTGGAAAAGGGGAAGAAAATTTCCGGAAATTTGGATGCAGATACAAAATCAATGCAAACATTGAGGGTAGTAGCCAAGCTGGAAGGGAAATATATCCACATTTTTTCCGACAATTGTGGAGTCGGACTAGGCGCACGTCTTCAAAATGGCACATCGAAGAAAATTTACAATCATTGCACACCTGGTTATCATTTGACACATATTGTGAAATCATTATGTATGGTAGCTCAGTCGGCACCAGAAAATACCTATGTTTTAATAGTCGGTGAAAAAACCATTGTTAAGCGCAAGGATTTTTTGCAATGTCTAAGCTCATTAGATGCCTTAAGCAAGACATCGAGACTAATTATTTGCTCATTGCCATACCACCGGAAATATTCTGATAACTACAATCAATTCCTATACAAATTGAATTGTGATCTGTATAATTTTGCTTCGCTCCGGGAAAATATACATTTAATTGACATAAATAATAATCTTGACATGAATGTTTACAAAAATCAAAGTTTGACAAATTCACTTTCTCGAAGATTGTGTAATTTATTGTTATGGAATATTGACTCGCCCAATAATGGGAATAGGACTAAGACTATTACAGAAATAGTATGTAGCCCAAATATGGATTATGATGTCAACAAAGGTCCACCTGCGCAAAGCGAAATGATGGAACAATGCATACCGTTACGTCCAACCAATTTTTTAGACCACAATCAAGTGATCATACTATCTCCATAGCTCACCAAAACATTCAAGGAGGCATGAAGGACAAGGAACTGGAAATTGGCCTATTTCTGGAAAAGTACGATATTGATGTATTGTGTATTACCGAGACATTTCTAAAAGAACATCAGGTGTTAATGAACTTCGAGAATTTCCAGATAGTTAGTAGTTTCTGCAGAAAGCTTGCAACTCATGGCGGCTCTTTGATAGTAGTAAAAAAATCTCTAAAAGTCAAACAAAGAAAGGACATTGAACGTCTGTCGTCCGAACGTCATGCTGAAATATCCTGCGTAGAATTAGATAAATACATAATAGTAAGCTTATATAGACCACCTTCTAGTAATTATAATATTTTTGAGTCTGTAACCGATGAAGTATTAAGTAAAGTTTGCAACAAAACAAAACAAGTTATAGTACTTGGTGACTTTAACATAAATCTGCTGAAGGATTCAAATAGTAGAGATAATTTACTTGCCCTGTTTCAAAGTTACAATTTATTTCCTCAATATAACGAGCCCACGCGTATTACTAATACAACTGCCACTTGTATTGACAATGTTTTCTGTGAACACAAGGTATTATACAAATCTATCTTTAAATGCCTCACTTCGGATCATACTGGTCAATTTATTACTGTCCCGCTAAATAGACGTAACCCTAAAATACAAATTCGTAAAAGGCATATTACCACAGAAAAAATTAATCAGTTTCAAAATAATATAGAACATGACTTTTTATCTGAATTACAAATTAGCAATAATCCAAATGAATCTTACAATAATTTATTCCAAATTCTAATACGAAACTTTAATTCCACATTCCCCATTATTTGCAAAAAACTTGACGTAAAATTAGTCTTCAATCAATGGGCAACTCCAGGTATAAGAATTAGTCGAGATAAAATGTATGAACTTTACAATCAAAAGTCAGGGAGTAATGATAACCGTTTGATAAATTATGTTCGCAAATACAGTAAAACTTTTAAAAAGATATGCAAATATGCAAAAACCTTGTATATACTTAACAAAATAAAGCAGTCAAAAAATACCTCAAAAACTGTTTGGTCTATCATAAAAACGGAAACTGCTAAAACCAAATGTCGAGAATCGGAATTCAAGCTTAAGAAAAATAATGAAATAATTAGTGATAAAAAAGATATTGCAAATCAATTTTTAGGCTTTTTTGGGGATATACCTTATAAAACCACTGAATCACTGGCAACCAATTGTACGGAAGCTGCTCATTTATTAGTTGAAAATGTTGCTGCCAGCCCAAACCAATTTAAATTCCACGAAGTCTCAAGTGACACTATTATCAAAACATTTAAATCGATCAAAGCAAAAAAATCGGAAGATCTCTGGGGATTGTCAGTCTGTTTCGTTGCTGAAATAATATATAACTTAGCTCCTTATTTAGCCCATATATTTAACTGCAGTGTCGACAGTAATAAGTTCCCCGATCTTATGAAGTGTAGCAAGATTATACCTTTGTTCAAAAGTGGTAGTAAGAAAGACCCTAGTAATTTCAGACCAATATCTATCTTACCATGTCTTAGCAAAATATTTGAAAAAATAATGTTAAATCAGTTAGCTTCATTCTTCTGTATTAATAATTTATTATTTAATAAGCAATTTGGTTTTTCTAAGGGCTGTTCAACTGTGGACGCAGCCTCGAATCTCGTAGAGAGCATCTACGAGGCTTGGGAGTCTCAGCATGATTCTTTAGGTATCTTTTGCGATTTGTCGAAAGCGTTTGATTGTGTGAACCATGAAATTCTATTATGTAAACTTTCACACTATGGTGTGACAGGTGATGCGTTAATGTTGATGAAATCATATCTGTGTAGTAGAACCCAAAATGTTGACATAAATGGGGTTCGATCGGAGTCGGCTAACGTTTCAATCGGGGTCCCTCAGGGTTCAATTCTTGGCCCATTCCTCTTTCTAGTCTATATCAATGACCTGCCTTTCTTAGCGCGTAAGCATTGTGAAATTATTTTGTTTGCCGACGATACATCTCTGTTATTTAGAATCAATAGGAAAAACTACGATATATCCAAAATCAATTTGTCGCTTAGTTTAATTAATAGGTGGTTTAGCGTCAATAACTTAATGCTAAATGCCAAGAAAACGAAAGCTATTAAATTCACATTGACTAATAATCCTTCCTTGCCTAGTATAGTTATTGACGGCGATCAACTTACTTTGTCGAAGGATGCTAAGTTTCTTGGCCTTATCGTTGACAGCAAACTTCAATGGGGAGCACATATCAAGGAACTGTCTAACAAATTGAGTTCCGCAGCATTTGCAGTGCGGAAAATAAGAGAACTATCAGACATTAAAACTGCAAGAATTGTTTATTTCAGTTACTTCCACTCTGTTATGTCGTATGGATTATTGCTTTGGGGTAATGCAGCAGACGTAAATAGCATCTTTATTTTACAAAAACGCGCTGTTAGGGCTATTTATAGGCTAGGTTATAGAGAATCTCTTAGACAAGTTTTTGCGCAGGTGAAAATTTTAACGTTACCATGTTTGTATATTTTCTTGAACATTATGTATGTGCGTAAAAATATTCATAAATATCACAAACGAAGTCAATATACTAGCATAACAAGGAACAAGTTTAAACTTGTTCTACCTAAAATTAGATTAGCCAAAACTGGCAACTCTTTTGTAATGAACGGCGTACTATTTTATAACTTGTTGCCTGTTACTCTAGTAAATAAGAAAGACACAGATTTTCAAGGAATTTTAAAAGACTTTTTAATTGAAAAGGCTTACTACAAAATTGAAGACTTCATCTGTGATAAAGTCTCTTTACGTAAATTGTATTTAGACTGTAATAATAATACTTGACTGATTATACCTACTATTGTAGTTATTTTATACATTGATATTTTGACATTGCAATTATTTTATATAATTTTTGACATTCTAATAATATTATTTTCTTTGACATTTAATTTATTGTGTATTAATTTATTCGTAAAAATTGTATTTGACATTCATAAGTGTACATTGATGTACCCATATTTGAATAAATTATTTTGAATTTGAATTTGAATTTGACTCAAGTTTACTTACTCAATTTTACTCAAATATCACACCTAAGGTTCAAAATCAGTTTTTCACGTGTCACTATCGGTCAAAATGATAAGATATCAATTATGTATGATAAACTATCGCAATAACACACCGCTAGCACCAAAGAGCTAAATTCAAGAATTCCTATGGCAACAAAAACTACTTTGAAGTTCAACACGAATAAATAATTGGCTGTGACATCCAGACGCACGAATCTCGCCTTAAGGGAAGGAGGTTCAGATCCCTAATAAGATCATTCTGATTTACTGATACATAACTACTATATACCAGTCATCTATGGAATATCAAATCTATGGAAAAAGCACTTGACGACTAGTTCGTAAAATACCTACTAGAACCCATCAAAATATACAAAGTACAGGTTAAATTAATAACATCGATTTTATCACATCACTGCAGCAAATAATAATAATCACGTAGTGCGAATAAAGGTTATCATTTATCAATAATACAATAAAAACAGCATTACGTGAACATATAAATTGTAATCAATAGTTGTGACATAATTTTGTATGTTCGATCGGACCACAGGATAGAACACTTGGTAATGTTAAATACACAAAATATATGTAACAAAATCCAAAAAATTGTGTATTTTGTGCATTTGTATGTATTTACATACAATACAACACATACCTACAAACCAGCAATATGCTAAGTAGGGATTGGTTTTATTAACATAATACGTAAATTACGAAAACTTCATTTTTATTCTTAATTCTTAATTTATGTTTGTTTTACTATTTTTTTTATGTGTTATGTATCCAGTTTTTTGGCATGAAACCTTTCTGTATTCCAAACTATTGCACTTATAATGCTAGTTCGAAATCGCAGGATATAATCGCAAATTACAATCCCGTTATCAATATTATGAAACGAGGTCAAGTTACTGCCACATCTCAGTGCGTTATAAGACCTAGAGACGGATATAAAGTCTAGAAACAGGGTTACCAGTAGACAGATATTCTCCTAACAAGCCTGGAGTTTTAGTCCACACTTCCACAGTCAGGGAAAAACACTGGGAGAAGTTGAAGGTAATCAGGAATTGTGTGCCTTGCGCCTTCTCTGCCCCCGTACTGCATTACACCAAATTTTGCACAAACGCATACGCAAGTTTTTAGTTAGATATTTTTGTCAATATCAGGATGTTTATGGAAAGTCAGAGATTTTGTCAGGAAAACTCGTTTTCGGATCTGGTAACCCTGTCATAACGTACCTATATGATGTCATATGCGCCTATGTAGTGAGTGACTAATATTAATTATGCTTAGTTTTATGCGAATAAATAATGCGCTAATACGACTTTAACAGTTCGGTCATAATATGCTCGATGATCGGTATATTAGACGATTTAAGCTAGTTTCGCATTAGTTCAAGCTCCCACCGGGACGGATTCTTTACAAGCTGACCTATGTGCCGACCCTGCTTTAGTTTAGATAACCCCGGAATCTCCAAAGGGACACGGTACCCAGACAATGTACAACGATGAAATACGTCGCTTGGCCTTGAAAAGACAAACACGACGTCTATTTCAACGTACAGGAAAGTCTGTTCTATTCTACATGTCATTAGACTTGTATTTCCATGTCAAAGGTCCCAAGGGTTCAGTGTAATGCGCATCAAGCTTTGCTATGAGATAGAAAACCAAAATAAATAGTTATTTTTATAAAAAATCAGGTCAAAGAACAACACACCTAACTTACACCTACGCGGTTGAGCAAACACCGAAGATGTTTTGATTATAATAAATCGGTAAATAACGCATAATTATTGTGGGATTAAGACTTGGGACATCTACTGCCAGATATACAACTCTAGTATACTATAACTCAATGGTTATTTGCATCAAACTTCACGCGACACATCAACGGTGATGTTAGCGTTATGATGGCGGACAGCTCAAATTTTAACATATAAAACCGTCTTTTATTAAAATAAAGTGGAATTAAACGCAAATGCGCAAATGTCATTGACATTTTTCTATGGAACAGCTGATTTTTTTTTCGCGAATTTCGAGTTGGTCCCATAGTAAAAGTTGTTCATAATGATAAGTACTATGAGCTCTTTTCGGCTTAGCATACCCTTTATGAATAACCCTATATACTAAGGACAATGTCAAGATCGGATACATTTTCAAGATGAACTTAAACACTTCCATCCCGGAAACTCTAAAAAAAGAAAAGAAAATCAAAAATTGCAGACGACAAAAAGTAACGAAAAAAGTCAGAAGTAATCTCAAAAATAATCTCGTAACAAACAAACATTTATATATAAAAAAAACAGTCGAATTGAGAACCGTCTACTTTTTGGAAGTCGGTTAAAAAGAAAGTCGCGGGACGCAATAATTTCACGATAAAAATCAAGAAAGAGCATCAAATTCATGCAAGTCGCTGAACTGAAAGTTATAAAACACTCAATAAAGAATGCGTTGCTCAAGAAATCGGTCATGGTTTATGTAATATTCAGCGTTGCATGTTGTTTCTGTGCGTTCGATTCCTATTTTACAACTTTTGATACATTTAATTTCATTATTGTACGGTTTGAAATAGACGGAGCGTGTCTCGTCTACCCGTTTTCGTGATTGGTAGCTGGGCGATACATAAATATTAGGCTTTCGCCCTGTGTACAGAATGTTGTTTTATTTTTATTTATTTTGGCTTACCACGATTGAACGGAGATAGTATGCGTTCGGGGTAAGAGAATGTGTGCTCTGTAACCATTTTTCTCCAAAACAGACCGATTTCGAGACAATTTTTTCTAAAGTAGCCGAGATTTAATTGCGGAGGTTTTTCGAACTAGGTTTAATGAAAATCGGTCATGCACCCGTTTCAAAATTACGAGTTATTTTTCTGACTTTTGATGAACTTTTTAATACATTCTTATTTGTTATTTAAGTAAGTAGTTTCTGTGCCCGCGGTGTAATTTTCCGGGATAATTATCTTTATGGTATACGCTATTTCCTTGACTGTCGTAAAGATCAGAGTGCGGTAAATTGGGTGCTACAAACGAGTAAACTAGTAAACGAACGCAGTCGGAAGTCGCTACACTACTATACCATCCTTGAATACTTATTAGCATGGAATATTTTATTTGTTTACGCAATGCACCTGTTACAAGGGTCGAATAAAACATGTAATGCTGCCTAAACAAATAATTTTTATATAAAATCTAAGCCGAAGTGAATATCTTTAAAAAATTAAATCCAAATCACGTATAAACATGCTATGCTACCCATTTAATCTCCCTCAAAGCTAGACAGAAATCTAGGTACAGTCCAAAATAGTCCGATCTGGAAAATGTCGTGAACAACACGTGATTTGCATTTTTTAGAACTTGTAATTGAAAATAGGTTTCGGGTGGCGGTACATAAAACACACGCGACTCGACTCGCCTGATCTGATGAGACAGGGATGGCTAGATATGAATCTCCTACGAGTAAAAGAGCAACCAATAAACTTACAAGATGATTTCTTTCAACAATAGAATCAATTTTTATTGACACAACAAAGGAAATAATGAATGAATGTGTTCTGAACTGCTGTTACCGAGACGGATGGGTAGATATGAATTTCGTACGAGTAAAAGAAAAGCTAAAAGCATATTAGATTGTTTCTTTCAACAAAATAATAACATTTTATCGACGCAACAAAAGGAAAGAAAGAAAAAACGTGTTCATTATCAACTAAAATCACAGCAAGGCCAGCCTATCTACAATGGTGACCCCAAAGCCAAACGTCCCTGAACTTTCTGCCTAAAGCAAATAGCATCTTTCGGTGGGTGATAGTACATTCCCCGGTAGAAAAGTAAAAGTGCGAATTTAGGTTCAACGACCGAGCACGGAGCGAGACAAAAATATCTTCACTAATCGCGCCAAACTATGTATATCTAGACGCTACTGTCGCTAGACAATATCGTGGTTGTCAGTTTGTTTATTGGCAGACTTGTGGGTTGCATACGGCTTCGCTTGTTGGTGCCGAGTGCTGAAGTCGTATCGGTAAAGATAATAAGCAATAATTATGTTAAAAAATATTTGTTTAAAATAAATTTTGCATCATTCGAACAGACATCAGGGAGTGATTGAAAACAAACAAGCAAAACATACTAACAACGCAAATAAAATAAAAAACGTATGTTTATATTAAAAACCCCCGACAAAATATAGCTAAGAACTTTCCCGACTAATTCACCTTTGAAAAAAAAAACAAAATCAAAATCGGTTCATCCGTTCGGGAGCTACGATGCCACAGATAGACACAGACACCTCAAACTTATAACACCCCCTCGTTTTTGCGTTTTCATTAATTTCAAATTAAACGCTGTCGTCAAAACAATGCCTGACCTAACTTGCAACATCTGTAGACTAAACGCACAGATTACTGAAATATTTACTACGGTTTGCGTCTACCTTTGTTTCGAACATTTTTCAGTGCCGATTCAAGGCGCTGGCTCTGATCCATGTGTTGTTACATCAAAGAATTGATTGGCATCGATAATACGGTCCTATAGTTTAGAACTTACTGCTTTCATATTTCGTAAAAAAAAAATAAACGAGTGACTTTTTTTCTGGTTGACAGGCTAGGAGTTTGACCACAGCTCACCTTGAGTTAGGTGATAAGTGTGTTATAATAAATCTAGCTGTAAGATTCCCAGATCTGTTAAAATAAAATAAATAAATAAAGATCGTAAACACACCTAGACTGGAATGGGAAATGGCTCAAGTGAGAATGTCGGAGCACGCTCAGTGGTTTTTTTATGCCGTAAGTGGCAAAAAGGAAACGCGCCGCCTGATGGCAAGCAATCATCGTCGTCGATACGAAATAACACAGGACATGGCTTGATCACAGCTTGTCAACTCGGAGAGCGATAGCTAGAAAACGGAGCACTTGATAACACTTACCATGGTAGCCCTGGCTTCCTTCACCACTAGCTTAAGTTTGTTGCCAGGATTTGAAACCACGCCGTACGTTGATGCTGCATGAGATCCAAAAGCGCCAACTCCTGAGCTAGCATTCCTATAAAACGTCCACCTAAAAACTACGTACAATACCAATATTGCACTCCCCGTTTTTTCTATTCAAGCTATGTATCCTCTCCATCCTTAAGTCGCCAGGAAGAGATCGCTCTTAGCCAGGTCGCCAGTTGTTGCTCTAGTTTCAAGTGTTATCCTTTTGTTTGTAATTTCTGGTGTGAATAAAGAGTTTATCTATGTGTTTACATACCTAACCGGCTCCTGCGGCTTATCCGGGTTCACTTTGACAGTGTTCGCGTTTTTGAAGACATCCAGCTCGGCTAACTTGGCTGCCGCTTCGGGAGCCCCCTTGAAGTTGGGGATGCGGTTGTAGACGGGGCGCGGGAACATGGCCAGCCCGTTTGTTTCGAGGTGGCGCCATATCTTAAGGCGGAAGGACTGCTTCGTCACCTCCTCTGGTACTGGCTTCTTGGCTGGAAAGACCGTTTTTGTTTAGCATGTTGAAAATCAAAAAGATGAAAGATGATATGAAAAAGAATGAAGTGTATTCAGATTGTGACGAGTGATAGGGATGAATGGAAGAAGTGTACGTACTGTGTTCCGTCCCCACGTAGGTGGGATAAGGGTAGGAAGATCATGAAGTTGAGATTCAAGAAGACGCGTGATAAATTTAATGAAGATTGAGCACCAGTTAGTGGGTTTCAAATTGACAGATAGTCATTTAAAATACTGTTGTGCGTAATAAACCAATTAATGTTGTATGTAAAAGTTTGTGTGTACACTGTACATGTTTGTTCTCAACTCGGGATGACGTTTGGTTTTGAGGTGGTTTATATCCTGAATTAAATTATATTAGGCTACTTTTAAAATTTAAAATTACGATTCCGTTACGTTACCAGGTAGAACAGCGGAACGTAGCTAGCAAAGCATACAAATGCTTGGCTGTTTGCAGAATTAGTACTAAGTGGGTGTGGTGTAATAAAAGACTCTGTAACAGATCTAGGGGCTAAGAGACACGTGAGTGGATCTATTCCTGAATAATCTACCTACCTAAATAAATGTTACCCTCAAATGGGTCAAAGTTCCAAACCAAAATCCTGGATCCAATCCAAAACTGCCTTTTTTTATTAATTGATTGCTAGCTAGCGTTTGACCGCCATCTCGCCTGGTGGTAGGCAATGACGCGGTCTACGATGGGGCACGCTTCCCTGAAGGAACCGATTCACTCGCGACTTGAACACATATAAAACACATCACCCAGTCTTTCTACGTCTAATTTATTAATTAACCAACAGCCATACATATCAATAAATCTATCAGCAATACGGTTACCTACCGATACTATTGCTATCTCCTTTAGATCTCATTACGATTCAACTAAGTGCTCTCCTATTTATAGTTATCTATAAATACCTATTGTGATGACGAAAGATAGTGAATCATCGTCCATCGCACAATGGTCCCAAACTGTCTATGATTTAGACAAAAAATAGAATGAAATTGGAATGAGATAGTTCGTGCGGCGTAAACAGCCATTATTTATAGGCTTCGTTCAGACGAGTTTGCCGCGCGTTTTGAAATCGCGCGGTTTTCATACATTCCACAGATAAAAGGTTGAAACAAAATGTATTTCTGAGGGTAGTCTCGTGACGTCATTGTAAAAACTGTTTTTACTGAAGTATTTTTAACTGTTTTTTTTAAAGGCGTGTGTACCCCGCTTGTTTTTTCGATCTCTATCGATTGTGTTAGAAAGTAAAGGTAAGATTTACACAAAGTATTCATAAAATTAAGCAAATATTATGAGTTTTAACTAGGTTGGAACTAAACGCCTTTATGGTAAATTAATGGTTCTGATTTTAAAATGTTACTACCTCATGGACGGACGGAAGAAATAGCATGGAAAAAAATAGGTGGGTAGTTTTTGAAATATCCTGCATTTTTTTTACTTTATTTCAGGTAAAATAAGGCTGATAATAAGGTAGAAAGACTTTCCATATTGTTGTTTAGTGAACCAAAAAAACATGAACAAGCACTTTTAACACAGAACACTCACATTCTTACTACTACACTAGTATTTCCGTGTTAATTATAAGAAAAAGTTTAAGTAACCTCTTGACAAAGCCACCGGTTTTCTTATAGCCCAAGTCTTCAAGACACATTATAAACTTTATACACACACCCTAACTCAACTCATACCTATAAGTGTGTAGCGAAGGCGATTCATGCTATACTAGATACACCTGTTCACACATTTATTTGTGTCACATGCTATTGAAGCTGTGGAAATGCTTTTGATATCAATACATTCATGTTATGTCGTATTGTACTAAAGCAATTGTTTTAACTTCTATTATTTGTATTGTAATTGTTAACCTTATGGCAATGTGGTCATTTGATTCTATCTTGAATTATACTTTACTTTAGTTGGTTTAACTTTAAAAAGTTCCTTATAAAAAGAAGTTAAAGTTTTTAAGACCATGCCGTTTATCTACCTGTCTCTGTCTGTTTAACTTTAAAATATTTTTGAGACATAGTTATTCTTTTACATATTTTCAAAATAAAAGGAGAAAGAAGCAACTTGAAATAACGATATTTGCCTTCTTCAGCAATAAAAAAAAATTAAAATAAATAAAATACAAAATGGTTCACACTACACTAAGATAACCGGTGTCGGGGATGCAATGGAACACACACAAAGGCAAGGGCAACTAGCACCCAGACCGAGAGCAAATATTACCGGGAATCGAACTCGGGACCTCTGGCTAAAATGCTTATAACACTGATTATAAATATTGCAAGATATATATCATATTGTTTGACTTTTGGTATTTAAAACAAGGCCATTTAACAACTGATTGGTATCTTAGCATATTCTTTCTTGACCTATCACTCTTCACCCACAATGACCATGTCAATTTAATTTTATAAATGTGGGTAGATTCCAAGTTTGAGGTTTGCTTTTTAAAGGCAATAAAGGCTACTAATAGGCCCAAGTTTGAAGGCTTTTTAAGACAGATCTAAATTTTCTATGGCATCTTTGTCTAATGGCTTGCAATGATAAAGACAGATATATTTTTAGTTAGTCTAGATCTGTCTTAAAATGCCTTCAAACTTGGGCCTAATGTACACTTATTTGCAGAACATATACTTCACTATGCTGTGATAAAATGACAGATTAGCAAGAAGTTAGTATGAAATCTGTTGCTAGGTGAGGGGCTGATTAACTGTTGTATTTCCCGAGTTTTATTCTCCGTTTATCTGCATTTCTTTAAATGAAATGTCAATTGTCAAGTTGTGTTAAATCTTGAAATTATAAGAAAATCTGAATAGTTACGGTTTGCAGACCTCATTGTTGCTAATCATCAGACGATATGGCGGTTAAGTGAAGCCTATCATTAAAAAAAAATTGCTACCTACACTTGCATTTAAAATATTTGTGTGAACCGGAGAACCGGTAATCAGTCATACATGTGCTGTGTGATAATTATGATAGTATACACACATCGAGAATACATTAAATATAAACATAGCTCTTACATTAGATAACGTATTTTCCTTCATTCAAGACCTTCAGATTCAGACGGATGATTCAATGCAAATAGAAAATCTAGTGACCTCACAAATTATTTTTAAGGCAGGTAGTTAAACGTTGAATGATTTAATGAAGGATGTAGAAAAAATTATGTCATTTCAGCAATTTTATTGACTTTTTATCGCAGTAAAGAGTCTTGTGCATCGTGCACTCGCGATTCTGCCTAATAAATCAAAATGCACTTTTACAAAAAGAGGTGGGCAGAACACAATGTGAGTCACTTTGTTCACACTCCAATTATCCTACCCACGAGTTTCAATAATTACAAGCCGAGGTAACCACCCAAAACGCAACAAGCGATGCACGAAACAACCAAATACGAGTGAAATTACTACAACGCGCACCTCTCAAATATTTTACAACATCGCATTCAATGGACATCGCGATTTTTCTAACAATATTATAAAGTGGGTACTTAGAAAAACATGTGCTCTCACTGATAAATTGCAATTTTACACGTTTTTAGCTACTTTCTAGTGAAATATGACTTTAAATTACCGGAAAATGCGGTTTGTACGATTGTTATTGCAATATTTTCTTTGACAACAGTGTGAAACTTACCATTTTCAGTGGCCGCCGGCGTGTCGTCTCCGTTCTGCATATTTAATATTTACCGCAATCGGGAGGAAGTTTTAAAAGGAATCCGAAGATTTAGACGAAAATCATCAAAGATATTTGGAAAATAAAATCCTTCTTTGCCGGACAGGAACCGTCACACACAAAAATAGAACGCGAATAAAAAATAAATTTTGCCAACCGAACGGCGAAAAAATCTACTAGAGATGGGAAAAATATAATCGACTTTCTTACTTAAAATTAATTCACAGCTTGTCAATGCACTGTTTGTCAGGTTGTAGCCGGCACTTGGCGGCAATGCTTAGGTCAATGTTTGTTTTCGTAAAAATATATATTGATCGATGATATTGATTGATGTCAATTAAGATTATTATTGTCCACTCTAATTTAATACTATTTGGAAATCAGATAGTTAATGGCCATCACTTTTAAGTTAATATTATACTTCAATTTAATCTATCTATGCAACACATGTTTTGTATATTGATCTATTCTAAATCAATGTCAAATGTCAATATGACATTGAAATTGACATCTAAATGTTAATTTGTTCCGTTTCCTTGCGTTTTATTGCGCAGGCTTCGGGCTTTTGGGGTGCTAGGTCGGGTAACTTCCACGTGGCGCACCCTGGGCAACAGCGTGCGGTAATACTGCAGCTTAGCAGTATTACCGCACGGTGGCCAATAACCCGACACGGTGGGCCCGTCCGCGTGTCCCTCTGACTAGCAGAGGGCACAGCGTGAAGGCTTGGATGGTGGCATTGCTGCCACCAGGGGGGTTTTCCTTGTGCTCCTCGCCGCATGTGGGTTGCGGTCGGGAGTGAAAGGAAAGGAGGAGGGTGGACGCTGGAAGCGTGTGCCGCATGGGGCCCCCCAGCGGCATACGCTTTCGGCCTACATAGGCCGGGATCTTTCGTTGCCGAGCGTGGTGAAAGCCGTGCTCGGCAGCGAGAGATCGTGGCAGGCCGGGGTCTCCTTCTGCGAAGAGGTACGCAGAAGGAGGCCGCGGAGCGGGTCAGAGAGGACGACGCCCGATCTGACCCGCTCCGGCGCAGACGGGGGAGCGAGGAGGCGGTTCGCCCGTCTCCTCGCTCCTCTGCAGTGGGGTTGCCGGGAGAGTCGGGAGACTCTCCCGGCCTGCACGACCCCACACTGACTGTCTGGGGGGTGATCCTGGGGAACAGGGTCACCCCTCCATAGGTGCGGGGGGCCCTAATCGGGCCCATCGCCGGGGCAAGGTGGCGATTGCTAACCCGACCCCACCTTGCCCCATCTCAGGCGGATGCCGAACACCCCAGTGGTTTTAGTGGGTATGCCGCCGCAGGGCGGAGACTCCCACATAACCACCCTGCCTCCCCCGGGGCGGGCGTGGTATCCTTAGAGGATTTCCACTGGGTAAACAAAAAAAAAAAAAAAAAGGCTTCGGGCTTTTGGTCCATTTAGAAGTGATAGGACATAAAATACTAGGTTAAATCCAAGCAACCTATTGTACTTTAGGAAAATAAAACGCTTCATTACTGTGTGTAAATGCCACTACCAGTCATTGACTGATCTGAATTTGAACACTGTCCGTTCGCTTCCTTTGCTACACATCGGTGATCGGACAAGAATATTTATCAGCGTAACGAATTATTTTATTTCTGCTGAGATAGTGACTTGAATACGTCCAATTTATTTGAAAAGTTCGCCATTTCTTAAAAAGTAATTTAATCGATTTCGAACATCTCTATTTACAGGAATACCAACAGTCTCAACTAAGCATTAAAAAAACATGGCCGCTGCTCTTAGCTTTTTAGTGTGTATCCGAACCAAGTTCGAACGTATGTATTACAAAAACCGAGAAATTCAAATCATAAAAAATGGAATGCTTACTTAGATGATTTTGCGAATGTGAAACAAAAAACACCATAGATAGAAAACATTAGAAAGCTCAAACTATTTGGTTAAAATTACATTCAGTTTTACTCTTTTGGCTTGTAAAAGTTGTGCCATTTTAAGTTGTAATTTTGTGTTTGGGATCGTTAATTAACTTACACGCAACATTAACGGGTACTGTGCTTTATTTCTCAATAAATAATAAAATTAATGATTATTTCTATTGCAATTCGCAAAATTATTTTATCTCAAGTGGCATAAAAATACTTATACAACAGCGCAAGCATCGTTGCCAGTGCCTGTTTCTGTTTCGGCATAAAGCACCCTCCGCCTCCCATACTGATTCACATTATTATGAAATAAAATTATTGTAATTCAAAACTTAGGCAGCTACATAATACTCTGTTACTATTTATAAAATAAGTACAACTGTACTTTTTCACTAATATCCCTATGATGATATTGGATAGTAGTAGAATATGAAAAAATGTTTCATAATAATTTCTATAAACCTAATTTCTACGTTTTATACTTTCTAAATTAGCGTGCAATAGGAAAGGACAAAGAGTAAGGTCAGATATTTATTTTTATTTGAAAAATTGGGTCTAGTTGTTCTGGGTCTGGATGTTAGTTGTCCTTGTCTTTGTTTGTGTTCCATGGCATCCCCGACACAGGGTATCGTTACTTTTTTATCTAGAAAGGCGCAGGAGTAGGTACTTATGAAATGAAATAAATTGTAACACGCAAAATATTTTTTATTGCATTTATCATCAATATTCAATACAAATAAATTAAAGTTAATAATACTTTTATTCACGTTAGGTATTACAGCACATTTTTTTATAGTATACTTTATATTTCTCAGGATGTATACAACACAACATGTATGTGTATGTATGGATATAATTTACCTTATATTATGAAAATTAATTTTATTACAAATTTACAAATACAGGTGACAATGCCAGACAAGATGTATTTTAGACTTTTAGGGTTCTGTGGTAAAAAACTAAGAAACCCATGGTTTTGCCATGTTGGTCTGTATAAATAACGGCTCTTTAAGTTTTTTCGTCCATAAAATATAGTTTTGATTTTTATATTACAACGTTATAAGGATTTAAAAGTAGCTTATAAGCTAGTCCAGGGTATAAGCTATCCATTCCAGATTTCACCCAAACCTCTTCAGACGTCTCAGCATGAAGAAATAACAAACACATACACATTAATTCACTCACACACAAACTTTCGCACTTTTAACACAAGTGTTAAATATTGTATAGTCATAGAATAAATAAGTACTTATGCAGTATTGTACTTAAATGAGTACTAAGGCGGTACGGTACTAGTACGGGCTGTGGATAAATTATCTTTCCACCATTATTATCCCGCGAAAGTGATAAACACGAGTCAGGCCCGCTCGGTACCACCCCGTCAATACTTACGACCGAAATGTTAATTGTGTTAAAAGACTCATTTTGAAAATCTATGTTATTTTTCATTGAAATCTTTTTTTTTGCATTTTGACTCTTTTACTACTTTTACTCCTTTTTTTCTTTTGTGATATCGGGAAATAAAAAGTAGCGTTGTGTCAACACTGTGAACGAACCGAACTTTATTTTCCCCGATCGCCAACAGTGTTGACCGAGCGGGAATGACCCAAACCTATCCAATACCCATATTCTAACATACGTGTGGATAAAAACGGTGGAAAGACAGGTTGTCCAAAGCCTGTGGCGGGTTGCAGTCAGTTTTTGACCCGCCTAAAGGCATCTGAGACGTTTTATTGTCCTTAAGATGCAACATATCACTTATGTCGCGAATTTAAATTTCAAACGGTTTTTTCGTTTTTGAACTAGACCGGGTAACTAAATTAAGAAATAATGAAATTTGCGACAATCGTTGAGCATTTTTTACGATTTCTCGTAAAAGTAATAAACAGCAAGGCACGTAATTGAAATATGTCAAAATCATCTTCGATCGCCAGTTTCAGGGTTAATTGGCATTTTTCAGTAATCTTGTGCATCACTGTTTATTACCTCTACAAAATATCGTAAGGAATGCTTAACAGTTATCGCAAATTTTATTATTACTTAATTTAGTTACCCGGTCTAGCTCTAAAAACGAAAAAACAGTTTGAAATTAAAATTTCGCGCCATAAAGAAACGTTTTGCTCATGGCGCGAAATTTGAATTCCAAACTGTTTTTTTCGTTTTTAGAGCCAGGCCGGGTAACTAAATTAAGGAATCATAAAGTTTGCGCCAATTTTTAAGCATTCCTCACGGTATTTTGTAGAGCTAATAAACAGTAATGCATAAGATAACACAAAAAAGGCAATTACGCGTAAAACTGGCGATCGGAGATGATATTGACATATTTGAAAGATGTCATCATCATCTGTACATATACCTTTACAAAATATCGTAAAAAATACTTAAAGATTGTCGCAAATTTCATCATTACTTAATTTAGTTACCCGGTCTAGCTCTAAAAACGAAAAAACAGTTTGAAATTAAAATTTCGCACCATAAACCAAACGTTACACCTTAATACATTATCTTTTATCTAATGGTCTGAGACATATGTAGGGGTGTCTGCATGAGTTCGAAAGCCGCGTCCTTCAGGTTGGCACCGCGGAGGTTAGCTTCATGTAAGTCGCTGCCTGACAGGTCACAGCACTGAAAAATAAAAATATGTAGTATAAATTAGTTTTTATAGAGTGGTAAACATAGGACAATGCCAGCACAATATTATACCAATGGTAAAAATAAAACAAGCCTAAACAATTGTTTTTGGCAAGTAAAATTATAGATAAAAAAACTAGAAAAGTGACAGAGATAATTTTGCAAAACGGCTGCAACAATTTTCTTGAATCATAACTATAACACTCTGGATCGAGTAGCCATGCCACAGCCACAAAGGATGGTCTTATAACTAACAGTCTTTTCCAGACATTAAATTAAAATTTAAATAAAATTATGTATTGATATATAGGTACATATAAATATAGAATTTTATTTTTATTTGCAATATTTGCTGTTTGACATTTTGAATTTTTTTTATTATTCTAATTTTTAATTTCCGAAGTGTACCTATGATGTTATTGTAAAATTTAAAACGTATAGACATGAAAGTCGGAAATAGAGATCTATTATTATTGAAAAGTTACCTCTAAATCAGCCCCAGCCAGCACGGCCGCTCTGAGATCACAGTTCTGCAAGTTTGCATTCTTCAGTGTGGCCACACGTAAGTTTACAGCGCCCATGTTGCTGCCCTCTAGGTTGGCGCCTGGAAGTTTTAAAATTAATTTAAAAATTTACTTCCATAGTAGAAGTTAAAAGTTAAATGTGCTTCTATGGTGGGATGTAATTAAGAAAATTGATGACAAAATCGGGGGATACAGAATGGTGTTGAAGCTATGTACATTCAAAATAAAAATAAATTATTTTTTTATATGAAATTGATTAAATCTAATTTGAAATTTATTGTCTTGTTGATGTTGTAGGGCCACCAGAATTCATAGCAATTTTTTTTTTTAACTTTTATTTTTATTACCTTTCAAATTAACGCCTTCTAAAAGCGCCCTCGAACCGGCCGGGTCTTCCATGTTGCATCCTTTCAAATTGGCTCCTGAAAATACAAACACACTTCCATCATTGATTATGCATAACGATGTCCTCTTCATAGAGAGGATCTATCACTAACTTTTAGTGTTTATAATCGCTAAAGCTTCAAGCGTGCTACAGACAATGCAATATCCACCTTACGCTCTTGTATTTACCTTCCATATTAGCACAAAGTGCTTTAACTCCGAGCAGCTGCGCGCCGTCCAAGTTGGCGTGCGACAAGTCGGCGCGTTCCAGACAGCAGTGGGAGAGGTTAGCGCCGCTCAAGTTGCACCGGGACAGACATGCATACTGAAATAAAACTGAAGTAATGAGCTGTCACTTGTCTTTATGCCTGTTTGTTAGTTATCTTTAGGTACAATCTAAATCCTACTAATATTATAATGTGAAAGTTTGTACGTTTGTTAATCAATCAGGAAAAAACTGCTGAATGGATTCAGATTTTTGGAACAAAACTAGCATACACCCTGGATTAGCATATAGGCTACTTTTTATCGCGAAAGACGCGAGTGAAACTGCGGAGCGCAGTTAGTATTGTATAAAAACCAGTGGGCATAGCACAACTTTGACGTAAAAATACGTAGCGAGTATTCAATAGAAAAGTGTACGCCATTTACGCCCGTCAGGAGCATACTTGACAGTCGTAAATGGCGTACACTTTTCTATCGAATACTCGCTACGTATTTTTACGTCAAAGTTGTGCTAGCCCTACTGTTGAATTAATCTTAATACAGCACAGCTCATGTTGTGTGCAAAAAGGAACCAATATTGATAAAATTTGATAAGAAATGTGTCACACAAAAGGTAAGTAAGGTAAGAACATGTTTAGTTCATAATACATACCACTTTTGACTCGTAAAAACATGCTGTAATACAATCTATTCAATAAACATTACCTTAAAATTAATATACCGCAAGTCCAATCTATTGAGGTCTGCGCCAGCCATGTTGACTCCTTGGAATCGGAGCTCCGATGTGGTTGGTGTTTTTATAATGGAATGTATCACATCCATCCGGGACAGCGGGTGACTGCTCCCGGAGTTGATGCGGGAATCTTCTATCAGCTCGTTTAAGGTGGGTATCATTGAGTCTATGCCTGAAATAACAAAAGAGTATCTATTTAATATTTTGTTTTGTTGAATTAATTTGATAGGATTGGTTTGGTGTTTTATAGAAAGGGTCACAATCACAAAGTTTAAGTTTTAATTAGTTGAAAATATTGTAATGGTTAAAACAGAAGGACAATATCTAAATTAAAAAGTAGAAATGAGACTAATAGACATTTTAATTATTGGGCAAGCTTGTAAGCGACTCAAATGTACACTCCGGGTTTGATTCAAATTTAACAGTTTAGTCTAACTAGGAACATTAAAAAAGTAAATGGAGCAGTGCGTTTTTTATTACACTCAGTTTTTTAACACTTTGACTGCGGAAAACACATACCTTGTGTTTTCCTTTGTGCCACGCGAATGCGGCTGCACACGCCAGGCGCGTAAAACAACGCATTTGACTATTAGCCGCACTTAAGGCAAGCGCATGTGATTATTAGCCGCAGTCAAAGTGTTAACAATATGCTTACCATAGAATATAGCCTCCTCTAGTACTCCTTTAGGATTCACATGCGCATCCAAGACTACCTTACCATGCCTTAAATAATTCAATATTGGCTCAAAATACTCTGGACTTCTGTCCATTAAGTATGCCCCAATTTTATCAGTGGCACTAGGATTCATTAAGTACTCATTTTTGTCTTCTGCGAACATCCTCGCGAGCATAGAAGAGGGTTCTTTAGGGTTTAGGAGTGTCGAGCGAGAAGTAGTGAAGTGTTTCCCACCTACATTTAACGTTATCCAATCCGAAACACCAATATTTTGGTCCTCTGTTATATTCATCGTTTCAGCCATATTTCTGGCAATATCACAGTGTTTACTGCCTCTAGGGCTTAAGTAGATTTTGTCTTCATCTCTTATTAGACGGATATCATGTATTTCACAGCCATTTTCAAAGAATAAATTAACATTTTCATCGTTTAGTTGAAAGTGTTTTTTGATTGCATTTTTGAAGGTTTCAATCGTGTCTTCCAGCGCCAAAACTTTTCCATTATCTTCAGTTTTGTCTCTAAACACAAATGCACGTTTCATACTAGGACTTTGCGCCGTGACTTTATTTAAAATTATTAATTTCTGTGCATAAATAGCAAGTTTTGTAGAGACACAAACAAAGTACAAAACTACAAACAGGCAAAACAACGCAATCACTGTCACCAACAATGTTGCAAGCTCAGGTTTCTATAATTTGACCAAAAGTAACATTCAGCGTTTAAAAAAGTTTGATGAACAACGAATGTAATGAAGTGATTTTATATTCAGTAATGTAAAGCAGATTTTTAGATTATTTTACAGGTTTTTCTGATGCCGCGCCGTGGAGCACATCCCGTGCTATAAGAAGAAATTATCAAATGTAACGCAAAAACTTATGGTAACGATTCAAAACAGACCAGAAAAAAAGGGTCATGGTTCGTTACAAAAATATTTAGCTGGCAGCACGACAAAACGCTTAACTGTCAATGTCAAGTTAATCATACTGTCAAAGTCATATTTAAATAAGTTATCAAAGTCAGTTTTATTTAATATTTTTATGGCTTTATTAAGTTTGTGCATATAGCCAGCACTGAGCGATGATTTTATCATAATTTACGATATACAATGTATAATCGTATTTTTATAACTTCTAGCTCGAGCTGGGAAGTACCCTACTTCTTTATTCCACCGTTGGACCTACATACCTTCATGCAAATTATTTTTGCTTATCGTTAGATACTTTTCTAGAAAGGTGCCAGATTTCCTGGGAATTCTCAGTTAATACAGTACTACTCTATGCTGGGAATACTGGGATAGCTGCCAGTTTTTCTGCGGTAGGCCCGGCCATGCCGATTTGTGGTTAAAGTATGAGCAACGACGACTTTCTAGACGACTAGATGGGCTGAAAAATAAGTGCGTGGCTCTTATTTAGACTATTGATGTTATTTGAAACCTTTGTTAATAACTCAGAAGGTTTATCTGAGGTAGTTAAGTAGTACAACCTTGCTTTATAATACATAACTGGTTTTACGATGAAAACCTCTGAGCTTGATCCTAGAATGTTCAAATAAGACACGATCTACGACTCACCATTGTGGTTGGTATTACAGCCCACATTCTCGGAATATCTTACATCGCACCTAAAGGTTGTCCGGCAGTGATCGCTCTTAACGATAAGATTTTTTTGCCTTTCTGTTGTTTTTGTACCTATTAGTACACTGCCGTCCACTATCTATAATGCCGTTAAGCCTCAAAACCAAGTTTGGAGATATCAGCAAAAAACGCGGGAGATGTTTAAAATGAATGCTACTTTATAACGATAAACTTTATACGAGACTTCCTGACATAGAAATACATGTTTTTTATAGTACTTTCTAATAAATGTACTTTAAAATGAATACACCTGTTTATTTAAATGTAAAATACATTTTTTGCTTTATAGCCGTGCTTTAAATTTTGATAAAAGTGAAAACCAAACGCTAAAATGCAGTTAAGTTCACCGTAACGGCATTTTAGCTTAGTGTTTTTAGGTAACTGACTATTGAAATTTATGTTTCATAAAATTAACTTAAATTACTTAACTAAAATGCCGTTAATGTATTTTAGCCACATTCTTAACAAGCATTAAGGATAACTTATGTAAAAAAAAATATTTAAGCCGTTAATTACATTCAAATACTTATCTTTAAAGCAGTTAAACATAAAACATCTGGGACATAGCCACTATTTAGTTAAGCATTTACTACTATTAATTGAGAATACCATTTCAAAATAAGTTAACTTGAAAAATAAAACTACAACTATCAAACTTAAAAGATATGTTTATTAATGAATTTTGCTATTCTAGTTAAAAAGAATGTATTATAAACATACCCATAATATTCGGTTTCTGCTATATATTATAGAATAAATAAACATAATAATAAATTAATTAATTAATAAACCTTACAAATAATTTGGGGATTGGTTTAGTAATATTCTAACTCTTATCAGACTTTTTAAAATATGGCTTTGAGATCCTTATCAAGTAAGTTTACAAAACAAAATTATACACACAGTAAATCGCTCTTACATTACCTACAATTATAAAATGTTCAAGCGCTTCTTGTTTTCCTCGAGGTCTACCGCCTGCGTCCACACGCTTGAGGCATACATGATGATGGGTTCCACCACTGCGACGCAGATGGTTCTCGTGATCGCGTTCTTTAGACACCAGGTCACTTTCGCCGCACGTGCAATCTGTTTGGAGATATCCGCCACCTTTTTACACTGGGCTTTCATGTGTGCTTTAAAATTGAGCCTACGGTTGATCAATAGGCCAAGCAGCTTGACTTCTTCGACGAGATTAAGCTGGATGCCAGACATGACCAGGTTTGGGGGTTCGTACTTCAACTTTTTGGTGAAGAGCATCGCATTAGTCTTCTGCGCTGCAAAGTTGAGCTTGTTACGTTTTCCCCATTTCACGATCATGTCCAACGATGATGTTTGACTGTGAACCTGTGAACACGAAAACAACGTCATCCGCGAAGGCTTGACAATATACTCCCTCTGCTTCCAGCAGTCGCAGCAGCGAGTTTAGGATTACGTTCCAGAAGGTGGGTCCGCCGATAGATCCTTGAACACACCCTTTGGTAGTTTCGCTCTCGTGTGCTGCTCCTGCATAGTTGACTTTGACTTTTCGGTCATTGAGGTATGAGTTTACCATCTCGAAGAGGTTTTTTGGGCACCTCTTCTTCGCTAGATTGTCTTTTAGGGCGGGCCAACATGCATTGTCGAATGCGCCCTCTATATCCAGGGAGACTAGGAGTACGATGTTTTTGCTGTTTACTCCTTTTTTGATGTGCTCTACCAAGTCATAGAGGGCGTGTTCGGTTCCTCGTTGGGGCATGAAACCGTACTGTTTCTGACTGATGGTCGGGAGGAGATGCCATTGGAATCGGAGACCTATAGGACGGTATGACTTCGGATGTGTGTAATCTGTTTTACCGGGTTTGCGTAGGATAATCACGTACGCCGCTTTCTACTGCTTGGGGAAGTACCTCAGCAACAAGCATTTGTTTGCTATCGCTAAGAAGATTTCCCGTTCGCTTCGGATGGCTGCAGCGCAGATGTCAACGGTGAGCCCGTCGGTTCCGGGGGCTTTTTTCGGGTTTGATAAAGTAATGAGTAAAATCATGAAGTAAAACGACAATAGCAAATATCAATAACACACTGGCGAAGATCTTAAATAAATTACTGCGTTGAAACCACTGTATATCTTGCAGAATAAAAGGATAGACTCGTCATTACAAAGTAACACTAAAACCAGACATCTTTTTTGACGATTAACGCGGGAGTCACAAGCCTACCACTAACTAGATAATGATTATCAGATCTAGTTCTTTGTTCTAAGGTGATAATATTAGTGTAACAAAAAAAAAATAAAGCGCGGGGTGATGGCAGATAACGGCGTTTTAATTAAGGAATGCTGCTTAACGTTTTTTAAGTTGAGGAAAAATATAAAAAAATATACATTTTAATTTTCGAATTTCTTTTGACGACTTGCAAGTGTAGTAAATTGTATAATGGAATAAGGTAAATCCTTATCTAAAAAACGGTTAAGCGACCTTAACGTCTTTTATTCGAAGGTTTTTCTTGTAACTGTGTTTTAGTTAAGGAATTTTTCAATAAATTAAAACACACACCTCAACTTAAAAGTAATTACAAAACACAAACACAATAAACGGCTTTATAGGTAAGCAATTATTTGATATTTTAATACATATTTATGTCGTTATGGGATTATAGCGGCTAGTTAGTTAAATAATGTTATATGACGACTTTATAGGCGTGTAATGTTGAAAAGAAATGTCATGTAGCGGCGTTTGTGCTATTCTTATCTTAGGACCTATGACAGATAGGAACACGTTTGTTAGACAGGTAGATAGAGAATTTTAAACTCTATCCTATCATGTTTAAAAGTAAAAATCGACCCCCTGTGGCTTAACGGCTTTATAGTTAGTGGACGGCAGTACAGTTTGTGTTTTTTTTGAGGTTATTAAAGAACAATAATTGAGTTGTATTGTATTGTACTTATCTTATTATCTACCATCTACTAAATTATGCCAATGAGTATATACAGGGTTATACAGAAAGGGTATGCTAAGCCGAAAAGGGCTCATAGTAGGTACTCATCATTATGAATGACCTTTTACTAAGGCACCAACTCGGAATTCATGAAATAAATCAGCTGTTCCATACATTTTGTCGACAGTCCTTTACATGTTTCTATAGAACAGCTGTTTTTTTTCACGATTTCCGGGATGGTCCCTAAGTAAAGGTTATTCATAATGATGAGTAGGTACTATGAGCTCTTTTCGGGTTAGCATACCCTTTCTGTATAGCCCTTACTACCCACGATACATACAAGGGCGTCGCCAGCTTGCGGCTAAGGGGGAGGGGGGGGGGGGGCAATGGGGCAATATTATGGTGGATAAAAAATATGAACGCCGAGAGCATGAAGCGTTACACTTTGGAAGTCTTTGCCTCGATGACGATTGTAATAAAAACGGTTCTAATATCAATGTATAAAACTTCACAAGCCAAGTCAAATGCTCGCACTTTGGTCGCTTTGCGGCTAGCTACATTTGATCTCTGGGGGGCAGGGGGGGGCAACTGCCCCCCCTGCCCCCCCTTGGCGACGCCCTTGGATACATACCTACGTACTGCCTAAATAAGTTCGTGGTAAAACACGCGCCTATGTAGGATCTACTAGTTCACTTTAGCTGTTTTACCGGCCTATTAGATTTTTTGGTTTTCCTTCCTTATTATTCAGCACTTAAAGAGTTACGAGTAACGTAGTCACGAGTAATTGGTTCGTGAGGAATTTCCTATTTGTAGTTATGAGTAGGTAGATATTTTGTTTCTATGGGGAAACCGAATTCATGTTATGGCTTTAAGCGTGTGGTGACTGGTGATACTGACGCCATTAATAAAGTTCAGGTATACCCTACTTCCTATCTTACATCCTACTAATAATAAAGGTTTAAGTAAACGCGAAAGTTTGTAAGAATGTATATTTGTTACTCTTTCACGCAAAAACGGCTTATCGGATTTACCTTCATGAAATTTGGCATGCGGGTTTTCATGGTCTGGGTTAACCTTCAGAGAGTCAGAGACCATATGGTTCGACAGGCACTGGTGGGAAACGGAGGAAAGGTCATCATAGCATTTCGCGGGAGCGCTGCCTCAGCCAACTATCTTATTTATTTATTTATTTATTATATACTAGCTGCCACCCGGCGGTTTCAACCGCTGATTTTTTTTTTTTTTTACTTTAAAACCTTCCCTGAACTTTTACAAATATTTCAAGATCAAAATTAGCGAAATCGGTCCGGCCGTTCTTGAGTTATAGCGAGCCAAACGAACAGCGATTCATTTTTATATACCTACTAGCTGACTCGACAGACGTTGTCCTGTCAAAAGCCATTGCGTGAATTCTATGTGAAATGTCAAAAGTTACATTAAAAGTTTACATTATCCAAAGCGCTAAATTTTCTAATTTTTCATGTTTTTTTACTATAAATTGAGATGTGAGCTATCCTATCTCCTAAGTTAGATCGAACTGCACCCGGTGTGCAAATTTGATTGAAATCGGTTAAGTAGTTTAAGAGTCTATAGCGGACAAACAACGTGACACGTAATTTATATATATTAAGACTAGCTGACTCGACAGACGTTGTCCTGTCAAAAGCCATTGCGTAACTATAGCAACCGTAGTATGTTGATGCTAACTTGTCAATTTATAGTAAAAATTATCAGTATTTAGATAATTTGCAATAAATTAAAATTGCGACTATAATTTGAGATTTAAACTATCCTATCTCTCAAGTTGGATCGAACTGCACATGGTGTGCGAATTTTATTAATCGGTTAAGTGGTTTAGGATTCCATTGAGGACAAACATTGTGACACGAGATTTATATATTAAGATAAGATTTTATTTCTAAAAAGACAAAAGAGTTCGGACATCCCTAGTTAACCGTACCAAACATCAAATGTTTCAAAGGTAGGAACAGTTTGTATTGGAAAATTAAATTGTTGATTTTAATATTTTTCTTTACCTATTATTAATGCTTCTCACCGTTTAAACCTTCCCTGAACTTTTACAAATATTTCAAGACCAAAATTAGCGAAATCGGTCCAGCCGTTCTCGAGTTTTAGCGAGACTAACGAACAGCGATTCATTTTTATATTTAGCTACGAAGAAGATATCTTATGAAAAACCCGATGGCCTCCGTTAGGGCACAGAAGCAGGCCACCGAGAAGGTATCTATGTAGTAGGTACGTAGGTCTAACTCTAAACCTATATAACCCGGATAAACCTAATACAATCGGGTATGTGTTGATGATTTCCACCTCATCACCTAAAACAAGATAATTATTTTTACAAAACAAAAAAACAAAAACCGACTTCAAAAGACCGACTATTGAGTTATTCATCTATTTGTCGCGCACGTACCTACTTAATGCAAATTTAAGACTTATATGGTTTTCTCATGGATACCATTATCAGAACTGGACTAAATTGAAATGAGACCACACGGGAAGCGTCAGCTTGATAATAAAAAAAGAATCATCAAAATCGATTCACCCAGTCAAAAGTTATGAGGTAACAAACATAAAAAAAGAAAAAAAAACACACAGTCGAAGTGATAACCTCCTCCTTTTTTGAAGTCGGTTAAAAACAGTGTTCATTAGTACCGACGACAAGCATAGGTCGGCTATAGCCGGCGCCAAATCTCATCATCTCCAAACCTAGTATTGAACCAATCAGCATCAGCAGAGTCGCTGACTAAATTATTCGGAAGTAGGTCAGGTGTATTCCGCGTTCCTGCTTTTACAAGGTTTTTAGTTTCACCTGTCCCGGCGTCTGTCTGTTTCATAAAATCTTGAGAGTTACTTATTGGCCCACTTTCCGGTGTCCGATTGAGCTGAAAACTTGTGTAACTCAGATGACAATACAATAAATGGTAAGTACTTACCTTAGAGTTGTTCTGATGATGGAACCGGAAGGCGGCTGTAAAAACTCGATAGAATGTTTCGGATAGATCGATTCTTCTTGACAAATAAGGACTGTTTATTCTTTTAGAGCTTTTTAGAAATATGTAGCTGGTTTTAAAAATTGTTTTTAAAGTTAAATGGTTGAATGAATGCGCCCTTATGGGTTGGTTACACGTAAGAAGTACAGTGGCGAGACAGTAAATAGGCACAGTCGGCCGAGCAAACCAATCTTGGTACTAGTGACTGTCTCGCCTCGTCAAACTGTTTATATAAACCGAGTACTCGGCTGAGGGCACTGTTTCGCCACTGTATTCGTTACGTGTAATCCACCCATTAGGTGACGAACTTATCTTACAAACTCATTTCGATTACCAAGAAAATATCAGTCCATTCCTGTACCTACTTAGTCACGTATTTGTAACCTTATTAATAGATCGATAAACAGCCTGTAACCTGTATGATGGCGCGTTAAATGGCAGATGGCTGTCGTAAAACCCGTCTGATCTCAACTACATACTACCTACTTACCTTTTCTACTTACCTGAAGCTGATTTCAGTCACAGATTAAGTACTCGTAATAGTAGGTACTGGCTTCAGCTGTAAGAAGTTCTGCGCAACGTTCAAAGAAGGCGAACCTACCAAGATTATGACTTGAAAATTTAACCGATTAAAATACACGTTTCACACTCATAGCTCCCAATTAGGATACCCTGTATCCGGGATGCCATGTAACACACAAAAACAAGTATAACTGATACCCAGGCTCAGAACAGATATTTAAAATCGTCATTGAAACATCCGCCCGGCCGGGAATCGAACCTGGGACCTCTGGCTCATAAGACCTCATAACCAAACAGGTTTTGTGTCTGGGATCACACACGCTAAAACTGTACCAGGGGACAAACTGTACCAGTTAGACTTGTGCATAGAAAACTTTAAATGATACTCGATAAAAACGGTATGGAGAAGTCAAAAGAAAGAAAAGAAAAGCTGATTTTTTTCGCGTTTTCAGGGTTGTTCCCATGGTAGGTAAACGCTGTTCATAATAATAAGTAGATACTATGAACCCTTTCTAGCTTAGCATACCTTTGCGTTATAACTTTGTACGAAATGCATTTATCGTCTTAACCACATTCTGAATATCTGCTCAATTTGATGAGATATTTCACATAAGCCAAAAAAACAATGCCCCAACTTCACATCCACTTTAATTCCAAAAAGTCGGCTTCAAATTGATCACACTCACTTAATTCTGAAAAAGCTTTTGTGTTCTCAAAAACTTTGGAACAGCTGTTACGCGTAACTTAGGCACATCAGGGAAAAATAATTTTCCCGAGAAACGCGGCGAAATGACTAAGAGGTTCGGGAAACTATATAAAAAGGGCATTGACTGTTTTGATGTTCTCATTTTTGTTGAATTTTATAAATAAAAGTCGAGAACAGTATGAGTCAGTTATTGACTCATTCGTTCAATTTGTTATCTAATAAAAGAGGTGGGCAGAAAAATGTTTTTTTAATAATTCTATTGCCAAGATCTAGTGTTGCAAAACTTGCGTGATTTGCATTTTTGTGATTGGCTTTGACTTAATTATTAGTCTACTTTAAAAAAAGGAGGAGGTTCTATGTTACATCGTGTTGTATGTATAGTTTATTTAGTAGTACTTATTATTAATAGTTTTATCCCACTGCGACTGCGAGAGGCTTTTCCATCGACTATTATCTTTTTTTAGCCTTTTTTTAGTTTTTTTTAAAGCATTTGATTACATTTTATTTATAATTGATGAAAATTGGATTAAAACTTTAAATAGGACCTCTAGGATATAAATTTTGATAGAAAGTTTAGAAAATTTGGTGTCCTCGTGGATTCTCAGTTGGTGAGTAACTGAGTGGTTCCGTGTCACCAGGGATTTTAGCTGGGATTTTGGCTGGGGATTCTAGTACAGTTATCTACAGGGTTGTAAGGAGAGGAAATGCTTAACCGAGAAATGCCCGTAGTACTCATCATTATTTGAGCAACCCAGAAATAAAAATAATCAGCTGTTCCATAGAAAAAGTCAATGACACTCAACAAAATGTATGAAACAGCTGATTTTTTTCGTGATTTCAGAGTCGGTTCAATATTAAAAGTTGTGCATAATGGTGAGTAGGTACCTACTATGAGCCCTTTCCTTATAGCCCTGTATAATGTATATAGGTACCTACCGAGTTAGGAACCGCATTATCAATGGTAGGACACCATTGGTTAAAATTACGCGTTTAAAAAATGTCCCATGCAACTATTTTTGTCGCAATGTCATAGACAATAGTTACATAACAAAACAACACGCAACTGTGTCGCCATTCTGATCGATTTTAGTAGTTTTTCTCGAACTAACGCTAATCCATGTCACTAAAAATACAAATTTATTCTTGACACGGTTGGTTAACATAATATTTTTAAATGTCTACACCGTAACTGAATCACAAAGGGCTCTGTCAGACAGAAAGCGGTCACGCGTTCAAGCGTTCGTTGTTCGATGGTTGTTCACGATCTGCGTTCGGTTGCGTCACGTTACGTTACATACATGACACAGCAAGCAATCTAAAGCGAACGCGGAACGCTTGAGCGCGTGACCGCTTTCTGTCTGTTAGAACCTTAAAGATCGTCGAAAATCGGAGTTGAGTTTTTACGCATACCTACTTCATGGAAGACGGATTTATTTGCTGTAGGTAAATCCCTATTTTTATGAGTCAGTCCGAGCTATCAAATTTCGCTCGAAACATAGCCGCACAGATTTTAGGGTAGGTACCATGAGAAGGTGCATAAATAATAGTATAGGCGTTGGCAATTAATGTCATATTAAAAAAATATGTGCCCTCTATGGTTCGTTTCATCCAAGGCAAAAAATAAAATCTTTACATTCTATTTTCATCTAATAACAAGCGAGATAGTGTGAGGAAGTTATGATGTACCTATAGCAAATTCAAACAAACACTTATTTTTTTTTAAACAATCCATTGTGCAAATTAAGTGAATTTATGTCAATGAATTTCTCAGAATCTTCATTTTTGTCCAAAGGACAAACGGAGCCAGCACGTTAAATGCACAACGGTCATCGATCAAGTAGTGATTACGGTCGTAATTATTTTCAACTTTTTCATTAGTTTTTTTAAGTTTTTGTATATAAGTAAGCTTGTATTGTATTTTTTTATTTGTATTTGTTTAATTTTATTTAAATTATTAATAGAATTTTTTGTACTAAACGTGACTTCTAATAAAATTCTTTGTAAACGTGACTTACCTGTTGTAACATTCAACGTTATTTTTAAGGTCAATAAATATTTCTGATGTCTGATGCGGGGTGTAATTATAAAACTGGTCAACCGTATTTTTTTTGTGTATAATTATTATTTCTAAGAGCTATTTCGAACAATTTACGTCAATAGCTTTAGATAATTAATTCTTGTTTTTTGTTCATCATTTCAAATTTATAAGTAAAACAATACTAATTTTGTAATTCTTTAAACATAATATCCGCAAATTGTTACACAGGAAAGTACAGAAATCTGTGGCCACAAAAATGTTCTTTTGTGAAACTGCGTAATTACAAATTTGATATGAGGCTACAGTTGACATTTTTTCGCCTACGTTCGGAACGAAGTGTCCCTATGACTATACTTATACTTCAATGATACAGAGTTTTCCTCGGCTTCGGCAGACGCGATGACACAACGGGAAGCTCATCCAACGTGGTTTATATTTATAAAATCAGTATCCACTTAGTAGCACGGACGTATTCTCGAGACGCGAAAATAATGTCAATTTGACGAAGAATTCTGACGCCGGCGCTTCGAGTTCCCTAATTTTTCACGCGCTCGCGATTGTGTCAATAAACAGTTTGTGTATAAAAGAGATTATAAATGGCATCGCTTGATGTACCGCCCAGTTATCTGCCGCCTCCGCCGCCGAAACGGCCTGTACGGCCGAAAATTACGCTGCAAATTCCTGACGCTCCAGCACCAATGACGCCGAGAACAGCTTCCATCTACTACGGAAGCCCCAGGTTTCCGAAGGGAGCTGGGACCCCTGGGTCTCACATATCGGATCCCCATCACCCTTACTTCAGCCCTTTTGGGCACATGTACCATAATAAAGCGTCAGAGTTCATGTTTAAGCAGTTCGAAGGTTTTAAGGACTTTACGATGAATACGGCAAAGAGTGGACTAAGTGCAGGGGAAAAGACAGCGTTCTGGTTGTATAATAAGTTACGAGTGTTATCAAAAAGGTGGTTCACGCATTTGTTTTTGACATTCAGTTTGGCGCTGTACAGTGTTATTGGTGCGGTGATATTTACTGCTCTTGAAAGTGAGTATTTGTATGTTTTTTCTTTTAATTATTTTCCAGTGTTTTTTTTCATACCAAAATAACCAACTTTTAGGCGTATATACATTGATACATATAAAAATTTCTAAGATGTAAAATATCGATAGAGGGATCGAGTGCGTGCGCGCTGGTTTCTTGATTAAAAACATCGACATGCAAAAACAAATTGGATTTATACATACATACTTACGTACCTATATTAAAAATTATAAACCATAAATGTTCGCTTTTTACAGAAAATAACGTAAGTACCTAAAATTTCAGGAAATGTTCTTTGTCGAAACATCTAACTAAAATTCCAAAAAATACTTAATGATCAAACGAACTTACCAAGTGAAGTTCGATCACAATTATGTGAACGGCTTCATTCGACGCGATTTTGTTTTTGTTTACATATTGTAGTTATGTCTCACGTACTGGCCCTCAACACGGATTGTTTAGAGATTTTATTCCCCGCTTTCAAAGTTTTTTATTCTGGTAACACTAGAGATCGTCCATAGTCGTTAAGTTCGTTACTATCGTACCCCCACCTCACTTCAGAGCCCAGAGGGGAGCCATCGGCCGGTCGAACTTCATTCTGTTTAGAGCAATAGTTTTACTAACTACTTATTTTGTGACCGGTAATGGAAAAAATTACCCATAAATTGATTATGATTACCAATTATCAATTTCACATTTCATTATTAGGGTTAGGGCATTTATATACATTGTATATAAGTACTAAGTAGGTTACTTAGCTAAGCTATTTATGGGAGGGTGTATATATTAATCGCGTCGAATGAAGCCGTTCACATAATTGTGATCGAACTTCACTTGGTAAGTTCGTTTGATCATTAATTATGTTTCACGGCTTCATTCGACGCGATTTTGTTTTTGTTTACATATTGTAGGATGTTCAGAGAAAATTAGTGAAATGTGAAACAAATTTTTCACAAAATACAAATACATAATTATGTATATCCTTTTATATGATGTTTATAACCGAATCGATCCCGCCACAGACTGTTGGCATGTTGTGAACATTTAGCTTAAAATGTTCTGAGCATCCATCCCAGCATGTCAGTTTTGAAATAAATTTCGAACCGTTAGATTTTTTATACTACGCTAACAAAATATGATAACTTATTTGAGAGCTGGATCTGTATCTATGCTGCTTCTTCTACCTATATAGGTACATAAAATCATAATGTATGATGATACAATATTCCCAGAAGACATTCCCAGTGTAGGTGCTGGACGATACTGCGACATGTCGCCAGCCCGAGAAAACTCCAACTAATGAAGAACTAATAAGATAAATATTATTTTATTGGATTTAGTGGTGGAGTCCGTCTATCGTTAGATACAGTTAGGTTTACAGTCTATTTAAAAAAGTTATTAATACTAATATTGAAAAACTTAATAAAATTAATAATCAAAAGCCTCTCCCACTAATAGCATTAAAAAATAATTGTAATTCTGGCTGATAACTGTGACTATGTGTCATATCAGAAAATGTAATCCAAGATTTAGTACATAATAATCAGTTATTGTATTGTATTAGTGACATTATTTCTGTAAAATCAACGAAATGGGTCCTTGGCTAACCAACTACGTTGTTTGAGTCATATAAACCAATGTATGGGTGTGCAGAGTTCGTGTGATAAGACATCAGCAAGGACATTCAAGCTGGTAGAAATTGAAGTTAAAACTTACAATGTCAAAAAAAAATAAATAAATCACAAAAAAAAAGAAATATAATGCTTACATGCACTAGGATAAATTCTTATTGTCTTTTAGCATTATTCATAATATTTTGCGAGTATATCACATTACTGAAAAAACTCAAGGGATCTTTAATCTAAAAATAATGAATTGCTTAATGTTTAAGCCAAGTTTTTGTACATATAATTGTTTAATTATTGAAGTTAACTTGATTTTATTTGACTGAATAAATGACGATATCAGCATTTGACAGTGACACTAATGATCCATCAATGAGTTTTAAGTTAAGTAAACATTGTGTAGGTACTTTGATTTTTTCAAACAAAATCCAACATTTATTTTTCTTGAATTCTTAAGCCTTAATTATATTACTAGCTCGCATTACTAATATCGATTTCTGGTCGTGGCGATACTTTATCATAACTTACATATCTTCTTGGAGTCTCTATTTAAGTAAATTAAATTTCAGCTACGATAAAAATAAAAACAAAAAACATTTTTGCAATTAGGATGAGGCACCCGGTCTACAAGAATTTGCGCAAATTCTACTCCTTTTGACATTCTAATAATATTGTTTTCTTTGACATTTAATTTATTGTGTATTAATTTATTCGTAAAAACTGTATTTGACATTCATAAGTGTGCATTGATGTACCCATATTTGAATAAATTATTTTGAATTTTGAATTTTTTGAATTCCTCTCAGTAGCCGCAACTGTCACACGGCGGTGGCAGTGATGGTTCTATTTTCTACTGCTAACAAACTGTGCTCCTCCAACCTGGTGGCGCGGGCGTCTACCAATGTTCAAAGTTAACTCTCCTAATATAAAGCCGTCGCCTAGTGAGAGCGGCTGTCACACCAAATTATGAAGTGAATCGATTAATCGGACCAAGTGTATTTGCATTTTTGTAACTCTGCTTATCTCTGTTTTACTTAATGTGTATCAGCAATGAATAATTGAAAATGTGACATTTACCATTTACTTAAGAAACCCATCGTGATAGACGTTTCTCGTCGTATAAGAATACATAGAGTAGCATACAGCGTAAAAAACTAACCATGTGACAAAATATGTGTCCTTGTATGATCTGAACTCAGGAATAAATTTTTTATATAATATACATAATATATTTTTTCTTGTGTTACCCTTTTTTAACTTAATAAAGTATGGTATAAGACTGAAGTGTCAGTGACACATTACTTTACTTTTGAAAAATTTGTATCCAGCAGTTTCCTAACTTGAAAATAATAGTAACATATAGCTCGGTGCTCGGTGGTATTTTGAATCATACGGACAATCCTCCTAAAGATATTGATAACGAAATTATCAAAAATAATGTGTTAAAATAATGATCAATAGGTATATCAATTTATGTGGCAAACGCACACAGTTATGGTTTTGTAGAAACTGTTTGTTCATATAATAACTAATAACTAGAGGTATAAATGTACCTAAAAATAAAATAAATTAAGGAGTAAAAATAACAATTGCCGACTTGGAGAAGTATAGCACAATGTAAACTGTTTGCCTAACTTTTGCATAGTACCTATAATGCGGTGTAAGACACCCATATCGTATTTAGCAGAAAAAAACGTGTCAAAACTTCGTTAATTTTCATAGCGACACACATCGTAGAATACTGCATCCTACAAAAGTTACATAAAACGTAGTGTAATTCAGACTTATTTATTTATTGATTTTTGTTACTTTTAAGTCCTATGGATGTGATAATCCTAAATAAACGTATACTTATTGATATGAATTTTTATTTAATAATTGTGTGTCGCATCCCGTAGAACACTGTACTGCATCAACTAGTGAGGTTATGCATAGTATAAAACAACATAAACACGGCGCGTCTCGTAGGATACTGTTCTGCAGCAACTTAAAGAAGTATATTGCACAGTAATACTGTATAGCATAAACTAGAATGTTCGTTCTAGAATTATAATGCACAGTAAACACGTCGTATCTCGTAGAATACTGTATTGCCTCAAATTAAAGAAGTGTATTACACAGTAATAATACCTACTAGGTATATGTATAGCATAAACTAGAATGTTATTCTAGAATTATAATGTAAGAACATGTTCGTAATGTGAAAAATACTTTAAAAACAAGAGCAAAGCAAAAGTTTTGCAAGGCTTAGCATAGTAGAATGTGTTGTATAAGCACATAATAATTATATTTATACTCTTGTCATGTCCCTGCATCTACTAGCTGTTTATAACATAATTTTTAGACAATATATTAGCCCGAGTGTAGCGTAAGCTATGATTAAGCAAAAATAACGTTAATATTTTATAAAGGTTTAAATAGCCCAACTTGAAGTCAAAATTACAGAAGTACAGCCACAACAGTAAATAAAAATAAAGTAAGTAAGTGTAATAAGTATATTTAAGGTGGTTTGAGCACATAATATACACTTCCTGTAATAATTAGCATACACTGCACAAAATATAACTAGTCAGTTTTCCGTTTGGATATGCAACTTGTAACACTTTGCAACTAACCAAGGCTAAGCTAAGCTGTAGCTTAGTAAAAAACTCAGGGTTCTTGATGTGAAAGTATCAGCACAGACGTAACGGTGACGCATTTCTTTACCCAAGGCAAGAAAATGCGAACTACCCTACTTTTCAGAAAGTTTCGTTTAGTCAGAGGTTTTGCGTATGATGCATGTTAACATGTGTGACAGTATCTGCTCCGATGCTCCGATGCGACAGTATCAGCTCCGATGAGATGGTATCTGCTCCAATGCGACGGTATCTGCTCCGATGCGACGATATCTGCTCCGATGCTCTGCTCCGATGTTGCAGCGACGCATTTTCTCACAAGCAAGAAGACGCGGACCAGCCCTTCTTTTCTTAAAGCAGGCATAGTCACACTGTGTAAACACATACGCGTCACTTCTTCGTCATTTTGATGCGACGGGATCAGGTCCGATGCGACGGTATCCGCAAGACCCATGTAAAAGGGGGTATAGTGCAGAGTGAGGCTGCGACCCAAAGGGTACACTTAAGCCATTGTGTAAAGACCCAATGTAGAAAGGGTGCAGTACAGAGGTTGTCATTTTTATGCGACAGTATCCGCAAGACCCATGTAAAACGGGAACAGTACGGTGGACAGTATCCGCAAGACCCATGTAAAAATGGGAACAGTACGGTGCAGATTGAGGCTGCGATCCAATGTAGAAAGGGCTCGCTGTCAGATGAGACTTCGATGATTTCTCGACGCGCCAATCCTTTATTTCTTCGTCGCTTTTTTCCGCTACCCGCTACCCGCTTTCGGTTTCTCCATTGCAACTTGTTTTAGTTTGCGTGCGAAGGCCTCGGCACGGAAACACGGAATGAAGTTCGACCGGCCGATGGCTCCCCTCTGGGCTCTGAAGTGAGGTGGGGGTACGATAGTAACGAACTTAACGACTATGGACGATCTCTAGTGTTACCAGAATAAAAAACTTTGAAAGCGGGGAATAAAATCTCTAAACAATCCGTGTTGAGGGCCAGTACGTGAGACATAACTACAATATGTAAACAAAAACAAAATCGCGTCGAATGAAGCCGTGAAACATAATACAAAATTAAAAGGTACCTAGATTGTTTATTTTTTCCAAAAAGCGACGTGTTACAAACACAAATGAGTATTCAATAAAGAAAGAATTCTGTTAGCTGTTTTTCCCATATTTTTGCATAATTTGGCGATTTTGCGAGCGCGGTTGCCATTTCAGTTTTAATGAATTCAAATACACGAAAACACAAGGGTTTGTCCCTTGAAAGTGAAAGTGGAAAGGTCAGAGCTTGGGTTGATGCTCACCGGGGTCGTAATAAGGAACGTTTTATAGGGGAGAGATAATAGTTAATTATCATTTGAGAGGCTTTTAAGTCGTATGTTTCATTAGCTTATTATATTCACTAATTATAATCACAATTAAAACTATTTTAGGTATTTACTGAATTAAATGTGATAATGTTTTTAGGCTTTTAAAGAAGGCGAATTATATTCTACTTGTTAACGATAGACGAAGATAGTTATAAAATAATAGATAAAAAAGAAAGTTAAAAATGAAAAAATATAATAAAAAGATTGTTAATAAGTAGGTTAGTTTAACATATGTGTAAAGAGCTACTTACTTACACTTTCTCGTATTTCTCGAGGTAATAAAAAACATTAGTTTAAAAAACTAAAAAACACGCATTATCATCGGTCTTTAACAGGTGTGCAAAGTTTGAGTTAAATCTGATCGTTCAAAGTAGGGCAAAATCGAGCTCAAAGGAGTCGCTTACATAAATACATACATACATACATACAGGTGAAACTAATAAAAGCGTGTTAAAAAATATTGTGTTATACGATCCTCTTGATGAACACTATTTCCTTGCCAAATTCATTAAAATTGTTACAGGTTTTAAATTGTGAAAACGTTTATTAGACATCAAAAGAGGATGAGTAATATCCGCATCTAGCGACATGATTTGATTATAGTGAGATGATTTGATTACCTAAAATTAAAGTATCTACTATAAGAAAATGTGTCGTGATGATCTGACAATTTTTTTATTATATTTGAAGTTGAAACCTGGCTTAAATCTTCTCATGAAAAAAGGATATCGCCTCTTAGTATTATATCTGTCGGGGCAAAGACAATTTTTTTTTTTGAAAATTGTCGAATATTTCTGTTTTAACTCACATTTCTTATTGTATCATACAAATCAAATAGGTACACAATACGTTTTTTTCATATTCGAACCGGAAAAACAAATGTCAAGTTAAAAAATATAATTTTTAACCTAAAAGACAAAAGTTTTTATGGTTATTAAATGCAATGCCTCTTTTGCCCCTTGTCATTTTTCCTCGAGTACGTTCCTTGACTCAGTATATAATAATTCATGTCCTGAGGCAGGGAGCTCTGGCTGATAACCGCTCACGTCCCAACCAGAATATAAAAACGTTTTAAAACATTTTATTTTAATCTTTTCAGTCACGTACTACATACATTTACTAAGTTATCCGAACAGACTACTTACATTTTAAAAGAAATTTAGTAGAATATGTGATATAGAAACCTGGCCAAGAGCGAGGCGGACTCGCATACGTAGGGTTCTGTACCATCATGCAAGATTTAAGGCTATGTTAAAATTATCTACCTGTTGCGGTTCAAGATAATGTAATTATTTAGAACTAACGAAAACAGAAGTTTATTGTATGAGGAAGTGAGAGCAATTATAGTATCACTTACTCTTTGAAAATAACCTAAGATTCAAGAGATACAGCGATTGTTAAGGTAGAGCAATATGCAAAAAAAGACGTAGTAACGTCTTCATTAATTTGTAATTAATTTCTTTATTCCTTTTTCTGGCGATAAAAGAAAAATACAAACTCAGTGAACATTTCTACTGTCTATCTACATACAACGGTTCATAATATACAGCCCGCTGACGGAGGCTTAGTAACAGGGTCTTGTTGTCACCCTTTGATACGGAACCCTAAAAAATTTAATTGAAATTGAAGATTTCAAAGAAATGTCTCTTAAGTAAAATGATGTAGGTATTATATGAACGCATATTTACGAATTAAATTCCAAATATAAAAAATATACTCGCGAAATATGTAGCTCTGCTTTTTTTAATGTTCAAGCTAAAATAGGTTGCGCTGTTTGAATATTAAAAACTCTTTTCTCCTCTTCATCATCATCATCTGCCTACCCTTATCCCACCTACGTGGGGTCGGTACAGTATGTACACTTCTTCCATTCATCTCTATCACTCGTCATATCTGATTCACTCCCTTCTTTTTCATATCATCTTTTACACAAAATGCTCTTTTCTACGCATGGTTTTAAATTTTAAATTTAGTTACATGTGCCTACAATGTACAACAGCCATTAGCCACCGGTACCATGAATAATTCTCTCCAACTTATTTTGTTTGTATTTTCCAAACGCCGATTTTGTGTTTTCCTAATGGAGCGTCGAAAACAAACAACTGTCAAGTGAGGGTTTTTGTTATCACATAATACAATACTAGGTATTTTGATAACTAATCCAATCCATTAATGAATCAAGCTTTTGGAGTTTCTAGAAAGAACTTCCATTGACAAAAATATAATTGAGTAGATAGGTAGGTACACTTTATTTTAAAACTAGTTGCGTGTCTCGGTTTTAGCCGTGCTGATGAAAATCGGTGGTGATGAAAAGTAGCCTATGTATTCATCGTCATCAGTTGCCATCTTCATGTTGAAGTTTGGAGGTCAGTAGGCTAAACTTCTTGTCATGCTGTGATTTTCAAATGCTAATAACTCAGTACTATGTATTAATCTAGGCATAAGATATCTAGTAGCGTGTCAAGCCAAGTTCAAGTGACAGAACTGGCGAACAGCACCGTGTGTAATATTACACGAACCATGTGGAGCCACTGTTGACCTCCTCATAACTCAAAAACTATTTCACATAAACGTGTCAAATTTGGCTCATATATTAAGACTTGCGAGATATATACGAGTATGTACTCCAAATTTCATAAACACATCTCAAACGATTATTTACTTTTATCACTGACCTAACTATAGACTAAAACTATAACCATGTTCCAGACCTAGAATGTTCAAATTTGGCATACAGATAGATAATTAAGTGAATACAAAGGAAAAAATCAGAAACTGGTAAATTTGTATCATTTCTGTATTTCAAATTTTATCAAAGTTGGTTTAGTAGTTACGGAGATAGGTATGTATATGTTAACAAATATTCACACACCCACACACTTTCGCATTGCAAATAAAATATTTATATTTTAAAAAATATATAAATATTAGCATGAATGGATATACAACTGATTTGTTTATAATAATTAATTTAAAACTGAGTGAAAGTAATATATCAAGTATAAGTATGCCTGAAAGTGATCGCTCTTGGCGATACGACCGCAAGGTTTTCTACATTTTTATACCATTGTAAATAGAATACAACATTGTAATAAAACTATTTATTCCACAGTCAAACAAAAAACAACATCCTATTTAACAATATACTTTTCCTTTTTCCTTATTGATCCTTTTGCTTGTAATATCGTATGAACAAAAAAAGTTTTTTTATCTACCCTCATAATATTGACATTTTCTGTAAGATACATTATTTGACAAGTCCCTAGAAAAACTTATAATATGGTTTATCACAAGCTGCACCCCGTGGTTTCACCTGAATTTTCCGGGATAAAAAGTGGCCTAATATTATTTTGTTAAAATGTGTAAGCTACCTTAATACCAAATTTCATCCAATTCAGCTCAGCCCTTTTTGCATGATCGAACAAGAAACAACATCCTTGACATTTTTAATATTAGTCGTATTGTATTTTTTTAACCGACTTCAAAAAAGGAGGAGGTTATCAATTCGATTGTATGTTTTTTTTATGTTTGTTACCTCATAACTTTTGACTGGGTGAATCGATTTTGATGATTCTTTTTTTATTAGAAAGCTGACGCTTCCCATTTGGTCTCATTTCAATTTAGTCCAGTTCTGATAATGGTATCCATGAGAAAACCATATAAGTCTTAAATTTGCATAAGTACGTGCGCGACAAATAGATGAATAACTCAATAGTCGGTCTTTTGAAGTCGGTTTTTGTTTTTTGTTTTGTAAAAATAATGTTCTCGTTATGACTGTATATTATAATCATCATCATCATTCTCAACTTAATCCTCCCACTGCTGGGATACAGGTCTACCCTCGAAGGGTGATTAGGCCGTATTCCACCACGCTGGCCAAGTGTGGATTGGTGGATTCACATACGCCTTTGAATTCTAATAATAAACGATATTCTATATATTATTATATTGTCAGACAGTGTGTATATTGTGTAGAAAGCTCTTAATATTCAAATACAGGTAGGGTGTAGGATTAAAACTTATAAACGGCTAATAAAATTTTAACGCTCAAACTTCGTCGAAAGGCTCGTGCTTATTTATGGCATTTAGGCAAAGCTTTGATTTTAATACCTACGTACTTGCCTACAGCGCAACACTAAACCCAAAGTTCATCGAAATTCTGTCTGGTAATATTATTTTATCGAATACATTGTTAAATACCATACAATAAAATGTAAAAAAGCAAAGAAATAATGAAAACAAATATAAATGATAACATTTACAAACACCAAGTTTTGGTGAACATACACGAAAACCCATAAAGGTTGTGCTAGTCTTTTTAGTGTTTATATATAGGGTTATTCATAAAGTGTATGCTAAGCCGAAAAGGGCTCACAGTACTCATCATTATGAACAACTTTTACTATGGGACCAACCCGAAATTCGCGAAAAAAAAATCAACTGTTCCATAGAAAAATGTCAGTGACGCAACAAAAAGTATGGAACAGTTGATTTTTTTTTCGCGAATTTCGGGTTGGTCCCATAGTAAAAGTTGTTCATAATGATGAGTACTATGTGCTCTTTTCGGCTTAGCATACCCTTTATGAATAACCCTGTATAGCACCGACTAACACATTTCAGTTGAATCAACAAAATTTTGTTGAATCAAACTTCACTACGTTAGAATTACCATATTCTGTTAAAGACAAAATCTGGGTCGCTTCTCCAACAAAGCTAATTAGTTATTAGAAATATTAAGACAATGCAAATTGAAATCTTCAAAGTATTTTCTCATCTTCAACTCAAAGAGAAACTCTGCTTCTTAAACCTTACGTATATTCTAATCAAAACTTCTTCGCACCTTTATAATGAACGCCAAAAAAGTTATCCATCGTGCAAGAGCTACTTTATAAGCCGAAACTGAAAAGAACAGAAGGATAACTTCGCAGAGGCAGGAAAAATCTTTGTATTTCCTAGTATTTGTGCAACGGTGAACGAGTGAATGGAGAAATAGTCAAATGTGTAATAGAAAATTGACCAATTAAATAATAGCCATGTCGGTTTCTGCTAACTCAAATGTTTTTGCTTTTTTATTAATTAAGCTGCTTGCATGCTTTAACTAACGTATCAGACTAACCAAAAAATAAAAAACAGAATTACAAACTTTGAAACATCTATACGTACCTACATACGTAGTTACGTACATACGTAAGTACGTTTTGACATTTTATAATACATAGTAGGACATAATATTATTAGGATAGGATTGACAAAAATTAAACGAATCATCAGTTCTTAGGATTACCAACCCTAAACCAGAAATGAACTTCCTGCAACAATTCTGAATTTAAAACTTTGTTTTTGCTTTATTTTCTAGACTGACGCTCATGTTTCGTGGCGTAGATAAAAGTTCTCCATCTCCCGTTTCAACATCTGCTACATAACTCCACACAGTAGCAAAACTCGGCTAATAGCTTCCAACGGCAGTTTAAAAGTGTTTTATTAAAATAATTCCGGTGTTAATTTCATTTTTTGCCGTTAATGGGAGTAAATGGGCTAACTTTTGTGTTCCAACCCTTTTGTAATGACGAATGTGTTTGTTTTAGTAAATAAATGGAGTGAATGTTAACGATGGCTTTGGTTTAAGAACATTATTTTTACAAAACAAAAAACAAAAACCGACTTCAAAAGACCGACTATTGAGTTATTCATCTATTTGTCGCGCACGTCCTTAATGCAAATTTAAGATTTATATGGTTTTCTCATGGATACCATTATCAGAACTGGACTAAATTGAAATGAGACCAAATGGGAAGCGTCAGCTTTCTAATGAAAAAATAATCATCAAAATCGATTCACCCAGTCAAAAGTTATGAGGTAACAAACAAAAAATAAAAAAAAAACATACAGTCGAATTGATAACCTCCTCCTTTTTTGAAGTCGGTTAAAAAGAGTTTTGACGTCACTGAGATAAAAACACTTAGTTGCGTTATCCATTGTACTTCTCAACCTTTAGTCCTCCCACTGTTGGGATACAGTTCTACCCTCGAAGGGTGATTAGGCCGTATTCCACCACGCTGGCCAAGTGCGGGTTGGTCACATACTTGTACGCCATTGAATTTTTCATACGCAGGTTTCCTGCCATTTTCCAGTGGTATGCAAATTCGGACATACGTTCCAAGGAACTCATTGGTATAAGTTGTGATTTGAACTACACATTTCAAAAATATTTTTTGACCATCAATGGTATCATTTTGTTAATGAATTTGAGTGGTTGGTCTTGAATTTCGAATAGAGATACTCGTAGCTTATAAGTCTAAATAACACCTAAAGTCTTGATCAACGCAACTATGGCGATTCTTTTTTCTAGTCCACATAGTCACAATTTCTTAGTCCACACCAGTCATGGGTTGAATACACGTAACGAGTACAGTGGCGAGACAGTAAATGGACACACTCGACCGATCAAACAAATCATGGTTCTAGTGACTGTCTCGCCTCGTCTAACTGATTGTACAAACCGGAATACTTCACTAGGGCACTGTTTCGCCACTGTACTTGTTACGTATAATCAACCCATCAGTGTTGTAGTAATTACGATTTTCAAAGTAACGTGATTCACAGTTCCAGTTGATGCAATTGGTTTTTACACTGATAAAGATTTTTTATTAACACCAAGACGTTGTTTTGAACTTTATTGACCTCGATCGTAAGATTTACATTCCTGTGGGTCACACGTGGAAGACATCGTATGAGGATAACTATAAAATAACTCTAAATACCCAACTATAAATATCTATAACTATTTCAAGGATACTCGCTTAGTTATGCTGGCGCCGATTCTGTTGGACCATTTTCTAAACTAAAATAAAATGGAACGGTCTAAAATAAACTATGAAAACGAACGTGGATTTGACAGATTTGAACAAAATATTTTATTTTTATTTTCACTCGTGATAATAATAAGAAAATGCGCTCTAAAACTGTTGCCATTCTTTTTTGACACCTATTTTTAATATGTTGAAATAAAAATATGTGTAAATATGTAGTTTGAGTAAGAGTCGATTTACCGTAAAAAAGTAAAAAAATACTTCATGCACTCACTTAGAAACTTCAGCATGTAATTTTAAAATAACATTAGTGTAAGTGTGCTTTAAAGAACATCAAAAAACATCTCACCCACGAAATAAGTAAACCGAAAGCTGAGTAGCACAAACTCTAATGTCCGAAGTTTTTGTCTCTCATAAAATGCAAGCACAAAAAAGTCTTTCGCATCTTTATACGCACGACTTTTTGTATGCAGATAAAGTCTTCTTGCATTAGGTTTTCGCTCATGCACAACAAAAATATACCCTTTTAAGCTTATTTTTAGAAGGTAAAAGGCTCACTAAATTACTGTAGAATGAGTCTGTGCTTTTTGCGGCAAGCTGAATATGGCGCAGTGTGTTGATGGCTTTATTCAGCTAACCGTATAACACACTTCAAAATGAGAAAGTTTGAGTGTTAGTTAGTTTTCACGGTGAAACTTTTCAACAGGTTGTGAAAGAGATGGTTACACTTTAAACTCTGGATTAGTATATTTGTAGACTACTTTTTTAATGCTATTGAATGACGAGACGAGCAAATTGCTCGCCTAATGTTAAACTTCGCGTTTGCCCATAGCAGGTCTGCGCCACTCAGAATTAATCCAAACTTGACTTGACTTTTTATCGCAAAGGTAATTTTGGAATGAATAAATTTAGTTTTAATACTGCTGTTTGTAGCGAGGTTGAGTAGTAGTAGAAAACAACTAAATTGTTGACATTTGTAAAGAAAATCGTAGTTAAGTAAACATACAAACATACAAACATCTAAACATCCAAATATCTAACCATCCTAACACAAACTTTCACATTTATAAAGTATCATAATCCAGAAAGTTCCAAGTAAAAAGTGAACCCGCAAAGCGTCATGACTAAAGCTTTAAATATTCGCTCGGACTCAATCCTTACTCACTGAAAGCAAATCATAATCTAACTTTAGGAGCTTCTCTCATTCCTGTAATATTTCCTGAAATCCCTGAAGGAAAGAGCTGAGTAAACCATAGAGAACCGTCAGAGTGGTTAAAGGGAGGATTTTCTTAGTAGCGAAGCGTGATTATGCGCGGAGTTGAGAGGTTTTTTATTTTTAACCGACTTCAAAAAAGGAGGAGGTTATCAATTCGTCTGTATGTTTTTTTTAAATTTTTTTTTTATGTTTGTTACCTCATAACTTTGGACTGGGTGAATCGATTTTGATAATTCTTTTTTTATTAGAAAGCTGACGCTTCCCAGTTGGTCCCATTTCAATTTAGTCCAGTTCTGATAATGGTATCCATGAGAAAACCATATAAGTCTTAAATTTGCATTAAGTACGTGCGCGGCAAATAGATGAATAACTCAATAGTCGGTCTTTTGAAGTGGGTTTTTGTTTTTTGTTTTGTAAAAATAATGTTCTTGTTATTGTATGATAGGCTTGCTTTTGACCGCCATCTCGCCTGATGGTGAGCAACGATGCGGTCTACGATGTAGCACGCGCGCCTAGAAGAAGCCGAGTCACACGCGACTTGAAGACACCTAGAGTCAAAGCCTCGCTCTTCTAATTCTACAATTTCTACAGCATTAATTACGGGCGCATTTAATCACAACGGCCGAGTAGTCGGTTTGTAAAAACAGTTTGACGAGGCGAGACAGTCACTAAAATCATGATTGGTTTGCTCGGCCGAGTATATGACCATTTGCTGTCTCGCCACTTCAATCGTTACGTGTAATCAACTCGAATCTGAGATGAGACCTCACTAGTCAAGAAGAAGTGTCATTCCCAGTTGTCACCCTATCTTTATCCCCGAGGGTCACAAAGTTGTCCCTAGTCCTGTGTTAAAGCAAAATGTTACTAACACATTTCTAGGTTCCTTGCCAGTTACTAAGCGCTTGTAAACCAGTCCCCAAGTTCGTGATACACAGCGTGACACACATAAACTACCGTACCGTGTCCCTGCTGTCAATCTTCCTTGACACTTGTCTCACAAATAGAAACGTTATTTTGAGACATTTACTGGAGTTACATTTTTGCGGCTATTTGGTTAGCACGACGCGGCGGGACGCGACTAATTATGGCGGGTTAGTCTGAAATGCCGGGTTATTCTAAATCCTAGTTAGCATATCCTAAGATTTATGCTAAGTCAGCTCATGAAAGCTTAATTCTTACCCATTTTAAAGAATGTTTTGATTTCAAGGTCATACATTTTTTTTCACCTTTTTCAATTTCTAATCTACTTCATAACTAAAACAAAGTTTCATCTTTTATTAGATGTTCCGACCCTCGCTACTAAAATAATGTAGGTATACTATTTAAACCATGATTATTTTTAGTCAAGCTCAATGACACTGAACTACTCAAGTTTTATAAATAAACTCTGTATCATTTTCATAATCCAAAGTATTAATAAAATCCGTTTTGTAACTATGCTATAAATCAAGCCCTTGGCCTGTCTCACGTTGTCTCGAAAGTTATTTTTACTGCGTGACTGTGAACTTGTTTCTGTATTTCTAGAAAGTCCCGAAAGTTATTAATCACGAAAATCTGGGAAATAGCCGTTTGTGTGAAAATAACGATTTGGGTACAATTCTTAGAATATCTAGTCTCAAATAACAAAACTTTCTGAGGTCTTTCTTATTTTATCTGTTTATTTCGGGACCGATTTTTTGTTATTTCTAACAACTGACAACAAAACATAAACTCAATTATTTCCAATTTAAACAAGGAAAATTATGAAAAAAAAGGAAATCACGGAATCTATCTTTCCAGCCCGTTTATAGCGTTGTCATTACTCCGTTTTTATCCTGCAAGAAAATGACAAACGTTTCGATATTCTAGAGTTGTCATTTATCTACGCGTAAAATCATAAACCTTAGCATGGGTTAGGCTTAGCATCGGGTGGGGTGCAAACCCAGCTTCAGCGCATCTTCAAACGATTTCGACTCTCTCCAGAATTGACACCTATGACTCGTGCTCATGGGTTGATTACACGTAACGAGTACAGTGGCGAGACAGTGCCTTCCGCCGAATACTTACTTGGTTTGTATAAACAATTTGATGAGGCGAGACAGTCACTAGAACCATTACTTAATTGCTCGGCCGAGTATGCCAATTTACTGTCTCGCCACTGTACTCGTAACGTGTACTCAACCCATAAGGACTGCCCTTGCCCCGTCCCTACAATAACCTAACAAACTTTCAAAGTTACCAGCATGCATGCATGTCGTTGGTGCACAGGGTGCGGGCCAGCCCCAACGCCGTCCTGGCGATGATTGCCAGCAGGTTGGACTGTCCGTATATCCGGCATGGCTGCGAGAGGCATGTCGCTGTCCCGATGCCGGATAGGAAATTGTAATTTATTTTTGACATTTTAATTATTTTTATTTTTTGTATATTTTATTTTTGTATTATTATTTGACATTTTATTTTTATTGTTTAATTTAATTTCAATTTAATTTTATTTTATTTTATTACAATGTTTAGTGTGTGTGTGGCTGTAATTGCCTGAATAAATGATTATTATTATTATTTTATAAAACACAAAAAGTAACAAAACAATACAAAAATCACTTTCGTGGTAATAAAAGACGCACGCTTTCCAGAAACTGTCGGAAGCGGACTGTAAAAACTTAGCCCTATAAAACTCTTATATTGCCGTACATAAACCTCTGTTTCAGTTATGTATTAAGGCTGAGATAAACGGTTGTTAGCTATCTCTTTCGCGCATTTTATGGTTTTGGAAACATAAAACTACTGAGTAAGAAAAAGAAAAAAAAAAAACAACCGAGAAAATCTTTCAAAGCTTTTTGCTAATTTGCTCTGGTCAACAGTGGTTTTGTTGATTTTTCAAATAATTTACATTTAACAATTTACAAAATTACAATAATAATTTAGCAATTTTATTGGGTTTTTTTTCAATCTTTACCTTTACGTTGTACCTAGGTACTAAAAAAAGCAGCAAGTATGAGAAAAAATTAAAAAGGATCCAAAAAAGAGCAAATTCAGTAATTTCATGATTTATTCGCAAATCTTCAATGCGCAAAAGAAATAGCAATTGTTTATCTCCTCCACAAACCTCTGTCATTTGGTTACGCATTAAAAACTGTGTTACAGCATTTATTTACATACCCTAACCTTTGGTCGGTTTATGATGTTGCCACTGCGGTTTCGGAAACGTTTCAGTGGGAAATAAAAAGTTTAACTTTTGATGTAAAGAATGGGTCATATTTTATTGAAATACTGGTTTGTGTTTTTTTTATTCGATAGGCTTGTGATTGACCGCCATTTCGTCTGATGGTGAGCAGTCATGATAGTAGGAATCGGTAGGGATTTCTACAGAAGATACAGGGATTTCCTACAGAAGTTCACAGACACCAGGACGATAAAAAATATTAGGTACAAGGTTAATGTCTTTTACATCTATTTAATTAATTAAAAAAGCAAAAATGCAATGTAAGCTTTGACCTCCAAACAAAATTATAAAAATTTCAAGTTGCCTTCCGGCCTTTGACCTAAGCAGTGGTACCACTGCTTAGGTCAAAGTTCACAGTTCAGTTTTCATTAACGTCAGTGCTCTGCTCATTTTCACACAAATATTAAAATCCGAGAGTTTGTCTGTCTGTTCATTACTTTTTCACACTGAAAGGGCTTAACACAATTGATTAACATTTGGAATAGAGGAAGCTTATACCTTCGATTAACACATAGCCTACTTTTCATTATCACCATTTATCGTCACTGCGCGGGTGAAACCGCAAGGCACAGCCGGTATTTTCATAACTCCAATGTTTCATATAAAATTAGATTACTATGAATCACTGCTCCAGATTTACTCGAAACTTTCAAATCTATTTTTATTTTACCTTCTCATTTCTTAATACTCGTAACTGTCCTTAGTGATCAGCTAATATTGTTGATATTGCTGGACACGCGTGATAGTTATTTTTAAACGAACTGTTTTCGAAACGTTAATCACGGAAAAATGTCTCCGTCAATTCTGTATTACGGGGTGCCAAGTTTTGTCGGAATATCAGTGAAAAATCACTTAAGAAAATGTTGCTGTTTTCGATTTTCTAATTTATTAATGATTCTTTGAAGAGTAACAGCAAGCCTGTCCATTTTGATGCTATGTTAGCAATGATTTTTTAAATCCTATTTCAATCAAAGATATGAAAAATATGAGTTTATATTTTTAACGTATATCTACTCTGAAATATCAGACGTTTAATCAAACGAGAGGACAACCATCCGCCTTCCCAATCGTCGCAAATACCTAATTCACCTAAAAAATATATCCTCATTTGTGGCTCGCATCAATCAAGCAATCAATTGGACGCTACACAATAATCATCTCTCGTAGATAATTCAATGATACCTAACAACATAGAAATAACCGTATTTTACAAGCTTTTTAAGTAACTTGCCGTGTAACTTATGTTATATGGGTCAAATTTTGGAAGCTAAATTAGAACCACTTCACAATAAAAGCTTTTTTTTTTAATATTTTTTAAATATCTTGTTTATTTATCAATGCGAGGTTAAGGTATTCTCTATGACTATGTTCTCGCTGGTGTTGAAATGAACCAACAGATATATTGGCGTCTCGGAATGTGTAGGACTGTAGGTATGAGAGTTTTCTGTCTGTGAATGTCGCGATGATAGATTGGGGCCCTGGGAACTCTTGTCTGGCAAGCTAGTCGGTACAGCTGTACTAATTTACTCCACGGTTAGTAAGGCTACGCTCCACAATTTACCAAACGTCGGAGTTGAGACCATGTTTCAGTGAAGGTAGTGTAGAACATCTTTATGCGTCTTTATACAGGCATATCTTCTTTTTCTTTCTTATATAATACGAGTACATATATTAAAATGAATCGCTGTTTGTTTGTCTCACTAAAACTCGAGAACGGCTGGACCGATATGAATATTTATGTTTTTGTTTTTTCGCTCTAATACCTACAGGAAATGTTTAAAAGTAAAAAAAAAACAGCGGGTGCAGCTAGTCCTTTATAAATTTAATTGGCATATAATTCTTTGTAAAAGTGACTTACCTGTAACTGTAACATTCAATGTTATCTAAGGTCAATAAATATTTTTGATATTATACAAACAGAGAGGAGGACGACATTAAAATGATGATGAACTTAAGTGTGAATGGGTTAGCGGTAGACGACTAAAGAAAGTATGGAAGAACTGTGTGAAAGATAATTTGAATAAAAATAGAGTGCATTCGACGAATAATAAAGATGAATGGAAGAAATGTACATACTCGTATCTACAGTATACAGTAGATAGTTGTCTACCGCTATAACCATTCACACTCAAGTTAATCATCTTTTTGTTATGTGGTCCAGGTATTCCGACCCCATATAAGTGGGATAAGAATAAGAAGTTGATAAGTGTACTGAAAAAATGCCCATCTAAATTCCGCTAAAATAATTATGAATTTACCTAAAGTACGGAGCAAACTGATTTCACCAAAAAGTATGATGATTAGCACCAGTTTTTACGGTGCCAACTATCATAAATTGGTGCTATATAATCATCGTACTTTTTGGTGAAATTAGTAGGCCTAGCACAACTTCGACGTAAGCTTACGTAGCGAGTATTCGATAGAAAAGTGTACGCCATTTACGCCCGTCAGTGCGCTCTTGACGGCCGTAAATGGCATACACTTTTCTATCGAATACTCGCTACGTAAGTTTACGTCAAAGTTGTGCTAGATACACTGTATGCTCCGTACTATAAAGGAAATCATCATTTCTGTAGCGGATTTTTTTCTCAGTGTGTAGAAAGTATAGGGGCCCATCGAAAAATTAGCTATGTACAATCAAATGAACAAACACAAATTGAAGATGACGAACCACAGTTTTAACAGCGGTTTAAAATGTGGATCGTCTGAAGAAGTCTGAAAGCCATCACTCAGCGATTCATACATCATATTTGTTATGAAAGCGTTATTATAAATAACTGGGCTGAATATTCTATGACTGACTAAAATTAATATGCCTACATACATATTATTATGTAAGACACGTAGATACCTTAATGCGTAAAACTTACCTTCATTTAAATTTAGTCTTCAATAGGCCCAAGTTTGAAGGCTTTTTAAGACAGATCTAAATTTTCTAAAACTATTGGCATCCTTGTCTAATGGTTTGCAATGATAAAGACAGATATATTTTTAGTTGGTTTAGATCTGTCTTAAAATGCCTTCAAACTTGGGCCTATTATTCAGGTAAAATGTACTTTGTAAACGTGACTTGTAACATTAGATGTGAATAAATATTTCAGATAAAAGCCGGCGAGTGATCTAGATAGAGTTTCAAGTTCAGATCAAGATTTTTGTTACTTATATACACTGAGTTAAAGGTGTTTAAAATATTACAATGCACATTACTTCAACAGAATTTGTAGCTCGCAACAAATTAGATTAGAGGAGGACGATATTGTAGATATTAGAAAATTAAAAAAAAAAAAACAAAAAAAAAAAACCCGCGTTGTCATCGGTCTTTGACAGGTGTGCAAAGTTTGAATTAAATCTGATTGTTCAAAGTAGGGCAAAATCGAGTCCAAAAGGGTCGGTTACAAACATACAGGTGAAACTAATAAAAGCGTGCGCGCGTCCCGCGTTCACTGAGAAGTAAAATAAAGTTCCGCGTTCACTGTGAAGTATGCGTTCGCTTGGATGCACAGAACAGCAGTCAGACCGCGTCTCTTAAGACTTGCAGTAACTTTGAACTTGGAACTCTAAGCCGCTCGCTGTGGGGCTGGGGATTATACTTGCGAGTTACTGTTTCAATTTCTTTATTTTAGTAAGGTTTTATAATCATGCAAAGTTAGAGACAGAATTACCTCTATAATAGAAATCGTTTATTTCTACACGTTGTGCTAAAATTATTTTAAAATCATTAATAGTTCAAAAAAACTAAAAAACACGCTTTGAGTCGGTTACAAACATACAAACAAACAAACAAACATACAAGTGAAGCAAAAAGTAACAAAAAGCATGTAATTAGGTAAAGTTCCAATAGAGGATGGACGCACATCAGGTTTATGCAACGAAAGTTAGATATTCTATCACTTCGGCCCCTTTCGTTTTGAGATTGAAAACAGTTAAAATGATACTTTTGCCCACAATCGTTCACATGTGTGACATACGAACGTGCAAACATGCAAACGATTTTGTAACTTTTAACTATTACTAGCTGACCCCCGGCGGTTTCACCCGCTGTTTTTTTTTACTTTTAAACCTTCCCTGTAGTAGAGCAAACAAAACAAAACAAAAACCAACAACAAAGATCGGACCAATTTCTGAACACACCTATAATATTTGACAACCTAGTGACACTATTTTTTATTTCTAAAAAGACAAAAGAGATCGGACATCCCGTGTTTCACAGGTAGGAACAGTTTGAATTGGAAAATTAAATTGTCGATTTTAATATTTTTCTTTATTTATTAATGTTTCTCACCGTTTAAACCTTCCCTGAACTTTTACATATATTTCAAGATCAAAATTAGCGAAATCGGTCCAGCCGTTCTCGAGTTTTAGCGAGACTAACGAACAGCGATTCATTTTTATATATTACTAGCTGACTCGACAGACGTTGTCCTGTCAAAAGCCATTGCGTAACTATAGCAACCGTAGTATGTTGATGCTAACTTGTCAATTTATAGTAAAAATTATCAGTATATATATAATTTGCAATAAATTAAAATTGCGACTATAATTTGAGATATAAACTATCTCTCAAGTTGGATCGAACTGCACATGGTGTGCGAATTTTATTATAATCGGTTAAGTGGTTTAGGAGTCCATTGAGGACAAACATTGTGACACGAGATTTATATATATTAAGATAAGAAAGAAAAAGAAGAAGAAAGAAGATTTTTGCCACCGATTCCAAAACGACCGCGAGGTTGTATATCATTACAATCTCTTTTTTGCTTGGGCGAGAAGTAAAAATAGTTTTATTTGTAAATGTCAAAGTCACTGTTACGAGTTGTGGTGCTCTGTGCTCGCGGTTTTGGTGGTTTTTTGTTCTGTCAAACAATACAAATAATGTAAACATAAAACAAAGTAAAATAATACATAAAAAAAATGTATTAAAATTTAATGTAATCAAAATGTAGAGCCCACCTTTTCCTATTCCTCTAACCTCTATTCAAAATACAGCCTAATAGATCTTGAAATAAGCTTACACATTGGAGTTAAAAGATTCTGCAACCATTCTGAAATCTGAAACTGAAAAGCAGAAATTTTCAAGATTTTTCTTCAGTACTTTATCTTTGCTTTACAACAAAATGACGCGTAAGTATATTATTTGGCTATTAATAGATTTTAGGCCACTATATAGGGTTTACTTTACAAGTGTATAATCTACACATTCACGTCTACCTTCAATATCTGCATAGGTATTTATTTTGTTCGCTTCGGGAATTATTGCGTCACTGAAAAGATAACTACCAAGTACCACACTTTTGTCAGTTATTCTACAGGATTAGGTATAAGGAAAGAGAATGTTATGCCGAAAAAGGCTCATTTTACTCATCATTATTAACAACTTTTACCATGAGACCAACCCAGGATTTGCGAAAGAAAAATCAGCTGTTCCATACATTTTGTCGCCAGTTTTTGACATTTTTCTATGGTACAGCTGATTTTTTTCCCGCGTATTCCGGGTTGGTCTCATAGTAAAAGTTGTTCATAATGATGAGTACTATGAGCCCGTTTCGGCTTAGCATACCCTGTCCTTTTGTGCCTGGCCTTGTCTATACTGTCTATTTACGCTTATTACACTACTAAGAACCAAAAGTTCCTATGTTCAAAGTACCCAAAAAAGTTCTTAAAATTAGGCACTGAGTCATCTTCTTCTTTATTCCAGAACGAAGGAAGAAAAGGAATCGAGACATGTGTTCGGACCCTCTCATCAAAGAAGGCACTTTCCTTCGCGACCTATCAAGGGCGCCTATAAAATTATTCACATTTATATGCAGCGCAATACCTATATTAATATTTATAGCGCTTTCAGTCGGATGTGCGCTTATACAAAGCGGTGTTTGTTTTATCTTTTGTCAATGCGCTGGGTGAGAGCAGTAGCGATATTAAGGCTTAGGTCACATGGATATCCAAACGAAATGACGATGACGTAAGGACGAACGGCAGGCCGCAAACAAGCAAGCGACAAAAACAAACACGACAGAATCATAGTGGACGTAACGATTTGACTTTGATACTAGCTTTCTGATTTGACTTTTTTTTTAGGTTAATTGAGTGCCTAGACGAGCAAATCGGTCGGCTTTTAACAAGTCTGCGCCACCTAGAATTTACTACGAGAGTTAGAGTTTACTAGCGTGTTTTAGAATGTAGATTGTTGTAGATGTCGTTTCTTTTAAAGCGCAGAATTGACGTCCCGTGATTGCAGTTCCGCTCTTAAGCGCTGTGTGTGTTGTATACACAATAATAATGCGAAAACATGACACTGTTTCAATCAATCCGTTCTCCGAGCGCCACGTCATCGCCTAGAGACGTCGTTGTCGTCATTCCAGCTGTGAGTTTCATCTATGTGACTTGCGTCTTAAATACAGGGTTATTCATAAAGGGTATGCTAAGCCAAAAAGGGCTCATAGTACTCATAATCATGAACAACTTTTACTAATAGACCAACCCAGAATTCGCGCAAAAAAAATTGGCTGTTCCATACATTTTGCCGAGTGTCATTGACATTTTTCTATGGAACAAAAAACATTTTTCTGATTTTTTTTTCGCGAATTTTAGGTTGGTCCCGTAGTAATCATAATGATGAGTACTATGACCCCTTGTCGGCATACCCTTTATGAATAACCCTGTATATTGAAAAGAAATCTAGAAACCGTCGACATTTCACATTGTTTTGCTATTTCTTACTGAGTTTAGAATTAATTTTAAACTTAGTCACTTAGTTATAATACACTTACTCTATATTACTCTTTTTTATGCTAGAGCACTGATTTCCAAATAAGTTATGAATTTACATTCAAATATAATCAAAATAAGTTTTTACCTTCACTTGTCATATTTTTATCAAGGAGTGATATTTATAAGAGACTTGATAAAATTATTAATTAATTAGTCCCTATTTAGTAGAGAGAAGTCTGTGTAATTAAATGATAATATTTGAGAAAAAATACTAAGATGTAAGTAACGCCAGAATGTCTAATAAAATAAAATTTATGGCAACTTGAATTTTTACGTTATTGGTTAAAAATTCGCGTTTAGTTTTTCAGAATTTCATCAACGTTAAATTAAGTACTGGAAATCCTTTCGTAAAAAATATTATCTCAAAGAACCTTTTTACTTTTTTTGACTGGCGAAAATTGCCCAAGCGAACCGAATATCTCGAAATCTATGAGGATTAGTCTCGATCGTTGCCAACCACGAACAAGCAACGAGTGGTAAAAACACTAAAAACCCGCTGGTCGCCAGTGGGAACAAAATGGCTGGCAACATGAGGGAAGATAGGTACGGAATAATCGGTGTCTATATGTATGTGTACCATAATTTTAGTACTTTGATTATTTCAAGTAGTTTATTCGAATACATTTTTTGGTTCGCATTCAGATCAAGTACGTAGAAAAAAGACAAAGTGCTACCTTCAGATCAAGTGCAGAAGACTATAACCGGTAACAGGTAGCACATTGAAGTCGTTACTTTATTTCTTTTGTGTTTATTTTCTTTGTGCGACCTTTGAGGTCGTGCCTGTACTCTTTTAGCCTCCCTTTATCACTGCATTATCACACCTCCTTGAGGTTCAATGCGTTTAAGGGCCCCATACACGGTACGATTCGTCTATGCGATCGATCTGATGAAAATCGTGACGATTGATCGCATCAAAAATGTCGCTCATACACGAAACGACTGGTCGTAACGATTGATCATTTACTTGTTTGAAGCTGAAGGAAAAGGACGTGAATAATTAAATTCATCGTTACGATATTCATGATTGCATGGGTTTTTGTTGCGATTTCCGACATCGTCTTCGATTAAGTAAATCGTTAACGATCTTGACATACACCATCGATTCGTCGTTTCGATCGTTTTGATGCGACGGATCGTACAGATAAATCTTACCGTGTATGGGGCCCTTTACAAAAGAATAAATGTCAAAACTAAGAAAGTAAAACAGAAAAAGCTTGGAAAAAGCTGTCAAGCACAAAAAACAGAAAAAAATAAAAAAACACAAAAAATGTACTAAATTGCATACAAAACCCTTCAAAACGACGATAATTTAACCTTAGCACATGCATAATTATATTGTATAATACCTAATATAAACTAAGAAAGAAAATGGCAAGTAAGTACGACACCAGTTCATATTCGAGTCTCGACCGCACCGTCTTTTAGCATCAGATGAGCTGCGGTCTAGAGTCTAGCCTTTTAATAAATAAAATATTCTAGCGGATTTAGTGCACGTCTTTTAATTGTACTAATTCTATTCGTATGATTAAAAGTTCGTTTCTCAATCACGCAATCACAAACGGTTAAACTGAGTTTAATGGAAAAAAAAATCAAAATTATTTTTTGGTAAAAATGTACCCATTTAAATCACACACAAAAATTAAATTAAATGGCATGCAGATGGCATGTTATAAAAACTTGTTATCACTACATTAATAAGAAGGGTCGAATAAGATTAAATTAGAACTACTTAAGTCTAAATATCACAAACTATTTCTTTTCCAGAATATAGGGAACACCACATTTGCTCCGGCAAAAGGGGCGAAAAAATTGACAAATACAAAGATTTCCTGTTCGATGCATTTTCCTGCTTCTTTTATTGCGTTACTAGAACTGGACCGATTCTGCTCTATTTGGCGTTTGGATTATCATGCATTTTGTGCCAATTCTGTTGGTGTTTAAGTTGCGGATAAAAGTTGTGTCCACGCGTTGTAGATACGAGTATTTACTTACTTATACTAAAGCAGAAACAGCACATTAAGTATAGAGGTTTGTCAATACATAAACAGGCGTTTATTGAATTTCGACAATAATTCGTAGTTTTACGATTTTTTCTAGATCATAGTCAAAATTGAACTCGAATACACTAAATCGGAAAATTTTCGAGGTTTAGTCGAGTTTAAGCGTCAGTTTATCGATCCACAAAGATTTATACTTGCACCGCTATGCTGGTACGTAGCTTACTTACGCTAGGATCCTAGCGAGATGCTGAGCTGCCCAGCTCAGCAAGTGCGTATCTTCCTCTATTTGAAACGTATAAGCTTGATCCTTCACCAGTTACCATTGGAATACTTTGTACTAATAGAGTAGTCGGTCAAGTCACTAAGTTCTACGCTACGTTCTAAGCAAGCTTTTGCCTCTGCAGTTTCGGCCTTAGTTTGTCATTTAATATGTACAGCGCTATAGACTCTTATCAAAGGTCAGCGCACATGTCCTGTCAGTCTTTCCCTGTGACTAAGTCTGAAGTTGTTATATTGTTAAACACACTGGCTTAATGGAGCCACTCAACACCAATCCTATTATCCTTCGAAGCTTTGTTACGTACAATAGAAGTTTTAGTCGCGAACGTGAGGTGAACGACGTGCTGACCATCGTTGAGCTATTTTAAACTACGTACTGGATACTACCGTACATTTCGATATTTCATTTAGATTTGCGACTTAAACCATGTCATTTCACTCAGTCACACGCTGGATAAATAAAACTTTTTGCTGGGTGACTCGTAGTCTACATTCTGATACCTATTAACGCGAATAATACAACAAAATACTATAATCCCGGAGCAAGCGTCTAGAAAGTGACTGAAGTGCGATATGGTTACCACAATTGATTTGGACTATATAGCGAAGTGCGGCGTTATCTCTAGCACTTAACGTAGCTCAATGTTCATTATGTTTTATCATGTCGTTGACCACACGTCGTTGGTTTATGTTCTGGACCCTATTCTAGTGATTGAGATATTATCTCGGTCACTGTCGCTGTCATTAGAAATGTCATGACAGTAAGGCACACTGTCCACGGAGGCGTAGCTTCATAGACGCGTATTCGTCATTATACGTTTGGTGTACGCTTGCTTGCAGCTTACAATGTCACTCAGTCGACGGAGCGGTAACGCGACGCGTACGCGACGTTGCCGCTCCGTCGACACCTCCGTGGACAGTGTGCCTAAGAGTGACCGAGACAATCTAGAGCGCTTAAGGATAGGTCCCTGTCTGTCTTTGAAATTTTACTACATAAATGATTCTAGTAATATGAGTAGGTACGAGTATTATGAGTGTCTGAACCGTATCTAGAAAATAAGCTGAATAGAAAATATTTGGAATATTTGCTTTCACAATTGTTTAAGCTTTTGCTAAAAATAAAGAAAATACACGCTATTTTCATCATCAGACAAATCAACAATCTGGTCGAACTAAAAATAAGTCTAGTAATATTTTTAGCCCACTATATAAATAAAGTTTTATAGCCACTTGAAAATACATTTTATTTTATCATTTTCACGGAATTTCAGCTGGGCGTTACGTAACAGTTAGGAAATAAAAATACGGGGCTTTCGCCGAAAATATTTTCTCAAAGAAATTCCTTGGATGTTATTAAATAGCGGTGCTCCAGAATTAGTTACGTGTACACTCATGAATGTAGAACATCTGCCTAAATCACTTTATCAGAGATAATACAGTTAGTAACTCCTACTATACTGCTAATAATATATATGAGAAAGTTTGGATTACTCAATCATGCAAAAACGGATTTTGATTAAATTTAGTGTTTGTAGCTTGGATACCGTGGATTAACACTTATCTAGCCTGTTCGTCCGGGAAAAGTTGAAGGTTCCAAAATAGTCGTAAAACATCGGGGAACAGCTAGAGAGAAAATCAAGTTCCCCATACGCATGATACATATAAGGTGTGTATACATAATATCGTATGGTCTAGTCCAATAACGACAGTACTAAGCTGAAATAACAGTTTTTACTCATAGGGGTTGTTTCCATACTGAACAACTGTTCAACATAAACGAAACTGAAAAAAAAGGGAAATTAAAAAAAATATGATCGCAAGGTTGTTTCCATAGTGCACCCTGAAATCCCGAGACAAGGGGTCGCATCCAAAAGTGACATTCACGCTCAACGAATTTGTATGGAACAGCCATTTTCTTTGCGAGTTTAAGGTTGGCCCATTCCATGTAAACCAGCACATATTAGGCTGATGAAAATAACAATTCAGCATAAAAAACCCTACCACCTTGCCAACATTTTCCCTTTAGCTTTTGTAAACTATAAATAACATGGTCTTATAAAGAAGCCGGCTTTTCTTAACTTATCGATCACGCAACGGGAAGCTAGAAAAATGCGTTTGCTTTGTTAGCAGACATGATGGATGGTATCGCCCTTCAAACCTTGAACTTGGGAACGGCACAGGGTGGCACGCAGGAAGGGGGAGAGTTGTCAACCTTTTTACTAAACTGCTTTAATCGATGGGTTAATCAGAGTTAGGAGGGAGGGGTCAGAGGTAGGCTACGTGCTGAAGATACTTTTATTTTAATTTTAAGATATGCTTGCGTTTGACCGCCTTCTCGTCTGATGGTAAGCAATGATGTGGTCTGAATGGAGCACGCTTGCCTAGAAGAAACCGATTTGGGTGTTGAAGGTGTCCATAGACGGTGATGACCTTTCACCATCAGGAAGCCCATCGCTTGTTTGCCACTATTTTTTTTATTAAAAAAACAAAAACAAAAAGGTAGATGTCGTGTCGTACAAAGAGGCAAAAACACTAGCCAAAGACTATACTTATAAATAAATATACTATACTATACTATACTATAATACTATACTATACTATACTATACTATACGCTATACTTGGAAATTACTCCGCTGACAAGATCAACGCTGTGAAATACTGAGAACGAATGGAGTTTAGATAATTTTTACAAAACAAACTATTACTAACAAACTATTTAGGTTTGTTACTAATTTGGCGATTATCCAGTCGACTGCCAAACGTTACTCAAATATTCGTAGAAGATACACTGTGAGCTGTGAGCTCATTATTTTAACTATTATGTCGCCCCGCGACATCCTGAGTCAGTCCTCATTTCTTTGATAAATGTTCAGAAGTTCATAACGATAGCGTGACTCGTATTTAGTCAGATTTAATTTTAGTTTCGGCAAAGTTTTTAGAAAATTATTTAATTTAGAAGTAGATGTTAGTTATATTACTTTGTTTTCCATTTTATTTCATTCTCAAACAAAAACAAAAATGATTTAGTAACTTTAGGGTTTCGATTGTCGAGGCATTTGACTAATGACGAACCAGATCACAAGAATTAATTAAAAAACTTTAAACCAAAAAAAACAACACAAAAGCCAAACAAATCCTCGATTTCCGAAACCTGATTTAAAAGTAGGTACTGTTTTATTATAGTGACTTCCTTTCGGGAATAAGACTTTGTTAAGACCCCCCCTAGACCCGATTACGTCCCTGTAGCCAAGACATTGGCATTGAAAGATAAATCACAGACTGATACCTTTTGTGCCGGTTCTAATTCACTGCTTGCATTATTATCTCGTTTCAATGGAGATGGCATGACTCAAGCCATTCTAGATATTAATCCCTCTAAATTATTATGACTTTGTGAGTGTACGGACTAAACCATGACTTGTTTTCGTCGGATGAGTAGTAAAGATTGAAATGAGTGTGTAAATGTGGTACTTAATGAGTGTCTGTTCGTGAAATTACAACGCTTTTCGAATCAAATTGTCATCAAATAGTTTTGAAATTCTCGATGTTGTGATTGTTGTGGTGAAATCTGTTGGAAAAGTGGAGAGAAAAGAAACTTTCTATGGATGTTTTACAGGATTTCTATTAATATTACACGAAACGGTGGAGCTAAGCCAAAAGGAGGTCATTATACTATACTCATCATTATGAACATGTTTTACTTGGGCGATACCGCGAAACATAAATGTATGGAACAGCTGATTTTATTTTCGCAATTTCAAGGTTGGTCCAAAGAAAAAGTTGTTTGTCAATAAAATTATGTACAATGGCGCCCTGTCGGCTTAGTATAAACGTGTCGAGTAACTCTGAAAATATGTCGGTATTCTCACATTCGAGACAAACCAAACAATAATTGGATGTGACACAAACTTTTCACATACCATGATTCTCGACCTATTTATCACTAGCAGTTTGTACTGAACTGAATCACGCGACGCCTATTTCTCTGTAAGCTTTAGGTCAATTTTTATTCGTAATACTCGTATTTGAATTTAAAAATTGTATTAGAATGTACTACATGCCTGCAAAATTTCAAGAAAATCAGAATAATGGTATTCAAGTTATTGTGAGACAAACATGCAAACACACAAGTCTAATTTGTTCCCCTACACTTTGAGACCTCGCTTCGCTAGGTCGACTATCTCAAGGGCTCCAGAATAGTGACAACGTTACCGTAGATTGGCAATGATAAATGTCTCTTTTTGATCGCAATATCGTCTGAAATTAACCGGAAAATAAGCCGGAAGTCGAAATTTATTCGGATCGTGTTCAGTTTGCCCGACTAACTGACTTGTGGTAAATTTATTGCTACCATGGACGAAAAATCATAATTTTTCTTGGGCTTATACACTAGTTTTTTTTTATTATAGGAAGTAAAGGTACAATTGCATATTTGAGAATTGAATTATGTTTTTTTTTAATCAATTTTAGTAGGTATATGTTTGATCAAGTTTTAGAACTCAAACTATAAAATGTGTACCTACTTATATTTTTTTCCTTTTATTTCAAACATTTTGCTGCCACCACGATGTGGCTGACATTTATATATGGCTATTAAATTATGAGAAAAATAAGTCTACCATTAGGACGCGACACTTCACTAGATAATTACCTGTCGAGAGATAACCCTCCTCTTTTATTCTTCGCCGTAGTCGGGTAAAAACCATTAATGAATTTGATATTTTTATTTTTGTTTTGTTCTTTTGTGGTCTAAGAAAAATAAACGAATGAAACCGCGAGGCGCAGTTTACAATATTGATGAGGTATAGTTTACTTTAATACTTTTACTATCTACCTTTAAAATCCTTAATTTAGACCGCATACATTTGCATCGAAAAATAAATATCCACAAAAAACAGGCGGTTCTGTGTATTTATGTTTGAATTTAAACCGGCAGCTTGATGGCACGGCTGCCGGTTCGTATAAATATTTGTTTAAACACATCATAACCCGCCGCACGGGCGGCCGGAAAACACTTTATATTATTTGCGAATTTTGTAAACAGTTGGGGACTGAAGATATTCTGTGCTGGAAGTAAATTGTCGATATTATGAGTCCTGTAATAAATAGAATAAGCTATACCAACATTATGTACTGGGATATAAAGAAAGGGTATACTAAGCCAAAAAGGGCTCATAGTAGGTATTCGTATATCTGAATCTGTTAGCAACAAAGTTTGTAAGTTGCTGCTTGCTCAATTACGCAAAAACGGCTGAATAGAAGTTAACTATGGTCCACGTTTTACCCACATTTTCCAAAACAAAAAGAAACTTATACCGGCTGACTGGTTAGACACTTGACATATTCTAGGTTATCATAGTACTCATTATTATGAACAACTTTTACTATGGGACCAACCCGAAATTCGCGAAAAAAATCAGCTGTTCCATAGAAAAATGTCAATGACACTTGACAAAATGTATGGAACAGCTGATTTTTTTTTCGCGAATTCCGGGTTGGTCCCATAATAAAAGTTGCTCATAATGATGAGTACTATAATAACCTAGGATATGTCAAGTGTCTAACCAGTCAGCCCGTATATTAATCTAGGGCATAGCTACCTTCATACCAAATTTCATCAAAATCCCTTCAGCCGTTTTTGCGTGATTGACCGACAAACATCCAAACTCACATTTATATTATTTGTAGGATTCATGGAAATACCACGACAGTTATAAACGCATTATAGACCACGTTCAGTAAAATGAACATTTCATTTTGATTAATCTCTTCATGTTTATGTTTCCGTAAGCACCCGTGTCTCTGGTAAAGTACGTGAAGAAAATTCACAACCCTCTTCTTTAGCTGTAAAAAACATTCGAGTCGAGATTATTTAATAACTAGGGCGGTGTTGCACAGTCGCAAGTTTTAAACATTGGACTAGATGAGCCTGTGATTTTCTTTTCCTCTGTAATAAAATATTCATTCAGTTTTTGAGATCGTTGTTCTTGTCGGTAGAGTAATTCCAGCGTAGAACAAGGTATTCGTAACCGATCACCGATGTTAAGCAACGGACGACACGGTCAGTCTTTGGATGGGTGGCCGCGGGTAACATTTAGGTACAACTGAGCTACCGTAGAACAAATGCATCGATATAGAATGTAAGCAAAACTAAACCTATTTTTTTTTTCATATTGATTGTCAGATGACACGAACGCTTGTTAAATGTGTAACACGTGTAAAGAAATGAAAGTAGCTCAATTCAACTCCAGAGTGCGATGCGTCTATGTGTGTGTTAAAAAAATAATATCAGTGTTGGTTTGGTTGTACTATCAAAACTAAAAAAAAGAAACTTAATAAAAATACCAATAAAATATCAATGTTTTATCACAAGTTATCACGCACGCGGACCGCAATCTTAAATTGTGTCGCGAGTTGTTGTACGGTTGTTTGTCCTGTCACAACAACCGCCAAGCCAAGTCCGAAGCTTTCAGTCGCCTTAAAAATTCCAACATCAGAGCTAGCCACTCGGCCTATATACACTTAGTTTTACTTAATATGACTCGTTGTAAGCCTGTGTACCCGTGACCTAAGAAGCACTATCCCGAGACAGGTGGTACGAATGCTCCGCTATGAAATCGGTCGCGTCGCGTGAAATTTTAATAACGTCGCTTTACGAGCCGAGCTGGGGCTTTATTCTAGCGAGTAAGATATTATCTCGGTCACTGTCGCTTTTATTAGAAATATCATGAGAGTGAGAGTGACGAAGATAATCTCGAGCGCCCAAGAATCGGGTCGCTGAGAGAGACTGCATTAGTATGTTTGGCCAAGTAAGCCTTCAAAAGAGTTTTAAAATACACTAAGTTTGAAAAGAGTTAGTGTGTTTACGTGAGGTAAGTCTTTATTTATTTAAATATCTGCTCTGGGTCTAGGCGTTAGATGCCCTCGTCTGTGTGGTCCACGGCATTCTTGATACAGGAAATCCTAGTGGGAAGCTAAGAGTGTGAAGCGTTATTAACCTAAAGTAAATCAATGATCGTTTAAATTTAATGATTGCCATAAAACCAAGTAAAATAATGTTGAGTACCTGTCAATAATTTCCCGGTTCACTATTCTTTTATGGTTTATTTCATCACTAACAACCATTTTTCACCCACTGCTGAGTATACTTCGTTAGGTTTCTTTTCTAGCGCGCCATCTTTTCCGCCACTGCTTTTCTACCACCTTAACAAATTCTTGCGATTTCCGCGCTGAAGGTCTTCCAGTGTTTCAATCTACTAATAAATATTTTATTTTTATACATTGTACAGTGTGTACAGTTATGTGTACAGTTGTCTTTTAACTTTATGATTATTTAATTTATAAACTAATGATGTATTATATATTATACTAGCTGACTCGACTGACGTTGTCCTGTCAAAAGCCATTGCGTAACTATAGCAACCGTAGTATGTTGATGCTAACTTGTCAATTTATAGTAAAAATTATCAGTATATATATAATTTGCAATAAATTAAAATTGCGACTATAATTTGAGATTTAAACTATCCTATCTCTCAAGTTGGATCGAACTGCACATGGTGTGCGAATTTTATTATAATCGGTTAAGTGGTTTAGGAGTCCATTGAGGACAAACATTGTGACACGAGATTTATATATATTAAGATATGTAAAACATACTAGAGAACATACTTACTTGCAATGTCCCATTCAATTGTAGCCAATATTCCACGTACGATTCAGTTACTCTTGTTAATTTACCAAAAAAAAACAAGAAACAAAAACTAGACATCTTCTAAATTGCAAACGTAAACATAATCAACAAGCGTTTAAGAATAAAACAAATTCATGCAACATTAAACAGTGAATTGCCAGATTTCATTTATTTTGCTAGTAAAATGTATAGCTTTGCCCAACTAGCACGGAATGCAAGCGTTGTACAACATTAAAATTATCGTGTAATATGTGATGTAACGGCACGGTTTTCGTGTTTTGCTTTTGCTAAATTGGTTGTTTAATGGGCAGTGTAGCGGACGTACTGATTGTAACTAGCTCAGAGTAATCTTTTTGCAAATTGTAAAATTAAAGCCACAGCTCGCATTAAACTATAAGTTAAGAGAAATTTGTAAGCGCCCACAAGGCGTGCTAATTGGCCGACCTAGTTTGTATATAAGTAAAGGCGGCATTTTTGTAACGGCCTGTTCGCTGTTCGCCGAAACGTCAAGTGTAAACTACAACTAAGAAGAAATAAATACAGTCCACTATTTTCTACAACTGAAGCTTTTATTTTCGGGAGTGTGAAGCGATCCTTTACAAGAATTTCCTTCGAGCCGGATCAATTCAGGAAGACCAACGAGCAGCGTGTGAAGAGGACCGAAGTGGAGCTACCCTGTCCGATTATTCAGGGCGCGGCTTCGGGACCGTGAAGAAGCGAGGGACCGGAGTGGAGCTACCCTGTCCGAATATTCAGGGCGCGGCTCCGGGACCGAGAAGGTGCACGTGAGCAGCTACGTTTGGTGCAAGCTGCAGTACGAGTCTACGAGTCAACACTTGAAGCGAAGAGGCTGTTAAGCTGAAGATCACCCAACGGTGCGACCACGCCGAGACGTCGTGTTGAAGAGAGAAGATCACCCAACGGTGCTCCAACGACGTGTCGCCGGGTTCGCTGCGGGGATCCTGAGCTGCCTCCGAGCTGCGAACAGCAAGGCGCCGTGGTGCTGATAACTTGGTTTTGAGTAAGTTAGTTAGGCAGGTAGTGGTTAGGGCCGTTAGGAGTGGTTAGGGACTTGAAGAGTCGAAGATGCCGGTCGACCGCAGCCCGGTCAGAACGAGGTCCAACGACCGACGGCCGCCGACCGCGGCCGGATCGGGCTATCCTACGGACGCCGAAGCATCGACGTCAATGCCACCCGCGGACTCACTCCAGGCTACTCGCCAACAACCAGAAGAAGGAGGACCAGGTCATCAGCAGCCAGAAGCAACAAGAGCAGCCTCAGTTCGCTCGTCCAGAAGCGTAGAGGCGCGCATTCGTCAGAGGCAGATGGAAGCGGAAGAAAGTCTGGCGAATATACGCAGGGATCAGCTCGAGTTGCAAGCGCTACTAATAAAGAAGCGATTGGAAGCTGACATCGCAACTCTCCGCGATGAAACAGACCGGGAAAGTGTGGCCGCTGCCGACCAGATTGAGAGCAGTCATCGGGTCGACGAATGGTTGCAGCAGACTCCTCTACGGGGGGAGTCTCGTGTGCCGCATGAAGCCCGGGAAGCGAATCAGCCGACATACCGCGAACCGCCACGCCCGAGGTCACCCACGCCGCAACGAACGAGAGAAAAGGGAATTGAACGCTTAGCCGAGGTGTTGGAGAAGATGGTCCGACACAGGGCTCCGCCGAGGCAGACGCAAGACTTGCCTACCTTCAGCGGCGCCGCTGGCGAGTGGCTCCCTTTTAAGGCGGCGATGCGGGACTCTACGAAGTTGCACGGGTTTTCGCCGGCGGAGAACTTGGCGCGCATGAGGACCTGCGTGAAAGGCGAAGCGCGCCAGTGCGTGTCCGCGTTGTTGTTTTCGGCCACGGATCCGGCGCAAATAATGAGAACGCTTGAACAGTGCTACGGCCGGCCCGAAATGGTGATTGATGATGCGCTCGAGGAACTCAAGAAACTACCGAAACTGAGCGCTAACACATCGGCAGCAGAGATGAATACGTTCGCGATTAAGCTGCAAAATATCATCATCACCGTGGACAGCATAGACGAAAGGGGATACCTCCAAAACCCGATGTTGGCCAGAACGATCACCGAGAAGTTGACGCCTCATCTGAGGTCCAAGTGGTGTGACTTCATAGATGATAAAGGAAGCCACGCGGAACCGGAAATTATAACCTTGTCGAAGTTTATGATACGGGAAGCCGAACGCCTGATGCGCTACACTTATACAGCCGCAGCGAGCAGCGTCGCCTACGGAACTAAGGCCGGCGCCACTAGCGGAAAACCTGCGGCGAGTGCGGCGCAACCAAGAAGAGCGCAAGTGAACGTGTACGCGACAACGAGCCCCACGGAAACCCAAGGCAAGAGAGAGTGCCTAGCTTGTGGGAACGAGCACGATACTCCAAAGTGCAACAAGCTAGCCGCCATGTCAGTGCCGAAGCGATGGGCATGGGCTAAGGAGACGCGTATATGTTTTCAGTGTTTGAACAGTAAGCACAGGCGCTTCAAATGCAGAGGTAAAAAGTGCGGAGTGAATGAGTGCCAGCAAGCGCATCACGCACTTTTACATTTAGAGAGGGAGAGCGCACCAGAGCGCGAAAATGAGGATAACGTGATTACGGCCTCCGCGCACCTCGTCGGATCGTCAACACAGGTGCTGCTGAAGGTGTGCCCGATCACTATCAAAGGAGGCAACGGAAAAGAAGTCCACACGTACGCACTACTGGATGAGGGATCAACGATAACCCTGATCGATGAAGAGATCGCTGGATTGATCGGCGCAAGGGGCCCGGTACGGCCATTGCGCATCCACGGAGTCACTTCAAGTCAGCAGCAACCTGAAAGCCGAATAGTGGAAGTCAAGCTACGAGGCCGAACTCAGGACGGTTATCACTCAGTCCGAGCGCGCACGGTCCGGGATCTCGCGCTAGGAGCCCAGTCAGTGGACGAAGCCCTCCTGAACTACGCACATTTGCGTGAAATGAGAAGAGACGATGTGTGTTACGCGCACGGACGACCGCGCGTACTCATCGGTGCCGACAATTGGCATCTCATCGTATCAAGGAAGTTGTTGACAGGAAAGAAGAGTCAACCCGCAGCATCACTCACGGAGCTGGGATGGGTCGTGCACGGAACAACGCCCACAAGCGCCGTAACGCGCTCACACGAAGCGAGCGTGCTACACGTAAGGATGATGCAGGAACTAATGCGGGGTGACGACCCTGTCAGCAACAAGAACGACGACCTGCGAGAACTCGTGAAAGCTCACTTCGATCTGGACGCGCTGGGTATTTCAAGGAATCGAAAACCCATAGCGAAAGAGGAGCGCGCCATCGAGATATTCGATCGCACGGTGAGACGAGTCGACGGTCGTTTTGAGGCAGGATTGCCATGGACATCGGACGATGTGACTTTGCCACCGAGCTACGACATGGCTCTGAGTCGACTACGCGGAATAGAGCGGAAACTGGATAGATGCCCGCAGCTGAGAGAAGCGTACACGGACCAGATGAACAAGCTCGTAGAAAAGGGCTACGCCGCTCGGTGCAAGGAAGACCATTCCGATAACCCCCACATGTGGTACCTGCCGCACTTTGCGGTTTTGAATCCGACTCGACAAGGAAAAACCGAACTAAAGGCTACAGATAGATGGTTTGTTGGGCCTGCATTTTTATACAAGAGGGAAGAGGACTGGCCGCAGGAGACGTCCGCACTTCCAGAAGTCGACGAGGTCCTGGTACATCGCACTAACGAAGAACCGCCGTGGATTGAGATAACGCGGTTTTCTCAGTACGAGAGGCTTGTACGCACGGTCGGAAGAGTGCTTTACTTCGTCGACAAGTGTAGGAGACGTTCGACTGAACTAACGACGAGTCACCTGGAAAATGCAGAGCACATATTGATCAAGCAAGCGCAGCGAGAAAGCTTCTACAGCGAGATAAAGCGCTTAAAAAGCGGAAAAGCAATAGAAAGAAGCAGTCGCCTACGCAAACTTGATCCTACGTTAGACAAGGACGGAGTATTACGCCTGAAAGGACGCATCAACGCAGCTGCTATATCGGAAGAGCGGAAAAATCCTCCGATATTGGACGGGACGCACCACTTCGCTAGATTGTTAATTCGGCGTGAACATAAAATGAATAATCACGCGGGACGCGAAATGATCGTTAACAATCTGCGGCAACGATATTGGGTGCTACGTCTTCGACCGGCGGTGCGCGGAGTACTGTACGAGTGCGTCGAATGTCGAACCAGGAAGGCGAGACCGGCTATACCCGTCAAAGGAAACCTACCGGAAATTAGGCTGACGGCCTATTCGCGACCGTTTTCACGATGCGGAGTCGACTGTTTTGGACCAATGACAGTCACCATCGGGAGGCGACGCGAGAAGCGCTGGGGAATGCTGTTCACATGCCTGGTGACCAGAGGAGTGCATGTGGAGCTTGTGGCGAGCTTGAGCACCGATAGCGCGATCATGGCTATGCGACGAATGGCCGCGCGACGAGGATGGCCGGAAATCTGCGTCTCCGATAACGGGACAAACTTCCACGGCGCGGACGTCGAGCTCAACAACGCCTACAAGGAGTGGCTACCAGCGCTGAAAAACTACGTCATGGTGAGACGTGTAAAATGGATGTTTAACAACCCTCAGTCACCGCAAGAAGGGGGCGTATTCGAGCGTATGATACGAAGTGTGAAGACAGCGCTCTCAAGTGTATTAAAGGACAAGGCGCCCAAGGAAGAAATCCTATTGACGCTGTTGGCAGAGGTCGAATACACCGTGAACGCGAGACCGCTAACACACGTATCGGTAAGCGCTGAGGACGAGGAAGCGCTGACGCCCAATCATTTCCTGCTCGGATCAGCGAACGCAGTACCACACGTCGGCAAGTGCGACCCAGCTGACCGGCGAACCTGGCGGGCCGCACAGGCGTTAGCTGACATGTTCTGGAGGAGATGGTTGCGGGAGTACCTACCTACATTGGCGCCGCGCGGGGAAGCAAGCTCGTCTAAAAATAATGTGAAGATCGGAGATTTAGTCGTAATCACCGACGGTATGTTGCCACGGAATTTGTGGCCGCGAGGAGTGGTCGTGGACGTCCATCCCGGCAACGATGGAGTTGTGCGAAGCCTGGAGGTGAGGACGCGCGGTGGCATCTTCAGAAGACCTGCTAGAAGAATCATCGTCCTGCCAAGAGGAAACGGGGCTACGTAAACTACGCCGGGGGGAGAATGTAGCGGACGTACTGATTGTAACTAGCTCAGAGTAATCTTTTTGCAAATTGTAAAATTAAAGCCACAGCTCGCATTAAACTATAAGTTAAGAGAAATTTGTAAGCGCCCACAAGGCGTGCTAATTGGCCGACCTAGTTTGTATATAAGTAAAGGCGGCATTTTTGTAACGGCCTGTTCGCTGTTCGCCGAAACGTCAAGTGTAAACTACAACTAAGAAGAAATAAATACAGTCCACTATTTTCTACAACTGAAGCTTTTATTTTCGGGAGTGTGAAGCGATCCTTTACAGGCAGTAAAAATTTGCCGTGTCAACAGGTAATTTGCGAAATGTTTAGACTTTTTGTATTAAAAATATGTGTAGGTACTAAAATTGTTAATGATTCCGGATTTTTGTGCATTTAAGGAAACTTTTAATGCAACTCGAATGACTGCAATAAATGCTTGTTTTTTTAATATTTAAAGTATCTTGTTACGATGAAAGGTATTAAACTAACGTACCTTCAGGCTTACACTGAGAAAAATGGCCATCAAAATTCCGATGAATTCACCTAAAGTACGGAGCATACTGACAATCACCAAAATGTACGATGATAAGCACCAATTCTTACGGTGACAACTCGTAAAAACTAGTACTAGCACCAGTTTTTAGGGTAAGAACCATATATATTATTATGATAGTTGTCACCGTAAAAATTGGTGCTTATCATCGTAATTTTTGGGGATTGTCACTATGCTCCGTACTTTAGGTGAAAATTTTCTCAGTGTAGGTACAATCAGGCGAGTTGGTAGTCAAATGCGAACTCATTCACGTTAAAACAAAAAAACCTATTGACAAAATAGGGTACTATAGCCACACGAAGGCACACGAACGAGGCCTCAATGTATCTTGACAGAAACCGTGGCTGGCTGAAATCAGCTGGAAACAATATATTTGTTCTTGACACATTTCGCCAAATAATCTTACAAAGTTATATCAAATTCAAAATGGGAGTTAGCGAAAAAATACTATTTTATAGAACTCTATACAAAGTTAACCGATGTCCAGTGTCACAAATAATTGTCTCAGATGATTGTTATTTTAAACACGAACAGACAAACACCCACAAAACAGTGTTGGCGTCTTCTAGAGTAAATCATCATAATTAACTTTAAAAATAGGCCCAGTATTTCTAACCGCGATCATCTGGAATTCGGAGCGCGATTCTGGCGACCGAGATATTATCTCGGTCACTATCGCTCTCATCAGAAATGTCATGAGAGTGAAAGTGACCGAGATAATCTCGAGCGGCTGAGAGTAACTCCTTAGGAGATATTTAGCCGCAATTTAGCGAAAAGGTTAGCTAATCTTGGAACGTTTTACTAGAGCTGAAGTAACATTAGCATAAATATTTCATGCATGAAAATAACGGCGACACTTAGCAAATAATTGGAGGTGCGACGCAATTCAAAACAATGTGAATATTCATGTAAAACTATTATAAATATTGAAAATGCGAAAGTTTGTATGATGTTTGGATGTTATTACCTACTCAAAAACGGCTGAACGGAATTTGATGAACTTTAATATGGAAGTAGCTTATACCTTGCATTAAAACAGGGTACTTTATGTTGCGAAAAAGAAAGATTCCTGTAGGATAGCGTGTGAAACCACAGGATGCAACTAGCCATAAATAATAAATACTATTCAAGCAATTTTATTACTACTCCACTCCACTCATATTCAAAATCAGAAAAATAAATTTAATTTATTAAAAAAAAATTTAATTACCTAAGGGGTCATACATAAGTTACGAGAGGTGTTAATTACCCATCTTGAACCCTTCCCTTGAGAAGTTTGGAACTAATGTGATCGGGAACGACCATGATGATTTCCGTACCCTCCAGCCATTGAGCCTTATATGATTAATGGACGACCCCTTATCGACGACCACTTATCAATAGTTCAAGGTTAAATCTGCTCTGAAAGTTTTGAACCCAAAATAAGCTGGAGTATTGCTCTTGTCGATCGAGTAATTTCCAGACTTGGCTTTTTATTAGTATTTTTATCAAGAAAGAGAGACGTCTAGAATTTTGCCATTTTCAGAAAAGTAAAAAAAAAACTGTAACATCTTCCTTAGATGTCGTAAAGGTACAGAATATTTAAATTAAATTATAGAAACTAATCCTGCACATTTTACAGAAATATCATTTTAAAAATCGGTATACGAAATCAATTTTTGTTTTTGACAGTTTTTCTCTATACTGAAAATTTGCAAAATGATATTACATTTCTCTGCTATGATGTCCTCAATAATAACCTTTGTTTGTTAACTAGTCTATGAATATGCTATTAGCAAAATACGAGTATAACGCTAAATAGCATAACATTTAGCAACCATTACCCTCACTATTTCCAATAGACTACCGGACAGCTAAATTTTATTAGCTCTCAACACAAACACTCAAGTTTTATTCTTAGTCCAGGAATCCTGGGTATACCCACTCTGATAATGTTGACATTCCACCGCTCGCGGCGTTCCAAGCACTCCACGTTCTGAGATGGAAGCAAAAATAAAATTGAATTTCCTGTGCATTTGTGTTTGTCGAAGTATACAGGGTTATACAGAAAGGGTATGCTAAGCCGAAAAGAGCTCATAGTACTCATCAATATGAAGAACTTTTACTATGGGACCAACCCAGTTATCGCGAAAAAAAAAATTTTCCATAGAAATATGTCAATGACATTCGACGAAATGTAGACCAAAGATCAAAGATGTGACCTTAACTAACTAAAATGCAAGTTAAATAATAGATCTTATAAACTATCGTCTTCGAAACTATGACGATCTGTTCGGCTCAGCGGTAATAAGTATATCCGCCTTTTAAGCCAGAGGCCCCGGGTTCGATTCCCGGCCGGGCAGATGTTTGAATGATTAATTTAAATATATGCTCTGAGTCTGAGTGTTAGTTGACCTTGTCTTTGTATGTGTTCCATGGCATCCCCGACACAGGATTATCCTAGTGGGGAGCTATGAGTGTGAAACGTTTATTTACGTTTATTTATTTATCTTATAAATATCTAAATAAATAGTTTGTCCGTGATTGAGTAACACACACCTAAACAAACTTTCAAATGAAAAATATTAGTATGATAGAATATCTGTCAAAATAAAGTGAGTAAGTTTTTGAAAAATAGGTTACTTCGGTTCACAAAGTACTAAATAATGGTTTTCGATAAAGCTAACTCAACAGTTTCTCCGATAGATCGAAGTTTCACTGCGCTGAGTTTAATCCATATCTTACCAGGATAAAAGCCGAACTTTGCAAGGCGAGAGAACTAAAGGCTAAGTTTGCACTGCTATGTTTCTGTGGCAGAGTTACGCGGATGCATGAACCTAATAGAATCAGTGACGGATCCAGGATTATGGTTTGGGGCTTGAGATGGGTGGCTGAGGATATGGGGAAGGAAGAGGGACCAACGTCCCCGGAAAGGTGCCTCGTGCAGTGTGCTAGGGGGACCAGTGTGTGTTCGTCAGGGATCCTGGCGCCTTCAGTCAAGCACAGAGGCTGGCCACTGAGGGGGTTTTAGTGGGTGTAACCCCACATAACCCGGTTGCTCCCCAACGCAGCCGGGTATCTTACAAAATTTTCCCCCCAGTCAACAAAAAGGCTGAGGGGAAACAAGCGTAGAGTTTACAGGCGTTCAGGATACTTTCCGGGAGTGGTGCGGGGGCTTGGGCCCCCTATCTGTGCCCCTACCCCCTCTGGATCCACCACTGCCTAGAATCACACCAAGTTTTCGGCGCTAATAGTGTAAGATTCTGATCTATTAAAACGATGGTTTCACAATCAAATTGAATAAAACCAATTTTTTTATAATACAATTAGGATAGGACAACGCACGTTGCACTCCAAATAATTGAAGTAATCAAATAACGCATAAAATATTACAAAAAATATCATTCCTAAATGTATGCCAAGTGCTTTCATATTTAGAAATCTTAAAATAAATTCTCATTAATTCTGCTCTAATTGAAAAATCTCACTCAGACAATTTAATTAGTTCAATCAGCCCGTTTTAATTGTTTAAATATCTTTATTCTTTTACACGAGTTCTTCTTATCTTTCCTCTTTTAACACTTGCGTAAACAATTCAATTAAAGTATCAAAAGAAGTGCAAAAGGAACGGAAAACGGAAAATTTTCCGTTTTCCGTTTTGTGGGGTCAGAATAATTATGATGTACGAGCCGTTCAGACAGCCATTTCAAATTTTTTATTCATAAATTCGTAAAGTTTCCTACCTATTTGTTATTTTTTGCGATGTTGTTTTCAATTTACGTAACTGAGTGGTAAATTGTGATTTGTGATCGTTACGTGAACTTTAGAAAATATCGGGAAAAAGTTAGTGGTGATTTATGGTTTGTTCGTAAAAAATATTGTTTATAGGGTCGGGATTTAGTAATAATGTAATTTTGAGTTGTCGTAAATAATTTAAAAAAATACAGCTTTTTCGTTTTCGCCTGCTGGCTTTGCCTGTACCTGTGTGAAGGTCTCAGTCATGTCTTTTCTTACAGCTTTATTTTATCAAGTAACTTTTACTCTATTGAAACCCAAATCGTTTTGGTTTTCTGAATGTAGAAAGGGTATGAATGAAGGTGTATATTGTATGCAAATTTTTATGAAGATATTTTTCTTGATGCCTTTATTGATAAATGTGAACGTAAAACGTGGAGTGGCCTCGGAATATTTGGTACATCGATTAATTGATTATTGGTTTGGTGGTCTTTGAACGAGTTCAAAAACATCATCTTCTTACCCTTATCCAGAGAGAAAAAGGTACAACTTATCAACTACTCTATGTGAAAACCTTATTTGTATAGCTCAAGCTAAGTAACTAACATATCTAAGGTAGGTACCTACTAATCGTGAATGCCAATTAGTTACAACAGGTTCCAATGAGTTGCCAAATAATTACCATACCATTTCCCTAAGTGAAGCAATTAACCATATCAAAACCCAGGCAATTCCATTGCCGTGTATTTATGCTCTAAGTAGTCTAAGTACTAAGTACTAAGTCTAAGCACCTAAATTACCAACAGTATAGTTCCCAGACAAGTTTCCGTCACTAGTTGCAGATATATCACCTCTGATTTATGTCTCTTTCAAAAGCTACCCTAATATAGGTTCAGATAAAATAAATGTTTGTTTCTAGGGAATATCTTGATGTAAACTTTCTAAGTTCTTGTAGCTAGTTTGGCGTTTGAGTATTCTTGTTTTGAAAAGTGATAGTGATTTGATGTAATGCCGGTTGGATACCCTCGAGTCTTGCGAAGTCGTTGCGACGAAACTCTTCGAGGGCGTATAGCACACCCTCGCTCTACTCGTATCTCAAAGCGTCTTATGGGCTGATTACACATAGCGAGTACAGTGGCGATACAGTAAATGGGCACATTTGGCCGAGCAAACAAATCGTGGTTCTATTCTACCACTATTTAGTGACTGTCTCGCCTCGTCAAAATATACATAGAAACCGAGTCCTCGGCCGAGGGCACTGTCTCGCCACAAAACTCGTTACGTGTAATCAACTCATTAGCGAGTGTTCAATTGCTGAGGCTAGCTTGGTTTTATTACAAAGCGTGATATAAATAAATTAAGCAAAGGTTTCGATCAATACTCGTTGATTTATTTCATTTTTACGTTCCGTTACGACGTGTAATTTCCTGCGTCTGCTTCTTTATATTTCAGAGTATTCGGAATAAGAAACGTTTGACTGCGGTTTTTATCAACACTTTAAGGGAATGATTTTGAGTAAGGATGCTATAAGACATTTTTGTTTTTACGCGGCATATTTTTGTTCTTTGATTTCAATGATCAAAATTGAAGCAAGTCGCTGGTGATTTTCTAAAACGCGCAGTTCTTTATATTTTGACATTTTTGTGAATTATAGTGCTACGAGCATGTTTGAAACTGTAATAGTTAAAGATTGGGGTTGATTACACGTAACGAGTACAGTGGCGAGTCAGTGTCAACACATTCACTCAATACTGATTGATCGAACCTCGGCGTGCATACATTTTCAGTGATTTGTACTATTTTTGGATGTTTGGACCCATGGGTGTACCCAGCTTCTGGCCTAGGGGGCGCAAGTCAGATTTTTTAGGTCGGATCGTCCGCGGCTGTTTTGTCATACACACTACACAAACACACCTACATGAAACATTAGGTATAATGTAGTGTAGTGTGTAGGGCAAACAGCTGCAAATGATCCTGCTTCATAGGTAGTTAAATAAATAAAAGTAAGTTTGACTATGCATGCATGTTTTTTAATTAAAATCGCTTCTACTTGAAAAGTAATTTTCGAACAAAGTCCGTTTAACCTATCTTCAATCATTGTTGATCTGAGCCACGTTTTCACGCGTCTGAGTGTACTGAATGATCTTTCAATTGTAGCCGTGGAATAAGGGATTGCTAGTAAAATTTCTAGGGCTATTTTCATTAGTAATATAGTAGGTAATTAAGCGAGTTCATACATGTTCTGCAAGATTTCCAGGGGGGGGGCAGCTGCCTCCGCCCTGGGTACGCTCATGTTTGGACCCATGGTCTGTTTGCTGCTGAATGTGTCCATTTACTGTCTCGCCACTGTACTTGTTAAGTGTAATCAAATCAACCCATTGGCGGCTATGAGGTATTGATACTCACATGTCTATTTGACGTACTTCCAAGTAAATTATCGTATCTATTGCTTGCAGAGACTTAAGTAATGCCCAATCAAAGGCTTATATCAGCTTTACAGGGTTATAACGAAAAGGCTTGCTAAGCCGAAAAGGGCTCATAGTACTGATCATTATCAACAACTTTTAATATGAAGCTTTATTAACCAAACGTACACTGGTAATCGTACTTTATGTATGCCTACTTATGCAAAATAAAGACATTAAAAAAAATGGGGCTAACCCGGAATCCGAAAAAAAAACTGTTCCGTACACTTTGTCGAGTGTCATTGAAATTTTTCAATGGTTTAACGTTACCTCATTTGTTTTTCTAACCCATATCCTTCAGCTACTATCCCAAAAAATTGCCTCAGCACTTTCACTCAATACTGATTGATCGAACCTCGGCGTGCATACATTTTTAACGTAGCTACTTTCCGCCATTAGGAAGCCGTCTGAGAAATGGCAGTTACTCATTCTGTACGTATCCATAAATATACCACCTAAATACTTAAGCATGAAGTGAGCGCTGACGGCGCGCATTACGCTGATTTACGTAAGACGGGTTTTTATTCCAGCAGCGAAGGGAAAGTGACAGCATTAGGGATGTTTCACATTTAGCCCGGGGACCTTATTCTTGGAGTTCGAGATTGTCTCGGTCACTCTTACTGTCATGACGTTTCCAATATGAGCGACATGCGACAGTGACTGTCAACGACGCGCTCATTAGTTTGTTAAGTTTATTATCATTATGATTGTATTGAACATTTTTAACCAACTTCAAATGAGTCTGTTCTTATAATAGAGATAATGTAGTTTTTGACGTCATTTTCCGCAAGTGAGGATCCACCTACAGCGCGGTCGACTATTGTAAACGTCAATGTCAAAAAGTCTTCTATCCGCACCGAAGTCGGATTATATCTGTCCGCAAGAAAAACCTTCCGGGTATGCCGACACACCGCGCTTTTCATTTCCTAAAAAAACGGTCTAAAGTTATGAATCTGTATTTTCTGTTCAATAAACAACAGTTAAAAGTAAAAGTAGAGATTTCAAAATCACGAAGAGTATAAAATTGATAATCTAAAGGTACTTGAAAAGCCTCCACAGCCGTGCTAGGAAGTAGGATAAGAGCAAAAGATCTTCAGTGTTTTAGAATTGACTCTGTGCTTGTATGTATTTATGTGTCTAGGTTGAACCATTTCTTATCCATGATTCACTTAAGTGTTCACGAGTACCTTTTTGTACTCGTAGTATATCCAATAGAAGCAAGGGTAGTATCACGAAGGCTAGGTAGCTACACTATCCTGTTGACAGGGTACACTGCGTGAATAATTAAGCATGTTGACCGGTTGACCTTCCACAGGTCAGAACTAAAGGTACGACCAACATTTAGACAAGGGAAAATCAAGGAAAGTAGGTAAAATCTCTACACCTAATGTTATTCGAATTCAAATATTTTGTTCTCAAGTCCACAATGCAACTTTTACAGTCAAATTCGAATGTTTTTTTTGACGTGACATCGTCTATTAAATCGATGAACGCCGGCTGCACGCACGAACAAGTCCCGTTACGCTCATTGTCCCGTTACGCTCATTTTGAGGTCACGATCGGAGCGAGAAAAGTATGCAAACATTTCATCAAGGTTTTCTTATGACGTTTTATCGTTAAACTCTCGCCCGTAAACCGACTTTACAGACAACCAATTTTTTTATTTATCACAAAAAGTTTGTCTAGGCAACAGGTTTTCAATAAAATAATGAACCATTTAAGATCTATTTTATAATCAATAATTAAATCAAATTAACACACACATCTAACCATTTGGTAATTCGGTAGTTCAACTAATAGGATTACTCGGTAGACTACTGAGTGCCTATAGTGCGAGTGTTTTTACTTACGATCGCGAAAACGTAAACTACAATTTGTATGGAATAAAAACCGCGCCACCTAGTGTTCATAAAACGAACTACAACTAGTTACATACAAATTGTAGTTTACGTCAACGTGATCGAATAGCGAGAGAGGGCTGTGGGTGGATAATGATGATGATGATCGAATAGTAAAAAAAACTCGTAGGCACTCTGGGATTTGGCGAAAATGTGCACACTTTTTAACACGCTTTTATTAGTTTCACCTGTATGTACCTACTATGTATGTATGTATGTATGTATAACCGACTCCTTTGAGCTCGATTTTGCCCTACTTTGAACGATCAGATTTAATTCAAACTTTGCACACCTGTGAAAGACTGATGACAATGCGTGTTTTTAGTTTTATAAACTATATTTTTATTAATACTTATTAAGCCCTTAACTGATTCGTCGACACGACAGCGGCTCTTAATATTCCTGAAGTTGCGCAAGAATTTCACGATCGGATTGAAACCACTTAGCAAGTGGCTCTGGCAAACTTTTTGAGTGGTTTTTGCAAGTCGAGGAGCAATAAACTTCCGGTTTAGGGCGAAATTCTAATTTTGTTGCTTTGGAGTTAAATGCTAGTTAGGAATCTCTTTCATATTTTGAGGATCGCTGAGCAAGTATTGAGATTTTAAGAACTCATTGTGAGCGAGAAATATAAAAAAACAGATTATAATTATCATTTAGAATAAGTAATGATAATTATGATTTTTTTTGATTTATTTTGACGTTTTATTTTTAAGTTTTTTTTCGACTACCTACTAGTACTTTACCAAACCAGATGAGTTGATGTTAAACAAACCTGTAGGCATATGTAAGATTAACAGTTTTAAAATATACTTTATCAAATCTTTCTGCCGTCCACCTGTTATAACTTTTAAGTTCAATATAGCTTTAATTCTACTTTCAACATGATAGAAATCGCTCTTAGCAATAACGCTGCCAGTTGAACTAGTTTTTAAGCACTATTATTATACTTTGTTTTATGAACAATAAAGAGTTAATATATTTGAATAATAACAATCATTTTCTATTAAGTACGCGAAGAAGATTTCAAACGCTGGCAACTTGCCAAGGCCCCTGTTCTTAGGCACTCGAGACTGTGTCGGTCACTCTCACTCTTATAACATTTCTAATAAGAGCGACAGTGACCGAGATAATATCTCACTCGCCAGAAAAGCCTGAATCAAACGAGTTTCACAAAAGATACTCAATTGTGAGTGTTTCATGTCACTTGCTGTTTTATATTGGGTTATACAGGAAGGATATGCTAAGCCGAAAAGTATTCATTATTATGAAAAAATCATCGTGAAAAATTGTGTTCGGTGTTTCCATACACTTTGCCGACAGTTATTGAAATTTTTCTAAGTAACAGCTAATTTTTTCGCGATTTCCGGATAGATCCCATAGTGAAAGTTGTTCATAATGATGAGTACTAAGAGCCCTTTTCGGCTTAGCATACCCTTTCTGTATTAGAGTGTCGGATTGTTGTTTGAAAGCAATCACTCTTGAAGATTAATTGAAACAACATAAAAACGATTAAGATAAGACGAACGTTTAATTTGCTTTGAAGAGTTTATTGAGACTTAAATTTTGAAAACGTTTTTTTTTTTTTTTTTTTATGTAATTGAGTGACGAGACGAGCAAACCGCTTGCCTGATGTTAAACGTCACGTTTGCCCATAACAGGTCTGCACCACCCAGAATTTTGAACTTGCATAATTCAAGACCCTGCGCGGCACAGCACTGCGCTCGTCACCCTGAGATTTATAAGTTGTTTAATCTCCCATTTGCCCTGTAATTTCACTGGAAACAATGCCCTTCCAACCGGAACACAGTAATGTTTGCACATTACTGCTTGGCGGTGGAATAACTGGCAAAGGTGTGGTACTTCCCCAGGCGGGCTCTGCAAAAGAGCCCTACCACTACAAAAATACACGTAATCACAGATTAGATGATAGTTACTTCGTGATTTCGTAAGTCGCCCACTGCCTACTAAAATAGGGTAATGATAAGTCGACTTGGTTATATGGGTTGATTACACGTAACGAGTACAGTGGCGAGACAGGAAATGGGCACACTCGGCCGAGCAAAACAAATCAGGATTCTAGTCAAACTCAACCAACCTCGTCAAACTGTTTATATAATACAAACCGAGTACTCGGACGAGGGCACTGTCTTGCTGTACTCGTTACGTGTAATCGACCCATTATCGCCACAAGATATTCAAATCCTACGCCGTAAATCTAGCGCAATGCTTCATCTTCCTCTACGTTCACCTGACTTCATATCACGTAATTCAAAAGCCGTCTCGCCGGTACCATTTCGTAACTGTCCAGGGCCCGTCAGCTTTTGTGTATAATCGGAAACCAAGATATCCATTCAAGTCAGACGAAGGTTAGCCCGATAGGGGCTCGTAACAATAGCCTACAATAGCGGATGCATATTTTGAACTACCTATCTCGGATTCTATTGTTGGGAATGTCTTGGATGTCGGCAGTTGGTATTACTGTATTACTGACTGTACTGAGAGAATTAAACTTAAGGCGAATGTAACTTTTAAACTTTTTGATAGTTAAAGTTTAGTGTGGTGGTAGATAATGGTTTAGAAAGTTAGATAAACTCTTTTTTGTTCTTACCAGAATTTACAATCAAAAGGATAATAAGTAATGACACTTAAAACTATTACATCAACTGGCAAAGTTATCGCTAAGAACAATCTCTTCTAGGCAATCTTTGGATGGAACTTACATCTCGCTATCATCTTTGCTCGTCTCGTCTCTCAATATCATAAAAAAAAAAAAAAAAACATAGAAGATATAGAAAAACGGTGTTTGATAATGGAGAAAACTGTGTTTAGATTTGGGTTTTGGTGATTACCTCTTTCGAGGTTTCAAATACATATTTTGTTCTTGTTGTAATTGCCTTAAAATTCTGATAACACATTTTTCGTAGGCGCTTTAGTTTCAGTACGAGTACTACGGCGTAGGCTTTAAATATCTCGTAGCGATAAGACCCAGTGCCGTAGCATCGTAGCTACTTTATGCAAAATTTTTTGAGGAAGCTATTTATATGATAATTAAATGTACTTATTTCGTATTCTGACATTGTAAAAAATCCATGTTAAAGTGTGTTTTTTTTATTTGATAATGGAGCTGCGTTTGACCGCCATTTCAAGTGATGGTAAGCAATGATGCGGTCTACGATAGAGCGCGCTTGCCTAGAAGAAACCGATTAACTGATTCCCATATTCCTTTATCTAGTCCAAATTCAATATTTTACACGAACATTAATATAAGTTTTAATAGTCGTACCGGTATAAGTGTGATTTGAAAATTATCCTAGCGTCGGTAGAAGGTTTTCATATTACATATACATTGTTATTATTATGTTTGAACTTTCGTTTCTCAGGGTATTAAACCTGGTAAATTAGAATAGCACGGGTGGGTACCAAGTGCTATTCTACTAATTCTTGAGCTGGGGTTGAATCAGCGTTGTCAGCATCCAGTTGCAGAAATTTTCGGACGATGCGGCAAGTGTTCAGTATGGCCGCCTTTTGCAGTTGTATGTATGTCAGCTTGTGTAGTCCCAATGTTGCTAAACTCCAGAAAATATGGTTAGGTATCACTCCTGTTGCTGAGATCACTATTGGTACTATGGTCACTGTGTTCATTTTCCACATTCTTTTCACTTCTTGTTGCAGTTCTGTGTATATTATTATTATTATTATTTTATATTATACACTGAAACATAGTCCCCATAATAAAAGTACCAAAACACAAGAGGCCAGTTTCAAGAACATTTCGAATTTTCTCGTAAATCTCTAGAACCTTTTGTGCCAGTTTTGCCGTACCATACAGGGTTATTCATAAAGGGTATGCTAAGCCGAAAAGGGTTCATAGTACTCATCAGCTGTTCCATACATTTTGTCTAGTGTCATTGGCATTTTCTATGGAACAGCTGTTTTTTTTTCGCTAATTTCGAGTTGGTCCCATAGTGAAAGTTGTTCATAATGATGAGTACTATCAGCTCTTTCGGCTTAGCATACCCTTTATGAATAACCCTATATTGACAGTTTAGTATTTACTCAAAATTGAAACATAGTCAACGTAATAAAAGTACCAGAACACACGAGTCAAGTTTCAAGAACATTTCGAATTTTTCGCGTAAATCTCTACAACCTTTTGTACCAGTTATTCCGTACTATACGTACTATATTGTACGTCTAGGCCACGGCTACGTGTCGAGAGCACGCGTGTTTTCATTAAGGGGTGCAAAGCGGCGGTAATGGAGTGGGGCATGGGATCATCCATTAATCATGTGAGGCTCGAAAGGAGGAGGGGGTTCGGAAAACATCACGAAATATCACAAGGGTAGAGAGTGTAGTTAGATATCATTTGTGTATTTATTTTTTCGTTAAATCTGAAAAAAAATTATTATTTTTACATTTTTTTTATGTAAGTGAGTGACGAAACGAGCAAATCGCTCGCCTGATGTTAAAAGTCACGTTTGCCCGTAACAAACAAACAAAAATAGATGTGATTTTGGTTTGGGGGTAACTTATAACCTCACCACGTATCTACAGGGGAGGGGTGTATAAAAAGTTACTATAAAATCACGTGATGTATGGACGACCCCTACGTACTTAGCTGGGTAGTGGTAGGTGGGTAGGTTACTGTGACGTCACTATGTGTTTACGAGAAAGCTTATATTTTTTACGGCGATATTTTTTCAGACAAGCAAGTCGCTCGCCTGATGTTATACGTCACGTTTGCCAATAACAGGTCTGCGCCACCCAGAACTTTGAACTCTGGTTTTTATATAAAATATGTACCTACACTAATATTATAAAAGCGAGAGTTTGTTTATATATTTGTTACTCTTTCAGTGCTTCAGCGTTTCAACGGCTGGATAGAATTGGATGAAATTTGGAATAAAGAGTAGCTTATAGTTTGATTTGACTTATAGATTACTCTTTCTTTCACATCAACGCTAAAATGTCCAAAATACCGCCAAATGTTTTAATGTAATGTCCGTACTTTTTTCCAGCATATTGTATATCAAAATAAACAAACAAATTATTGGTAGGTAATACGAAAGAGAAATATGCAAAAGCTGCTCCGTTCAATTCAAACAACAAAAAGAATAAAAGTACAATTAAATAATGTGTTGTAGTCTGTAACTGCAGTCTGCAGGCCTCATTATCTTTTTGGAATCTGGGTATGGAATCTTACTACGATTTAAATAAAGTCGTTAAAACCAACCATTTGATTTCAAAGTTCCCATAGTAAAAGTTGTTTATAATGATTAGCACTGTGAGCCCCTTTCGGCTGTAGCTTTTTTTATTTATGACAGTATCACAGTATATTTTTAAATAATAATAGGCTATTTGACTGATTTTGAAAAACTGTTTTAAATTATTCGTTGGCATATGATTAATACACCACATGTATATTTCTGCGAAATTTGCAGTATTTTTCGTAAAATACTGTGTTAAAATTTAAATTAAAATATTCGCGCTAAAAACGCTGTTTCGGTAATGGCGGACGACATGTGATTTGCGTGACGTCACAGGCAAGTAAGCAAACTTTATTCTTTGACAAACGTCAAACTTGTACCAAAGTGTACATTATAAAATCACACAAAGTGTCTTAGCATTAAACAATGTTTACTTGCGTGTGACGTCACGCGAGGCGTAGCCAATCACAGAGCGTTCTTGTGGCTGAAAAATTTTAAAAAATAATTTGAATTTATTTTGTTTATTTTGAAAAATCTATAAATATTTTTGGATAAAACAGAGATAAATATGTTTTTTTATGTTATTACCTAATAGAATGACCACATTTTGTAGCATATTTTTAATAGTGTCAAATAGCCTATTGCCTTAAAACCAAAATAGGTTCTCATAATAATGTACCTACAGTTACTAGATATCTAATTAATACTAATACAAACTAATACAGTTTGCAATAATAGACGCTGCGTGCGAGCATACAAAACAGTCGTTGTCGGTTAAGAACTCGTCGCTTGTTTCCTTAAAAACCTGGATAACGAAATATGCAGAGTACCTACCACGCTGTATTAAACACCTAAAAACCAAATAGTGCATTAGCAAGTGCTACGTTTAAACCTTAAAGCATCATCAGTTTAAAAAAGTTTCCGATACCAACTGCAGCTGCTTCAGTTCTGACTGCAGTAAAAAGTGCTGCCTTTAGAATAACACTGCAAAGTCTAACAAGGTTTTTTATTATTATAAACGCGCTTTCATACGTAATCCAATTTAATTACTTATCTGCTTTGGATCCCGCATGGAGAGCTCTCAGCTTCGCGAGCAGGAGCAACATTTTAATGAATGCAAAGTAAATGGATATAATATTTATTGAAGTTGTTTTTTATAAATATTCTTTAACAAATAGCTGACGTAATATTACGCTACATACCTATCCATATTCAAATAACAAAAACACACAATGTAGTTGCAATAATAAAGTAAATGTAACGCTTCTTTTTGCACTGTCGGCCTGTTTGGCCTGGTCGGCCTGTTGGCTCAGCGGCAGTGTATATAGCCGCCTTATAAGCCAGAGGTTCCGGGTTCGATTCCCGGCCGGGTAGATGTTTGAATGATTAATTTAAATATCTGTTCTGGGTTTGGGTGTTAGTTGTCCTTGTCTTTGTGTGTGTTCCATGGCATCCACGACACAGGATTTATTCCTAGTGAGGAGATATTAGTGTGAAACGTTTAAATTTTTTTTTGCGCTGTTTAACAAAAAGTTCGTTGTAAGAAAATAACATAGGTACATGTTTAAAATTATCGTAATTGTCAAAACTCGCGGACAGAGTCTGTGGTGTTGAATATTAAAAATAAAAAAATAACTAAAAACCATAGCTAAAAACTAACAAAAAATAGATAATCTCTCTTTGAATCCTTGGAAAATAACCCTCACACGTAGAACACGTCAGCGCTGGTCCCTCCCGTAACAAGCTCTATTCATGTTTCAAAAGCGTGAAACGACACCAAACGTGTAGGTAACGAAATGAAATGACTAGTTAGAAAGCATAGGAAAAATTTAGGTAACACTTAACATTTAACTTAACACTTAACTAACACCTAACTTAACACTTAATTAACACTTAACTTAACACTTAACTGAAAAACTGTAAAGTTTTTTTCAACCTTTTTAGGGTTGCCTGCGTCATTCGTTAGGGATTAACTATTATGGTGAGACTCCGATGTCTGTCAGTCTGTATGATATTTAGGCTTAACTTGAATGAATGAATCAAACTTCACGTTCACGCTATATTATAATGAAACACCACAAGTAGTTGTTGCTGCTTCAACTAATTTGTTAAACCTTTTGTTGATAACTTAGCAAATCCTGAAATTTTAGAAAAAAAAAATGCTGTTTCATACAAAAATGTCAATGACACTCGACAAAGTGTATGAAATAGCTGATTTTATTTTCGCGATTTCAGGGTTGGTCCCATCACTCCCATAGTAAAAATTGTTAGTTATGATGAGTACGATGAGCTCCTTTCGCCTCAGCATCCTTTCCGTATATACCTGTATAAAAATATGAAAACTAATATCATTATTTTCTTTTACAGGTGGCCATGAAAATAGGTTCGACAAAAATTTAACTTTTGTTAGAAGAGACATATCAGATAAAATAATGGATATTATCGTGAAGAATAACTTATCGCTCGAGGTAAGGGAGCTTTGGATAACCACAATACATACTTTTCATGTCACATTCTATCATTACATATCACACTAGAAACATCATCATCATCCACAGCCTTCTCTATCCCACTGCTGGGAAGAGGCCTCTCTCCCGTTGTGCCATCTGCCTCGGTCACATGCTAATCGGGTCCAGCCCCCTAGCCAAGTCGCAATTCAATATTCGAGCGCAGTGCTGTGCCACGCAGGGTTTTGAATTCTGCGAGTTCAAAATTCTGGGTAGCGCAGACCTGTTATGGGCAAACGTGACGTTTAACATCAGGCGAGCGATTTGCTCGTCTCGTCACTCAATTACATAAAAAAAAAAATTGAAACGATGTCGGAAAGTAGGAAAATGTATGGGACATTTCTATAATCTATTTATAAATCCCCTGTTTGGCTCAGCGGTAGTGTATCCGCCTTATAAACCAGAGGTCCCAGGGTTCGATTCCCGGCCGGGCAGATGTTTGAATGATTAATTTAAATATCTGTTTCGGGTCTGGGTGTTAGTTGTCTTTGTCTTTGTGCGTGTTCCATGGCATCCCCGACACAGGATTTATTCGTAGTGGGGAGCTATGAGTGTGAAAAGTTTATTTATTTATTATTTATTTTCTTTCAGGACCGCAGCTTAGACTTGCTAACGTACATAGAAGCCGAGCTGGTCGAGTACGAGACAAGTTTCACGGAGTGTATCAAGCAGATGAATGACAACGACGTGCACAAGAAGACGTGGACCTTCTGGAACGCCATGTTCTATGCTGGCACTATTTATACTACTATAGGTTGGTATTTGAAAATATTTGACGACCAGCAGGCTGATTCAACTATCCGAACATCGAATGTATTCGACGATTATCTTCGGAAAGAATATGTCAAATCTTTCAAAGATTTGACATTTTCTTCGAATATATTCGATGTTCAGATAGCTGGATCAGCTTGCTGTTTGGCTAAGTGGTAGTATATCCGCCTTTTAAGCTCGAGATTCGATTCCCAGCCGGGCAGATGCTTAAATGATGGATTTTTAAATATCTGCTCTGGGTCTGGGTGTTAACCGTCCTTGTCTTTGTGTGTGTTTCATGACATCCCCGACACGCTTTATCCTAGTGGCGGGAGCTATGAGTGTGAAACTTTATTTATTTAATTTACTCGTAATTTATTGGATCATTCATTTATTCGTTGTCTTAGTTTTCTATGGCGTTTGCGATGATAAAATTGCAACTTAGCTAGGCCCGAAAGTTCGAATCCCACTCATCCAAAACAGTAAAAACCTTTTAGCTATCATCACGGTTTTATGTCCATAGTATATGGCTTTGCCATATGAGTCGTGTTCACAGAATATATTTACTAAGTACCTACTTATAACAACCGGAATCCTACTAATATTATACCTCTAATCGCGAAAGTTTGTAAGAATGTTTGTTCCTCTTTCACGCAAAAACAGCTGAACGGATTTACATGAAATTTGGAATGAAGCTTGTTCATGATCTGTATTAACACATGGGCTACTTTTTATCCCGAAAAATGCAGGCGAACTGCGGGGCGCAGCTAGTAATGATTATAAAAATAAGCTATATTTTAAAAAGCGTTTTTCTCACTAGTTCCCAGAGGTGATTCCCATCGAAGCTTAAGTAAGATAAAATATTCCCTAGAGCCTAAGTGCCTAGAACAAACCGGATCGAGAATCTGCATCCAATAATTAATGCATTACCTGCAGCTCTCGAGTCTCTCACGAGGTGTGCTGCCGTCGTCTAATGGACCTTTTTACACTTTTTAATCACACCTTTTCCCGAACTTATTTTGAGGAAATAACGTTTGTTTTGCAGAAGAAGTGTAGGTATACGCCAATCACAAATATATTCAGCGAAGCGGTTTTTTGTTTTTACATTTTCCATTGTAATTTACTTTTTTTTTATTGGTTAGTATTCAACACTATGACGTGAAAGAAAATCATAATTTATAATTTTCCATAATTTTTTACAAGATTTTTGTTTTCGAACTTCGTGTAGCTAAGTAGCTACCTTGTCCTATAATAATTAACTTAACTTTTAAACCATAGACTCTCACCTTACCTTGTGCCTAAGAATCTACCGAATCGGTTAGTTGCATCAAAAACAATGGAAGACTTGGCAATTCTAAATCATAAAACAATCGTAAGTGAAATCAGTTTAATATAAAGAAGAAGACCGGTAATTCTACTTCATTAAATTGTTTTCGAAAGCGCCTGAAAGATTTACACAAGCAAAACACGAAACGCATTTGTATCCACAACGCAGAAAGGCGTCATCACGTTACCGTTTTACAAACGAAATAACACGGGACAATAACAGTTAAATTTATGAAGAGAGAATAAAGTCTTCGCTTTGTTTCCCTGCATGCGTTGTTAGAGCGGGCTTAAAAGAAAATGTTTGTTTTGCTTTCCTTTGTGGTGAATGCGATAACTTTAAAAGTGTAACGTTCTTAGATTTCAAAGGTTTTTTATGAGTCGAAATGTTGATATGCTCGTTAGTGCATGTTTGAATTAAAATATATTTGGACTAGTTTAATTTTAATTATATTATTCTTTGTTAAAATTGTAAATTGCTTTCTTTTTGAAATGACTACGTAAACTTCGTTAATTTAGTACTATCATCTGTTCTGTGACTCAATTTAGAACCTTAATTTTTAGAAAAGTTCTTAATTTTGCGATAAAGTTGAGATTAAATTAAAAATAGTAGATAGCTTCATCTATTACTGTTACCTTCGCTTATTCTTTGATCAATTTGATTAGCTCTTATTGCTGATGAACTTTTTTAGGCGTTCACTTGCAGAATTAGAATCTGAATCAGAAATCGTTTATTTTCTCTCTCAAATCTTTCAATTTTAACTTACTTATTTGCTTAACTTTTAAACACTTTGCATATTAGATAAACTTTTGAGTAACATATCAAAAACTTTACACAAAATACTTTGCTCGCATTGAATTAACTGAAGTTGGTTTCTCTCGAAAGTTTTGATAAAATATTTACCTTTATCTGATACCACGTTCGAATAAAACCAGACGCTGCAATAAAAGCAGAGTTGAATGAATGTTGTACCGAAACAAACAGACGGCTAGACAATTAGATTTAGGGAATAAGTATTTTAGTCTCTAAACTTGAGAGAAAGATGCTATTTTCAAAGTCTAAGTATTTTATACGGAGTCGGGATAAAATTCTTTGCAACTGAGTGAGTTTAAAGCTCGTCGTTTTGAGAGGGTTTCCTGAAATAAATTGTGTTTTAAGCCAGGATTTAGAACAAAATCTGTGACTAAAGAATAAGTAAAGCTTCGCCTACATTATTGAAAAGGGACTGGGCGTTGAGTAACTATTTTAAACAACCGTTTTAAAAATCTGCAATGTAGTGGCTAGAAAAAATATTTTAGATTTTGTGTTACTAGAGTAAGCGATCAATTCACTGATTTAACTGTATCTTTAATCTACTTAGTTTGCACTAAGGTGAAAGGCACTGAATTTCAAAACACTGGGCTCACCTAGATTCAATATTCAATATTGAAGTTAAGCACCATATTTTTTTTGTCTTCGAACTTGGCATGAATTTGACCACAATCTCACCTGATAAGTATGGAGCGACGATGTGGTCAAAGGTTTAGTTAGATTTAGCCTAGAAAGTACTTACCTATTCCCTTTTTAAACAACTCCGGGTTGTGCCTAATACTACCTACTAAATCTATTAATTGAGTTTCTAAACGCATCTGTAACTTTATAAACATTATTTTGTTGAACTAAAAAAATCATAGTATTTATCTATACTAATATTATAAAGAGGAAAGATTTGTATTTTTGTATTTTTGTATGTTTGTGTGGAATAAACTCAAAAACTACTGGACCGATTTCAAAAATTCTTTCACCATTCGAATGCTACATTATCCCAAAGTAACATAGGCTATATTTTATTTTCTTTCTTTTTTTTTCTTTTTTTATCCACAGCGAAGCGTGGCGGGGAACAGCTAGTTATTAATATTTTACAAAACGGACGCTTCCTTGGACTAGTTTTAACTCAAATGTCAGGGTTTTAGGGCAGTCGTCAAGTTGATACCCACGGTCGTAAGATGCAAGGTTAGCTTCAGAATGAAAAGGATCTCTATTCATTAGGTATAGCTATTGACTCACAAGGTCTTCTTTACGTTAGAGGACTTCAAGGGCTAGAATAATGTTGCCAATATTCTTGAATGTAAAAATACTGGCAAAATTAATAATTGCCTGGAATCGCAAGACGTTTTGTGTCTTCATACTTTATTGTAGGTAAGCCACTCAACAGTGGTGATTTGAAATCTATTTTGCGGTATAAATCGAGTAATTTTACAATGGAAACTAATGTGGTTTTCACACATTTTGGTATAATTAACACGGGAATACTCACGTAAGAATGAGTAGGTATATAAGTAGTGTTAATTATAACAAAAATAGAGTAGGTATACAAATTTTCGGCAAAGAATATCCCAAATTCCCAAACCTGTAAAGGCATTTGCAAACAAAATGTTTCATACCCCTGCACTCGTCGTTGTAGCTTCATTGTTGTACCCAGGATACGAACTAACTACGGCAAAACTATGATAACTTTTGAGGGTGCGCGCCTTTTTAACAAAATACCCTCCGACATAAAAAGCATTAACTCGCTCAACGTGTTTAAAAAGCGACTAGCTCAATATGTTTTGAAAGGCAATTTTATTTTATAATATTATAAAGTTCTAGTGCATTTAATATTGTGTTAATATGTCAGATGTAAGTGTCAAATATTTATGTATATTTTATATAACTATGTATTATTTTACTTGGATGATTGACGACGAACTATATGTACCTATTTCAATAGTAGTATTCTCATGTAAGCGATGTTTATCTTTAATGAGAATTTATAAATGTCTTTAAACTGATTTGTTTGCAATATCTGTTGGTAAACGTTAAGCCGGCGACTGACCTGTAACATTTCGTCGTAACGTAACGTTACGTTACGACGAAATGTTGCAGGTCAGTACAGCGAGCCGATCCGCTCGCTGCGAGCGCCGCGTACTCCACCACGCTCGCTTCGAATGCTACGTCACGGCAAAATGCTCAGGTCAGTCGCCGGCTTAATATTCCCATTATATTCGAAACTTAACACTTTCACAGTCCATTGTATCCACATGGATACGAAAACAGGGTTACCGTGGAGTCCATGTATCCAAAAGGATGCATGGGATAATGAATGCATGCACAATGAATATTGGAGTGGACTCGAGGGACTAGATTTTGTTTTTGTAAGGTGGACTGTGAAAGTGTTAAAATTGAAACAAACATTTTGCTTGTTGTTGTTATCAACATCATACATAGGTACAAAGTACCTACGTATCATGTGGCATTCCTCATGCATCTATAATTAGCCAGGGTTATAAGGAAAGGGTATGCTAAGCCGAGATGGGGTCACAGTACTCATCACTGTGATCAACTTTTACTACGAAATGAACCCGGAATTCGCGAAAAAAAATCAGCTGTTCCATAAATTTTGTCGAGTGTCGTTGATATTTTTCTAAGGAACAGCTGATTTTTTTCGCGAATTCCGTGTTGGTTCCAAAGTAAACGTTGTTGATAATGAGTACCTACTCTGAGCCCTTTTCGGCTTAGCATACCCTTTTCTTATAACCCTGTATTATCTTAATTCAATTGGTATGGTTAATAAATGATGTGATTGACGTAGAGATCGAATACCAATCAACAGCTGATACGATGGGAACGGACTCGTACCTACCTACTAACCCAGCTTGAAAGCCCAATTTACCTTGACCTGGCTGTCGGAAGCAAATTCACTAATTCCACGTTGTTGTTAGGTGTCATTAGAAGCTGGTCGTAATTATTATTTTCAGTGCAGATTTCAAAGCCGCGGACTGCCCTGAATGTAGGTGTAGTTGTTTTAAATTTGGCTCCTCGCCCGGAGCTCTTCGCTTTTCGGCTCAGTGTTCACGCGTTCCATACGTCTAATGTTATACGGAAATTCTTTTATTTCACGACTGAAATACAAATCTTAGACTGAAGGTTCTTATAAGTGCTCCGAAATCAGCTGGGAAGACGAAGATGGGTCATGCATCTTCGCTATTCTGTGTCTGTTTACGAAAACTCGGTGATGGCCAAAATAGAATCTTTTATTAGACATTCGCTTCGACCCCGATACAAAAAACGTTTGTTATTGGGCGCCTCGACGAAAGGTAAGTTAACATTTTATCAATGCTCATCATTGTTGGCTCAATGTATTTATGTCATAATTATTGGCAGGGGATTGATAATCCCTTGCCAAATAAAATGCTTTGTTGCTCGCGGGTTCAATTGCCTCAGTTATCTCGTGATCGTTTAATAAGACGTCGTTTGTTTTTTTCAGCGCGAGTGGAATTAAATTTTGGCGGTTATGAGTGAGGATTCAGACAAGGATAGTACCCTCACCCTTAAAATTCCTGTCATAACAACGGAAAACGAAGTGCCGACCTCGAGTCTATCCGTAAATAAACCGCCTGAAGTTATAGAACCTGAACCAGACGAAATGGACCAAGATAGGCAAAACATGTCGATTAGGAAAAGGAGGAACTTGTCCAAAAATAGAGGACAAGCTGCTAGGCAAAGAGAAAAGACACCGGAGCCAAATAGAACTCCTATACCTCACGAAGACACACCAACTTCGGAGGACGAAGAGTACTCACCACGCAGCCCAAGAGAAACTGAAGCCGATGACACTTATAAGGAAATGAAAAGGCTAGTATCAGAAAGAGCTAAAACTAAAGATCCTGTTTACGATTTGGACACAGATGAAATTCTTGAAGCACGAGCTATGGCACAAAATGATAGGAGACGTAGAAGTATTTCACCTTTTGCTGTACAAGATAAAGATAGTGACGAAGCTTCTAAACTGGAGAGAAAAGGGAGCTTTATAGATCCGACTAATAAACTTTTAAGCACCAATTACACATTAAGTCCTAAAGACGACTCACGTCGTGATTCTCTTATTATAGAACCTCCAAAAGACCTTGGCAAATCTTTGTCACCACCGTCAACAGCAACTGCATCACCAAAAGAAAAGGAATTTCCATATCCAATGCCATCAACGCCCAAAAAACAAGAGCAACTGGTTTATGCAGATGAAAAGAAATCCGAAACTGTTCCCAAGAAACCAAAAACTCCAGTTCAAAAAGAAGAAGTATTTACATTTGACGATAAAGAAATTAAACAAATGGCAAAAGCAACTCTAAAAGCTCCCGATACACCAGGAGAACTAGTGACAAAAGTGATACAAGTAGAAAGGTCACCTAGTAAAAAATTGATGCCAGATAAAAAGCCAGTTGTTGAAATAAGAGAAAGAATTGTGAGAACTCCCAGTAGAAAAACAATAGCTGACGCTAAACCAACTGTCGCTAAGCAGGCGAGGCCAAAAGATGAAACTCAAACTCAAAGTAGAGTACCACCAGTAAAACCAGCACGGAGCAAATCAGCTACCAGACTTGGGGTCAGTTTTTTCATAAAATCTTTTATCGTACTAGTTGTTGCTTTGTTAATAGCACTATATTTTCTTCTGCAAAATGAATGATGTGAGAATGTAAATAGTTTTCGATAGTTATGTTAGTACGGAGAGCGATTTCTAATTTACTTATAATAATATTTACAGAATAAGACTAGTGAGAGTGAGATGAGTGAAGATCAAGCTAACCAAAATAGTGCCAATGCAGCAAACAAACGTAGAGTAGTACCTACCCCACGACGTTTCCAGAAAAATAGAACCGAGATTCCGAAACCAATCCGCTCTCAATCCGTCCACAGAGCTGAAACTGTGACAGTAGTAGACAGAGTGGATAAAACTGGAACAGGTATGAGTCAGACTAGTCGCGAAATCATAGAACTAATGCAAAAAGCGAGAGCCAGAAGCTTATCAATTCCTAAAGATGATCCCAGGCTGCCATCAGCATACAAAAACACACAAACAAGTAAAAAGAAAGCTAGGGAGTTAAAAACTCCGAATAAAACTCCTAACACCCTTCGTCAATCAAGAGGAATATCATGCCCCAAAATAATACAGATTATTTCAAACAAGGAAATACTGTCTGGAATAACGAACGAGCCGAAACCCGATTTGGATCCAGAGAAACACAGTAGACAAAGTTCCGGGTATATTGACGCAAGTCAGTCAGAATATACATCCAGCTGCTACTCTTCGTCACCGAGCGAAAACGAATATGAATTTGATTTATCCGAACGAACTGCCGAGCTGACGCGAAAGCTGAATATTTTAAGTCAGGAAGTAGATAAGCGTGAACCCATTAACAATATAATCTTGGCACCGGATGATACAGACACTACTAAAACTGAAATCGAAAAACCCGTGCTGAGAAAAAGGTCTGCATCAAAAGCCGCAGCAAAAAAAGAAAAAAAGGAAGAAAAAATCAAAACTAAAGTTGAAGATAAAACGAAACAAGTCACGAGATCACGTTGGAGAGTGATTGCGAATTGGCAACAATTCAAATTAGAGCAAAGTGTACAATGCGAAAATATCAGATTGCTTAGGAACAGATGCGTGTGTGATTTGTTGTTATTGATTATATTTTGCGGAGCTGGTGGGATGATGTTCAAAAACTTGGAAGGATCGTTTGAGAATGCTTTTAAATGTGGTAGCAGAGGCATGAAGCGAGATTTTATTGAGAGTTTGTGGAGAGGAAGCCATTACCTAAGAGAAGAAGATTGGAAGTCAATGGCTAGAACTAAGCTTTATGAATTTGAAAATCAGTTGCATACAGCACACGAAGCAGGGGTAACTTCTTACAGCGGCCAGAGATCTTGGAATTTCATGAACTCTTTTGTATACTGCATGACGTTAGTTACGACCATTGGTAAGAACTTGTATTTTAAATATAACTTTTTAAAACACGTGTCTGGTGATATATCACAATTTATGTATAAATGAACACGTAATATAAGCACTGTTAGAGATTGTAGCTTTAGATTTGTTTCCCTATTCCTACCAATCAAATTGTAGCTGTAGAATATTGATTGTCCCAGAATATTTGCAATAAATTACGGAGCACATGCAACCTTTTTTCTTTAAGTTTCCTTTATAGCACCCATTCACATGTATGTACATTTTATTGTAAATATTTCCGTCATTAGCATGTTTGATTGCCTGTTTTATTTATCATGACGTTTACGTTTAATTTGTTTTTCAATGTTTCAGGATATGGTCACATAGCGCCAAAAACAATTTCCGGCCGGGTAGCTACCATCATCTACGCCGTCATCGGTATACCTCTGTTCCTTATCGTCTTGGCTGACTTCGGCAAGCTCTTCACAAGGATCATCAAGTTCTTCTGGTCCTTTATCAGGCGGTTCTACTACACCAGGAGCTGCAAAAAAATGAGGCGGACGGTGCCGGTTCAGGTAAATTGAAATCAACTTCTGATTTTAAACAAGTTATGTGTCGTTTCAGATAGGTATTTTTTTAAGTCTGCAAATAACACAAGATACTAATGGATAAAGTTGAAGGTACCTACCATGATAATAAAATGAGCTAATAAAACCAATATGGTAGGTAAATTCATAGCTCTTCCGTATAATAATTAGAAGAACTAGCTACAAAAGATTTGCCTCGCTACATTATAATATTGTTATATTTTTGGTAACCCTGAATCCTATTATAAATGCTAAAGTTTGTATCTTTAGATGTTAGTTACTCAATCACTCAAAAACGGCTAAACGGATTAGATTGAAATGGAACGAAGAATGAAAGTGAGTTATACCTGGATTTTACACCTTTTTTATTCGAGAATAAAATAATGGTTCCTGGAGAATAGCGGATAAAACGCCGGGGCACAACTATGTAATATAAAAACAGAAAAAAATGCTGATTGCTTAGTTTCCTTTAAAAAGCTGCGCAAAATAAAATCACGTGTAACATTTCATTATATAAATCTAGTTCAGCTTATTACGAGTATTTGTACGAGCAAAGCCAGCATCGCGAAATTCATAACCATTATCTAGCAACTCAGCCAAGGAAAAAATCTTACCCATTGTTCACAAAAGTAATGTTCAAATTACACCGAGAAAGAAAACAAAGCAATATTTCTACACAAAAATGAATAACGGTAGCGCCTCGAGCTATATGTTATCTTACAATTCCAACCTTTTGTATTTCGAGAAATTATTTAAAGATCAAAGATAAAGGGAATAATTTTGATTTTACAGGAGGTCATGAAAGGGCTTAATATTGTCTACGACGTGGTGAGACGGCCTTCGCAGATATTCACAGAGGAAGATGAAAATGAGACGAATGAAGCTCCTGTGCTTGAGAGGAAACCGAGCGACGGTCCACCGCCTTTGCCTCCAAAACCTGGACACTTAAGAGACCCTGAAAATGACACCGAGCCCGAGACCCCAGCGCCATCAGTTTTCGAAATAGACGACGAGTTCAACCTACCAATATCGTTGGCTATTATCATCTTAGTCGTCTATATAGTTATAGGAGCATTAGGGTTTAATATTTGGGAAAAGTGGAACTTCTTCGAATCTTTCTACTTCGTTTTTATTTCGATGTCTACGATTGGCTTAGGAGATTTTGTGCCAGATCATCCAATGTTCATGATGGCGTCAATTATGTATCTAATTTTTGGTCTGGCTTTGACTTCTATGTGTATTAACGTAGCGCAAGTGAAACTGACTAATACTTTTAGACAAGCGAGTGCAAAGTTAGGCGCTACTATTGGTATGAAGGTTGCCGAAGAAGATGGCAGCTTAGTACCGAATACACCGCCACCGGTAGAAATAGCTCCAGTACATAAGCCTAAAACTGAAAATGACGAGAAAAGTATAGAAACCAATGACAATGATTCAAAAAATAGATAAGCAATGTTTTTATATCATAGTATAGACCCAAGATGGGTCCAAAGTTTTGTCTATTAGCTGGGATCCGAGCATAAACTCTTTCGAAATTCGCGTACCGAGTATTCGATAGATGTATGTATGAACAAATGCAGTTTCCATTTACGCCCGACAGGTGCGCTGTTTCCCTTTTAATACAATACGAGCACTCGCTATTATTTTTCGACAGAATACATACGGCCTAATCCTGTAAGAAATAGTTAAGGATAAGTATTAAGCCAGAACGAGGAAAATCCCATGCCTTTTCAAAGAGTTTTTAAACTGGAATTGCAATGTAGTTATAGATACTTACCATAATGATAGGGAAATTAGAAGTAAGTTTTATTTATAATTTATTAAAGCGAAAGAAACTAGTCATATAAAAGTTCCGTGTGTAACATAACATTTTTATGAATTATTTTAGGAATATCTTTGTATTATCTCGGGTTAACATGGGGTGTTTAAAAAACGATGTCTCTACTGACACATGTTCAGATGGTAGGTATGTTCATTGTTCAGGCGGTAGATTTATGTTAAGATGGCAATTTGCTTACCATCCGGCTGACTGTTCCCTCATTGACGCTCTCTCTATAAAAAGGTTACTTATTTATTACTGATGTCCTGTCATCTTGAATTATAGTACAAATATGTAATGTAATGTAATAAGTAACTAAATTTAAAATTTGAAAAAATAACAAATTGTCTTCAAACGTTTAGAACGATAATCTTCAATCAAAACTAAAAATATTCTAAAAAATCTGTTTAGTCGTTTGGGCAATGCTACAGACAGATACAGAGATACACAGACATATAAATATATAGACACGTTAAACCAACAAATACCTCTCTTTTGCATCGATGGTTAAAATAAATGAGAAACATCCAAGAATATTCAGAATCATAATCGTTACCGTAGATTTTAAAGTGGTGCTATTGAACTTAGGGTACAAGCTTGTTAAGTGATATATTGTTAGATACTAATTTAACTCATTGTTATATTTTAGACTTAATGATAAAATTGTGAGTGTTTGTTATGTAAAAATAAAGATTTTTGTAATTTGGTTTTTTGTAATTACTGAACGTACCTACCTACCCTACACATATATTTTAGATAGGTAGATAGATAAACTCTTTATTGTTCATACCAAAAATTACAAACAAAAATGATCATACTCGTAAAACCATACCTACGTATATCTTTACTAATCAAACGAATATTATAAATAAGAAAGTTTGTCTTTACGCTGTGAATGTAAATTTCTATTATGGATGTTTGTCACTCAGGCACGCAAAACCGGCTCAATATTTAGATGAAGTTTGGGTATGGGGTTAGCTCATATTTTGGAGTGAAACATGTGCTACTTTTAACCCAAAAAATATGGTTTCCTGACACTATTTCTTGTTTCCTGTTTCCTGGCTAGCCAATCGGCCTAAACTTTACTTTAAAGTATTTTTTATTATTATACATTATTTTAATTATTCAAAATAAGTCAAAATAAAATATTCATCACTAAAATTGTCGTCGAAAAAAAAAAAAAAAACGATTACAAATAAATAACCCCTATATCAAAGTTCAAAACAGACAAACGAGTAACCAGTAAAATGTCAGTGACAATTCCTAAATTATGACAAACCTTCACCTTCCTTTTAGCAAACAGATCTCAAAGGAGTCTCTAAAATAATAATGAGCACAATTCAATTCTGATGTTGCTTCCCTATTATTACGAAGGAGACGCGAGGGCTGAAATATGATTTGTTTCTTTTTATGAACTGTCTTACCTTTTGATACTGACGTGTAATTTTTATGAACAGTAGGCCCAGTACTCTGACGTTAAGAGGAAACGCTTCACGTGGCGCGAAATTTATATTTTAAACTGTTTTTTATTTTTACAGCTAAACCGGGTTACAAAATTTAGTAATAATAGAATTTGCGACAATCGTTGAGCATTTCTTACGATATTTTGTAAAGGTAAAACAGTAATGCATCTGATTACTCAAATATCATCTCATCTTCAATCGCAAGTTTAACGGGTAATTGGCTTATTTTAGTAATCTCGTGCATTACTGTGTATTCCCCTACAAAATATCGTAAGGAATACTCAACGATTATCGCTAATTTAGGTCTAGCTCAAAAACGAAAAACCAATTTGAAATTCAAATTTCGTGCCATATTCGACGGGTTGCACCTAAAATAAGTAGCGAGTTTTCAATATAAAAATGTAAGTCATTTACGCCAATCAGGGGCGCCTGTTGGCGTAAATGGCGTAGGTACGTTTTAAGCTATTGCATAGCTTCTATCGCGGGCCTTGAGCGTGGAGGCCGAATCCAGAAATTCCGTAACGAAAATAACCTAAGCCTAAGACCACCCACTCCGACCGGCACAGCGGTGATACTTTTTAGTTTTGCCATCTATCGATGCAATAGCAGAACTTTTAATGACTTTTTGAAATATGACGCTTGTCTCTTTAGTTCAGCAACTCGCCTCTAGGTGGCATTGGTTAATGAAATAATTATAATTAGATATAATTGCATATGTTGATAAAAAATGCTATGCAATAGCTTTACCGCGGTAGTCCCCGAGTGCCACACGTCTCTTTTTCTATCGAATACTTGCTACGTATTTGACTTCAGAATTTATGCTAGACTTACTGTTTGTGAGCTGATGATAATAATGACGACGACAAAAAAAGAAAAAAATATGTAATGAAAACATACTTTATTAACTTACCAAGAAGAAAGTACCTACAAACATTCATGAAGTAAAAACTTAAATAGTTTAAAATACTTACCAACCTAACTAATAACTATGTACGTAATAACTATGTATGTATGTTTTAGTAGTGGTAGGGCTCTTTTGCAGAGCCCGCCTGGGGAAGTACCACACAATGGTGTGGTACTTCCCCAGGCGGGCTCTGTTATTCCACCGCCAAGCAGTAATGTGCAAACATTACTGTGTTCCGGTTGGAAGGGCATTGTTTCCAGTGAAATTACAGGGCAAATGGGAGATTAATCAACTTATATCTCAGGGTGACGAGCGCAGTGCTGTGCCGCGCAGAGTTTTGAATTCTGCGAGTTCAAAATTCTGGTGGCGCAGACCTGTTATGGGCAAACGTGACGTTTAACATCAGGCGAGCGATTTGCTCGTTTCGTCACTTAATCACATAAAAAAAAAAATAAAAAAAAAAATGTACTAGACTAGACCTAACTCTGAGCGTCTATATCGCCACAACCTCTTTACCGGTTTGGCTTAAATTAGACCTTAAGTTTTCTTAAGTTTTCTATTGGAATTACCTACTTGCCTGCAAAATTTCACGAATAAATAAAAATTAAATCCAAAACAAAAAAACAAAAAATCTAAAATTACAAAAACAAACCAAATCTTAAAAAAACGTCAAATTATACCTCTAGAAAGTTTGTGGGAAATATTAGATCTTCTCTCCCAAGTTCTATTATATGACAAAGCCTTTTGGAAAGTCCGTATTAACCGCACTAGTCTTTTCTTTAGAGAATACGATCTAAAAACTAAATATTCAGTAACAACATCAGTTTCAAAATATGATTTCATTGCCAGAGCAATCTTTTTCTCCATTTCTTCTATCATTGTCAACTCATCAATAAACTTCTCGATATAACTTAGCAATTCTTCTTTGCTTTTGGTTACGTAATTTGAAAGAAAGTAATATTCAAGTGAAAGTATTTCATCGGTTTGTATGAGAGAATTTGAATAATTCAATACACGGATATCTTCATTTAATAGATAATGTAAATTGTATCCGGTAAAGTTGCAGTGATCATTGATATATTGGCTAGTAGGCAAAGGTTTAAATCTTACATCACATGAAAAATTATTATCATTTTCAAAGAGGTTTTTAAAAAAATTGTCAATGTTGCCACTGGTATCAACACCACCTATTTTAAATATATTTATCATCCGTAAATTGATGATAAGACTCGATATTGAAACCGGTAGTAACTCACAAAGAGGATCCATATGATTGTACCTCGACCAGCCAGTTAAAATGATCCCTTTTATATCGTAGCGTTTCCTTTCGCCTGGTATCTTCGAAGTCTGCAAGAGTTTCAGCATGCTGTAGTGGTTCAACAGCCTCTTATGTATATTTGGTATCACAGCTGTAAACCCATCTGCTCCTTTGAAAGCTGAAGCTACCCAATTGCTCTTAAACTTTTTGCGGTAGCTCATAAAATTGAGATGAGGAAATGTTTTCCATACGTCGTAATTCCAATGGACTGTTTCGACGTTTTTGAAAAGTTCTATTTTTTTCCATTCGTAAAATCTAATTTTTCGGAGCATGTCGTCCCAGATTAGAACTGTCGTGTTTGGGCTCATGTTACTGATGACGTTTGAGATGTATTTTACGTGATTTATGAATATGAGCCTAGAACAAAAAAATATCCGTAACCACCACCATCCGTAAGAATGTAGATTAATTAATGCATGTCTAGAACAGACAAAAGGGAATGTAAAATTTTGCGAATAATGAGAATTTAATAGGTACTTACTTATTAGAAACCCCTGCTCGCTTGCATTGTTCACACTGATTAATAATGAAAACTTCGTCACATCCCACATGGATATGTTTCAGGGGTGAAATGCTAGCGTGAAAGACCACCACCTGGAATGTAATAGTAGATAAACAACAAGGAACAAGAACGACATGAACCACGGAGCGTTTGGCTTAAAATGGTTCCGAATTTTTTAGTAGATATTGTTTTTGTGTTTTTGTGGTAAAATAATAGAGAGTGGTGTTGTCTAATTGTTCGCACACGCACATGTGGTCGCGAATCATAAAATAAAAACCAACTAAAATGCATCAAAAAGTAAAAATATATTAAGGAGAAGATAGAGTAGAGTGTAAGAGAGAATAAATAAATTAAAATGTAAATACCTGTTCCAACATCTGCTCGATCATGACCTTGCTCTGGACATTGGTAGGGCATATTACGTTCGGTAAAGTAGGATCCTCTCTCAAATGGCTGAACTCTTTGAGCTTGAGCGCATACTCCAGGTGTGCGTATGTCTGAATAAGAGGTATGACCTCAAATCCAAGTTCAAGAGCCGATTTAAGGAAAGTCTTGAGCTGAAAAATAAACAGAAACACTTAGAAATTACAAAAATAATACTGGCTGACTACGGCATTGCCGTCATATGCGAAAGAACTGTTATCAAGCTGTAGTAGAAGTATTTTTTCGGTTTCGTCTAGTCAAACGTGGTCCATCGCAGGCCGCATCATTGGGCAATATCAAGCGAGATGGCGGTCAAACATGTCATGATATCCCTACGAATGTCAAAGTTTGACTGTAACCTAGATGCTAAGGATGTTTGGTTCTCAATCACGCCTAAACGGCTAAACAGATTTTGATGAAATTTGATACGAAGGTAGCTTATACCATCAATTGACATACAGGCTACATGTTATCCCGGAAAATGCTTATAAAGCCGCGCAACTAGTAAAAAAGTAACTTAACCTTTTATTCATGTACCAACCTTTGACCGCTCATAACAGTTTGTAGCACTCAAGTTAACAAGCTTCCCGTCATACGGGAACATATCTTCGTACTCCATCAGCAGCCCATTGACTCCATAATCCTTCATCATCGGCAGCAAGGAAGTAAGATACTCCAGCCTTGGCGGAGCTCCTTTCAGATCAATATGTACCACCACATACTGCAGTTCCACTGGTTCGACTAAAACATCTCTTGACTTCTCGCTTGTTTTTCGCAAATGCCAATAACATATTGTTACAACGATACAGATGAAAATGATTATTATTTTCTTTTTGATGTAGAAGAATCTCATTGAGAATACACGGCGCATTTTTCTCGTATTGAGATTCAAAGTGTTCCGTATAAATGGTATCTTCTTGTTCATTTGATGTTCAATTTTTTTGCATCTATCTATCTTCAGCATCTATCATTTTCTATCTTTTTCTAAATATGTATTTCTATCGCCTGTTCATCACTGGTTTATCGGGTACATTCTTTGAGGAGATAACTTATAAAAGGGGTACATTCATCTTAGGCCTTGGGGTAGATTTGTGTATTTTAAAGCTTATGACAGCAGTCTTTGATTATTCTCATTCACATATATTTATTACCAAGTATTCGACCCTTTACCTTGAATCCTCCTTTCATCTTCAATCCTTCAAAGAGGGTGAATTCAGTTTGAGTTTTTACACATTTAAAGTGCATTTAAAATAATACGTAATAGACACCTTGGTAAGCACTTTTAACACAATTTATTTTTTATTTCTCAATGACATTTTATGTATTATAAACGAGCAGACAGGCTGTCTAATGGTAAGTGGTCACTCCTACACCTCTGGAATCACAATAACGTTGCCGACATAAGACCCTAATTAATAATAATGTGTCTCGATAAAATGATACAACTCGATGGACACTACTACCGAGTTGTATTATTTTGCACTGGAGGCACAGAATTACTTTATTTTACTTTGTCCAATTCGTTTTAATTTTATAAAGAACGTAACTAGCTCCCGGCTGTTCGCAAACTTACTGAATATAGTTGTACCTGGCGTGACGTTACACTACTGAGGCTTCAGCTTTAGTTAAGCAGCGTTAAGTATCTTATAAGTAAATGTACGTAACTTAGACCTACCTCTTGTGTAAGGGTTGGTTACAAACCTGTCGTGTTCCACTTACTCTCCACTGGCTCGGTAATGCCCACGCTATTCACGACGACCTGTTTGGCTCAGCGCGCCTTTTAAGCCAAAGGCCTCGGGTTCGATTCCCGGCCGGGCAGATGTTTGAATGATGAATTTAAATGTCTGCTCAGGGTCTGGGTGTTAGTTGTCCTTGTCTTTGTGTATGTTCCATGGCATCCCCGACACAGGATTATCCTACTGGGGAGCCATGAGTGTCAAACGTTATTTATTTATTTATTTGTGTGCCTAGCACAACTTTGACGTACAATAAGTACGTAGCTAATACTCGCTACGTACTTTTACGTCAGAGTTGTGCTAGACACACTGGTCGTTACTTTGTGTCCATCCACTCTCGCCCGCGGCTCTCGTGACAGTGACGTTTAGTTAACCGACCAGGAGGCTGATTCAGCTATCCGAACATCGAAAGTAATGAAAGAATATGTCAAATCTTGATCTGTCAAAGATTTGACATATTATTTCCGAATGCGGAAGACTTTTCGAAGATAATCGTCGAATACATTCGATGTTCAATGTTTGAATCAGCAGGAGCACACGAGACGGTGTATGTGTGCTATAGATATAGAGCACATACACTACAACTTCTAAAGGTTTTTATTTAGTGTGTAGACAATATTCTCAGCAGACGCGACTTTATATGAACAACAAAAACACATTTCTATCGTAAACACGCAAATGAAGAGAAAACAGATATTGTCAAAATTATGTCAAAACAATGTTTCATGGTTCGTGACACGAGCGGCATAGACAAAACACTGGGTGAGAAGGAAAGGGTATGTTAAGCCGAATAGGACTCATAGTACTATGAATAGGTACTATGTGGTCTTTTCGGCTTGACTTACGTAGGGGAAAAGATAAAAGCAAGATCTATTTACTATTAAGAAAAATACACAATTCATAAGCTTGTACTATTGCATTTTATTCTAAATCCAGGTTTGTCTAGATTCTAGAATGTCTAGATGATTGGTTTTCACTTTAATTAAATATTTAAATGAAAAGTAAGTAAGTAGAACCTTTTTTATAAAGCCTGCTTAAAGGTTAATCAGTTCTCCATCTTGTTTTCGTACGTGACATTTCACGTCACGAGAAGTTGTCGGAGCATTTTAAACAGTAAATAACTTTAACAGGCTTTATAAATTAGTCCCAAAACTCCCAAAGTGTTAAGTAAGTTCAAATTAAATCTATAAAAATACCGATATATAATACACAGCCGCTTTAATGGTAACCTCCTTTTTAAACACTAATTAAAAGCCATAATCATAATGAAAGCAATACAATAACCCACTTTCAAAGAAACAACCAAAGTTTACTTCTAATGGCACACCAGAACAACACTTAACCTAATTTCCCGTAACTTCATCAAAATATTCAAAACAACATTAGGATTTCGTCTAATGATTAATACTACCCCAATCAGAATGGAGCCGGACAGGGGAAAATCGGGTCACAGCACTGGCAACATTAACTTGCTAGCTATTAAATCCTATTACCTCAGGCATAAGGTTTAAAATCCCATATTTCAGTTGTGTCGAAGAGGCGATGTAAGCTGAAAAGCCATATTTGATTTGATACCAAAATTGAACTTGATAATTGCTCCAATTTATAATGATGGGAAAGTTTTGATTATAAATTATAATCGATTCTAATATTTTAATACTAATATTTTAATTGTGAAAGTGAATTTGTACGTATGTTATAACTTTTCATGCAAACGTAAGCAGGGCACAACTGCTTTGTTCGAAGGGATCTATGATATTATAAGAATAGAAGTAATTTATAATAGCTTTATAAATCAGAACTGCAAAAAAAATTTTTCACGTCGATGATCAGGATCAAAAGATATTCCTGTACAGATATTTACAATAGCAATATTATAATTAAACTGACTTCTATTAGGTTCTAGCGGCATTCGGCTTTACCCGCGTTTCTTTCATTATTAATCTTTCCGTTTTTGATTAAAAAAATGCAGTTTGTCTGCCAAGCCGTACTGTTATGAGTAAACAATGATAATGGACCATCCTCTACTATCTAAATCATCATATACCTTTAACTGCTGGGATACAGGTCTACCCTCGAAGGGTGATTAGGCCATATTCCACCACGCTGGCCAAGAGCGGGTTGGTAGATTCACATACGCCATTGAATTTCTTCTCCGGACACATGCAGGTTTCCTCTCGAAGTTTTCCTTCACCGAAAAGCCAGGGGTATGCAAATTCGTACATATGGAAGTCCTAAAGAACTCATCGGTACGAGTCGGGGTTTGAACCCGCCACCTCAAGAATGCGAGGCGGCTGTTCTCCCACTGATCTACCACGGCTCAAAATCACGGCTCACTATCAAAACGCCTTACAACAACCACAAGCCATATCCGAAGCCTTTAGGCGGCCTAAACCTCTGACACCTGAGCCAGCCACTCAGCCTCTACGAACTAACTTTTTAGAACTCCTCATGCAAGTGTCAGAGCATTACCTCCGACTTACGTAACCTATGGCTATACTACTATGGAGTTTCGGGGAATTATACACTAGAATCACATACTCAATCGGTTTTATGGAAGCTACTCACAATTTTAATAATATCACAGCACTTCACTATTCACAATCACAATCAGAGGACAGGCGGCTTAGCCTTTCCAATCTTCCATCTTTTTATATCGCCTCCGTATTATCACCGGCACCGCCATCTTGTCGGTGCCCTCACGACTCCCGGGAGTCGTGAGAGTGACGCACCATCCGCCAGCCAGCCGACAGTGGTGCCACCATCAAGACGTGGGGGTTGCCATGCTAACACAAGATACTTACTAGTTCTATTCCATCAGCGCTAATAAATACTTAGTAAGTTGTTCCAGCTCATATTCACAACGCTCTTACTAATAGGTCATAAGCCAAGCTGGAAACTTTGTTAGGTGAGCTTTAACTTTCACCGCCATCGCCTGGAGTTACGATATAATGAGTTATAATTTTCAGGTTAACTTTCATAATATTGTTGCACCTGTAATATGTAGACTCGTGTGGGAAGCGTCAGTTACATTTTAATTAACGCCTGCAGTTTATAGCTACGTGTAGATCTTTTGTGGCTGTAGAGGGTTTCTGGAGACCGACGCGTGTCAGCAAAGTGACAGGGCGTCAGTAACGCAGTTAGCAATGGATCAGTGCAGAGGCGTAGCTACCGCCGTATCTGCCATATCAATTATACGGGGCCCCCGGTCCACGGGGGCCCCCGACATGAGTAAGCAAAAATTAATATAAACTTCCCAGTTTTTTTAATTTCAGAAATGACATTATTATTATAGGTAAGTCAAAAAAAGTAATTTATTTTTTCCCAAGTAAAACGTGCGTTCAAAAGTTGGCGACACCCTACACTACATCGGTTATTGCGGTCGAAAAAAGGCAAGTAGAGTGTATATTTAATTTGAATTCCTTGTAAAAATTTTGAAAAATGAATAAATATTTCTTTTAATTTTATGCAAACATTTTTTTTTCTATTGTAAGAAATCTTTACCTTCAAAAGGGCCCCCACACAAATTTTTATACGGGGCCCCGCTAAGGCTCGCTACGCCACTGGATCAGTGCGTGGGTAATCCGTGTTAGCTGAAGCACAGCTTTTTTCTATTCATTCTATGTATCCTCTCCATCCTAAGATTGCATGGAAGAGCGCTTTTAGCGATAAGGCCAGTTGTTGCTCTAGTTTAAATGATAATCTTTGAGTTTGTAATTTTCTAGTGTGAACAAAAAAAAGTTTTTGTATCTAGTTATCACAGGGCGTAAGCAACGCGTGTTAACAGTAGGGTAGTGCGTTAGTAATTTGTGTTAGCTATAAAGCAGGGAGTGAGCGACGCGTGTTAAGGTCGGAACGAGACGTGAGCAACGCATGTGAGCAACAGCAACGCGTGCGTAAATTGTGTTAGCCTCCTAAAGCACAAGGCGTGAGCAACGCGTGTCAGCAGTAGCATAGAGTGTGATAATAATGATCAATACACTAGATTTACTACAAATACCCCTATTTACAACTTCACTATTTTTCGTATCAATAGATTCCATTATTGAGTTACTCTGAAACCAAACAACCTATTCTGCATACAAAATCAGTACACCAGTCAGTCCAGTATGTAATTCTATACAGATATCCATATTTCCGCATGCGATGTGAGCAATGACGTCACTTCCGCTACGAATCCACTCCCTAGCATGAATTCCCCTTCCGGTGTCTGTCACGATGCACCTGGCTACTTTTTGAACTAAAATAAATTCATATTCACAGACAAAGTAGTGAAAACTCATTCGACGTTGAATTCAACAAAATTGTAACATGGAAATAAATTAAAATTTTGGCATTTGGCATTTTTCCACTGCTTTTTAATTTTTATATTTTTATGTTTGTATGTTGATGTTGGTAGTTGGTAGTAGTTGTTTGGCTTAACCCTACATAAGGTTGCAATTAAACGACGCGTTAATACTGCGTGCCCACATGAATTGCGCGAACACGGACGTAAGCCTACTCGTAAACCGGCGCGTGACGCGCCGACAGACGCGCGTACTTCTTTCATCCGTGTCAAAAATCAGTTTACCTGTTTTACGGTACCACTGACAGACACGTAGCATCTCTTAACTTGCGTCGAGGGTTAAGAATTGAAAAGCAATGGCTTGTGAGCACTTTGCGGAGCCGTGCCAAGTGCTGGTATCGCGCGTATCAAACTTATAACACCCCTGCTTTTGCGTCGGTGGTTGAACATCGAAAAGCAATGGCTTGTGAGAACTTTGCCTCGCGTCAAGCCATGCTCTGCTCACGATAATAAGTTTTGCTTAAACTGTTTTGAATATTGAGATACCATGTACGTAAGTAGTACGCCTTTACGCTTGTCAGATCACGCGTCATGCCGCATAAATTGCATGAGCCTTTAGTTAGTCCATCTGTGGGTTCGTTTCCGCTCAATTTTATAACAGCATAAAATAAATTTATTTGGATGAATATTACATTGAGAGGGAAATTTAGAAGTGGTACGATTAAAATAGCAGTACGATATAACGAACTCTCCCCTAAGTAGTACGCCTTTACGCTTGTCAGATCACGCGTCATGCCGCATAAATTGCATGAGCCTTTAGTTAGTCCATCTGTGGGTTCGTTTCCGCTCAATTTTATAACAGCATAAAATAAATTTATTTGGATGAATATTGTGCATAAACTTAACCGGCTTTGAATGCACTTATAGCATGGAATAAAATATTAATGGGTTCTGGATACTAGTACAAAAGCGTCTCTCCATATTTGAATTAAAACAGACTCTCGACGCATAACAACAAAGTAATTTTTAGCACTTATAGTAATGCATACCTACCTGAGCTACTCTTTACTGTTTTAAAAACGTAATTTTCGCTATTCAAATAAGTAAAATTCACTATTAATCACTTCACAAGCACCATTTTGAGTTTTGCTTTACAATATCGCACGTTATATTACCCAGGCATAGCGAGTCGAGTGACGTCACATCCGCTGCGAGGCAGACCGCTCCGGGCGCTGTCACTTCCGGCTCTTGCTTTATAAATGTACCTGCAGGTATTATAGCAAGCTTAGAATAAACCATTTACTATTTTAACGTTTAATTTTAAGCGACAGGCAATTTTAAGCGACTAAAGGCGTGTGTATGTATTCTAGGAGACGGTCGGTGTAACATGGCTCAATGGATGGATTCAATGAAATTTGGATTGAATTGGTATAAATTTGGCTTATAATCTGGTTAAATACATAAACTAGATCCTACATGATATTGTGTGAATCTGGAAGCACAGCTGGTGTAATTAACTGAACAAAATTTTCAAAAAGTTTTTAGCAAATATCATTTCTTACAGTCGTTATTCACCAATAGCTGTGACTATTTTATAATAATAATAGAAGTATTAATGAATGCACCGAATGTTCACTGGAAGAGATCGCTTTTAGCGATAAAGTCGCCAGTCGTTACACTACCCTTTTGTTTATAATTTCTGGTGTGAACAATAGAAACTTTGTCCAATTTTCTCTCTATAATCATTGCTCAGGAATGGGCGTGATCGCGACTAAATAAAATCACCATAATGAAGATCAAGTAGGGCCAACACCTTTAAATAAAATTTAAAAAAAAATAAAATAAGCAGAAGCAAAAGCTTCTGCACTATCTGTTTTGATGACTGAACACTGAAACATCATTAATTATCAGTAATTTAACAAGCATGACTGTCAGTTTGCATCCAAACGAATGGAAACTGACAAGTCACGAGCTTGAATGACAAATAATGAATTCAACTCGAGCTAAAGTTTCGAAATGGAGCATGACTCTTCCTTTCAACCGACGGAAAATAAGGGGTTTATTATCAGCTACGAATGTTATACTCAAGTACATAATTAGATAGTGTTTTGTGCTTACATTTCAGTCAATAATTAAGTATTGACCATTGTTACGATATTTTAACTTTTTGGGCAGATTTAAGCCATTCTTTTTAAATTAAAAATAAACTAAAATAACTAAAACAAATAAATTTACACAGCTAAAAATCAAAAAGTAGGTTTTACCCCTGTGGCAAGGTACTGAAGGTCCTCGTACCAAGAACGCTGGCTGCATTCCCGCGCTGAATTGCCTGTGAAATTCTTTGTGCGAGGAATGAGCCAGCCCTCTTATCACCAGCGGCGTCTTTTAGGAAATAATGTCGGCCCTGAACTTGCTGCCCCTAATATCTGCCGCTCAAGCTCCAGCCTACTCAGCCTGCTAGCAATTCCGCCACTGAATTTTGGTGATTCTATGACAAGCTTGCGGTTGCGCCAACTCGCCTGCTGATATGCAATGATACTGTCTACAATGGAGCACGCGCGCCTAGAAGATTCGATTCACTTTTGACTTAGTTCTTAGCGATTTAGAGTCTTAGTAGGCCCAAGTTTGAAGGCATTTTAAGACAGATCTAAACTAACTAAAAATATATCTGTCTTTATCATTGCAAGCCATTAGACAAGGATGCCAATAGTTTTAGAAAATTTAGATCCGTCTTAAAAAGCCTTCAAACTTGGGCCTATTGTCTTCCTATAGTTAATGTCTGTATTATTTTGTCAATTTCTAACTAAAAACTTGAAGTACGAGTCAGTGAAATAAATCTACTTTTCTAGGTCATAAAATCACAGATAAAAAACAGAGCTCAAGTCACTATCCGCGGGTAAAGTACCCAAAAGGCTGGCGACGTTGAATAGTAGCTCGTTGAATAGAAAATAATATCAAGCATCAAGTTAGCCTAGTTAAGGCTCACCTTTATTCCTTTTACTGTGTATTTGTTCGTAATTCCGTAGTTTATTAAGTAAATTTAAGACTGTAGTCTGACTGAATACTGTAGACATTTTCTCTTTAAAGCAAAAATATATTTGATTTCATCATTGTTTTCTAGGTTACATAAACTAAGTTAGCAAACAATTCTTAGCCTAAAACCTTTCTAAATAGAGCGGTAAATAAGTAAATAGTTTGCGAACGCCACCCCGTTTCTGTACCCTTATTAGCGGGTACATTAAAAGGGATGCTTCTGCTTTAAAAATTCATTTGGGGACAGAGTGAAGAGAAACTTAGGCGGTGCCTAAATTACTAATCAGGGAAAGAAAATGCCTGCGCGAAGTGAAGAAATAAAAATAGTTTAGGTAGTAATTTAGTCACTTTGACAACAGATAATTTTATTTCATTATTTTTTTCTATCGAAACTAACGTGGTCTTGACACATTTTGTTACAACACTTACAACGCAACCGCGGGCGCGTCACGATTGTAATCTTTTGATGAAGATCACTGAATGTGATCAAACTAGTCGTAGCAAGCGATTTAGTTTTTACGTGAGTATTTCAGTGTTAAATATAACAAACATTTTATTAAACTTTAAACTGGTATAACATAAACCTAACTAACTTGAAGGTAAAAAGTTTGAAGGTCTTTTAGAAAAAAATAGAAATAAAAGACTACAGAGAGCTAAGACACAAAATCAAAAAGGTAAAAATAAATAAAAAGGTTCTTATAAAAATATGACTTCAGTGAAACAATCAAGGATTTTGAAAGGGTTTTTTATCCCCAACGCAAATAAATTTGTATTAAAATTGGTACCCATTTCAACTTATCGAGACACACAGCTAAAAAAGGGTCGTATTAAAAATATTTGTATTTTTTTGTTTCGCATTATAAAACGGTAAAATATGAAGGCTTATTTGAACTTACTAAAAGCATAGGCTATCTTTATATATTTATTAGTAACTAGCTGTTCCCTGCCACGCTTCGCTGTGGATAAAAAAAAAATAAAAAAAATATAGATAAAAACAATCCTTGATGCGTATTATTATATCATGCTAAAATTTCAGGTCGATCGGTGCAGAACTTTTTGAGTTTTTGAAGAGTACACAAACCAACATAACATTTTTATATATACATATAAGATTACGAGTCATATTATTTATTTGTCATAATAGATTGAGATTGACACTTTTAGCCAGAGTTTTAGCCAGAGTCTTACATTATTTCCACATGGTTTACAAATGGAAATAATGTAAACCAGGAGTTGAGAAAAGAAGTAAATTAACAACAACTTGGTATCCTAGAAATAGAATTAGAAAGTGCGGAAGACAATTTCAAAGATGGCGGACGAAGTGAGCGGGAAAGTTATGGTCAAGGAATGCTAGAGACAGGGAGAATTGGTAGAAGTTGGGGGAGGCCTTTGCCAAACATGGGCAGACAGAAAAAGTTTAGGTTAAGTTAGCAAGTAAATGTAAGTTTTTTAATGTATTTTTTTTCTGAAATAAAGGTTTTTATTTATTTATTTTTACATGGTTTACATGTTTCAATTTAGATTTCTTAACTAAAGTCTTCAATAAGTCGTAGATAGAATTAAAAAAAAATGTTTCTTATACTTATTTTGTGTCTTATTTAATAAACACTGTTTCAAGGTAAGTGACAATAACGAGCAGTTCATTACATTTTTGTATTAACGCACAAGTTAAATGACTTGTGAATCTAAGCAACTTTCGTTAATGTTTAATTTTAATCTTGATACATTTTTGGTTGTATTTACATCTAAGTTCTGGTATCACCAACTTCATTTTGATTTATAGTTTAGTTTAAACTAGCTGCGCCCCGCGGTTTCACCCACTGTCCTGCAAGAATAGCGGAAAGCCGTTCAATTTTCTGGGGTAAAAAGTAATCTACATATTACCTAGGGCTTAAGCTACCTTCATACCAAATTTCGTCAAAATCTGTTTAGCTGTTAAATTGTTAAATCAAATTGTCATCCATACGTCCATTACATAGCTGTCATTTGCGCAAAGAGTATAATAAGTCGTTTTGTTATTCCAAGTCTGATTCTTTTTTGTTATACCTCGTTTTATAGTGACTGATGTTTTATGTCAATTCACACTTGAATGCTATCGAATTTATTTAATAGAAATAAATAGTATAATAGGAATAAATAGTATCCTATGTGCGTTTCCTGGCTCTAAGCTACCTCCTCACCAATTTTCAGCCATATCGGTAAAGCCGTTCTTGAGTTATAAGTAGTGTAACTAACACGACTTTCTTTTATATATATATATAGATATATAGATTTGTTATACATAGTTCTTTTTTATCTTTAAGTTTTGTAAATAAAAACATTATGCTTATAAGAATACTTGTACAACATTGACCTCTGATTTATCACCATATAAATCAAGCAAGTCTATTACTGTACCTAAACACATCGTAGTCTCGTAAGAAAACCCGAAGGCGTAACCTATCACCCTATCACGTCCTGAAATATCGAAGGCCATCCACTAAAGGTGCCTGAAGGATACTTAAGGAGACGTCGATGAAGTGTCATCTTTTATTATAGGTAGGTACAGTGTTTTAGGATGAGGACGTACTTAGCCAAAAACGCGTATATCTAAGTACTGCTACAGTACTACCACTGTACTACGTAAAAGGACAATTATACCATACATACTGTCATAACATACATATATAGATCCTTAATTTATAAATAAATGATTTTATAAAGGAAAAGATCTACTGCTGAATCATTTCAGACGTAGACGAAATAGCGAAACGCGTATGTTGAATATGCAGTCAGACAAAATAGGCGAATTAAAAAAGCAAGCTTTTATTGTTCTTTCAATTGAACCAGCGCTAAAAATGTTCCTGTTCCTGTTCTGGCTGTTTGTTCGGTTGTTCCTTGATTGTTATATTTTTAATGGTATTTTTCTTTTAAACAGCTGTTTCATTTTTGCGGTTTTAACGTTGGTCCATTCAAAAAATAGTCCAAAATTACGAATATATTAATAAACAACGATATTTACGAGTACACCACCACCGATATAAGACGTTTTTTATGTCGATTTATGCACAGATATTTTGTGCGCTTTCAAGGTTGGGTTCATACACGTGTCATACTAAAAGTTGTTCAGAATTATTAAGACTAGCGTAAAGCTATGACTACGTGTTTTTGTCTCAGTACACCCCAAGCCTACAACCCTACAGATGACCTGTCCTCGAAGAGATCTGATAGATAGCAGTAACTTATCATAAGTTGATACGCCGGGAGTTAATTTAGTATCGAGTTTCAAGATAGCTTAATTAAACTGTAGATTAAAGATAAGGGTCAGAAGAAAGAATAAGAATTCCGGCCTAATACAGTGGCGATCTAGGGTTTTTGTTTGGGAGGGCTGCACCCAGCTGGGGGTAGGATTTACTTGACCCCAGCTAGTAGGGGCTTGTCGAGAGTTAATAGGGGTGGGTACCTATAGGTTTAGGTAGGGGGGCTTCCCCCCCGAATGGGTTCCCGCCTTTCCGTGGCGGGGGGGATAAGTAGCCGTGGCACTGAGCCCGGTGAAACGAAGAGGAACCCGAGGTGGGGCCTTCCGCGTGTCCCTCTGGCAGCAGAGGGCTGATTAGTAGAGGGCACAGCGGATGAGCCGGGGTCTGAGCGATGGCTCGGACCACCAGGGGGGTTTTCCTTGTGCTCCTCGCCGCGTGTGGGTCGCGGTCGGGAGTGCAAGAAAAAGAGGAGGGTCTGAGTGTGGTGGACGCCGGGAGATGCGGCGCTCCACACTTGGACGGTGGCATTGCTGCCACCGGTGACGAGTGTGGTGGACGCTGGAGGAAACGGCGCTCCACGCTCGGGTGGTGACAGCGGTGCCACCAGGAGGGTCCTCGCCGCGTGTGGGTCGCGGTCGGGAGTGCAAGGGAAAGAGGAGGGTTCCTTTTGCACCTCGCCGCGTGAGGTTTGCGGCCGGGTGTGAAAGGAACGTGGGCTTAAGGCGGGGTGGGTGGTGCTAACCACACTGCCCACCACGTGCGAGCGAGCGGGGCTGGGGAGCGAGAGGGCGGTTCGCCCGTCTCCTTGCTCTTCGGCAGTGGGGTTGCCGGTAAAGTCGGGGGACTCTCCCGGCCTGCACGACCCCACACTGTCTGGGGGGTGATCCTGGGGAACAGGGTCACCCCGCCATGGGTGCCGGGGGCCCTAATCGGGCCCGTCGCCGGGGCAAGGTGGTCAATGCTAACGCGACACCACCTTGCCCTACCAGGCGGACGATGAATTCCCCAGTGGTTTTAGTGGGTATGCCGCCACTAGGGCGGAGACTCCCACATAACCACCCTGCCTCCCCCGGGGCGGGCGTGGTATCCATGGATTTCCACTGGGTAAACAAAAAAAAAAGGTAGGGGGCTTGAGCTCCTTATAAAAGTACAGTCCTTATAGTACTAGCACCAGTTTTTATGGTGAGAACCATATATTATGATAGTTGTCACCTTAAAAACTGGTGCTAATCATCGTACTTTTTGGTGATTGTCAGTATGTTCCGTACTTTAGGTGAAATTTTTCTCAGTGTACTACCGCTGAGCCAAACGGTATAAAAATGTATTATCTGTCAAAGGCCGTTATTACTCATTTAAAAAGCTACTAAGTATGGGTATTTTCACTCTCCATCATGTTGTCTGGCAAATCGGTCACGTAGCTGCTTTAAGGCCCCGTTTTCCGACTTTTGATAATGTTTTGTGTGTTTGAACGACAGTATCTTTTATGATAAGCCCAATTTTGTAAAATTGATATCATATCACAGGGTCAGCATCTATCTCAGAGTGACGAGCGCAGTGCTGTGTCGCACAGGGTCTTGAATTCTAAGAATTCAAAATTCTTAGTGGCGCAGACCTGCTATGGGCAAACGTGACGTTTAACATCAGACGAGCAATTAGCTGGTATCGTCACTAGCTTAAAAAGAAATAAACGTACCTACTCTCTCAAGTTAGAAAAGCTTAAATAAAATTAGTAACACTTCACTTGTGACATTTTTAATAAATACTTATTGAAAGTTGACCTTCCTTACGAGTTTTCAATTTATAATTTCGATTGGGGAAAGACTCAATTTTTTAAATATCATAAAGAGCTTAATATAATTAAGGACTTTGGAAAGATACTTTCTTCTTTACAGCTATATTTTTTGAGAAATATGAGAAGAACCTCAAAAATCGAACTTTTTCTTCGCGCGAATTTACTTAACCCCCACATTTTTGCTCGGCTAAATGAGACCTTATGTCTTACAGTTAACGTCTAGTATTATTTATTGAATTGTAACAAAATTTGGTGAGAAGTTGAAATACCTCGCCTTAATGTGAAATGATAGCATCAAACGTTTACATTCATCACAGGAAAATATGAAGGCATAATGAAAATTCATTTTGTTCGGAAGGAGTACGAGAGCAACCAATTTATTTAGGTACTTGTGTGGAGGAGCTACTATCGCATACTTAGAACAAAAGTGTCAATTGTTCAAAGAAAACTTTTAGTTCCACCATTTCACGATCGCTACATAGATAAGCTGGTTAGTCTGAAGCAAACTTTTTTGCCTCTGTTTTGGAAATGAGAGGATATTACGGTAAAGTAGATGTCATTCATGTTTTCAACTGAATTTTATTTTGTCTACTTCTTTGATTGGTATTATATTTTGGTACAACACAGAGTCCATCTATCTATCCTTTTATCTCTCTACTAATACTAAATATGCGAAGGTTGTTGTTTGTTTATTAAATTGTGTTTAAATATCTAAATAAGAATAAAATGATAAATGTGTCGTTTCTGTTATACAAGTCTTTAAACAAAACTAATCTGATAAGACTATAATTATCTACTTTTTTGCCTTTCAATATAGGTGTGAGAAATAAACTTAGGTACACCATTTTGGTTGTAAGCGGTCGTCGCCTATGTATACCTGCTACTTTAACGAAGTCGTTAAAATTTGGTTAATAATAGGAACAACCCAGTTGACGTCACTATCTAAATGTACAAACACCTGCCGACAAGGTTTAACGTTAAATCAAGTTAAAACACAACGTTCCGAATATTCAGTGCAAAATGCATTCTGTAAACAAACACTGTATTTGCGAGGATGCTAATTAGCCTCGAGTAGCACGTACGACCAAATAAAAGTAAGGAAACCACGTATTTTAAAATTCTAAAAATATTGATGAAAAGCTAATTTTATTTTTGTTAGTTAACCTATGTTGTATTACTCCTAAAAGGCAATGGTCTAACCCACCTCCTTCCAGACAGGTCTCATTCGTCAAACTACATCAATTAACACCGCTAGTGTTGCAGTTGTTCATAGACGGCGATTTTGCTTCCATCACGCTGACCGTCTACCGGTTTGCCACTCTTTTTTACATTTATAAATAATTAATAGTTCAAAAAACTAAAACACACGCTTTGTGGGCAAAATTGCACCCAAAGGAGTCGGTTACAAACATACAAACAAACATACAAGTGAAGCTAAAAAGCATGTAAAAAGACAGTGCGGTCATCATCTCGCCAGCATTATTTGAGCCTGCCTCCGCTCCTTCGTCCATTTCAGGCACTCTCTGCGTAATTCTCTCGGCCCCCGTCTGGGTGCATTCTGGTCACGTGTCCTGCCCAACCCCACTTTACTCGTAGTTTGGCAGCCTTGCTGCCAATATCAGCTGAAAATTAATACGAGAAAATTAATTATAGATGAGATGATCAATTAATTTACTGATGATACTGATGTGATGTGATTTCGTCATGTTTGTTATTTTTATTAGCCTACAATTGCATATAGCTGTGCATGGGCCTCTCTTCTTGTTCTAGCACCCCAATGCTATACAAATCTTGTCCAAGTTCACTCGAGGATTTCTGCGGATAACCTACACCTATACCTATATTGCCTGTAACAAATTTCATTTCAATCAGATATCAGGAAGTGGTTCAAAATTAAGCTGCAAGATTTGACCGATAGATATAATTTGGGTGTCTTCAAGTCGCGAGTGAATCGGTTCCTTCTAGGCGCGCGTACTCCATCGTAAACCGTATCGTTGCTTACCATCAGGCGAGATGGCGGTCAAACACAAGCCCATAACTGAAAAAAAAGACCTAAACAAAAACGAAAACTAAGCTAATTTTGTATCATTTGTCGAATAATTGGGTCTGTTTATTTATTAGATGTCTGAACTATCCGACTTCCCATACTCCCTCGTTAGTATTCTAACATCGTGTTCCTGTGCTGAACCGAGTTTAAAGCTTATAAGTGCTTTTAACTCTTCTCAAGCTAAGATTTAAACATTTAAAATAATCTCCAACGTGTTCGGAACGTTAAGTTTTAAAGTTTCCCGTTTAATTAATTTTCTTCCTTGAGTGTAGAGAAAATAATTTATCTTAATTTATAATTGAACAATGAACAGTTTGAGCTCTCAAAAGGTAATGTGTGAGGAAAATGGGGAAGATTTTTCGATAGCGTTTGCTTAAGGGCTCGCTTTTCACAGTTCTCTCGCTCGATATTTTGCATTTTTGGATATAATTGATGGAGTGGATTTTAAAAACACGTGACACCTTTTAGATAACTCTGCAAAAGTTTTTTGATAGGTTTCTTTTTTATTAGCGAAGGTGATCGGTCAGTTTGGGTCATTTTTTTCAACTTTTTGGCTTTCCGTGCATTGTAATAACACTTGTACAGTCAGTATGCAAAATAGTGCAAAACAAAATAAATAAAAATATAGCTGATGTGTCATCATTATTTAAAATGAGCCCTTATTAATTATCGATCAGTGATTTGTGTCTTACAAGATCGAATTATAACAAAAAGTTTTATCAGGTTTGGAGGAAATTTTAATTGAAATTTGTATAAAATAAACATCTGCTTGATTAAAAACACACGTGTACGGCCAATTCCTATATCAATCTGTTTGTTATTAATCTCACCAGTACGTTAAGTTTGCATGAACATATCAAAAGTTCTGAATTGTTATTAGTAGGTACATTTTAATTTACCCACATTATTCTTCGTTATAACTTGGACAAGATTGTCTTAAGGCCGGGACACAACCGGCGCAGGTAGGTACTAGAAAAGTTATGCTTAGTACTTTACTTCAGGAGTGAGCAATTACCTACCTATGGGCTTATAATGATGATAATGTTCGTAATTACATTGATAAATATAACATCTAAATACCAGTTAATAAGTCTACGTTCAGACGTCTGTTTTTGAAACCGAAAACCTTGAAAACTTTCACAGGTTTTATGCACGTTAAATTAAAGCAACTTTACCGTTACTTGACTATTTATAGTGGCAACATTATTGCTATCCAATAAAATCAAAACAACACTAAACTAACCCTTCGCCAGGGTCTGCTGAATCCACATTCACTTCGATTTGTTCTCTAAAAGCCGAAGCCGGACTGTCCAATAAATTTGGGTACTGGGTAGCATATTGCTTTTTAGGCCTGCCGATGCTATGTGGTTTGCAGCGGTTTTGATAAAATGTTGCCAGTTTCGAAATTTTGAAGTCCGTGTTTTTGTGCATATGAGTAAACTGGCGGATTTTATTGAGATTAGGTTTGATTATAGCATAATTATACAATAAACCACCTAATTCGCTTATTTGAAATTACAACTCGACTAATAAACAATTTGGATCTGACCAATATTGTAGGTACCTAACTATTCACCTCAAAGGCCAAAGATCTTAAGATGTTTGTTGCTCAATCACCCTAAAACGGCTGAACGGATTTGGATGAATTTTAATAAGAAACTAGCTGATACCTCGGTTTGACATAATTATAAGCTACTTTTAAACGTGAGTGAAACTGTTGGGCATAACTAGTATTTTCAAAAATAAAAAAAATTGATTGTCTGTAAAGTCGGTTTGCGGACGATAGTTTAACGTGACAACGTCATAACAAAACATTGCTGAAATTATTGCATACTTTTCTTGCTCCGATCGTAACGTTACAATGAGCGTAACGGGACAATGAGCGTAACGGGACACTTTGTCGTGCGTGCAGCCGGCGTCCATCGATTTATTAGACGTTGTCACGTCAAAAAAAATGTAAAATACATAGCAACCATTTATCTTCATTTAATAAAACGATTTCAAGTAAAGATAACCCTAACCCTTTCATCAATATCAAAATTCAAGTTTAAGGCCGTCAGGTAAGTTTCCATAAAATCCGTCTCGAATCCAATTTCGTCGCGGCCATTAAAAATTGAGTTTCTCACAACACTTTACGAGGGAGCTAATCTCAGTTACTGCGGGCTATAAGGAGCCTTCATGGCCGGACTGAGTATCTTGTTTAGGGGTAATGTACCTTATGGACCTAATTTTAGAGTACAATATAAAGTTTTACTAGAGTCTGTCTAGTTTCAGTTCAATTGTAATACACATATATATATATATTTATATATATTTTTTGTAACGAATTGAATTTGGCATGAGTGAATTTGGTTCCACTTTTTTTCGATCATAGGCTTGCGTTTGACTGCCATCTCGCCTGAAAGTAAGCTACGATGCGGTCTACGATGATTTACTCGCCACTTAAAGACTCCTAGACTATCTATTTGGAAATATCCCCTCAACAATACAACAACAACAATACCCAACTTACAATGAAAACTAACGAGGTTGTGAAACATTTTGTTTTGTTATAATTAACATGGGAATATTTGCGTATTATTGAGTCGGCTACTCCGATACTCAATATTTTATTGCAAACTAATGAAATTATATGTAGGTCTTAATAACATATTTATATAAGTCAAACAATAATGACCTTGATTGGGTATAAGCAATATTGTGCGGAGCTGGTTCTTTGCATAATAACTTACTCCGAGGATGATACATTTTCAATAGTACATCACAGAAATGGGGTTTTCGTGAGAAATTCTCGGGTTGTAGAATGTCTTCGTAAATGGGCACTTGCCTGCTTTGACTCTAAAGATGTCCAGACGCTGTAGACACTAATCTGGACCTAGGCAGTTTAATCTCGGACTACTGATGACATGTTAAGGCGAAGACGAACCATAAATCTGTACTACGAAAAAGGTTTAATATCTGGTTTGAGGTTAATGGATTCCAAGAGGATCTATTAAACTCAGCATTGGCGACAACGTTTGTTTAATTTCGTTTTAAAAAGTTTAAAATATAATATAACTAGCTGACTCGACAGACGTTGTCCTGTCAAAAGCCATTGCGTAACTATAGCAACCGTAGTATGTTGATGCTAACTTGTCAATTTATAGTAAAAATTATCAGTATATATATAATTTGCAATAAATTAAAATTGCGACTATAATTTGAGATTTAAACTATCCTATCTCTCAAGTTGGATCGAACTGCACATGGTGTGCGAATTTTATTATAATCGGTTAAATGGTTTAGGAGTCCATTGAGGACAAACATTGTGACACGAGATTTATATATATTAAGATTGGAGGTAAATAAAACGTGTTATTGACGAGTGCTTTTAAATGAAATTAATTGGTGATTAACAATACAAATCAGTGAAAAGTAAAAAATAGCTTGACCGACTAGAATTCAAGTGAAAAGGATAAAAAATAAGGGTGCTTCCTCATAAGGGTTGATTACACGTAACGAGTACAGTGGCGAGACAGTAAATGGCACACTCGGCCGAGCAAACAAATCACGGTTCCAGGACTGTCTCGCCTCGTAAAAATGTTTAAACAAACCGAGTAGGTACTCGGCCGAGGGCACAGTCTCGCCACTCGTTACGTACATCAACCCAAAAGAGTGCCAAGGTGAGGTTTAGTGAGGTTTTTTAGATATTTGATTCGATTAATTTTCTTGGTTGTTTGCATGTCGCACCTTCTCAAATTACCTAATAAATATTGGTTCCACTTTTTTGGTGCTCACCTTGAAAAGTTATTATTGAAGATTATATTGATTTCTTCATAGCCACCGTTATGTATTGTTATGTAGGTATTTAAGTAGCGTAATATTATTTAGTCGGTTTGGTAATACATTTGTGTTTAAATGAAATTGGGTCGATTTGTAGGTGGGTTTCCGATCAGTCACTAAACGTGTCACAGTGTTACTATATAGGGTTATTCAGGAAAGGTATGCTAAGCCGAAAACTGGGACCAACTCGAAATTCGCGAAAAAAAATCAGCTGTTCCATACATTTTGTCAAAGTCGAAAAAAAATCAGCTTTTCTATGGATTTTTTTTCGCGAATTTCGAATTGGTCACAGTAAAAGTTGTTAATAATGATGAGTACTATAAGCTTTTTTCGGCCTTTATGAATAACCCTGTATACATAGTTGGGAATTTAATCTTACCGTAAACTTTAGGCTTCCTTCTTTAAACCGAATTCATCGCCTTAAGGTAGTTCGAGCATCTCTGGCCCATCTCCCTCAAATTGAGCACTCTCATCGTTGAGGTTATTATAATTATTTTAGAGAACTAGTCGGTGCTCGAGGCTTGGTACTCGGGGCAGTACTGCTCGGGCTTCAGCGCCGCAAATGCAAAGTTTCAACTCAACTTTATTGAAACAAAATTTCGTGAATAAGTCCGCGTTTAAAGTCGCGTTTGTGCGTGTTGTGTGTTAGTAGTGGTAGGGCTCTTTTGCAGAGCCCGCCTGGGGAAGTACCACACCTCTGCCAGTTATTCCACCGCCAAGCAGTAATGTGCAAACATTGCTGTGTTCCGGTTGGAAGGGCATTGTTTCCAGTGAAATTACAGGGCAAATGGGAGATTAAACAACTTATATCTCGGGGTGACGAGCGCAGTGCTGTGCCGCGCAGGGTCTTGAATTCTGCGAGTTCAAAATTCTGAGTGGCGCAGACCTGTTATGGGCAAACGTGACGTTTAACATCAGGCGAGCGATTTGATCGTCTCGTCACTCAATTAGATAAAAAAAAAAAAAAACCATCAGCTGTCCTGTTGGTATGCGATGACGTAGTCGAAGATAAAGCATTAGCTAGCTCAGTTTTTTCGAGATTGTATTTGTGTTGTGCCTTTTGCCAAATATACAAACACACAAACTTTACTTCTTTATAATATTAGTATAGATTATATGCTAAGCCGAAAAGCTTGTAGTAGGTACTCATAATTTTTTTTTTCTCAACAATGAACTTATTAAACTTATTTTAATTTTTATCCGTTGCTGAGTAGGATTTTTCCTCGTTTTCTATTTATTATTTGAAACATGATTATGAAAAAAACAGAAAGCTGTGTAAATAATTGCTTAACTTGAAGGACGCGCGACACTGACAGGTACAACGTACAATTATAATGTATCGTGAATTGTGACTAAAAAGGCCAGTATCTCAAGTGGCCAGTACCTGAGGAACTCACTTTAATTCAAGTATTTACTCTACGTATAAATTTGATGCAGTGGGGCCACGAACCTACGATTTTAACTATGACTTGGAGTCCCACTAAGCAGTGGGACCACGAACCCATGATTTCAGGGATAGTGGGACCACGAGTAATAGTGGTACAATCCCAGTGGGACCACGAGTCGCAACCCCTCATAATCTTAAACAACTTGATAAAAGTGGTTCAAAAAGTTGTTCGTAATGATGAGTACTATTAAGTCCGTTTCGGCTTAGCATATCCTTTCCTTACAGCCCTGCATTATATTTGTAGAGCTCGCAGCTGGCTTTGAAACGAAAACTTACAAAACGACGGTATTGATAGCGTGATAATAGGTATATCCCAGCAGGCGTGTTGGTTACGGGTACATATTGAAGAATACGAAATTTTTAAGCAAATGATACGACAACTAACATCCAAAAAGCCGTTTGTAAAACAACTCTACCTGTGATGCTACAACTTCACCCGGTTCTCCTCCAAATTGCATCTGAAATCACCTTACAACGGACAAAGGTTGGCTTGCGGCATCGCTAATCAAAGATAACTACGTCTGAACTCGGACTAAACAGCAGTTTCTGATTTCCTCCAATTATCTAACTCTGTCTGAAATCCAAGAGCAATTGGGTTCAATTGGTTTTGGCGCTGCAATTGAATTGCAAATGCGTATCTACAATACCTACAAGGCCAGCTTTGGTTTCCTCTTAGAAGCGCGCGTCATCGTAACCGCATATTGTTATTGCTAATCAAAAAGCAAGATGGCGATCAAACGAAAGCTTATCACTGAAAAAAAACTTCGAAAATAGGATAATTTTTTTACAATATTTTTTTTTATACAAGTGTGTAACGAGACGAAAAAAAAATCACCCGCCTGATGTTATACGTCAGGTGCTGATAACAGGTCTGCACCACCTGGAATTATAATGTTCCCATTCTTTGTTCTACAATCTAGACGAAAAAATCTACAGTGTTAGGTATATTGTTAGAACTTTTCACTTGACGAAAATTCTATGCGCTTTAATTTCTTTGCTTACAAGCTAAACAAACCTAAGTGAATTCATTCACCTCCGTCCCCATTTCCTTCCAAGCCAAAGTTTTAACACAAATTCGCCTTCGCTTCACGTCGGATTTCGAATCAGATACTAAGTACTGGAAGTGTTTAGTGGAAACTTGTTCCGATACAATCTGGCATGTATTCTAACACATGGGATTGTATGCGTGTTGCATGTTAGGGACGAATGAAGTGTTGAACGAGGGCAGTGTTTTCAACTGTACTACGAAACTATGTCAGAGGCTTAAAATTCTAAACTGGCTTTCTAAGGCCCGGCCTATACAAACTTAATACGTAAGTATTGAGATATAGTAAATCAGTTTTTGAATACGGTTGAACGAATGTTTAGCAATTTGTCTCCTTTTATTTATTTTTTCTGCGTTTCTTTTTAGTCCTTGATTGACCACCGATTTGCCAGTTGGTAAATGTATTATTAAATGAGCTTGTGATCAATGCAAAATTATAAAAAAAACGTATCGCTTATTTATTTTGTACACGCACAAAGTGTAGGTAAAATAGAGTCCTAGTCATGTAAGATAGTACTTAGTAGTAGTAGGAATCTCTAACTCAAAATCCCGCAAAAAAATCTTTTTACCTATTTGCTAGAAAATGCATGGGAAATTGAACATCGTATTGGATTGGAGATACAATCTTGGGCTTTTCAAGGTTAGGGTGAATAGGTATCTTCTAAGTCTGCGTGCTTCATCTTTGACCACATCGTCGCTTATCATCAGGCGAGTTGGTGGTCAAACGGGACTTGTTCACATTAAAAAAAACCTTAACATCGTTTTAATATTCAATAGAATACGTAACGAAGACTATCTGATAGCACCAGAGTCCTATTTGTGTAAACGGTACCCAGAATACTGACATAGTAACAGTAACTCACTCAACCGAGGAATCTTGCTTTATTAGTACATATGTAATTATGTAGACGGGGATATCCGAGTACATAATTATATTGAGCGCATCATGCCAGAGATAGAATAATAATAATGATGTATACAGGGTGTGGCGTAAAGAGTGTATAACTGGGAGACATCACGACTGTTCGGAAAAAGTCAATTTGTATTCAGTGAAAGTGTCACGGGTTTTGAGTTATTTGAAGTCTAATTTTCCTCATTTTTCAATTTTTTTTATTTTCACTCTAAAACCGTGACTCTTTTAATGAATCTAAATTGTCATTTTCCGAACAGTTGTGATGTCTCCCAGCCGTAAGTAAAGAATTATCCACTCTTTACGTCACACCCTGTAGAGAATTTTGCTACTTTTCAGGAGCAACCAAAACTGTCTAATTTATAAACATAAGAATCTTTCTCAATTAAATACTAATAATTAATAAGAATAAGTATCTGAGTACGTTTTGAAGGCATCACGATATATAGATCACGCTGTATAGAGAGGTATAGAGTTTTGTACTTTTCTCGAGAGACTTGGTCTCTCGAGAAATAAAACGGTCTAATTATTTACTAAATTAAGTTAAAGAAGGCCACTTTGCATAATCTTAATATATATACTCGTAAATCTCGTGTCACAATGTTTGTCCTCAATGGACTCCTAAACCACTTAACCGATTATAATAAAATTCGCACACCATGTGCAGTTCGATCAAACTTGAGAGATAGGATAGTTTAAATCTCAAATTATAGTCGCAATTTTAATTTATTGCAACATATATATATACTGATAATTTTTACTTAGCATCAACATACTACGGTTGCTATAGTTACGCAATGGCTTTTGACAGGACAACGTCTGTCGAGTCAGCTAGTCTTAATATATATAAATTACGTGTCACGTTGTTTGTCCGCTATAGACTCCTAAACTACTTAACCGATTTCAGTCAAATTTGCACACCGGGTGCAGTTCGATCTAACTTACGAGATAGGATCTCACATCTCAATTTATAGTAAAAAAACATGAAAAATTAGAAAATTTAAAAATATTTAAACCATAATTATAGCGCTTTGGTCAATGCAAACTTTTTTTAATGTAACTTTTGACATTTGACATAGAATTGACGCAATGGCTTTTGACAGGACAACGTCTGTCGAGTCAGCTAGTTTATTATAAAAATCAGTATGATACGATACTTGAGTGTAAATGAGTTTAGCGATAGAGGACGACCAAATAAAGCGTCATCTTTCACATGAATAAATAGGGAGTAATTCCATTAATGAATAGGTGACAAATGATAGAGATGAATAGAAGAAACGTACATCCTGTACCGATCCTTCATAAGTAGGATAAGGGGATGAAGATGATGACGACGTCTAAGTTAAAAGTTTGGTTTTAAACTCTAAAATACAAAGTCTATTACTTCGGGAGCCTTTGGGTTTCATTATAATTGATTGATTCGTTACTATCTCACAAATGGACTATTTGATTTGATTTTATCTCTTTTGAAAAATTGCATATTGTATACGGCGTTCTGGCATAATGCCCTCGACATACGTTTGAACCATATAAACAACGATACAGTTTCCGTAGAACCTCAGTCCATTTCCATCTACAACCCAACACCGCTCGTATTTCTATTGCATATCATCACAGATTGCCACTTCCCTATAGATACCGCATTTTAAACGATACAAGAAATCATCGTTGATAAAACACGTGTCAAAAATTAATTACTAGACGAAGCGAGGCTTATATTTACTCTTACTATTCTACTAATGTTATAAAATACTAGCGGCTCGTCCCGGCTTCGCACGGGTGGACACTATTGAAGTTTTAGTAAGGATCCCTAATTTTTCAGGTAATAAATATAGCCTATGTCACTTTGTGATTGGATAGTTGCGCCTTCCTAAGGTGTCTTCGGAATGAAACGTCTTGATTTTGATATGAGTGGACTGTATTTCAGGTTTAACAACGTGTCAATTAAATATACGATGCTTCTATATAAAGGTAGTTTTGTCCCGATTCTTTCCCGTGAAGTGAAATGGAGTCTCGACTCCCGTCTCGATGTAGCGAGAAGATTCAAAGAGAAGGATTTCCGTGTACACTCGTGTTATATATCCGCTTGATGTGGTCGACGTGGTGACAGCGCGACTTGTCAATGTCGCACTCGTGCGCAGCTGTCAAACGGGCAGGACTCTGGCCGTCGGGGGCATTTAGCCGTGTAGCGTGTGGCGACTGTCAATGTCACACGGATGCGAGTGCGCAGTTGTAGGTGGGCTACGCTCGTGTCCTCAAGGGTATTCAGCCGTGGAGCATATGTGACGAGCGGTCGCGTATGCTTCGGCGTTAACAGGTTGCCACCTCGCCGGAGATCGATTGGGTCGCAGTCGCAGGCTCGTGTGCTGCTTCTCGTAGCTCTGGGGTGGCTGGTTGTCTGGCTGGCTGGTGGCGCGCTGCTGTCGTGCTGCTGGCGCCCCTGCTCCGGAACTGGTTGGCTGACGTGTTCTGCTGGCACCTCGCTCAGGAACTGGCTGGCTGGCGGGTTCTGCTGGCACCTCGCTCAGGAACTGGCTCGTTGCCGGTTGGCCTGCACCGGCTGGTTTGTGACTGGCAGTGAGCACAATCGTTTGTAAGCTCGTGCGTCATCTCTGCCCTTTTTGGAGTTCTGAAATGCATTCTTCATAAACTCTGTCCCAGAAATGCGGTTTCAGTTGCTGCAGTCTCATCGTGAGAACGTGCTCATCTGATTGGCATTTGTACCTAAAGAGAAGGCAAAATCGTTAATGTTCGTCCAATCAGAAAATAAACAAGGGTTGGGGACTGAAAGATCTGAAAGATCTGAAGACATAAGAGAGAAAGGGCGAGAATTCAAAATCGGCCTTCATTGTGTGAGAGCTGTATTCATTTATTCGTAAGTAAAGTTACCAAGACCAAATGCTCTCCTTAAATGCGTTAATTAATGTAAATAAAAATGTAAAATGTTAAAATGTTGATTTTACTGCACCTTCCACAACGCCATTAAAAACTGGGGAAAATTAAATAATTATTAGACAACTTTATGGACAACTCTGCTGCATAAGATTGTAAATATTTTGACTTTGACTGCATAAATTAAACTACTATGGTATGAGCCCCAAAAATACGCAAGGCGTTGTCCGACAAGGGCTGACCGTGTCCCTCTGTGGGCAATAAGTCTGCTGAAGGCAGTAATGCATTGTGCTGGCAGGTCGGGTCACCTGCAAGCCGAGTATCAACTCTGGTCGCTGCACACACGAACATTAGAGCATAGGCCGTTATAAGTGTGATGCCTCTGCCTTTGCGGTTCAAATCGTTGTGGGACCTGGATAGAACAGTTGAGTATGAAAGTACCTCAGGATGAGTACTGTGAGATAGTGTGATGTGTGTAATAAACATGAGTGTTTGAATTTAAGTAATAATGTGAATTTAACAATCTGCCTCTGACTCTCAGACTACCATCATCATCTATGAATGGAGTTATGAATTTAACTTATAATGTGAATTTAACAATCTGCCTCTGACTCTCAGACTACCATCATCATCTATGAATGGAGTTAGCTTGAGTAGGTTGTTCTAGGACGGCAACTGTTCTTTGTTTTTAGTAATTGTATTCTATTGGGAAACTTTCTAACTGTGACATATTACATAAGGTGATTTTACATATTGATATATTTCATTTGTTGTTAATGAACCAATACCATGTCTGGTCTGTGGATGGACCACCGTTGTGGTTAAATCTAAGTATGTATGCGGTGACTTGCCAGAGTTGGCTAAAGTTTGAAAAACGTGGAATGAACTCAACTGATTCTGTTTCTGCAACATTTAAATGAGTAATGAATGAGTCGTCATTTTAACTCTGGTAACTTGTGCTATATTTGAAATAATTGTGTGTTTCGTAATATGTTCATGTGGAAGAATGTTGATTTGAATTTGAATTTGTATGTTTTAATGAATTTTGTGTGTGGTGTACAAGTGGGCTCGGATATTGACCATCCGAGTTTAGATTTGTTTAGCGTAGGCTTGCATGGGCCTAGAGAAATGGTTTGTATAGAGTGGTCGACTGCTACTGTCCGTGACATCTGTGTGTTGCACGGACCAGTAGAGCACCTGGTTTGTGTGGAGCGGTCGACTGTCATTGTCGGTGACCTCTCTGTGTCACACTGAACAATACAGCACCTAGTGTGGTCGACTGTCATTGCCGGTAACCTCTCCGTGTTACACTGAACAATACAGCACCTAGTGTGGTCGACTGTCATTGCCGGTAACCTCTCCGTGTTACACTGAGCAATACAGCACCTAATATTCGTCACAAATGGATTGTGGGTAGTGGAAGAGGACGGGCCTCGATGCTCCGATGCCTCAAGTAAATTAGAGTTTGCGGAATGATCACACAGTAATGTGTTGTGAGATTTCCTACATGTTTGGCATGAACCTTTAAATTGAAACCTTAGACATGCAACTGACCGCTGCTCTGAAAGCGGCGCCAGCGATGGAATGAATGAATTTTGCCTGTTGTGTGTAGTGTCGCTGTGTCTCTGACGGAGATTTGTGTTGTGTGTCTGCTCTAACCAAGTGTGTGTTTGACCCGCAAAGACAGGACGGTCTATTGAGGGTAGTTTTGGGTGTGGCCCACCTGCATATCCAGAGTCGGTACCCGTATTTGCAGATGACCCGATGACTGCAGCTGGGGTGCTCTGCTTGGCGGTCAGCACGTGCCGGCCAAGCGCTACTGCTCGGAAGTACTGGATCTCAAAGATCTCACGTTCTTGGTACTGCTCATCTGGAATTTCGCAAACACATTCTATTTCACTTTGGATGCAATCAAATTCAGAATATAACTCTTCAATCCTATTTAGCCGGACCATGAGTTTGTTTAATTGCAATGAACTGAGTTGCGGACAACTTTGAACCATGTCTAAATATGCTTTAAATTGTGTTAATCTAGCCTTGTGACTTCTCCGCTTTTTGATAAGAACCTTAAACTCCATGATAACTTAGTGGTTCACCACAGAAGTTGTCTGGAAAAATGACCTTGATTAGGTTGAAGGTTAGACACGTGCACTGACGTGGAAATTGAGTCAAAATGTACTTAAATTTGATTTAATGGCGCTGTGAAGGTGCCGCACACGATTGCGGGCAAGCATGGTCAGTTGTCAACCCGCACGACCACGAGGTATGTATGCCACGCGGCGCGGTGCAACGTGACCGAAGCGCTGGAATGCGAAAATGCACAAATTAATTTTAATGAATTAGCTACACACAATGGAGGCGATTATGAGAGCTCGACACCTGAAGCATGGCTGATGGCGCATGACAAAAAGCACATGTTGTGTGCGCATATAAAAAACGTCACTGCGTCGCGCAGTGGTGGTGTGAGCGCTTGAAAATAAGCAAGCATGTATTAATGAAGGTGTGATAAGGTTATGCAAAATGATTGCCACGCAGTGGCGTAGTAAGCGCGCTTATGAACTGCGGGCGTGGCGACTAGCACATGGACTAGGCCTGAAACATGCCGCAAAACGCATGGTAAGCTGCATGATTTTGCGGAGACGAAATGGCGTTAATGAATTGACTTTACGAATTGAAAATTGACACGCCACAACGTGACGACGTTGTTGGGCGTGGACTTCACACGGAAAACGGGAAAAAAACACAAAACGGAAGCTAAGGAGGATGATTGGAACGAACTCACGGTTTTCCTGCCTCCTCCTGTCGGTACTTAGCTTCAGAGGTTCACGCTTCGATGCACAGGGACATGTGTTTTATGACGTGGCGGGCGGCTCCCCGGTGATGATCGATTCTTGTTCTTGAATCCGGCTCGAAAAGGACCAAACTGGATAGTTGCGCCTTCCTAAGGTGTCTTCGGAATGAAACGTCTTGATTTTGATATGAGTGGACTGTATTTCAGGTTTAACAACGTGTCAATTAAATATACGATGCTTCTATATAAAGGTAGTTTTGTCCCGATTCTTTCCCGTGAAGTGAAATGGAGTCTCGACTCCCGTCTCGATGTAGCGAGAAGATTCAAAGAGAAGGATTTCCGTGTACACTCGTGTTTTAAATCCGCTTGATGTGGTCGACGTGGTGACAGCGCGACTTGTCAATGTCGCACTCGTGCGCAGCTGTCAAACGGGCAGGACTCTGGCCGTCGGGGGCATTTAGCCGTGTAGCGTGTGGCGACTGTCAATGTCACACGGATGCGAGTGCGCAGTTGTAGGTGGGCTACGCTCGTGTCCTCAAGGGTATTCAGCCGTGGAGCATATGTGACGAGCGGTCGCGTATGCTTCGGCGTTAACAGTGATAATGTAGCACTCGAATGGTGAAAGAATTATTGAAATCGGTCCAGTAGTTTTTGAGTTTATTCCACACGTAAACATCCAAAAATACAAAAATACAAATCTTTCCTCTTTATAATATTATTATAGTATAGATGAAAGTTTACATGTTGTTACCCACTCACGCAGAAACAGCTTCAGGGTTTTTGATGAAATATGTTGTAATCTTGTAATACTTTTAGTGTACAGTTAGCTTATCCCCGGGATAATAAGACTAATTTTTGTACCAGAAAAAAATAGGGCTTCTGCAAGGTGCGAGTACAATCACGGTGACCTCTTGATATAACCTTGAGATATTCAATGGACCAGGTAAATGTTTTGTCTCATTCAGCGCGTAACATGCTTACCTTCAAACATAGTGCGATTTTGTTTATTCTCTCGATGCGGTATCTATAGAAAGTAATCTACGCTTACCACCTACGGTTCTCACGCTTGCACGTAAACAATTATGCTTTCATAGGTACTAGACAGTATCTGGATCGGAGATTCCTTCGTCGGATACTACGACATTCCTTGTGTTGTATTATTCGTATCGTTTTGCTAACGGGGAATTTGCTTTAGGCAGAGTTATGCGATAGGTTAGTAACAATAGATTCTAGAGTTACAATGCTGGTGTTCTAGACATTTAATTGCCTAGTTTTGTGTCCACTAACGTCACTAATTTTGCTTGTGCCTCGAATGTGCCTTTTATGCAGCCTAGGGTAATACAACAACGTTTCACATTTACAGCTCCCCACTAGGATATCCTGTGTCGATATCTATCTATATATATATATAAAAATGAAACCCGTTTTCCTTGGTCACGGCATCACGCGTGAATGGCTGGACCGATTTCACTAATTCTTTTTTTGTTGTATTTGTTATTATTAGGAGAAGGTTCTTACAGAAAAAAATATTAAGAAAATCTCTCAGAAATATTGAAAAACCCTAAAAACAGCCCTTTTATTTTTCCCATACAAACGTTTTCTAACTAAAACGAGCTTTATTGCTATTGTATAAAGTTCATATTGAATTGCAAGCACTCACTGTTGTTTAAGCAATGTAGGTATGTTCCTAACGTCCAAGAGTCAATTTGCACTTTATTACCTCTGTACAAAGTTCAAATTCAATCATATCTATCAAAACAGTGTGCGTTGGAGCACAGATAAAACAAAAAAAAGAAAACGAAATCGAATAGTTCATTCATTTGATTTAAAATTTCGAAGGATTTGACTCCAAGTCATATCAAATTAAAAAAAAGTTGAAACAACAACAAACTGTCAATGTCAGTGTTTTTTTTTCATGGATGAGTTTGCTTTTGTCAACTGATAGGTACACGAAACAAATTCGTACCTATAATTGTAATATATTAAAGGTATAAAATTGTAAATAGTGTTTTGTGCAGTGTTTATAATTAATTAGGCAGTACCATAGAGAAGTACTGTATGGCAGTACGAAATCTGCCGGGTCAGCTAGTATTTTATATATATCTATATAAATATATTTAGATAGTCGATATTTGGATATATATATATGTATTTGTCATGGAACAAACAGAGACAAGTATAACTAACACGCACACCCAGAGGAGATATTTTAATTCATCATTCAAACATCCGCCGACCGGGAATCGAACCCGGGACCTCTTGCTCATAAGGTGAAAATGTTAAATGCAATGTGAGCTTAGTTCAGAGTCACGTGACGTCATTAGAGCTCTGCTTGTGCCTTTTATATCAGAATATTTTTATTTAATAAACTATTAATGAGAGGAGGACCACATGACAAAAAAGACGATGAACTTGAGTGTGAATGGGTGGGTATAGCTGTAGACGACCAAAGAAAGTATGGATGAACTGTGTGAAAGATGATATGAAAAGGAAGGGAGTGTATTCAGATATGACGAATGATAGAGATGAATGGAAGAAGTGTACATACTGTACCGACCCCACGTAGGTGGGATAAGGGTAGGCAGATGATGATGATGATGAACAGTTACTTACTATAAGTATTATTAATATTACATTTTGGCAATAGGTAGGTACTCGTATGTATTTGTCTTGCTAATGTATCTGATCGAAGTTATAAGGTCAATAAAAATTTTAATCTAAATCTGTATAAAGAGTTGATTTATGTATCTGGTGATGTCAACAATACTGTGTGGTTTCTTAGAAAGTTTGTTCACACCTGGATAGGTTTTTTTGATAATTTGATTTTTTTGAGGATGATGCGCGGAGGTTTAGTAGCACCGCATTCAAAGTCGCGGCATTAGTTAGTACATAGGGTTATACAGAAAGGGTAGATAAGCCGAAAAAGGCTCATAGTACTGATTATTTTAGGACCAATCCGAAATTCGCAAAAAAAATGATTCCATAGAAAAATGTCAATGACACTCGACAAATTGTATGGAACAGCGAATTTTCGCGAATTCCATGTTGATAAATATAGTAAGAGTTATCCATGATGATGAGTACTCTGAGACTTTTTCGGCTTAGCATACCCTTTTCCTATAACCCCTTAGTACAAAATAGTAAAATGTATTTATAGTAAAGACAAATTTTAATATGGTCTCAAAAATTTCATTTTACATTACATGTTTGTTTCTGTCTTACATTTTAATTTGTTGACGGAGAATTAAGAAAATTGCTTTTATTTTTCTTATATCAGATTAATAGACGACTTTAAACATTTTTCAACTAAAAAGACTAGTTTTAATGAGAGACTTAAATTAAGAAAATACATTAAAATATAATTAAATTAAAAAACTAACCAATAAAACTAAACTAATCTAAAAGGCCGCTGCCTGTGGGAATTGTTCCCAAAATGCTGGCCCCATTACCACGTGGTATGGCGATGCTCACCCTTTGGGCGAGATAGAGGCCAGCATTATGTCTTACATTATGTCTTGCTTGGTATCCGACTCAACAATAAGTATACGGGAGTGTAGATTTAATAAAACAAAACTAACATAAAACAATTTTTATTTTAGCAAAGTTAAAAAATTACCTGTAATTCAATCTCACCCAATTTTTCATTACAAAAAGCTAGTAGGTAGTAGGTACCCATCTCCAACGTTATCAAATACCTACCTCCAAAGTTCAAGGTATTGTTAATTCTGAGCAATTCGGAACAGCTAAAACGTTGTCTGCCAAAACGCCGGCGGCATTATTTATCTGAGGGCAAACTTCGTTACGAGAATGTTCGACAATGTCCAGAGTTGGAAGTTACTTATTTCTTTTTGGATGTAAGTTAAAACTAGGTTTTAGGTACTATGTTTTGAATGTCAAGAATTTTTGCCTTTTTAAATAAACGTTTCACTGTCATAGCTTGCGTACTAGGATACCCTTGTGGGGGATGCTATGGGACACACATAAACAAGGACAACTAACACCCAGACCCAGAACAGACATTTAAATTCTTTATTCAAACATTTGCCTGGCCGGGAATTGAATCCGAGCCCTTTTTATAAGGTGGATATACTACCGCTGGTCTAAATAGATCGTCAAACTCAAATTCCACACTTATTTTTATAATTTTGTTACTAACTCCGTCTTACTCCTGAAAATTCACAGAAAGCTAATTTTGTTTCAATATTTTTTTTTTGTAATAAACTCTTACACAGTGATTTGGTGTCATGTTTCTCATCGCAGTGTCAGTCCAATGAAATGTCCTAATCTGGACCCAGCTTCAGGAGCTTAAAGGCTGCCAGTTTCTAAATGAGATGTAACCTAAACGCCCTTAAAACCAAGGTGCCAAAGGTTTACAGAAACAATTCGACCGAAACTAAATTAAATTTCACGTCTAATGGGTTTAAGACGATGTTTTAAGTAATCTACTTAAGGCTACGCAGACAAAGCTGTTAAATTTGATTGTCCATGAGAAATAGGTACTTACGCTTAAAAGTGTAAAAATTTTGGACGTTTATATTTTTTTGTTGTAGAGATTTGGGATCGTCGTTTGTTTATTTTCAATTTGTTCGAAGTTCATTTCAGACTTAAGTTGCTTTAGTCCCAAACATAGAGAGTACAGAAGTAAAACTCGTGTACTCGTTGTAGTTGTACTACCAACGCACACATTGACAACGCTTTTAGACTGGGCTGGGATCGCTAGTGTACTCGCGCTAGTCCTATGGGTTGATTACACATAACGAGTACAGTGGCGAGACAGTAAATGGGCATACTCGGCCGAGCAAACAAATCATGGTTCTAGTGACTGTCTCGCCTCGTCAAATGTTCATACGAACCGAGTACTCGGCCGAGGGCACTGTCTTAACACTGTATTCGTTACGTTTAATCAATTCATTAGATCAATCGCCTGCGCGAGTGCACTGGTGATTGATCCGAGACTCGTGTCAGTGAGCGATGTGTAATGTCTATGTGTGCGTCGCTCGAACGCGCTTACTATGAAGTTTAACTTCTGTACTTTTTTTTTTACTTGAACAAGTCCGCGTTTGACCACCAACTCGCCTGATGGTAAGCGACGATATAGTCGAAGATGAAGCACGTAGACTTAGAAGATATTCACTCTGACCTTGAAAAGCCCAAGATTGTATCTCTCAGGGAATAAGGAAGCCGGCAGTCAGTTCCTTTCCTTGGCTGTACGAATCAAAACGATTCGTTTCGTACTTTCATGTTTTGTGCTTTGGTTTGTCATTGGTGCAATATCTAAATAATTCTGTAATGCAAATTCCTGAACTGGCACTGCGGATTTTGCATCTAGAAGTCCCGAACGGTTTCCGTTGAGCATTCCGTGGCAGTTGAAAAATTTACCGAGATTCCTGCTGGAACTGAACACGGCGAGATAAGAAATGTTAAGCGCAGAAGTGGTTTAAACAATATTAAGTAAACAAGGTTAAAAAGTGTCTGAAGCTTAAATTAATCTTCAATTAATAAATAATTTAAAATTTCGAAATCGAATCGTTTTTGCTACTTTAGAGAATAAAACAATAAAATACAACAACTCTTTGTAGAAACCACAAAATAAAATACACACAAAAAAAATTACTTAAAATTTGTTTATCAACAAATTCAGACGGAAAAACATTCTTTTTCAAAGAATTTAAAAACTTTCCAAACATTAGAATAACTCCAGCACTTTTCTTTTTGACTGCCTCAGCGGAAATGCATCGCCTCACCTGGGAGGGCGCATTTTTCAAATAAATTGCTTTCGCGAGTCTGCCGCCTCGGCTAGTTTGAATTATTCACTAAATAACTAATATCACCGCAGTCTATCTACTTCTGATGGAGATGAAAAATAAGTGAAAAACAACAAGAGCTTGTTGGTCATAGTGTTTATAGCTGTGAAAGTTTAAGAGGAAAGAATTCGTTATTATCTTCTTCGTAATCCGCTTTTCTCTTCCAGGATTGTAATACTAGAGCAACTATTTTTGGAGGTGTAGCAGATAATTGCTAATTTGGATGCATAATGATTATATTTTTTTTGACACATGCTTTTTTTATAGGACCTAGAAGTCTTCAAACATTTTAAAATTTATCTAGTTTTCAACGCTGTGAACAGACGTCAATTTTTCCAAACAATATTTTAATGTAAGTAGAACATATCTTTTTTATATCTGTTTAAATATCTGTTCTGGGTCTGGGTGTTAGTTGTCCTTGTCTTTGTGTGTGTTCCGTGGCATCCCCGACACAGGATTTATCCTAGTGGGGAGCTATGAGTGTGAAACGTAATAAATTATGTTTTTCTTGAAAAAATTACTAAAATCGATCCAAATTTGGAAGAAGATTTTTTATTTAGCACTAGCTGACCCGGCAGACTTCGTACTGCCATACGTTTGTATGGGAAAAAGAAAAGGGCTGTTTTTAGGGTTTTTCAATATTTTTGAGAGATTTTCTTAATATTTTTTTCCGTAAGAACCTTCTCCTAATAATAAAAAATACAACAAAATAAAGAATTAGTGAAATCGGTCCAGCCATTCACGCGTGATGCCGTGACCAAGGAAAACGGGTTTCATTTTTATATATATAAGATTCAAGGACAATTACAAAAACAGTTACCTATGAATTCCATGAACCCATATTCCTACCTAATAATTAATTTACCTATTTACATGTAAAACCTTCATTGCCCGAACAGAACAGCAAACCATCATAAAGCTTTCGAAGTTATTACAATCAGGGCTAGTTTCGTCGAACGTAGAATAAATTAAACCGTCGACCACAGATGAAATAATATACGGACGCTGCCGCTAGAGCACACAAATTGAGGTAGCCAAAGTAAGCCACAACTTCATCATTATCATCATCTATAGCCTTCTCTATCCCACTGCTGGGTATAGGCCTCTTTCCCGTTATGCTATCAGTCTCGGTCACATGCTAATCTGATTCAGGTACGACCCGCAACTCTAACTAGGTATGTCCTCGTCGTCGTAACTTATTAATACATACAGCAATAATATGTATATTATGGACTAGCTGACCCTTGCCCACTTCGTTGGGCATAATGTTAATTAAACCCGAAGCCATCGCGCGCCGTCCGGACCGTTTTTTCTCCTATTCACTTTGCAAAACGGACTACCACGTAAAAGCCTTTTTATTTTTCGGTTTTTTATACACTCAGCAATAATGTGGCTTTCTATTGGTGAAAGAATTTTTAAAATCGGTTCAGTAGATCCCGAGATTACCCCTTACAATTTAACAAATATACAAACACACAAACTTTACTTCTTTATAATATTAGTATAGATAGTATAGATTACGTCCCGGGATCCAATTTTAACTAAATTTAAAAATGTAGGTAAGTGATTTTGTTTGTTTGTGTGTTAGGCTTTGTCGCTGATCTTCATACAATTGTACATACACGTTGTCAGGGGTACAGAACAGGACATCTCCCAACTTTCATCATCATCATCACAGTCACCACATGGCCGAAACCACAACTCACAGTAAGTAAATAAAAACAAAAAACAATAATTTACTAACTAACCGAAGCAAACACACTGCCTTTGGTCCCACTTCCCATCCAACTTTTCTTCGTTCAAACCTCCAACCTAATAAACCGGCCCGCCCGCCTTTGATTAAAAACAACGGCCGCCGTAGGTGATTAGCATGTAAATACCCTGAAATATCCCTTTCAAGTAAGCGTGAATTTGGCACTGTTGACGCTCTAATAGTGGCTAAACTGGCTAACAGTTAATCAACGACCTTTGCTTTTTGCCCTTCTGGCTTACTCGTACAACATGGGATCTGTGAATTAGCATTATTGTCTAACTTTTTGAGCCTAAACCTATTAAAGTAGTGTTAGGTGTATAGAGATAAGTATCAGTACAGTTTAGTAGACGGTGTGTTAATTTCAGTTAACCAAGACTCTGCTGTCCGTCTGTCTGTCTATCACCAGGCTGTATCTCATGAACCGTGAAAGTTAGACAGGTAACATTTTCACAGATGATGTATTACTGTTGCTGCTATAACAAGCAACAATAAAAACGTTAAAAAATAAATATTCAAGGAGACTCGGGAATGAAACAGACATGATTTTTTTTCCGTTTTTAATGATAATGGTACGGAACGCTTCGTGCGCGAGTCCAACTCTCACTTGGCCAGTTTTTTATTTTTCTCTTGGCCAATACAAACTGGGGGCCTATTCTGTGCCAGAGGAGTAACAATTATTTCAATGGCTGTACAGGCGACTTAATAGTAGGGAAATACAAATACAAAAAGTATACACTTTAGCTTACAAAGTGAAAGGAAAGCAAGGGCAATCCTTTTTAGGCTCGCGCTAGTTCTAAATACGGAACCTAAACTCGATTAGCACGCTACCGATAAAGTAAGACAATGACTGACAGCAGTGAGATAAAATAAATGACAATAAAAGTTTCAAACTCACACTCATAGCTGCCACTAGGAAAACTTAAGTCGGGGATGCCATGGAACACACAAATACAAGGACAACTAACACCCAGACCCAGAACAGGTATACCGGATACATTTCAGAGAGTGTGCTTCTGATCTGCATGATCTAATTCCCTCTAGCCCTTTCTACTATCGGTCTACCAAGGGCACTAAAAAGCGTCACCGTTTTATGGTTGATATACCAAAAACTCGTACGAAACGCTTTGATTCCACCTTTATTGTGCGAACCGCTAGGGTGTGGAACGCTTTGCCTGAGTGGGTGTTTCCCGATAGATATAATCTACTAGCGGCCCGTCCCGGCTTCGCACGGGTAGACTTTGGGATAAACGTAGAGTAAATTGAAATCGGTCCAGTCGTTCACGCGTGATGGCGTGACCAAAGGTGTTGAGAATAATTATAGGAACTCTTTGTTATAACCTCTATTCTCATGCTATTGCGTAACTATAGCAACCGTAGTTTGTTGATGCTAACTTGTCAATTTATAGTAAAAATTATCAGTATAAAACGCACACTGTTTTGATAGATATGATTGAATTTGAACTTTGTACAGAGGTAATAAAGTGCAAATTGACTCTTGGACGTTAGGAACATACCTACATTGCTTAAACAACAGTGAGTGCTTGCAATTCAATATGAACTTTATACAATAGCAATAAAGCTAAGCTTTTAGTTAGAAAACGTTTGTATGGGAAAAATAAAAGGGCTGTGTTTTCAATATTTCTGAGAGATTTTCTTAATATTTTTTTCCGTAAGAACCTTCTCCTAATAATAACAAATACAACAAAAAAAGAATTAGTGAAATCGGTCCAGCCATTCACGCGTGAGGCCGTGACCAAGGAAAACGGGTTTCATTTTTATATATATAGATGTGTCTTCAAGTCGCGAGTGAATCGGTTTCTTTTAGGCAAGCATGCTCCATCGTAGACCGTATCGTTGCTTTCCATCAGGCAAGATGACGGTCAAATGCAAGCCTATTACTCAATAAAAAAAAAAAAAAAAAAATTCATCACTCAAACATCTTCACGGTTGGAAATTGAACCACTGACGAACAGGTTGTCTAAACACAAACAATAATGACGAATGTTCGAACTACAACCCAAGCATCAGCTGCCCCGTCCAGCCGAACACTAAACTTTAAGTACTCCAACCATTTGAACGAGTCGTAAACGCCCAAAAAGTTCATCGCCGACTGATTCCGGATCCGGCACATAAATCAGCATCATACCTCCACAAAAAACGTCGTCGTAAACTCAGAGATAAACTGCGTAATTTACGAGGCTCTCTGTGCTAATGGTGAAAGCCTTTATTGCGCACCCATCATAAAACTTAGCAGACGCCACTCAAGTGGCATATCGCGATCGTTTTTCATTTACGACGGTGATATACAATTATGGTAATAGAAAAAGTGGTTTGAGAGTTCGTACTTTTGTATCTAGAACGCTGATGATATTCTAAAATGTTACACTTTCTTCAAAAAAAAAACATTTTCATATTGCTTGGCTTTTAAATCATAAGTCCCCATTTTAGGACCCAATTTTCAGGTATGTAAGACCTATATATTTCTCAGCATTTTTTTCCTAAAAATTGTAGTGGTTAACATTATCTATCGTCATGCCGAATTTCAGACCGCTCGCTTTTGTAGTTCCTGAGATAATTGACTGTGACATCCAGACGGACAGATGGACGAGTCCCGCCATAAGGGTTTTTCCCCAAGGAGGTTCAGAAACCTAAAAAGGCTAGTAAGGTAGCCACAATTTTTTTAATAGAAAAGTGGTTTGATACTTCGTCTATACTTTTGTATCTTGAAAGTTGATATCAAAAAGCTTGAAGCTTACCGTGCTCTATAAAAGATGCAGGTGACGGGTAAGTATCTAAAAAAGCTAAAAATATAAAAGCGGTTTGAGTCTCCGTGCTTTTGTATCTTGAAAGCTGATATTCTAAAAGTTTTAAGCTTCTTTACCCGTGCTCTGTAAGAGACGCTATTCTGTATATTTCGGATAAGTATCCAAAAAAACTTGAAGCTATATACAGTAAATTTTCTTCGACCATAATAAGGTTAAAGACAGCTGTAGGTTAAGAGAAGTACTAGTGGTTATATTCAATTATGGTAACAGAAAAAAGTACAGATAGTTTGAGACGTTCATGTATTTTTAAAGCGGTCGTTCCTAAAACTTTAAGCTTCTTTAACCGTACTCTGTAAAATACTGCTATGTAGAAAGTGGTTGTTATCTACTTTAGGAAACTTGGAGCTGCAGTGGCTGGGCTTTGACCAACTTTAAATTTATAACAGCCGTAGAAATTCAAGAGAAAGACTTAGTGTACAGTTTTTGAAATAAAAAGTTTTATGGGCATCTGAAGGATTAATTGCACATAGCCTTATGTTTTATTTAGATACTGATTAACAATAAAATACAATATAACATAATTCATCATTTTACACAAAAATAATAACATCTAAACTCAGTGCCAGGCGAGACGCAACCGCGAGCGCGTCACGTTTGTAACTCACCTGATAAAGGTCACCGAATGTGATCGAAACTAGTCGTAGTAAACAACTAAATTTTTACGAGAGTACTCCAGTATTAATTGTAACAAAATGTGTCAAAACTACGTTAAAAACATCTAAACTCATGTAACTTAAACTAAGTAAAATACAGTAGTACAACATCCGCTTTTTTGCCTACAGCGCTTTCCAGGCATGTGTTGTTCCAGATGTTAAAATCCGTGGAATGCACGCATGACTTGCAGGTACAAAGTCACTGGTGCCGCTACACTGTGGATTTTCTTTGGAAATGCAACATTTTGTAAAGTTTTACGGCCGTTTTCCGCTATAACGTTTTATGGCCCAAGACGGCGCCATTGTTGGTACTTCTACAAAAACCGTTCGCTTCGGTTGCTATCTGAAATCTCTCTTTAAAGTTGTTTTTTGTATTCAAAAGTATTCAAAAAGCGATGTCGAATGTAGATAGGCTGTACTGTTTATGTTTACTGCTGAAGCACCTTTTTATTCGTTAATGGTTTCAGGACATATTTCTATTGGATTGCCTTCGTCTTGTTCGCCTTATTGCCTTATCGTTATCAATTAAAGACATCAACCGCACATAGCCATAGTAGTCTTATCTATGTATATAGTAGTAGGTATATCACACTTTACCGTACCTACCTTTAAACATAAAGTTTACTAAAATAAAACTTAATTTTTACTAATCATTTTTTAGACATCCGGTTAAATTAAGTTTTATTTTTTGGTCTTAAAAAAACTATCTAGTTTCATAACAAAAAAAGCCTTCAATTAGTACATAGCGTATAGTCCGCCACACCACGTAATCTTTTACATACTTACCAAAACCTTTACACAAATATTAACATGTAGGTAATAAGTTTATTTTAAACTCACATACTGAACTTCGCGTCTGAAGATTTTGAAGCATCTAAAAATAATTATTTCGCAATAAATTACAACATTTCGAAAATCCTCGCTCATTTGCTCAACGAAACTCGCTCAAAGTCACGTCCTTCTCCTGTCACATTGCACGAATACATATACAATGTTAAAGGGATAATCCCTTAGTACTTTATCGCATTAAGTATTCTATTGTCGTCCTGAGCCTATCAAAGTCACTTCAAGCATAACGTGCAGCGACAAAGTGCCAAAGCCAAAGCGTCTTCAACCCTCTCACATTTCGATTACTCGAATTGAACTTTGATATGGTGCCAAATGCATCCAGATGGCCGGAAGATGTCAAATGAAAATAGAATAAACGTCTAACATCTCGAGGAAATTGATTTTCCTTATAATTTTGTCTTACTGGCTCAACACACAGTGACAATAACTCAACGTTATCATAGAATACATAATAGTATAGTACGTTATTAACAAAAGCGGATTCTTACTAACCGAACAACCAGTGATCTGATTCTTACTAACCGGTGATCGCTTACCATCAGGCGGCCCGTTTGCTTGTCTGCCACCTATGGCATAAATAAATAATAGTTAAAAAAAAACTAAAAAAACACGCTTTTTATAAAAAACCGAACTAAAAAAATAGAAAATAAAATTTTACAAATTTAAATTAAGAATAGGGTTGAAAATTTCAATAAATATAAATTAATAATAGTGTAAATAAATAAATATATGTATTTTATTTTTAAAAAGCGTGGGGTGCATGGGCCAATAATATTATATATTTTGTAGATACATTTTGTATTGACAGACATGAGTAGAGTGATTAGCATTTTGATAATATCTTAGAAAGCACCCCACGCTTTTTTAAAAATAAAATACATATATTTATTTATTTACACTATTATTAATTTATATATATTTGAAATTTTCAACCCTATTCTTAATTTAAATTTGTAAAATTTTATTTTCTATTTTTTTAGTTCGGTTTTTTATAAAAAGCGTGTTTTTTTAGTTTTTTTTTAACTATTATTTATTTTTCGCTTTTTAGTTCGATTTGCTAACTATTAACCATCCTTAATATGTACAAATGTGTTGGTGTTATCCGATTTGGCCGTCTGCTCAAGCAAATTAAAAATAAAATTGATGCGTAACAAAAAATATTGAGCAAAAAAATTTGTAGCCGCGTGGTTTCGATCCTCAGACCTCATAAAATAAAATTGATGCGTAACAAAAAATATTGAGCAAAAAGATTTCTAGCGCGTGGTTTCGATCCAGGGACCTCTGGGTTATGAGCCCAGCACGCTTCCACTGCGCCACTCTGTTCTCTGACACGAATGACGAAATTACCATTTGTAAGTTAAACGGTATTAAAAGTTAAAGAAACTTTATAGAAAAAGCGTGTTAAAAAAATTAATAGTTAAAAAAACTAAAAAACACGATTTGTTTAGTGTATTGTCATCGGTCCTCGATATACTTATCTACAAAGTTTGAAAGAAATCTGACCGTTTAAAGTGGGTCAAAAACGCGCTCAAAGGAGTCGGTTACATACAAACATACAAACATACAAACATACAAACATACAAACATACAAACATACAAACATACAAACATACAAACATACAAACATACAAACATACAAACATACAAACATACAAACATACAGGTGAAGCTAATAAAAGCGTGTTAAAAAAGCAAAAGTCGTAATCATCGAAATCGGTTGGCGTGATATTGAGTTATTCATCTATTTGTCGCACGTATGTAATGCAAATTTAAGACTTATAATTATGGTTTTCTCAAGGATACCATTATCAGAACTCTACTAAATTGAAATGGGACCACACGGGAAGCGTCAGCTATCTGCCGATGATATTATGAGCCATCGTGACGGCGAGTAATTTGGAAGTCTCGTCGCTCACTTGCATAAAAAAATGTATTTTGCTGTTGAATTACATTTTTTGAGTGTCATTGACATTTTTCAATGGCACAGCTTTGATTTTTTCGCGAATTCCGGATCGGTCTCATAGTAAAGGTTGTTTATAATTATCAGTACCTACTATGAGTCCTTTCCTCATTCCTGGATAATTATATCCAAATACCTCACAGGTGGTGTTAAACGCACTTTGCGTTAATGAACACAATATCGTTGAAGAATTCAGAACAAAGACTACCTGATTGAAAAGGTAAATATTGATTGTTCTCCATACCATGGTGAATACAAAGCGATTTATTTCCATACATTTCCTGGCATGCGATGTGTATAGACCTGTCAGGATTGTCGTTCTACCGCTTTCGGTTTTATCGGATATGTCTGGGTTGATCTATACAGGGTTATCAGGTAAGGGTATGCTATGCCGAAAAGGGCTCATAGTACTCATCAGTATGAACAACTTTTACTTTAGGAGTAACCCAGAATTTGTGAAAAAATAATCAACTGTTCCATACATTTGGTCGTGTCATTGAGATTTTTCAATGGAACAGCTGATTTTTTCCGCGAATTCCGAGTTGGTGCCGTAGTTGTTCATAACCATGTTACTTACTATAAATATAAATGTTTTTCGTCTTAGTATATAATATAATAATATGCTAATTTTGAACCGCTTCCCGATATCCGATTGAGCTGAAATTTGGTATACATGTGTAACTCCGACGACAATGTAATAAAAGCTTGCTTTTTTATATTAACTCATTTATCAGTCCTTATTTTTTAGTTACATAACCTATAGAAAGGGCTGCCATCTACCTGGCCACTTTTTTATTTTCGCTTCCGAGTTTAGCGCCTATTAATTAAGTTTGCCAACTTTACGATGGCCGAAGTTTTTAATTATGGTTTGAAATCCTTTCGAAGTAGCTAATGCAGTGCGTTTGTTTTATGGATTTTGGAATGGCTTTTTGATATGCTGTAGATCAAGTTTTATGGGAGTTCTATGGAATTTTGCCATAATTTTGTTGAGATAATTTAAATTTATGTGTTAGTGCATATACACAGATAAAAAGATTGAAAAACTAAAATTAAAATAATTGTAATAGGTACCTATCTAAGATATTGATTAAATTTGATTAAAAATGTCATTAACTTAATTATATTTATCTTACTGCTCTAAAACAATATCTTGCAACTACAATATCTAATAATAAAGGATATTTTTTAATTTTGAAGAATCTATAACATATTCTTCAAAATTATGTTTAAAAAATGTCTTATTACTTTTTCATGTTCATTTGTTTTAAAGAAACACAATAATTCTTTGACTAATTCAAAATAATCTGCGGAGTAACGAAATACCTTACTTTGCTTCGTAGAAAATTGAACCAACCTCTATAACGTATGCCTCCTACGACGTAGAGGTCAGTGCCCTTGCTACGTTGTAGACACCTACGCCGTAGCACTACTTAAGCTTCCTATCTAGGGATCGAAATTTATTTTCGAATTTCAAACGAGATCCTAATTATCTGCATCTGGTATTGGCTGTGCCAATCATAATCGATCAAAATTATAAGCCTAGTCCCTTTTGAACGCTATCTTTTCGTGAAAGATAACATGTATCGCTCTGTCTACTGGCTATATGGTATGTCGCTACCCCATATGTAACTTCATAGCAATACTATTAGCTTTACTTTGCCCAGTTACTTAGCCGTAACGAACTCTTTGATAGTAACAGTTCTATTTTATGTGCCTTTTACTTTTAGTGCAGCCGTAATAAACTCAGCAGACTGTAGACAGTGATGACGTCATAATCTTCATTAGCAGCGAGATTCAAGCACTTGTGACTATTATTTATTCTGTGATTCAACTTAATCTGACAAACGATGAAATATTAACTCTTTGGAAACTTGATATTCTGAAATGAAATTCTAGATGGCATTGTCTTGTTTGTAGCTGTTTTATTAATTTTATTAAGCTAAGAGTAAGCTGAGACGCAGGTGACGCAAGTCCACGAAGAGCAGAGCAGATAAAGTAATGCATGAACGTACTGAGAGCTGCGTACTGCGGTGTAGGCACGTGCGACGCAGACGTGTGTCTGTCCTGCTCTGCGCTCTGTCTGTCTCGCCTGCTCTGACGTGTCAAATCTGTTCTGTGCTGTGCTGCATCACCTGCATATGCTTAGCTTAGCGCTTGTAGCTTAACTATATAGGCGTCCATAATAATCGATCACCGATGTTAACGGACGACATGGTCAAATTCAAATTCAAAATAATTTATTGAAAATGGGTACATCATGTACACTTATGAACACTTATGAACACTTATGAACACTTATGTACACTCAAGTACAATTTTTTACGAATAAATTTAATGTCAAAGAAAAAAAATAATTCGAATGTCAAAAGTCAGTCTTTGGATGGGTGACCTTGAGTGATCCAGTTTGAACAGGCTTTAGTAAAAGACTCATTCTCAGAGTCAGTCTACTACTTATCTACCTCTACATTTGGAACTTTGCTAGTCACTCAGCACACACCTACTTACAAAATGTTAACAATTCACGTGTAAAGTTGGTTTTTGTTCTCATTGATACATTCACCAGTGCTCAGAGTAAATAGGGGTAAATCGAGAGGCGTCGGCTGGAGCCGTACGCAAATGTTTGCCGCGGGCCGCAGTGTTGACTTTCGGTATTTGCTTCCAGTCGTACTGACTGTTAATTCACGTTACTTTAGTTCTGAAGTTGCTTCTAGAGAAGTGTTGGAAAGGGAAGTTTTAGAGCACCATGAATGTATATATAGGGTTATGAGGAAAGAGTATGGTAAGCCAAAAAGGGCTCATAGTAGTCATCATTATGAACAACTTTTACTATGGGCCCAAACCAGAATAAGCGAAAAAACCAACTGTGCACTAGAAAAATGTAAAAGACAGTCGACAAAATGTATGGAACAGCTGATTTTTTTTGCAATTCCGGATTGGTCCCATAGTAAAAATTGTTCATAATGATTAGTGCTATAAGCTTTTTTCGGTTTGGTATATTTTTCCGCATGGCCCCAGTGTACTCTCGGTATTTGCTCCAGCCGTACTGACTGTTAATTTACGTTACTTTAGTTCTGAAGTTGCTTCTAGAGAAGTGTTGGAAAGGGAAGTTTTAGAGCACCATGAATGTATATATAGGGTTATGAGGAAAGAGTATGGTAAGCCAAAAAGGGTTCATAGTAGTCATCATTATGAACAACTTTTACTATGGGCCCAAACCAGAATAAGCGAAAAAACCAACTGTGCACTAGAAAAATGTAAAAGACAGTCGACAAAATGTATGGAACAGCTGATTTTTTTTTGCAATTCCGGATTGGTCCCATAGTAAAAATTGTTCATAATGATTACTGCTATAAGCTTTTTTCGGTTTGGTATATTTTTCCGCATGGCCCCAGTGTACTCTCGGTATTTGCTCCAGCCGTACTGACTGTTAATTTACGTTACATTAGTTCTGAAGTTGCTTCTAGAGAAGTGTTGGAAAAAGAAGTTTTAGAGCACCATGAATGTATATATAGGGTTATGAGGAAAGAGTATGGTAAACCAAAAAGGGCTCATAGTAGTCATCATTATGAACAACTTTTACTATGGGCCCAAACCAGAATAAGCGAAAAAACCAACTGTGCACTAGAAAAATGTAAAAGACAGTCGACAAAATGTATGGAACAGCTGATTTTTTTTGCAATTACGGATTGGTCCCATAGTAAAAATTGTTCATAATGATTAGTGCTATAAGCTCTTTTCGGTTTGGTATATTTTTCCACATAGCCCCAGTGTACTCTCGGTATTTGCTCCAGCCGTACTGACTGTTAATTTACGTTACATTAGTTCTGAAGTTGCTTCTAGAGAAGTGTTGGAAAGGGAAGTTTTAGAGCACCATGAATGTATATATAGGGTTACTAGCTGCGCCCCGCGGCTTCACCCGCGTTTTCCGGGATAAAAAGTAGCCTATGTGTTAATCCAGACCATGAACAACCTTCATTCCAAGTTTCATGTAAATCCGTTCAGCCGTTTTTGCGTGAAAGAGTAACAAACATCCATACATTCTTACAAACTTTCGCGTTTATAATATTAGTAGGATGAGGAAAGAGTATGGTAAACCAAAAAGGGCTCATAGTAGTCATCATTATGAACAACTTTTACTATGGGCCCAAACCAGAATAAGCGAAAAAACCAACTGTGCACTAGAAAAATGTAAAAGACAGTCGACAAAATGTATGGAACAGCTGATTTTTTTTGCAATTACGGATTGGTCCCATAGTAAAAATTGTTCATAATGATTAGTGCTATAAGCTCTTTTCGGTTTGGTATATTTTTCCACATAGCCCCAGTGTACTCTCGGTATTTGCTCCAGCCGTACTGACTGTTAATTTACGTTACATTAGTTCTGAAGTTGCTTCTAGAGAAGTGTTGGAAAGGGAAGTTTTAGCGCACCATGAATGTATAGAGTTATAAGGAAAGAGTGTGCTAGGCTGAAAAGGGGCTATAGGATTCATCACTATAAACAATTTTCATTGCGGGAGTGCGGGACCACATCTGAAATTTCGAAAAAAAAAATATCAGCTGCGCTTACTAAACAGTATCCTGTTTAGTTTTTGATTAGATTCTACATCGAAAATGTAATTCTTACACAATGTTTTCATACAGATAGATTTCTCGTAACTTTGTTCTTTACCTTCAAAACAAAACTTGCCACGATGTATTAAAATCTCCTTTATTTCTACACTTCCCCATTAAAATATTGCTCAAAATAAAGTTTTAGGCTCTACAGTTAAGAGCTTTATTTCCTTGGCAAGTTACTAAAATTTAATGAATTCGTTTAACGACGTGACGTTGATCTCAGGGGTTTAGAACCCTTGTTTATTGTTTGATACAATATGTAATTTGGGAAATTCTCTACAGGCTGCTTTGATAATTATAAAAGCCTGTTTCGCTAAAATTTGTTATAATATTGATGGTTCAGTGAAAATTGGGGAATGGCATGACTGTCGCTCCGAGAAATGACAACCAAGGAAATGATAACTTTGATGTAACAACCTATTTAATCCGATTAATCTCTACTTTTGGTAGGTAGGTAATTTTAAATGTAGATTTTATGTTCGTAGGTGGATATTTTTGAAGATGAATATCCGTCAAATAACACCTGATGCGATAAATTTCAATTCAGCGTTACTTTGCAAAAGTATGTGTAAAAACTGTAGTGTGCAAAAACTTAAAAAAATGTAATCGCTAAAAATTGTTGCTTACCATGAGGGGTTCCCAACGAGTCACACCAAAACGAGTCACAGTGTTACTCGTTAGTTTTTTCCCCCAACGAGTAACACTCCATCAGTCGAGGCGATCAAACGCAAGCCTACATAGTATATATCTAAATAAAAAAAATATTTCAGTAGGTACCTGCAGGCTTTGAAAAGAATATGTCAAATCTTTCCGAGATTTGACATATTAATTCGAATTCTTTCCGAAGGCGGAAGACTTTTGAAGATAATCGTTGATTACATTCGATAGCTGAATCAGTCTGCTGATGTGATCTAAAGGCGGAAAAACACTAGAAATTCTTTAAGAAACCAGCTTTTCTCTTAGACTGTAGTGTTTAGGAAACAAAGAATACGGTATTCAATTCCATTCTCGGCTAGCGCGATGCGTGTCGAGAATGTAGAGGTAGTGATGAGATCAAGAAAACTGCAGTATTGACGTCATATCTCTGTATTATTGCTTGGAACTGCGCCATAATACGGCTTTATTCTATTCACTCATAATCCGAATTGATATTAATGCCATTTACGTTTATATTCAGGTTTGAAATACAAAGCCATTGCAATGTACGTTTATCATTTAACTGCCAAAGAACGGCACACGGAGTTTCTAAGTACTTTAGACAACAGCATACTTTGGCAAGTATTCAGTAGTTTCTGCCAAAATAAACATAAATAAAAGTGGTGATTTTGATATACCTATAATAATATCTAAATCAGCCAATCAGCAGGCAGATTATCCCACCCAGTCCTGCTGTTGCGAAATGCGGTTCAAATTCAAAATAATTGTTTTCTTCAAAAAAAATGTACGTTACATTTATAATCGCTGCCTTCCAAGCTGGAAAACTGAGCAGCGTGATGTTTTGCGTATCTTGGGGTATGCATCACTTTTCACTCTAAAACATTTTATTTTCAATTTCCTAAATCTTTTCTGACATAAAATAATAATAATATAGGTACTTACCAATGTATTTTGTACATTCATGAGAACATTATGTTTCCTCGAAGATTCATCAAAATCGGTTCACCCATTTATAGTGAAACAAATAGACAGAAAAAGAGTTATTTTCGTATTTCTAATTTTAGTCTGAGTGTAAGTGTATTGCTATCTAAAATGACGTCTTAAAATGTGGCCACAACTTGAACATTAGGAAATTACAGACCAAAATAATGAATTTATGTCATTTATCATCTTGGAAGGAGAGCTTTGTGTATCTTGTAAATGGACGTTGCGGTAGCTTTAAGGCCATTCGTACATAGAGCGACGTATCGAATACTCGAGCGTCGCGACTCGTCGCACGTTTGAATCCTACTCATGAATATTAAATATGTCAAAGTTTCGATGTTTGTTGCTAAATCATTTCTGCTCATTTCATAGAATAAGAGGTCTTTTTTCAGACAAGAAATAGATATTAAAACTGATTGTTTCATAATGATGAGGCATTTTTGCATGCAAAAGTGTTGCGGTTTTTTTGTATAATTGATACAAGCACGCAAACAAGTGACAATTCTAGCAAAACAAAGCGCTCGCCTGGTGTTAAACGTCACATTTACCAAGGTCTGCGCCAAGCAAAATATTAACTCTTAACAATTCAAGACCTTGCGCAGCACAGCACTACGCTCGTCGCAATTAAATAGTGAGTAGGGACGTTTCTCGAGTCGCAGCATTTTTGCAGCCAGAAGTTTTGTTTCACGAGTCGCAAAGTTTTCAAGTCGCCAATACTTGTAGCCTAATGTACGAACGGTGTTACGTGAAATACTCAGAGGTCAAGCGGGCGTGTTCCGAGTGCTCTTCAGTGAAGTAAGTTTGCTTTTGAAGTGTTCCGAAATGCGGGCGCTATCCAAACGCTATAATTATTTTACGCTTGAAATAGACTCAGTAACGATGATTTTTTTTTGGAAACCTAAATAAGGTACGTTTTAACTTAGGAGTATGGTTTTAGGCGGATTTTGTTATTAAGTAACGAAAAGTTTTCAAAACTGTGTAACTGCGGTTTTTGTATTTTTGACCTTGGACGCAAAGAGTCAGAACTGTCATAAATTAACAGGGTGTATCTTTGTGTCTGTCAGTGGCCTTGTAATTAACAAACAGCTGAACCAATTTTGATTCAGTTTTATTTTTTGAAATGTGATTTCATCGAGAGTATTCGAAGCTATCATTTAAGAAAATTTGTTTTTAGCCGACTGAAAATCAATAGCAGGTACTTACTTGTTTATCGTGTTTTTTTTTGTTCTTAATGAATTGCCTAAGTTTACCTATACTAATAAATAGTCTTTACTAATAAAAAAAGAGATAAAGTTTGTATGTAGGTATGTATGTGTGCTTGCAGATGAAATTTTTTTATTTATTCACAGAGACTTAAATTATTGCTTGCAGATTGTGTGTGCTTAAATTTTATAGTCTCAAGCCAGGTATGAAGTTTCGAGCATCAGCTACTTTTCAATAAAACTTGGTTTCCTCAATTTAATCAATCTAGCTTTAGTTCTGAGACAAAGACATCGTAATACTCTATATAATCACAGATAAACCTAGAGAGAAAGATAGAACACTGCATTACATTTGGATGAAGCCAAGAACGCCTCTACTTTAACGCATATTTACACAAGCTCTACAGTGTCGCGAGTAGGGGAGTATTGAAATGTCAATGAGTACGTCTTGTGCACGTACGCGCGAAAATAGAGAAGTTCTTGGCATGACTCAAATTTAACACAGTGCTCCATCTTTGTCTTTGGGTTTATCAGAGTTATCTGCGTGCGTAATGTATATTAGCCCATTCAATAATGTTCAATAAACAGCATCCGAAATATCCCAAAGTCACGTCCATGGGCATCAAAGATCCAGGATATTTCCATCATTATTGTTGTTTACTTTGGATCTTGACTATGAATCGAGCTAAATCAGACGACATTGGACTTGTGTTCCATTGCCAAATTGATCATTGGTGTTTATGCGAAAATTTGCGTGTAACTATGTACTATCGTGCCATTTGGCGTTCTTTAGGAGACGCCGATGTCCAGCAGTGGACAGACGTTAGATAGGCTGATGATGATATAACCTAATTAATAATAATTAAGTCGAAGCAACACGTGACCAAAATACTGGCCTGTATCGCCCAAAGGGTGAGCATCGCCATTCGACATACAATGTGGTAATGGGGCCAGCGTTTTGGGAATAATTCCTACGGGCAGCGGTCTTGGAGATTAGTTTAGTTTTTAATTTAAGTAAAATAATTTTAACTTAATTACTTGTGTGTTTTTATACATATTTAACACTTAATTGGATTGTGTAGACTGGTCTTGTGAGACTCATGATTGAATTGTCAGCTGCGAGAACAAAACATCTTACTCATATTATAAATGTGAAAGGTTGTTTGTTTGTATGTCTAGATGTTTGTTAGTCTATCACGCAAAAAGGGCTGATAGGATTTAGATGATAGGTATTTGTTATGAAAGTAGACCTACATTGGATTTATTAACGCATAACATAGGCTAATTTTTGTACCTACGGGTCAAATTAACGGTACCTGCAGGGTAGTGGGAGAAAGCGCGGGGCGCAGCTAGTCTTTCTCACTAATATTTTAAATGAAAAAGTTTGTGTGTGTGTATAAATTTGTTACTTTTTCGCGGTGAAATGGCTCATCGAATTTTGATTAAATTTGGTATATAAGTTTTTATAGAGGTTCAAGCAGTAGAAGCAGACGAAGTATTCAGCTCGATGCTAAGCCGAAACGGGCCATAGTATTTATCATTATGAACAACCTGACATAGCATACATTTTGTCAATTGTCGTTGTTATTTTTCTATGGAACAGCAAATTTATTTTTCGCGAATTCCGGGTTTGTCCCATAGTAAAAGATGCTCATAATGATGAGTACTAGCAGCTCTTTTTGGCTTTGAATCGAGCTGAAAATAACACCGTATCTAATATGAACTTTTTATTTAAGTAAAAAATAACTTTTTCTTCTTCTTTTTATAACGTTTACCCAGCTAGCTAGCAACTCTCGAGAAATTACTTTAATGTTTAATAGTCAATAAAATTATTGGAAAATGGTGAAGCTTCGAGACGGAGCATTGTCCACTCAGTGAGGTGCGATCTCCGATCAATATTATAGTTACAATGTTAGCTTAGATTAGCCACTTGGGATGGAGCGCTGTTGTGAAGGGACCTATCGAGAGATTATTCTGTGAACTGTGGGCTTATCACAACTTTGACGTAAAAATACGGAGCTAGTATTGGATAGCAAAGTATACGCCGTTAAGGCAGTCGTTCGACCGCCGGCGAGTAAACGACTAACTATCGGTGATTTTCTCTCTCAAAAAACGTACAATAAATGTACATTCAGTGTAAACGAAAGAGATGCATATACGAGTATTAAAAGGTGCTCTCTGACTGTTCACACTGCCGGCGACAACTCGTTTTACTAGTTTTGTCACTGAGCGACGAGCTTTCAAAAATAAACTCGCTCAGCGATACTCGTTCAGCGATGCTCGCTCGCTTGAGCATTTCTTTACAGTGATCTTTTCTTTACAGTACAGACTGAGCGACCGCGGGCGAGTAGCGCGAGTAATCGTTCGTCGCACTTGCACAGTCGCTTATAGCCCGGCGACAAAACTATCGAAACTGACTCGATTCCCGCTGGTCGCCAACTCGTTTACAGTTTCTAGTTTTACTCGTTTCTTGTTCATCGCCGGCGGTCGGACCGCTGCCTTACGCTTGCCAATGGCGCTCCTGACGGGCGTAAATATCGTACACTTTTCTATCGAAAATTTGCTACGTACGAGTATGTTTACGTCAGTCTCACTGCTAAATGTCTAGTTGCATTTTGAGGTGAAAGTAAAATTTGTCGGCCGAGTAAGAATCGGTGTCTCGTACATAGAAGTAATGGGTTACACGTAACGAGTATAGTGGCGAGTCAGTGCCCTCGGCCGAGTACTTAGTTTGTATAAACACTTTGACGAGGCGAGACAGTCACTAGAAGCATCATTTGTTTGCTCGGCCGAGTATGCCCATTTACTATCTCTACTGTACTCGTTAAGTGTAATCAACTCATATTTCTAGGTACGAGGTCCCAATAATGCCATAAACAGCGATAAACAGCGCACTGATGCAGTTAATCCAAGAAGTTGATAAACATGAGCTGATGATATAATCGTGGTTATACAAGATAGCAATTCAATCAACCTGTATAATCCAGAGTAGGTTGCAATCCCCTTGTAGACGGATTAGTGAACAATGCGTTCTATTGTGGCCGATAATGCAATATTGATCGCCGCCGCTTTGTTTGTGGTACGGCAAGCAGTTTATTTACTAGGTAGGATACAAAAGTAAATAATACTCGCAGAAGGTGTTATAATTGGCACGGCAATACTTACGTGAAATTAAGTCGTTTATTACGACTATACCTATGTATAGTTTTAATCACATTCGGTGATTTTTATCAGGGTGGTCTCGCCTCGTCTGGCAAAATAATCTGGTTATTTACTTGAGTACGTGTTAATTATAACTAAAATAAATTTGTCAAAACTACGTTAGTTCCACAGTAAAATAGTAGCGGCGTTCGGACTTAAAAATTATGGATCAAAGGATGTTAGGTAACTACGATATAAAAATAAATTTGTAAAAATTGCATACCAACTGTTACGGCGACCTAAAGTGGATCGTGGATCTCCGACACCAGAAAATGCCAAATGAATGCAGAATATAAGTTTGTACAAAACATAAATTCAAAAATAAATTATTGAAATATATAAATTATACCAAAGCTGGAATGAGTTCCCACTTTAAATCTAAATTAAATTTTAGGTAACTTCTACAATTAATGTGTCCAATATGACATTTCTTATTGTTTCAAAAAGGCTGTTGAAATGCAAAGTCTTGTAAGGTCAGCAACGTATCCGTGACGCCTCCGCCGCTACAGTTATCCATAGTCGAGGTTGAATGCTTACCATAGTGGGTTCATAACGAGTCACACCAAATCGAGTCGCTGTGTTACACGTTTATTGTGACTCGTCGGAAACTCACCCTTACATCAAGATGCCCGTTTACTGGCTACACATTGCTTTAACTCCGGATATGGCTGGTAAGGCTGCCTTTCCACTGCAGCGAAGAGGAGAGCGAACAATATTATTATCGGTTATTGCCCAGCTCCAGTCCGCTTCAGTGGAGCGACAGCCTACTGCCATTGGGTAATGCAGTTACCTCGGGCACGGCAATGTTTTGACTAATTGCTACATTGGCAGGTCACCTCGCTGATATTATTGATTGGGGACGCGGCGATTGAAGTAATTAAGCGTGTGTTGATTTTAATCTGTGAAGTGTAATAAGTATGTTTCAGGTAGTGGTAGCTAAGTGGCGCTGGTGTTTGGGTTTTTAGGCAGCGTGATAAGTCTATGGTATGGCACTTAGGCAACTAGATATTTAAGTAGTTGGGGTAATTGGTAACCAAGCAGAGATTTAAATCTGTTCCCAGAACTGCGAAACGACTCAAGGGTTATCTTGACCCAAAATATAACAGTCATTTGGCCATAAACAAAACGAGATGAACGGGCAGATCGATAGCCTGCTCGTTATGTAGTATTCTGTGGTTGTATTCACTCGCTGGTCGGATGACATTGTGAAGACGGCAGGAAAGCAGTGAAAGAAACTGGTACGAGTACATTAACGAAAACCGAGTTGAAGAGGAGACCTATACTCAACAGTTTGTGAAATATACATTTTTTTGACGTTTGTATTTGTATCATTTACACTTTCAAAAAAATACTCAAAAAGCGGTGACAAAAAAATCCTACTTTGTCTTTATCTCTACTCAACAGTTTGTCAAGAAAGCAGTAAAATCGTACATAATGATAATATACATACAAAGTACCTATACTATACCTACCTATATCTAAGTAGGTACTGGCAAAACAGTGACAATGATAGAAAATGCAGCTCAAAAACACGTCCAATCCAACCAATCACAGCGCAAATAACTCCTACCAACTCCCTACACTAATGAATATTGATGTCCCATTCACGCCGGTCTCAATTACGTCGTACATTTGACGACAAAACCGCCAAAAATAAGATCTTTATTAGAATAAAAATAGAAGTCAAAATTGCACGGCTAGTAAAGTCACTACGTCGAAGTTTTTCGTGAGCTAAGAGCGGGGACACACGCGCGTTTTTCTTCGTTTTTTTAACCTCCATTGCAAACAGAACGGTTATATAAAAGGTTTGAATAGGCCTAGTTTTCTAATCGGATAATTTTTTAATTTAAAATAATTGGCTCTACTACATAAACTGGTAAAATTTACTTTCATCTGTCCAGAAGTTTGTTTGTTTGCATATCTCAACGAAACTTGGTTTACAGATTTTAGCTACCATTTCATAATTAGTGTTAGTCGTCTGCAATTTTTGATTGGGTTGTTATTTCACTCAAAGACAGGGTAAATTGCGGCATCTTTTACTAGCGGATTGTGATATTTGCAGAAACATTTGATGCTCAATTCTAAACGAGAATTTGGAATAAAATAAAAGTTGATCCCTCTCATCATCTATTATCTCTCTGTTCGCAGAATACACAAATACACAAACGCATTTGCTTCGATGACCATTGACAGCGTACTCATAAATATGTCAGTACTACGAGTAGCTGTTCCCCACAGTTGCACCCGCACAGTAAAAAGTTTATTGATGTCTGATCATAAATCTATGTTACTCGCTAATGTAGCTTTATATTGGTGAAAGAATTTAAAAAAACCGGTTCCGCAGTTTTTGAGTTTATTCGTTACGAACATCCAAATCTTTCCTCTTTATAATATTAGTGTAACATACACACAAATTCACACACAAACATTTGCATTAAAATTATAACCAGGAATAGTAACAGGAGATCATAAAGCCCATGTTTGCATACATCAAGCTATTAGCACTCTGCCTGCACTAATTCAGTGCATTTATTCCGCATCCACCGCCGTCATTTGTTTTATTTAGCTCACAGCTGTCGCTTGCAGCTTTATGCAGTACTTGCAAATGGAAATCATTAATATTCGTGCTCGGACTATTTTGAGCGATTACAATTTAAGAAGCTTCTATGTATGTATTTCAGAGCTGGGTTTTAATAGGTATGTTTAATTGAAAGTGAATCGGTGTCTTCTTGGCAAGCGTGTTCTATTGTAGACCGCATCATTGCTTTCCATCAGGCGAGATTGCGGTCAATTGCAAGATTCAGATTTAGATTCAGAAATATTTATTGAACAACTGATACATTGTAATTTATAAGCTAGATGTTAGTGCATTAGTTGAAATTGTCAGTTTACCCACATCGGGCATTCAATATGTACACAGTCAAATAGTTTTAGTAGTTTTAAAAATAATAATAATTAACAATTTCCAATTCAATTTTAAATTCTGTGCATAATACGTCAAACAATTTTAATTAAATGTCAATAGTATTCAATTAAAATAATCAAGACTATCATTAAAAAACAAATAGAAAATCTAATAGCTTTTGTTATAATAAACAAAAACATGGACTCCTCGTGTAATAATAAGTCGGATATTCCACCTAGTTTCGATTACAATCGTGACGAAACTAGCACGTGAATATTCTCGTGCTATAATTGCTCGCTGAATTATTCGACCATTTTATGAAATTAAGTAGAATTGCTAATGATTTGCCAGACATTAATATTATGAACCGCTTTCGGAGAAATTGCTAAAAGCGGCCGTTTTAAACCGCTGTTAATTTTGTTCGAGTGTTCAAGTTTAATCCTATATAGTAAACACTGTTTATGGGTTGAATACACGTAAAGAGTACAGTGGCAAGACAGTGTTCTCGGCCGAGTGTGCGCCTATTTACTGTCTCGCCACTGTACTCGTTAATATGTGTAATCGACCCATAAGAATTCGGAGTATCTACTCGTATCGCATGTTTTGAGCTCAGTCTACACTATATCTACATCTACAGTAATCTATTATGTAATATCTATAATCTATAATATAATCTGATATTATAAAGAGGAAATATTTGTATGTTTCTCTCGATTAAACTCAATAACTACTGGATCGATTTTAAAAATTCTTTCACCAATATAAAGCTACATTATTAGCGAGTAACATAGACTTTATTTCATACCCATGCAAAGCCAGGGCAGGTCGCTAGTGCACTATAAACTTATACTCTGTATTTGCTGATTCTGCGCACGCCGTTCCCCATCCCTCCTATATCATAGGAAACACATAAATAGCGAAAACAGATTTATCATATTTTTTGTGTATCTGAAAATAAAACTAGTGGGTGAGGCTTGATTTAAAGCCGTGACGATATGATGTATAGAAACATCCGTGTATTTATAGATGTACTATTGAATAGAGTTGTACAGTTTGCGGAGTTGGACTTTTTTATGTTTGTAAGTAACTGGAACACAAAATTACGGTTTGATCAGAAAGGGTTAGGTTGATCACGAGCACTGAAATATGAATTTAAAAATATTATCTGCTCTGGGTCTGGGTGTTAGTTGTCCTTGTCTTTGTGTGTGTTCCAGGGCAACTCCGATACAGGTTTCTGAGTGGTGAATGTCATTTATTTTCATTTTTTTACTTAAAAGCGATAATAATAAAAATATTTTATAATTGACGTAAATCGCGTAACAAACATATAAAAAAAACATTTGAATTAAGAAAACTCCTTTTTTTACTCTGGTTAATAAAACCTAAATATAATATTTGGGTACATTTATGTAACATGTCTTGTTTGTTCTGGGAAGTTCTTATTTTGGGAAGTGCCCATTCCAGGAAGTGACATTTCTCGGAAATCCTCATTTTGTTCCCAGGTAAGTTTGGAGGAGGGCTTGTTCCGAATCTAACCTATCGAAAACTTGTTTGGGTTTCCTTAGAAAGCATAGAATCGAATAACGTGCAACTAAACATGTAAGCTGGTAGTTTCATATACTCGTAAATGCACTAGTCTATTTTTTCAGAAACTACTCTATTGATTTTGCATTTCCTCTCAAAATGTTTTAGTGTTTGGGCGCAATTCAATGTCTAATTTTATTTACCTACTTTAGTAAGTTTGCTCAGATAGTAAGAAGATTGCTAACAGAAAAAGTGAAATGAAAGAAATGTATTTGTAAAAAAAACATTTTCTCTAAAATTTTCAGTAAAATGAAACTACAAAAATGTTAAAAAATACGTAAACCAAACACGCAGCTTTAAAAATATTCCGTCCAAAAATAGCCCTTGTTATTAATTTTTCATTCTTGCACTAATTTGACAGCTCCAGCAAATTGCGCGAGTTCTGACGCATTCGTCAAAACACATATTAATCTTCATGTCAAATAAGAGAACTGATGGAAGCCGAGAGAGAAGTTAAATTTAAGCTTTAGGAGCAATAACCTAGGTACGAGTACCTTACTCGTATAGCGTGGGTGTTTTGTAGAAAAAGCGAGTACACCAATCACAAAATTTACTGGAGACCAGGATTTTATTACAACTATAATTACTCTTCTGTGAAATTTTGTGAAAGGCAAAAACAAAAAAAATACAAAAAAAAAATTGTACAAAAATATTTATGATGTTTTTGATTGGCTATCAAATAAAAAAAAAACAGTTAGTACTTAGTTATATTTTTATAGTATTTGAGCATGCAGATGCCATGAAACCAAATATACATCTTATAAAGAAGCAGCAAAAAATAGCAGCTGTTGAAACCTACGAAAAGATATTATCTATCTATTAACTTAGTAAAGAGAAAAAGTCTTATGAAAAAGGTTAAAATATTATGTTACTTATGTCTTACTTGAAAATGTTTTGTATTAAAATGTAGTTACTTACTTTACCTAAAGGTACGTATAGACATCTTTTTACAAAATCACCTCACTGAGCCAAAACGACTCTGTCGTAAACGGTCTCTTAGGCCAAACTTGTATCGTAGGCTTAATATCATGATGTAAAACAACATTGTGTAGCTAAAAGGACCCAAGATAGGGGACATTAAAACTTGCAGCCTAGCTTGGCCATTGAGCTATTATGCTCGACGTACTAAAGGAGACACTGCATTTTATTGCAATGTTCCACTCAATAGTGGCCAGAGTGCCACACTGTACTGATATTCATCAGTGTTTTAGAGCGTCAGTTGTCAGAAGAGTATTTTACAATCTTGGTCTTCGGTATTCTGTCAAGACTGGAAAACGGTTTCAGCCTCTACTGAATTTCAAAATAAAAAATAACTTATTTGCGTGAAATTATTTTACGAGAGAGATAGAGAGAGAGAGAGGCCTATACGCAGCAACGTAAGTTTAGGAAAGGAATGATGCCCCAACTAATGACTTAGTAAGCGCGTAGCAAGGGACTGAGTAAAATATGCACAAAAGCCAATCGCATTGTCTCCTCCAGCACGTGTAAATAATAGCTCAATGCTTATAGCCCGTTTTACTTTGTCAAGCATGACGAGAGGCTAAAGTTGGCCCTCGTAAATATACTACAATGTTTCACGGAATACAAATGATACGGACCTGGCAGACCATTTTAGTGGTACTTTTTAGTATAACAATGAAAGGGGTGTAAAGAGGGTTGGGTGATGGAAACGCCAATTGTTCGTAACCACAAAGTACAGAGCCAATGTGAAAATTGACCAGCATGATAAATTGTAGGAAGTTGCTTGAACCAGAAAACATAAATCCAACTAATATTATAAATGTCAAAGTTTGGATATTCGTTTTTTAACCGACTTCAAAAAAGGAGGAGGTTATCAATTCGACTAGTTTTTTTTTATGTTTGTTACCTCACAACTTTTGACTGGGTGAATCGATTTTGATGATTCTTTTTTAACACGCTTTTATTTATTAGAAAGCTGACGCTTCCCGTGTGGTTCCATTTCAATTTAGTCCAGTTCTGATAATGGTATCCATGAGAAAACCATATAAGTCTTAAATTTTTGCATTAAGTACGTGCGCGACAAATAGATGAATAACTCAATAGTCGGTCTTTTGAAGTCGGTTTTTGTTTTGTAAAAATAATTATTTAAATTTATGTTTAATGCAATGGAGTGACGAGACGAGCGAATTGTTCGTCTGACGTTAAACGCCACGTTTGCACATAGCAGGTCTCAATAATGCAATGGTGTTGCTCAATGACGCTCAACAGTTTTTGATGAAATTTGGGATGAAGGTATCTTCTATTCTAATCTACAACAACGTGGAAAGTACTTTTATACCCGTAAATTTTACAGTCCTCGTAGGATAGTGAGCAAAACCGCGAAGCGCAGCCAGTTTTTTTTATTCAGTAATAGGCTTTCGTTTGACCGTCATGTCGCCTGGTGGTAAGCAACGATGCGGTCTACGATGGAGTGCGCGCGCCTAGAAGAAAGCGATTCACTCGCGGCTTGAAGACGATCTGATTATATGGGAACATCGACACGGGCAGAGCGGCGAGTCTCTACAATATGAACTCCAACCATAAGATAACCTCAATTATATACCTTACATAATATAGAAAGGTATAATTATACACTTGTCTAAATATAACCAAGGTTTAGCCAGTCTCTGGTTTCAGGCGAGAACAATTACATCACAATCCATCCCATCCCGTCTTGCAACCGGATAATCCTTTATTACGGTTATACGGAGAGCGGGTAGTCCGGTAGAGGGTAGTCGGTACCCCTTTGTGGTACAGCCATATTTAATGCGAAAATTCGCTTAGTGTATTTTAGTAACAAAAGATGTTTTGATAATGAGATCTGACGGAAATGAAAACTGTAAAGTAGCTGAACACTGGTTTGCTTAATTAGGAAGCCAAATAATTTGGCTTCCTAATTATTATTATTATAATATAAATTATTATAGACACTCCTTATTACAATACAATAATGCTTTATTAACGTAACAAAAGAAAAGTACGTGCAAAGTAGAAATATAGGAAGTAGGCACAAAAGTTCCAAACAATTTAATGAAAGGTTGGACCAAGTATGAATCAAGTATTTTAAAGCAATAAAACAAAATCTTAAAGTAACACAAAAAGTTATTTTATTGTTAACTCATTTCCAAAATATAAAGTGGCTACCCTCCATTACAAATTTCATCATAATCCGTTGAACCATTTTTATATTTGTACCAAACATCCAATGTACAAACTTTCACATTTTAAAATATCAGATTTTTAGTTTGAGAAATTTTATTTTTCTCCGAATATAGGTACAAGTACCTACATACTTAGATCATTGAAAATTACTCAAATATTAGTAAGATGTGCAAAAGACAACGCAAACAAGCAAGACCCACTTTCCTACAAGGGGATCGGGGTATTAACTTCAGCGATTTGCTAGGACCACCTGCTTCACGAGCTCACATTGCATTGCTTCCACACAAGAAAGCATTCAAACTTCACGATAGGAAACAAAGTTTTCCAAATATATTTTATAGTACCAATAAAAGTAAGACGAATGAGAGTTTCGTCGGTAGGATCAGAGGATCGGTACTTTTATTAGGCAATAAAGCATTAGAAATGTTATAGCCCCTCAGATGATTATAAGTCGTAAAACACACTGACTCTAGCTTCGGAAACGCTTTTAAAAAGTTGGAGAGCCTTTCTGAAATAGGATGTTCTTAGGCGTCCTAAAATTTATTATGGATCGTAAATACTATCTGCTTACAAGTATTTATAGGCGTTTTATTTTCAGATTTTCAATGTGTCTTATGATTTCATTCGGTATCAGAACAACAATGACTTTGAATCAAAATTTTAGTAATGAAAAAAAATTAAAATTAATTTTTTGCGGGTAGTTTGTGAATTTGTCCAGGTCCGTGATGTTGCGGACAGACGCAGACCAGCCCACTCCGTTGCATCATAAGAGCGCATCTGTGGAAGTGCAAATAAGTCCGGTGATGTTCGGTACCACCGCTACGCTACGGATGGCCATTGGCTCTACGCATCGATCAAGTGTAAGGCTCTACGAGATGATCCATAGAATCACGCACCGGACAAAGCAGCCTTATATTTCGGCCTTGTGCGCGCTGTTACGAATATTTTGAACATAATAGAGCTATCTTTTCAGAGCAAGCCACTTGAAAGTGGACTGAAAATATCGAAGTATCACGGAAAAATTATACATATAGCATACATAAAACCTCTCGTATATTAAAGCGCGAATGCTTATTATTAGATAAGCATTTTATAACATAAAAATAAGTAATCTGAGGTTAAAATGGCCCCAAGAAAATAAAAATCAAAACAGGTGCAAAATATTTTAGAAAATTCTCTTGGCAGATGGTAGATAAAATGAGGGGGGGATATTGAATAAACCATAACTCTTGTAATTTCCAGGAAATGAAAGCAATTTCCTGGAAATGCAGATAAAATAGACTGGAAGCGTCGAGGACATTTAACTGTAAGATGACTCGTAAATATTTAGGGAGGGGCGTAATATAATTATGCCGGTAGTCTGATTTATTGCGCATGATTTTTACGTCTGTTTTTGCCGGACTGACAGCAATTGCTGGTTTAGGCATTTAGCCGTTGTCTAAACCAAATGTATGCGGCAAAGTCTCGTAGTTAGAAAGACCCTTGGTATTGTAATTGTAATTGATAACACAGACAATTCTACTTCAAGATCTGTTCAGACTAGGCTGTAATGCATCGCATTATAATTTAACTAGGATACACTAGTTGAGTCAATTATTTAACAAAAATACTAGTGGACAAAATTGTCATATGCCTGGAATGTACTGGCGGTCAAGAAGAGATACCTATGCTCAGTGTGCGATGACCAGCCAAAAATAATAATTTTGGTTTTATTTATTTATCTTCAGAATGATAAAAAAAAAATCACTGAGTAAAAAATTAAATGTAAAGCGTAAAGCGCAAACATAAACGTAATCGAAAAGACCTGTGCTTTTTGCATTCATCTACTCCACTCGTCTTCGCTTTACCGATTCGAAAGTCCCAACTCTATAAAAGCAGTTTTAAAATTTGCAATTTGGTGCTTTCGTGACGTTGCAACGGACTTTATTACCGTTTCAGTTTAATTAAGTTTCAGCTAAACTTCGTTCCAGTTCTTTGTTTCTACTGTCTGAGAGCTAGTTTTTCAGCTGTACCATTCAGCTTTCATCTCAATTGACTTCGTTGATAGTTTTAGTTAACTAAAGTCGTTCTATGTATAAAGGATTCAACAGTGAAACATAATTAACAAAAGTTGGTTAAAAATTGATCGCGTTGTCAAGGTGAATTTTGGTATTAGCAGGATTGGTTAGGTAAGTTTTTTGGAAAATAGAGACCAAAATCATAAGATAGATAAACTTTTCATAGTTGTACATCAATCTAGGAAACAATTATTTTTCACAAGTTTATACGAGGAAGGAGGGTTTGTTAAACCGAAAAATCAAAATGCTCATCATACTGAACCAATTCTTGCTTTTTTTCTAGATTTCAGGGTTGGTTCCGTAGTAATAGTTGTTCAGAATGATAAGTACAATGAGTCCTTTTTGGTCTTAAGATACTCTTTTCTTATAAACCAGTTTTTTTTTTTTTTTAGTTAACCTCTGCTGTCCCACTGCTGGGCAAATGTCTCCCTCAATTTTTCCAGTTACTGCGGTCTTGGGCCAGTATTATGCCAAAAAAGTTAGTGCCACGACTGGCGTTATCATCAATGTATTTTCTACTAACATACTCGATCATTCTTTTTTAGACCAATCTATAACAAATACTTCTGAATACATAGTACAAAAATAACAAAAACATAATAAAGGAACATGAATAGCGAATAAAAATATCGGTCGGCCTTTCAACATCTTATTCATTTCTTACCCTTACATCGGCTGAGTATTTTCTTTCAATAAATCTCTCGAGGCTGTACTATAAGCTTTTCAAAAAGGCGCATATAGTTGAATTTCAATATGATCGTATTTCCATCTGAAATTGGAAGTTTTGTTGAATGCATCAGGAATAAGAAGGTAGGTACTACTGAAGGCGTGTTCAAATCTAAGCGAAATTCGCTGCCGCTGTAGGTAGCGGAGTGTACCGAGCGGAAAGAAATTGGTCTAGTCTTGGTACGAACTGCCGGTCCAAGTAAATTCATAATGTTTTTAGCTTCTAACTTCTGAGTTAGATCTTTAGGTATTTTAAGTATACCCGAAAACTCAGAATAGCCAGAAGCGTTTCATAAGGCCATTTTTAGGAAGAGTTGCAGCATGAACAGATCCAGTGAAGAAAACGAAACAATGACGTGTAAAGATTAACTTATCAGTTGACTCTGCCAAACGAGAGAACTAATGATGGATTTTCATAAATTCATTTTCGTTAAGCCGTTTTAATTAGCTTGACCTGTTTGTGTGTTTTTTGAAAACTAGCCGCGTCCCACGCTTTTACCCGCTATCCTTAGTCGTTAATTTTTAGAATAGAATTAGATTAGAATTAAATTAGAAATAGCTTATTTTTTAAGCCAGGAATTAAGCTACATCTATGTTCAAAAATATAGGCAAGCGTGCTACATCTTCGACCACATCGTCGCTTCCCATCAGGTGAGATTGCGGTCAAACGCATGCCTAGTCCGATGTAAAAAAATAAAATACCTCTATACCAAATTGTATCCAAATCTGTCCAGCCACTTTTAAGTGATCGAGCAACAAAGATCGAAACGTCTAAACATCCAACCTTACTAACTTTGACATTTAAAATATTAATAGAATAGTCCCCGAGTAATCCAGTGTCCATACAAAGATTAAGATGAAATACACAAACAAATTGATATCCAAAGAAAATGCATTTCAAACTGAAAGGAGCTCATTTACAACAAAAGCGCGCTGTCTCTCCGGTATTGATAACAATTGAACTGAAATTGAACCATCTCAATTCAATTGATGCATTTTCTTTGCGAGATTTTTCGTTCTATTCGATGTTTTAGACAACTGAGACAGAATCAGTTATTCGAATGGATTTTCTTTTCAATATCTTACATTGTGTACCAGGTTCAGGTAGTACCTTTATTATGCCTTTCTATTATTTACTTTTTTTTTACAAATACAGGATACTATGGACACTAACGTGGTTTTGATTGCATTAGATCATGTTACTTAATTTTACGCTAGTATAAATAATACAGGATCCTTTTTGATGTCGATTTTGTTGCACTACTCGGTAAACTAAACCAATTGAACAGGACTTTAACTAAATGCGTCTCTATTCAATTCAAAATGTTAGAAAAGGATACAGCAATTTACAAATAATCGTGAGATTCACAATTGTTTATGATTTCATCATAACCACTATAGGTACAGCTTTGTCTCGTAGTTTCGACCATTGTCCTACTGGAACTGTAAATTTTTCAGAGGTAAGAACTTGCTTACTTATATTAAAATCAATTAATGTTAATTATATTAACTTGCTTACGTTTAAATCAACGATTTTAGTAAAACCTACGTCTACATGGTTATTCATAAAGGGTATGCTAAGCCGAATAGGGCTTATAGTACTCATCATTATGAACAACTTTTACTATGGGATAAACTCGAAATTCGCGAAAAAAAATCAGCTGTTCCATACATTTTGTCGAGTGTCATTGACATTTTTCTATGGAACCGCTGTTTTTTTTCGCGAATTTCGGGTTGGTCCCATAGCAAAAGTTGTTCATAATGATGAGTACTATAAGCCCTTTTCGGCTTAGCATACCCTTTATGAATAACCCTATATACTGAAACTCTATCCAAATCTATTCAACTCAAAAGAAGCTTACTAGTTACAACTTAGAGTCTTCAAAAGGTCGGCAGCGTATCCGTGATGCTTCCAGTGTTACAGGTAGCCATAGGCGACGGTGATCGCTTACCATCAGGCGGCCAGATCGCGAAAAAAAAATCAGCTGTACCATAGAAAAATGTCAATGACACTAGACAAAATGTATGGAATAGCTTAATTTTTTTTGCGAATTTCGAGTTGGTCCCATAGTAAAAGTTGTTTATAATGATGAGTACCTACTATGAGCCCTTTTCGGCTTAGCATACCCTTTATGAATAACCCTGTATAGTATTAGTTCAATATTGTTGATTAAATAAATATCGATAAAGAGATTTATTAACGAAGCTGCATGTTCTACACTTGAAGGAGGCTTTATCCAAGGTTAATTAATGAATTTCTAATTACGCCTGCCTATGCTTGATCCGTCCAAATTAATGTAGGTACAGGAATTTACATTAATATCAACATGGCACTGCGTAATTAGCTATGTTTGGTATGCTTAATAAATTAAAATAAGCAACGGTGTACTCTGTACTTGTACAAATTAATAATGTAGTGTCGGTGAGAGAGCTTTGGTCGGAGAATTTGGAGGCGTTTTTCTTCGGGCGAGACCTAGCTACTAGATTCGTTTTTAAAAGTTTCATTTAACTTGCAATGTATGTATGTAACTATGTTTGTTCGGATGGAATCTTAGATCTCATTTTGAACCACTTCCCGATGTCCGATTGAGCTGAAATTTGGCCTACCTGTGTAATTCCGATAAAAAAGCTTGTTTTTATTTCTCTAAAATCACCCGTAAAACAAAACTCATTGAAAAACGAGATAAATAGATGAACTCTTTATTGTTCAGAAATTACAAACATAACACTTAATCTAGTGGAATAATTAGCGGCCTCATCGATAAGTGCGATCTCTCCTAGGCTACAGTACCGGCTGTTTTTCGAACGTATTCGTGGTCGTACAGTAAAACCCGTAAAATAATTGTAGAATATTCTTGGAATAATTTTAATAGAAAAATTAATGAATAAAACACATTCTTGGTAATTAATTAGGTATAATTCTAGTAATTATCTCTGAAAAAATAAAACACCGGATGAATGAAATTCATGGTTCGTTCAAAAGCAAAATTTGTAAACTATAAAAGAAAAGTACAACCTCCTTTTTCGACTATGCATAATATCCTTTCTAACTACCCGTGTATACTGACACTTTTGCTCACTATTTCTCACTACACAACAATTTATTCATGGAATAACTTTAGTGTTGCCAAATAGGCCAAAGTTTAAAATTGCTACTAGATGTAGATGGCAACTTTGGACCAGTGTGTAACTGTTATTAAGCCTCAATTTGTATTTTATTGTGAAGAAGCTGTGTCCTGCGGTTTCACTCGACAATCTGTTAATTTTTCCGAAAAAAAAACCTGGCTTTATATGTTAATTTAATCACCCTAAATTAACATTTTTTTTCTATCGGTTTCTTCTCTCTCTAGCAACCTCAGAGGCCTTAAAGCGGCCTAAAAACACTCACACCAGGGCTAGCCACTCAGCCTATATGAGCTTACTTAGATACTTTTAACTTACTTACTTCTCAACCAAAATTTCACTCCATTCTGTTTAGCCCTTTCAGCTGTGATAAACATTCACATTCATTCACACTCAGTCACAAACTTTTCCATTTATAACATAAGTGTGATTATGTATGTAGTGCTCTATTCACATCACATACATTTTTATACATTGTCACCCTTAAGTGAGCTAGCAGTGTGAGTGCGTGTAAACAAGAAGGCGGCGTGGGTTCGTTGGTCCTAGACATCGAATGCATACCGCACACTGGAGAACTATCGGGCAGACTTTCAATTAAACGTCAGTGAAATATCACTTACCATTTTAGGGGTTAAATTTCAACAAATACTTTCTACCTACCTACACCTCTGTGCATCAAGACAAATACACCGTCCAAATTTGAAGTCTCGAGTACCAGCGGTTTAGGCTGCGTTGTCTGTCAATTTATTTTTCAGATGTCTTTCAAGAATTATAATTTTTACCACATAAGTATTTTGATTACTAATTTTAAGCATAAGACAACAGACACAGAACAGACTTCCGGCTTCCTTGTTCCCTGAGAGATATAATCTTGGACTTTTCAAGGTCAAAGTGAATCTATAAAGGTATCTTCTAAATCTGCGGGCTCCATCTTCGACCACATCGTCGCTTACCAACAGGCTAGTTGGTGGTCAAATACGGATTTATTCTTTATAAAAAAAACCACTCTTTAAATTATCTATCTATCAGATTTTTTATGAATTTAAAAGTAAAGATTGTTTCAGTTGTAAGAATCAGACATAAATCACAAATGCAGACAGCCAGTTTTGCAGATCAGTCAAGACGTTTAAAACAAATCACAAACACGTAAAAGTAAATTATGATAGACATGTATGATTCAAACATGTTAGACTTGAAATAACTACTAGATATGATATTTTAATTTAATTAATTACGTACTTTACTGTGCTACACAGATATAAGTCCTCAACGGTTTCATACAAAGAAAGCCGTGGGTCGGAAAATAATAACAAACGGAAAAGAAATCCCCTCTCGGGATGTAGTATCAAAGGCGGTAACGAGCGTATAAATTACGCGATGTGGCTCGGAAGAATGTAGTGAACCACGCTTGTCATTCTGAAATAGGTTTCAAAGAAAACAAGTCGTAAATAAATAAGCGTTAAGGCGTGCGCTACCTTGAGCGTGATCACGACGCGTAGTTACGCGCTGTGATCACGCAGCATGAAAACAAGCGCCGCATGGGAAATACCTAAGCCTCACGCAGCGTCGAAAAGTGCTGATTTTAATAAAAGAAAAACGTGTGATCGTATTGTATGCTCTCAAGTTTGTGGCGCGTGTTCGAGTTCGTACGTTGCACAAAAGCTAGCTATTTTCTTGTATTTATAAAACCAGGCACTCGGAACTACGCGTCGTGATCACGCTCAAGGAAGCAAACGCCCTTAGACTTTTTATTATTATTATTTCTCACTGCTCTTCTGTCCGAAACACAATACGTTTGCACACTGTCTGCGGATAAATTACTCGTAAAAGTTGTGAAAAACATATTTAAGTTAGTAATATACCTAAAATATACGTTCTCGAGCAATCCAAGGTTGTCTTTCCCTTTGCTAGGAACCCTCTTTGCCATTCTCGACTTTGTTGTATTTTGTCGTATGTTCTTAACAATGAATATACAATTACAAGGTTACATGATGTTGAGACTAGCTGTGCCTCGCAATTACGCCCGCTATTCCACAAGAACTAAGCCAGCGTGGTGGAATACGGCCTATTCACCCTCCGAGGGTAGACCTGTATCCCAGCAGTAGAGGGAGGATTAAAGGTGGAGAATGAAAATGATGAATGATTAATTCACAGACACTCCCAAACGTAAGTATTTATAATAATACTAGCTGCACCGCCCCAGTTTCACCCACTCGGTAAAGAAAAACGGCGATAAAGATGAAAAAAACTCTGTTTCTAAAGTGTCTAATTAAATTTCATCTAACTGTTTTAGCGTGAAGAATTAACAAACAAATAAGTAAACTTTCTCATTTATGATATTAATAGGGGTGACTTTTCTATTTCAGTGGTACCTAAATGCCGTTCAAAATATAGGTAGAGCAAATACAGTCATGATTAAAAAGTACCTACAAATACGAGGATCCAAGTACCGCGGCACTTAACTATTATTTTATTTTTTATGATGCAATTTAAACCATTTCCACTTGTTCAGTCGCAGATTATCAGCTATTGATAAAACATAAATCTAGATTATCATATCTCAAATAACTAGGAAATATAAACAGACTAAGTTAACGTAGCATCTGTAAAATGAGAATGGAATTTCAATATCGCCGAACAAAGTGAGTGCCAAAACAAATGAGCGCCAGAACAGAGTGAGCCTTGGAACGATATATGATATAATATATTACGATATCAAGTTCCAACATCGTCAGATTTACAGGAATTTTGATAGAAAATCCTACTACGAGTATATATTCTAGGTAGACAATCTTGAAATCACCAATTCTTAAATAGGGGTGACAAAATGATGGAACTAAAATTTCAGCACTGCGCTTTGCTTATACGCGACGGTGGCTCCATCATCCAACTCAATAGATAATTTGGTCGTGCTGTACATGAATCTAGGTTTCTCTCTATTCGGTATTCCGATCACTCTCAGCGTATCAAAATTTTAGTCCACGTGCTCTATTGGTAGAGAGAGAGAGACTGGATGCATAAACCAAGCTGTTAGGTAGGCTTGTAGAACTAGTTACGAGTATGACTACGTTATCTTTGATCTTTTGTGTCGGCCTGTTTGGCACAGCGGTAGTGTATCCGCCTTATAAGCCAAAGGTCCCGGGTTCGATTCCCGGCCGGGCAGATCTTTGAATGATGAATTTAAATATCTGTTCTGGTCTGGGTGTTAGTTGTCCTTGTCTTTGTGTGTGTTCCGTGGCATCCCCGACACAGGATTTATTCCTAGTGGGGAGCTATGAGTGTGAAACGTTTACGTTACATTGTCATTAAATGATTGATCATATCGTTAATTGAACACACTTGCAATTGAACACATAATTGCTTGACTACGTAATTATTTGGCCACAACATCACGAGACCATAGGTCTTAACTGTGGCTGTTTAACTATGGAAACTAACGTTGTTTTGACATTTAGTTATAATCAACACGGAAATACTCACGTCAGGTTAAGTCGTTCATTACGACTAGTTTCTGATGATCACAACAGCAAACAACAATATTATATATGACAATATATAGAAGGCTGATATTGTAAGCTCGCGCGCAGCTCCTATTATTGCAAATTGTATTTGTTTGTATTAGCATTAATTAAATTTCTAGTAACTGTAGGCAATTATTGTTTAAAAATGTAGTGTAATAAATAAATAAAATTCTGTTATCTGTTATCTTGCGGACAAACAACGTGTCACGTTGTTTGTCCGCTATAAACTCCTAAACTACTTAACCGATTTCAATCAAATTTGCACACCGGGTGCAATTCGATCTAACTTAGGAGATAGGATAGTTTTTAGTTTTTTTTTTAAGATCTTAATTTATAATGTCTACCTGTGTGAAGCCGGGACGAGCCGCTAGTATAAAATATATATTTAAAATAATGGATATAGGTCGCGTCTCGCCTGGCAGTGCGTCAGTGTTCCTGTCTTAATTATAAACAAAAAGCCGGTTAACAAAATCAGTGCTTTAGGTACTTAACCACATCCTAGTAATCATCTTTTAAGACGGAGTTTTGACAATATTTTGAAAAAATAACGTGATGACTGTCTTAACAGCTAATTGGTTTCTTCTATAATAAGTAAGCGTGCTCCATCGTAGACCGCCTCATTGCTCACCATCAGGCGAAACGGCAATATACGTTAAAATAATAAAAACCCCAACATCAAAATGACAGACCAGATTTTGATAAAACATGTGTTAGAAAAACAGTTAGAAAGCCTGCTTTGATAATTTAAAAAATCCCGCATCCAAATCGGTTTACCCATTTAACAGCTACAGTTCCATAGACAGACTGACAGCGTTCAAACTCATAGCACACTCTTTTTGCGTTGGAGGTTAAAAATAGCTGATAGGTAAGTGTCCAGGAAGTACCCACCTCTCTTCCGCTATTGTTGACGCTTATTTGAATGAAAGCGCCACATAATCTCTGGGCCCATATTTTGCCGAGGGTGTTATGTTTTATGGCCACGTCCTATTTTATTTATTCAGGACGGCGAAGGATCTCTATGGCACTTTGGCTCGCCTGAAACGTGTATTATAAGACCGCAACAATGGAAATATGGCGGAAGGTACTTTGTTAATAAACGCGAGATTATGAAGTAATTTACCTACTAGAATAATAAGTAAAATAATAAAACAATGTTGCACTGAAATAGTAAATTAGTAAATTAACTGCAAAGTAATTAGTTTTAAAACTATTGGAGAAAAAGAGTTATTGTTTTTCTTTTATGATATTCTTAACAAAGTCCTTTGCCTTTGTACTCTATGAAAAGCCATAGAGTAAAAAAGTTGGGATATTTTAAAAAAACAAGGATTAAAATATAGCCCTACTTTCAAAGAAACATTTGCCTAAAGTACGCAAATACTCTTTAAAACCGAATCTTATCATTAACGCTTATAATAATATATATCCAACACTTATGAATATATTAACCTCTCTTCTCGCAACACATAAAACTATACATTGGGCCTAGCATTACTTTAACATAAAATACTTAGCGAGTATTTCATAGAAAAGTATACGTCAATTACACCCGTCAAGGGCGCCCTTGACAGGTGTAACTCGCTAAGTATTTTACGTAGGCCTACACCCCACAGTACTTGAAACATTTCGTAACAATTTCGTAAGTTTTAGTACCTACAGCTCTAATTAAATACCTGATCTACAGCACGTATTTTTTTTACAAAAAGCGGCATTAAACTGAAAGCATTTATCAGCAATTTCAACTAAAACAGCGCATTATCATTATCACGTCGAGTGCCTGAAAACAATAAGCGGGCAACTTTGTACTCTAACTTGGCAGTTATCTTATCTTTGACATGGCAACTAAAACGGAAGTTTGTTTGTTAATTTAAGTGTATATTAGCTGTTTTTTACGCTGTGGCTACACGACAGAAAATCACATCACTCTAATCCTACAAGTTTTATAAATGTCAATGTTTTAATATTTTTTATTTATTTATTTGAAGTATATTTTTAAATAATACTGCCTTAAAACCACAAATGTTGTTTACATGTTAATGTTTGTTGCTCAATCGCGCAGAAACGACTGAGCGGGTTTGGTTGAAAATTCGTATGAAAGTGGCTCTACCAAGCTAAATATATATATATATTTGGCTTGGAAGAGCCACTCCGGTTGGAAGGGTAATATTTCCAGCGAAATTTCAGGGCAAATAGGAAATTAAACATCTTATATCTCAGAGTGACAAGCGCAGTGCTGTGCTGCGCGGGATCTTGAATTTTAAGTGTTCAAATTTCTGGGTGGCTCAGACCTATTTTGAGCAAACGTGACGTTAAATATCAGGCGAGCAATTTGCGTATCTCGTCACTCAATCGCATAAAAGAGATAGAAAAAATGCAGTTCCCGTATGATAGCGAGTAAAACTACATACGTAGCTAGTGACTTATAAATGTGAAGCTGATTTTACCAGCTTCTCATAAAATATGCAAAGATCATGCTTAATATATTATGTCCCTAGTTACCTACAATTAAATTAAATACAAAACGTAGCACCGAATTATCGATATGTACCTATTTTGTTTCGCATAATTTACTTAAGTTGATGTACTTATTTGTCACTCTTCATAACATGACATAAAATAAATAATGTAGACATACATAAATTATTTAAATCGTTTTTACGTAGACATCAGTCAATTACATTTAAAGGCGTTCAAAACGATGTAGTTTGTTTGTTTTAAATGAAAAACAAAAAATTATCATAGCTGACCTTTACGACACGTGTAACAAAACGCTCAAATTACAAGGTAAAAAGACCAGTGGCCGTGTTGTAAACTCTTAGCGCGAGTTTAAACTGGATAGGGTAGATCCAATCTGTTCAACTACTTGTCCTATCAATAGAACAAGTAAGAAAAAAAAATCATATCTGTTCTAGGAAAATTAAGTCTCGGTTGTTCTACCAGTACAACAAGTAGTCACAGTTTGCCCTTTTTTAACCGACTTCCAAAAAACGGTTCTCAATTTGACTGTTTGTTGTTTTTTTTTGTCTCGCTCTATCAGTTAAAGAAGAAGCGAGACAAAAGCCAACACGATTCAGTGTAGGTTCATGACACGGGCCCTGTATTACATTATTAGACGATCCCAGGCCGTGCTCCGTAATTTTCCAGCCAGCCAGGTTTGTCGAAAGGGAAGGCAATGCACAAAACTCCCCAAGCGGGACGTCAGTGCAGGTCGTATCCCCCACTTACAATTAGAATCGGAATTAGACCAACTGCCAAATTATTGGTGCGACCAGCGTAATGTTTACCTGACTCATATGCAACCTTTAATCCTCCTACTGCTGGGATACAGGGATACAGGTCTATCCTCGAAGGGTATTCCACCACGCTGGCCAAGTGCAGGTGGTTACCTGAGTAAAAGATTAGACATAGTTTATTGGCCTTATAACTACTTTTGTTTCATTAACTTCAATATTACAATAATCATGATATAAATTAAGAAATAAGGAAAAAAAATTATAAAATTCACTTTAAATTAAATTAAATTTAAAAGGTTACATTTTAAAATTGTGTAATTCACATTATTTTCATGTGAGAATGAAGATTTCGTTAATGAATAGAACGGACTGGATTCAAACCTTGTGAGCTTTTGAATTACATTTCTTTTTAATTTGGCGACCTGATTGGCTCTGCGATACTATATCCGCTTTATAAGCCAGAGGCGGGTACGATTCCCGGATGGGAAGATGTTTGAATGATAAGTTTAAATGTCTGATCTGAGTCTGGGTGTTACTCATCCTTGTCTTTGTGCGTGTTGGCATCTCTGACACCGGGTATCCTAGTCCCCACTATGAATGTGAAACGTTATTATTACGTTATTAATTTGGTCAGAGCTCAAGGTAGTTTGGCAAACATTGCAATTTATACAGCTATGTCGCTGACATACGTACGAGTGTGTCCTTCCCTTAACTTCAATCAATCCAGATCTGATTCGTTGCCAACTGATAGTTATGTTATGTCCTTGCCGCCAACCCTGATTGTGATATTATGTTTGACAACTGGAAGACTTTATTGACAATGTTTTTAATATACTGTGAGAATTTAATTGACCAATGGGACAGGAGTAAAAGAGCTAATAGTTCTTTTGACTCTGATAATGACATTTTGATAAAATTAATTTTGACTTGTTGTAATAATTTTTGTTAATTTCGTTGACATTGTATTATTTTTATTATTGTTTTATTCTGTTCGTAATTTTGCAATCTGAATTTGTATTTTAATTTTAAATTTCATTTTTTGTAATCGTTGTAATTATTTGTGAGGTAATTGTAAGTGCTTATAGTGTTGTTACTTCAATAAATAAATTAATTAATTAAATAAATGTTTTGACTTTCCTAAATTTATTAATGCGAAAGTTTTGTGTCTATATCTGTTAATGTTTGTTAACACGTATCTTCGTTACTACTGAATAAATTTTGATGAAATTCAGAATGTCGATAGCTTAGATTTTAAAGTAATACATAGGTTAATAATCATCATCGTTATCATCACCGTTTTTCATCAACGCGCGGGCGAAACTACGGGCCTTAATTAGTTATTATTAAATTAGTACTCGGAAGCTCAGGTGATTCATTAGAACGTAAAGATAAATAGGGAAGTTTTCGTCACGCTTATAAGAATTTATGGTCAAAACATTCGTAAATAATTGCTCAGTCTTAATTGTTAGGGACTTGAAAGATACGTTTTATTAATATGAAAATATGCGTTCATATCCCAGATTTGCTTTCAAAATGATAAACTATTAATAACTAAAAAACTAATTAGTTGTAATTAAATCACTATGGCAATTTGAAATATTGATTTGATGCTGTTTTATTTTTATAAAATACCAAATAGAATGCAACTTCATGTTTTTTATGACTAAGTAGGTAATAATTACAATAAAGGTAAAAAAAAAACTTTTGCTAGGTAAATAATTTATTTTCAACTAATAATTTACTTGAAAGAAGGGAAAAAAAATATTTCACACGAAAACAAACAGATTGTTGAGAATATTTGAGGGCAAATTTTATAATAAAGGGAAACCAAAATACATTCACAAACAAAAAACCAAAAGTTACGTATCTAATCTTAAAAGTTTTTAGTGCTTTTACCACAGCTACGCTACTAAAATTTTCAGTCTAAACGCAAACGAAAAAACATCAAAATCTAAATTCAACCAACGACCAGCCAAACCTCCCTATATTCAAAACTTAGTTAAAAATACACCAAAAAATCTTGGCAATTCGCAATTTCAAAAAAGCAACTGTGAGCCTAGCATAAAATCTAAATACGAAGCGAGTATTCGATTGACAATTGTATGAAACATGAGAAAACGTTTGTCGAGCGTTCTTTTAATGCTATTTAGTGACGAGACGAGCAAATCGCTCGCCTGATGTTAAACGTCAAGTTTGCCCATAATAGATCTGCACCACCCACAATTTTGAACTCTACAGTTCAAGACCCTACGCGGTCCAGCACTGCGCTTTCAAAATGCGTAAGAAACTGCATTTTCCATGCAATTTCGATATATCATTCGAATATTCGATACGTATTTTGCGTTAAAATCTATGCTAGTGCTGCTGAAAACTATTTTTGGAGAGCATTCCCGATGTTTTGACATGGGTTCGTCCGAAACAGCTTTTTGTTTTGACATGTGGTTCGGTAAAAAATCGACTGGCGAAAAGAATTTCGACTGTTACATCTAACATTCTTAGATTTACGTAATAGTAACTATTTTAGATTAAAAGAACGAACGATGCTATTGTTTCAGTATTTCACCTTTATTAATAGATACCTATTATTCATACCTATATTGGACCCATCTGTCTTTGTCATTGCAATCTATTAGACAAAGACAACAATAACTTCTAGAAAAATAGATCTATTAACAAAAACGTTTTGGTTTTAATAAATTTACATTAGTAAATTTATTAAAAATAATTAAATAATGCCTCCAAACTTGGGTCCATTATTATCATTTAACTGTCCACTCACTCACATTTTTGTCTCCATAACTTATTTCCTATACCTACTCGCCAAGTGCAAGGTGTGCAAATCTTAACAACATTGAAATCTACCTCTACATACTTACTCAGAATTTATTGCGAAATTCTGAAAACTTCGACAAAATGTATAATCTTCGTGAAGTACTAAACTATCTAACCTTCTTAGACAAATAAAATACCTTTCTGTTTCCCTCAGTGCCTTTATATTGACAAAGGCTGGCTGGTAGCTTCCTAAAATGTATCTTGTGAGCCGTAATACCTTTACATCTATAATATTTCAGGATTTCCAGTATTAGGATTATTTTGAAAGAAGAACTTAGTTTTCCTTCCTAGTCTTTTACTGTGAATGAAGATCGAACTTCTATTAAGGTTCTCAATAGACCAGAGATCTAATGATTCCATATGCATTGTGTCTCACACAATGGGGAGGAATGACCATCGCTTCCGAACGATAGGATTTCCATTAAACCTCTTTATTATATCCTCATATTCATGTGAGGAAGCCAAGCGAAAAGATCCGGCGGTAGATTTGAATTTCATTATTGGAGTTTATTTTATTTTTTATAAGACTACATTTAAGATAGTGAAAATCAGAGAATTATGATCTGAGGTAAAAATCATTGAATAGAATATTTTATTGACTGATTAGACATTTCTAAAATTAAGCAGAAAAACATGTTAGTACTCTATACCGTCATAATATTATTAATTAGCTGTATTCAGAATTCAGACCAAATTACATATTCATTATTTGTCCCTACTTAATTGATAAATCTATTCAATTGATATCGAAATAAAAGTAATTATGATATTAGTCAGAAAATCCAAAAAAACCTTTAATAAATCTTCTCCCTCAATCTAGATATGTTCGGATTTAGATAGGTACGTAGTGCGATTTTGACGAAAACAAAGTAGGAACAGCGTTGTTAAATTGTGTAAAACAAGAACAAAATGTATTAAAAAGTAAGAAAAATTAGAGCACACACACACACACACACACACACACACACACACACACAATAGTAGTATTAGGCATGCATATTTTATTAGTAAAATAAGTAGAAAAATAATGACTACTTACTTAACGGTAAGTGGTAACTACTGCCCATAGACAGTTCAATTTAAATTCCACCTAAACGTGGCGTTTCAAACACAAAATTCAGAAAAGATCCATGCAAAACTTAAAATAATGTTCAAAAGATAACAAACACAAAACTATTCACTTAAACTTACAAGTTTCCATCATAAATTAAAACAAAACAATATCAAAGACAGACTTAAAGTTTTCTGTTAGTTCAACGAAATACAATAATTTAATGGTCTGTTAAGTAAATCGAAATACTAAAGTAATTCTACAAAGTGTTGATATCAAAGTAAGTTCTTGACAAAGTTATAATTCGAGATAAAAATAAAACACTGTGATGGATGGTGAAAACTTTACAGGAATAAAGTATGGGAATTTCGAAATGAAGGAAGAAATGTTTTGAAAAGCAGTGACTTTTTGCCGTAACAAACCAAAAAACCCAGAGAAAAAGTAAACCGTATTTCCTCTTGTAAAAGTTTATGTCGTCGTTCAGTGTCTTAACTAAGCCAACAAAAAAAAATGTCTGGTGTAAAATGGGTGTAGGTCAGCTAGGTAATGTATCAATGGTGTCATCAATAAAGAGTATATAGATACCTATCAGAGTTGTGAAACCTATCTAAGAAAAAACTGTAGGTCAGCTGTAAAAAAAACTGTAAAATTTATGATATCACAAATCTAAATTTTTTGCTAAAATGCCTTTTTTGATCAAACATCGTGAAAAACAGCAATGGCAAAAAACTGTAGGTACATTCGGAGTTAAAACATTTCTAAAAACCTGAAAAAGCTTCCAAAAAACTTTAAATCTGCAGCTAACACTGTAGAGTTGGCTACACTGGTACCCGTGTAACCTTTAGATGTCTATGTGGGGAATAGCACCTAATCCGAGCCGCGGAAGCTCGGTTGCGAAGAAGGTTGCCAAATAATATTCCGGGAAACGATTGAACAGTTTATATTTAGACACGACACGACAGGTAAGGTAGACAAGACAAAGCACAGTACAAGGAACAGAGATAGAACAGTAAAAACAAGGATATGCGTAAGCGCGGAGCGATATAAAAGTGACGCGGGCTTCGCTGCAAATGTCTATCGGACGACTGGTGGCTCCAGCAGCGTTCGACTGCGCGATCGACCTCGCCCGGCTGCGGGCGGGGGAAGGATCGTTACGCCGCGCGCTAGCGGCGATCGTGTGACGTCGCATGACTAAGTTGCGCGCGCGGCGATGTTTGTGTGATTTAATTATTAATGTTTAGTGTGATGAATGTATGCGAGTGTGTGAGTTTCGTATGTGTCAGTGTAAATATATAATGTATAAAAAACTATTAAATGATTTGTGTCGTGTAAATAAATAAATATTATAAATTAATAGAATAAATAAATAAATAGGTCAGGTCACCTACATCACCTATCTATCTAATAAACTTACAAACACAAATATTCCAAAACCCCTTAGTTTGCAGCAAACATTCCAATACTGCACTACGAACAGTGAACACGATCCAAAGTAAATACGATGAACGATCAGCAAATTGAATGAACGATTGAATGATCCGATGACAGACAGGCATAGATAAAATACAGACGCGAGCGAAGCGTATTTACGGATATGCGGGCCGAAAATATGACACGCTGAACTCATTTCGTGGTTTAGGCTAAACATAATTATGCTGAGACGAGTACGGTGGCGAGACAGTGTCCTCGGCCGAGTATCTGTTTTGGATAAACATTTTGACGAGGCGAGACAGTCACTAAAACCATAATTTGATTGCTCGGCCGAGTATGCTGATTTACTGTCTCCACACTCAGTACGTTCATGCATTACTAAGGCACACTGTCCACGGAGGCGTAGCTTCATAGACGCGTATTCGTCATTATACGCTTGGTGTACGCTTGCTTGCAGCTTACATAAAAAACAATGTAACTCTGTCGACGGAGCGGTAACGCGACGCGAACGCGACGTTGCCGCTCCGTCGACAGAGTTACATTGTTTTATAAGTAAGCTGCAAGCATAAGTCGTCTTTGTCCTGCGTGGACTTGCGTCACCTGCGTCTCAGCATACCTACGCTTAGCTTTAGGAGAATACATAATTATTAGCCACATTATTATACTTACGCAGACAGTATTCTCTAGTTGTTTGCTTACGTAGTACTTTAACTCCGGGTATTTACTAGAATCGGTGCCATGCCAGCATTTATAAAAGTACCTATGGAATACTGACCTGAAAAATAATATTGTGTAAAAAGTAACTTTGTGTTTGAATAACAATAAAACTTCGTAGTTTTGAGTAAATTTATTTTTGAAGTAGATATAATTTTATTAAATTACACTTTAATATCTTTGTAACTGTTTTTTAACCAATTTAAAAATAGATTAGACTGAAAAAGTGGGATGCAGAGGGTTCACTGGCGGAATATTACCTTATTCCCAAGCTTTCCTCGTTTTATTACTAAGAAATAAATAATTTAGATATGCTATTTAATTTGCTCTGCACTTTGTGAATTTCTGCTTACAGCATCAGTATTACAAATTCAACGCTAAGTAATTTCAATGCTTGTAACAGCACAATATTAAACAGGGGTGAACGGGTCGAGTATAAAAAGTCGAAAGGAGGTTATTGAATTTTTTTATTAAAACCTTTATTTATGCAGCTTTATTTTATGTAACTATGTTTGTTCGGGTGGAATCTTGTAACTAAATTTTGAACCACTTATCGATGTCTGAGTGAGCTGAAATTTGGTATACCTACGTGTGTAACTCCGATGATAATGCAATAAAAAGTTTAAAAATATTTTTCAAATTCACTTTATACAAATAACTTTGATCATGAAGATAAAGTGTAGACAATATTGAGATCTCGCAACAAATATTAGCTATTTCATGGAAAATGGGCCTTTGAAAATGCCAACATTTTATGACATGTGACGTTTTCACTCTTACTGAAGCAGATATAAAAGATGATTTCATAATAAACTCTAACATCAGTTACTCGGCCTTAATTAACTCACTAACTCATACCCCCTTTCGGCATAGTATACCCTTTACAACCAACCTTCCCGCTTCCTTCTCACGCTTCACAACAAAAACAAAATCACATTTTTAAAGAAAGCCAGGAAACTTTACAGAATTTCAGTTTTAAATTCTTGTAAAACAGTTTGCAAACGAAACAGAAGACTTCGTACAACATTTTAAAAGAAGTTTGCAGAAATTATTTTCCTTGAAAGAAAAAAAAGATGTCGTTGCCAGCTATTCTGTTTTTGCTTTTGTTCGCGAAAACGGGGTTTTTAAGCTTTTATTTCACCTCTAGTGATTGTAGGTTTAAAAATAAGTTAATAAGTCAAAATAAGTCAAAACCATGTTAGTTTTCATAAAAAAAACAGGTCACTAAATGTTTTTTTTTTATGAAAACTAGCTTTTTGCAGTTAATGACTTCTTGCACTAAGCGGACGATACGTATCGTGCTAACATGGACTAACATGGTTTTGACTTCTTTTGGCTATAAATAACTCAGAAATACTCTAGTTTTATTGAGTAGGATACTGAGACTGTTTCGAACACATTCGGTAATATTTTTCAAGGAAATAGGAATTATTTACAAGTGTAATGCGCTCACAGTAGCGTCGGACCTGGCACAGATTTTGAAGTTAATTACTTCTTGCAATAAGCCGACGGTATGTAGGTGTGTTCGAGTCAAATTTCGCAACTTAATTTTCGACCACTTCCCAGTGTCCGATTGAGCTGAAATTTGGTATACCTGTGTAACTCCGATGAAAAAGCATTGTAAGCTTGTTAAGGTTCGGGGAAGAACCCTTAAGTTGAGACTTTGGTGTCTGTCTGCATGCCACAGCCAATTTTTTTGTTTTTTCAGCTGTCCCGACAGACGTAGTCCCGTCTTAACTAAATCTTAATTTTCTAATGTTCCACTCAACTTTCTTAATTTTTTCTTTCATAAGAACCTTCTCCTAATAATAACAAATACGACAAAAAAAGAATTAGTGAAATCAGTCCAGCCATTCACGCGTGATGCCGTGACCAAGGAAAACGGGTTTCATTTTTATATATATAGATTAACTTTCATCGTACAAAGTGTCCTATTTATCATAATAGGATTTGTTAGTGTCTCTATCGATTGATTACATACTTATTGCTTATTTGGCAACTTGTTTTCCTTGTAAGCCAAATTGTGATAATTGTATAAGGTACTTATCTGCTACCAGCTACGACTTGCGGTTACGCCGGCTATCTTACAGGCACGGTTCAATTTTTCGAGGTTAAGTAAGTTACGTAAATAACCTGTGTTTTAAATTAGCGTATAAACTACTAACTACGAGTACAGTCGTATATGCTACCAACTATATACCAAATAAAATCTGGTTTGGTGAGTAATTTAAGCGAAAAAAGGTAACAACTTCTTTGTTACCTCGGTGTTTCTCACCCATATAAACGCAACTTATTAAGCTATTGCATAGCTTCTATCGCGGGCCTTGAGCGTGGAGGCCGAATCCAGAAATTCCGTAACGAAAATAACCTAAGCCTAAAACCACCCACTCCGACCGGCACAGCGGTGATACTTTTTAGTTTTGTTTTATCGATGAATAGCAGAACTTTTAATGACTTTTTGAAATATGACGCTTGTCTCTTTAGTTCACCAACTCGCCTCTAGGTGGCATTGGTAAATGAAATAATTATAATTAGATATAATTGCATAAGTTGATAAAAAATGCTATGCAATAGCTTTACCGCGGCAGTCCCCGAGTGCCACACGTCTTTTTTTTGTTTTTCATTTAATATTCTTTAGGGCCCTTTGGCGGCCTAATAGCATTGACTCTAGGGTTGTCCACTCATCATATATGAACTGACCAATCAACTAGAACGTGATTTTTCCTGACTGCTCGGACGGAAGGTGATGATTTTCATGTTTTTTTTATTCAGTAACAGGCTTGCATTTGACCGCCATCTTGCCTGATGGTAAGCAACGATACGGTCTACGAGCTCTACAAAGTCTCGTACAATGGAGCATGCTTGCCTAGAAGAAACCGATTCACTTGCCGATGTGTAAGTTAGCCAGTATATCAGTATGTATATGTATGTTTGTAAGTGTCTCTATAACCATTATAAAGTATCTAATAACCTTTACCAAAAGACAATCGTGAAACTACCAGTTGATTAATAGTCTCGTATTTTCCCGAAAGCCTGTCTCTTAGAGTGAAAAGTATTGCTGATCGTAAGTATCCCCAATAGAACGGCTTTCGGTGCCATCGCTCTTGCTTAAATGCGTGGGATACCTCATAAATTTAGCTCAGCTACGAGAACGCTTGTCTATACGGTTTTTACAAGCTTTTTTGTTTGTTTTATGCGTAAGATGGTAAGATAGATAACACTACTTTAAGTAACAGCTTTAGCGGACGCCGACAAATTCTCAGCGTCGGTCGCGGGACGAGGTAAACGCTTAAGGGTTGATATACAGGGTTATTCATAAAGGGTATGCTAAGTCGAAAAAGGCTCATAGTACTCATCATTATGAACAACTTTTACTATGGGACCAACCCAGAATTCACAAAAAAAATCAGCCGTTCCATACATTATGTCGATTGTCATTGACATTTTTCTATGGAACAGCTGAATTTTTTTCGCGAATTTCGGGTTGGTCCCATAGTAAAAGTTGTTCATAATGATGAGTACTGTGAGCTCTTTTCGGCTTAGCGTACCCTTTATGAATAACCCTGTATACCTAACGAGTACAGTGGTGAGACAGTAAATGGGCATACTCGACCGAGCAATCAAATCATGGTTGTAGTGACCTGCGGTTGTAGTCTTGCATCGTCAAACTGTTTACACAAACCGAGAAAATAGAAAAACCGGGAAATAGATAGTCTATCAAAGAGTTTATGTTCCGACGACCTTACTATTCTAAACCATAAAAAGAGGTGACTAAACTTACCATAATCGAATAAAAACATCAATCTGACTAACATAATCGAATACGCCTAAACCGAACTGAACTAATGCCGGTAATTCCGTCAAAGTCAAGTGGTTAAGATACAAAGATAATCTTTTATATCTGTTATCCCCGATACGATAGAATCGTACGAGATGAAAAGATCGACAACAATGTCAGAATCCTTATCGCTGACAGATTTATCAGTTTAGCCGATAAGTTGCTTATACCTGGGACCTTATTCTTGGACGCTCGATACTCTCTCCGTCACTCTCACTCTCATGGCATTTCTAATGAGAGCTACAGTGACGGAGATAAAATCTCGCTCGCCAGAATAGAGTCTCGCGATCGAGGAAAAAGGAAAATCTTGAATGACAAATACGAGGATAACATCTGCCTCCCTACCTACTTATTTTGAATTTATTTTGTTCGTGTATTTCGCTTACCGCAAAATATTTGGTTTGGTTTGTAACAGCGAGGACTTACAAAGAAGGAAAGAAAAAGGTTTAATAAAGATTTCATCAGCGTTGTCGACCATTTTTTCCACTGCTACGAGTATAGCTGTCTTTTTCAACACGTTTTTATTATAATAAGAAGCCTTCCTTCAGGTCTAATGGGCTGATTACACGTAACGAGTACAGTGACGAGACATTGCCTTCGGCCGAGTACTCGGTTAGTATAAACATTTGATGAGGCGAGACAGTCACTAGAACCATGATTTGTTTGCTGCCGAGTGTGCCATTTACTGTCTCGCCACTGTACTCGTTACGTGTAATCAACCCACCAGGTAGGGTAATCTCACTGATAGTATAACAAAACGATGTTAATAAAAATAACTTGTGCTCAAACTAATTGGCACTTTGGACTGGTTTAGCGCGTAAACTGAATTTAGGCTGAATTCATCGCGTTTAACTTCCCCGGTGGAATTGGTTCTAAATACTCTGATAGCAGGGCCACTCAGAAAGGACGAAGAAGAAAATAAGCTACATATATGAATGAGAAAAGTGTGGTAGCTCAGTGGAGAACAGCCGCTTCGTATTTTTGAGATAGCGGGTTCAAACCCCGACCCGTACTTACCAATGAGTTCTTTGGGACTTATGTACGAATTTACATACCACTGGCTTTTCGGTGAAGGAAAACATCGTGAGGAAACCTGCATACGTCCGGAGAAGAAATTCAATGGCGTATGTGAATTCCAGCAATCCAAACTTGGCCAGCGTGGTGGAACATGGCCTAATCACCCTTCGAGGGTAGACCTGTATCCCAGCAGTGCAGGAAAGCTATAAGAAAGTGGAAGTATATTTTGGGGCGACCAACTAGTTGCTATCATTACCTTGAATCTTTAAGCCTAAAGCTACGCCAGCAAACTTATAGCAAAGGGTCACCATAACAGATCCTTCAGATATTCGTAGGTAGGTACCTCTCTACCCTGATTCTGTGAATCATTAAAATAAACAGTGTGTGATACATACAGGGTTATAGGAAAGGGTATACTAAGCCGAAAAAGACTCATAAAACAACATTATGAACCACTTTCACTATGGGACCAACCCGGAATTCGGGAAAAAAATCAGCTGTTCTATAGAAATTGATAACACAACACACACAACACATTTGTCTCGATATCGGTAAAACGGGGTGAATAAAATCTCAGGGGTGAATAGATACAAAACTAAAAATGATTTTCTACAGACAATAGCCAAAAATTTTGAAAAAGAACAAAGAAAGGTGAAAGAGGGTGAAGGTTTCGAAACTTTCGGTACTTTTTTCTTTCGAAATATTTGGCTTTAGTCTGTAGAAAACATTTTTAGTTTTGTATCTATTCATCCCTGCGATTTTATTAAATGTTTAGAACAGCAAATTTTTTCTCGCATTCCGAGTTGGTCCATTAGTAAAAGTGGTTCATAATAATAAGTACTGCGAGCCCTTTTCGGCTTAGCATGCCTTTTCCTTATAACCCAGTAGTGTAGTTGGCAACTAAAGGTAACTGATTCATAGTGTAGTAGCCGTACAACGTAACTGCCTCAGGGAGTTCGTATAAATTTTTAGGGACGTAGGTAAGGGCACGGAACGGCCGTGTCGGAAATAATAACAATTTATCAGTCTCGATCGGATCTCAGCGATTGTGAAGAATGGGAATTTTGTTAAGTATCTGAGGGTTTATGAAGGTTTAGGTTTTTGAGTTTGGCTGTTTTTCTGAAAGATAAGCCCAGGACGACAGAGAAAATAGCTGGACGACATTAAGTAGTGGACCGGACTGAGTTATCAGCATTTGAAAAGCACAGCATGGGATCGCAAGACAATAGACAAATATTTATTTAAAACAAAAATATACGTATACATACAAACATACTAAATATTTGAAGAAGAAAGAACACAATTTTTTTTTTATCTATCTATTTTTGCCACCATTATTTTTTAAACCAGTCTCAAGAAGCTCACTGACCTCCAAACTTCAATATGAAGATGGCACCTGATGGTGCTGTTTGTCTGAAGGTCTCTAGTCTACTTATTACTCTGATCCAGGAATCCTATTTGCTCCTCAAAGACCCAATGGCAGCTGGTATTATCGATTTTTAATTTGGTTTTAGCACTTTATCATTTATAAGCTGTGGCTATACCAAGTATTAAGATAAATGTTACAGTTCTTCGGGATAAAAAGTAATGCTCTATACACCGAAGTATGATTATAGCTCTATACCAATAATAATTACCTACCTACCACTACACTATTTTTTCTTGATTGAGTAATCATCCGAACCTACAAACTTCACAATTTGCTTCGAAATTGTTTCATGATCCATTTAAAGCCAATTCAAAAGTAATCAAGTACGACATAACCCAAAACTAAAGTAACCTAAATTTTCTTTTTTAATAAATGGTATTTCAAGGATTAAGGGTTGTCCATTAAACAAACATTAGTCCGTCCTAATGTACCGTAGTAGCTAAATAAAAATCTTAATCCAACCCCTTGCGCGTGTATTAGTGTAAAAGCCTATATATTTAACATTTTACTTAATAAAAAGGTTATTTTTAACTCGACAAACAAATTAAAATTTACATCAAAACTATATAGCTGCGCCCTGCGGTTTCACTCGTTGTCAAAAGCTTAAGTTGAGTTTTCTGGGATAAAATGAAGCCCATGTGTTAATCCAGACCAGATAAGATAAGTCACGTTTACAAAGAATTTTACTACTTGGTAATTAAAACTTTAAACTAATGAATATTATTACGACCGTTATGCATTTATTGTGCAAGCTCCGTTTGTAATAATGATGATTGCTAATGATGGTAATGCAGAAGGGCCTCACTTAAAAAGCTTGCTTTTGCTTTTTTTTTTTAGTTTTTTTTATTAGAGTTGAAATTATAGATATCCAAAAGTGTATGTAAATAAAGTGAACATTGTTACTTCTTCCAACAACAGATATGAATTATTTAGTATGGACGTCGCATATCTGTTTTTGCGATTTTAGTGTTGGTCCCATAGTAAAAGTTTTCATAATGATCACTACTATAAACCCCTTTCGGCTTAGCATCCCTTTCCTTAGAACCCTGTAGGCCAGCAGCAGCATAAATATTAAGAGCTCTGCTACAGGAAAGAGAGTAGGAAATGTTCGGTGGTTGTCCAATATCCGGTTCGGCCCGCGGCACATTTTCCGGAGTTCATCAGTAGTTCAGCACTCTCTAATGGACTGGTCGAGCTAATAACTCTCGTTATTAAAACTGACATTAGATTCCGAACTATGAGGAGGGTTGGACACGAGGCGACCAATTTATCTGACACTAACTGCGCCCCGCGGTATCACCCGCGTTTTCCGGGATAAAAGTAGCCTATGTTCCAGACCATGAACAACCTTCATTCCAAATTTTATGTAAATCCGTTCTGCCGGTTTTGCGTGTAAGAGTAACATACATACATACCTACATTCATAAAATCTTACAAACTTTCGCGTTAATAATATTTAGTAGGATTATTTATTTAGTTTTTATTCTTTAATAGGCTCGCGTTTGACCGCCGTCTCGCCTGATGGTAAGCAACGATGCGGTCTACGATGGAGCACGCTTGTCTACAAGAAACCGATTGGCTCTCCCACTGCTGGGATACAACAGGTCTACCCTCGAAGGGTGATTAGGCTGTATTCCACCACGCTGGCCAAGTGCGGGTTGGTGGATTCACATACGCCATTGAATTTCTTCTCCGGACATACGAGTATGCAGGTTTCCTCACGATGTTTTCCTTCACCGAAAAGCCAGTGGTATTTAAATTCGTACATAAGTTCCAAAGAACTCATTGGTACGAATCGGGGTTTGAACCTGCTACCTCAAGAATGCGTAGCGGCTGTTCTCCCATTGAGCTACCACGGTTATATACGGCTATATACTGTATACGGCGGGGTTTCACCCCGTGTGATGATAAAGAAAAGTAGTCTGTATTGTTTCAGAACTAAAACTTTTTACATTACAAATTTTATCAAAATCCGTTTAATTGTTACAGAGATACGGGGTAACAAACATTTACAAATTTTGTGTGGGGGAGTCCCCACACAAACTTTTGCACTTACAATATTAGTATGATAACAGAATTTGTTCAGGAAAGTTTCAAAACGTACCACAAGCTGCCATGTAGAGGCCCTTTTTTATGGAAGCGTTATAATTTTGGTTACACCCTGAATGGACCAGGGCCCCTGGTCACAACGGAAGGACACAACATAAATCGATTTCCTATGTTGTGAGGACCTGTTTGGCTCAGCGGTAATAAATTCGCCTTATAAGCTAGAGGTTCCGGGTTCGATTCCCGGCTGGGCAGATGTTTGAATTATGAATTTAAATATTTGCGCTGGGTCTGGCTGGGTGTTAGTTGTCCTTATCTTTGTGTGTGTTCCATGGCATCCCCGACACAGGGTTTCTTAGTGGGGGAGCTATGAGTGTGAAACGTTTTATTTATTTATTTTTTATGTTTTGTGACGTTGGCAGATATGATCGTGTAACCAACACTTTCGTCGCCTCATGTAAGAACGGCCGACATTCGACGGGAAACTTCAGAATAGAGTAATTTTTCATGTCAACCTGCTGTTTATAATAATACGTTTTCTGTGGTAACTAATGTACGATTTCTACGTGATAATGCGACAAAATAATGGAGTGTACGGATATCAAGTAAAGATTATGACAGAAACTTAACTTCAAGAAACCATTGCAAAAAATAAGTTTAACGAATAATAAGTTCTATAAATAAATAGCCAATGCGTAAGTACCTACGTGATATAAGCGATGTCAATTTCAAATTATATGGTAGATATACCAAAAACTCGTACGAAACGCTTTGATTCCACTTTTATTGTGCGCACTGCCAGAGTGTGGAATACTTTGCCCGAGTGGGTCTTTCCCGATAGATATAATTTGGGTGTCTTCAAGTCGCGAGTGAATCGGTTCCTTCTAGGCAAGCGTGCTCCATCGTAGACCGCATCATTGCTTACCATCAGGCGAGATGGCGGTCAAACGCAAGCCTATAACTGAATAAAAAAAAAAAAAAAAAATTCTTTAAAATACGAGTACGTCGATAAAAACTAAGCCTTATTAACGTGAAGAAAAAAACAAACATAAGTACACAAACACTTATTCATAAAGTTTCGCAATTTATTTCAATATAATTAGTGTAGTTATGACGTTAATTCTGTAGTACTAATGAACTATCAAAACTAAAATTGTTGCAATTATTTTCTCACTCACAGATTGGGTTTCAAAAAGACGCAGACACTGTTAGAGCTGTCAAATAAGCGTAGTTTACGAAATGTTACAAGAGAATCCATGATCGATCAGTGTAATTGTAATGTATTCTTTAATAATATAGCAATAGCTAAGTTAGCGGCTAGACAAATGGCTTTTTTATTTTTGTGAAAGGCTTGTGTTTAACCGCCATTTTGCCAGAAGACCATCTGGCAAAATGGCGGTTGAAAATAAAAATGGCGGTTGGCCTTCTGTAATGTTCGGTGTCCTTAATATCGACATTGCATGTATATTGTGGTACAAACGATTTTGTTACGAAATCGCTGAACTATTTTCTACTTGTTCAACTATTTTATGGTTCTCAAATGTTTTAATGTTTTTATGAATGTGTAATGAGTAGATTGCATCCGGTTTTCGGAAATGGCGTTCAAATGGACTTATAATGTTGCACCTATGGAAGTTTAATGATAAATAAAGTTACTTTTAGAGATCTGTATAATTGATATCATAATTTAAGCATGTTTATTCGTGTGGGGAATTATTGGATATTAGGATTAGAAGGATAGTAAGATAGGATAGTAGAATAGGAAGTAGGATAGTAGTAGGATTTAAAATAATAGATATTTTGGTTTAATTTTGCTAAATAGAGTCAATACATAATACATACGTAATACTTTCATTCATGTTTGGTAGAGGTGCTACTAAAATATTTATTTCGACTTTATCAAATTTATTTATCCTACTAATTTATTAATGTGGAAGTTTGTTTGTTTCAATATTGGCTACTATTCAATTCAGGCAATAACTACTTATCGGATAACGTATGGAAGTAACTTATACCCTGTATTTTGATACAAAGAGCCTAATTCATAAAGTCCGCTTAAAGTTAGTCACTGCTTAAAATGCCCTGACAATGTTTCGCTGAAATGTGACAACTTTAAGCAATGATTAACTTTAACCAGGCTTTATAAGTGTGGCTCATAATTATAGAGGCTACTTATAAACTAACGGTATCTCCATGTTAGAAACGAAACCGCTGCTCGCAGTTTGTACAAAAATAAATAAATATGACTTTTGCGCAACCCAATTAAACCAGTTCAAATTGGTTCCACATTTACAACTCAATTCCATGTAAAGTAATGTAAATATATTACAAAAAAATAACGTCACTCACCTAGGTATAAATTTATTACGGTATATAGGTATATAACGGTATAATATATACCTAGGTAAGTAAACGTTAAAGCATGTTAAAAAAATATCGTGGTCATTTAATGTGAAAAATAATATAATTTATTGATATTTTTTTTATCAAATTTAAAACGACCACGTTATTTTTTTAACCTGCTTTGACTAGTCACCTAGGTATAAATAAATATACCTAGAGTTTGCTTAAATAAACATGCTTGATTTTGTATTTCATGGAAAATAATATACTTAAATATTTCTACAAGGTTATAAGGAAAGGCTATGCTGAAAAGGGCTCATAGAACTGATAAACATGAATAACTTTTATGATGGGCCCAACTCTGAAATCAAGAAAAAGAAATCAGCTGTGTTATATTAGTTTATTATTTATAGATATAAGTTTTATATTATAAAAAATGTAGAAAAATTTCCATGGCAATTGACAAAATGTATAGAACTTATTTTTCTCGAATTTAATTTCGGTCTCAAAGTGAAAGTTATTCATAATAAATAGTCTTTTCGGCTTAGCATACCTTTTCCTTCAAATCCTGCATAACGACTTCCGAAGGAAAAAGGGCATAATTTTAAAATGTCCATTTTTTTTTTTAACATCGGACTAGGAATGCGTTTGACCGCAATCTCACCTGATGGGAAGCGACGATGTGGTCGAAGATGTAGCACGCTTGCCTAGGAAAAACCTATTCACTCTATTTTCGAACATGCCCGGGTTGTACTTTCTAGGAAAAACAGACGCGGGCAGTGAGTTCCATACCTCTGCCGTTCGGATTAAAAAAGACGAATGAAAACGCTTAGTACGGATACAGTACCAAGCGGCAGGTGCTTTAGTAGTGGTAGGGCTCTTTTGCAGAGCCCGTCTGGGGAAGTACCACACCTTTGCCAGTTATTCCACCGCCAAGCAGTAATGTGCAAACATTACTGTGTTCCGGTTGGAAGAGCATTGTTTCCAGTGAAATTACAGGGCAAATGGGAGATTAAACAACTTATATCTCAGGGTGACGAGCGCAGTGCTGTGCCGCGCAGGGTCTTGAATTCTGCGAGTTCAAAATTCTGGGTGGTGCAGACCTGTTATGGGCAAACGTGACGTTTAACATCAGGCGAGTGATTTACTCGTCTCGTCACTCAATTACATTAAAAAAAAAAAAAAAAAAACATGGAATTTCCACCGTATGAGGGGTGCCTCTTTTTCGTGCGTCTGGTGCTGTTGGTCCATGTTATTTTTCTCCCGCTGTAACAGTACTTAGATCAGACCTAGGCAAATGTCCATTCTGTTTTCACTCGCTGTTACGAGTAGGTACATTACTTACATTCAATGATCGCTTACGTCATTCCACATCATTGTATACACAAGTACTTAAGTACCTACACCAATATTATTATGATCTCATGATGTAGTCAGATGTAACGGTGTAATGATTCGGTGAACTTTTTGTCCATAGTTTGAGTTCCTGCTGACATATTGTTTTGTTGATGGTCGATGCTCCGTCCGGCGGTGCGTGCCTTTTTATATATTTTTGAAGGAACTCATTTATTTGAATAGTATCACCCATCTTTTGTGACTGAGTAAACATTATAATTTGAAAAAAAAACTTTTTATTTAACGTTCTATTAGTAAAAATCACTATTATTTTAAAATGCAAAAAAAGACTAAACAAGTAATTTTATTCTAAAACAATTAAAATGAACCTCGTAAAACAAAACCTATAATTTTTCTGTAATATCTACTTTAACACCTTTTTATTTACATTAGGAAAAAAAGGAATGTGAAAAAAATGATCTTCCTTTACAGCAGAATAACATCGCCTCTTTCAGGAAGTCGGGTAAAATAAACAATATTTTTTTGTCAAAGCTTCATTTGGAATTCAAAGTACAACGCAAGATATTTAAATTGAACCCGGCTTGTAGCGATGAAATTTCTAAACGAAAATATTTCTAAATTTCTAGAATAATCGTTACGTACGGTAAAAATAGCTAAGTACTTGTAAATCTATACTAATATTATAAAGAGGAAAGATTTGTATTTTTGTATGTTTGTGTTGAATAAACACAAAACTACTAGACCGATTTTCAAAAATTCTTTCACCATTAGATTGCTACATTATCCCGGAGTAACATAGGCTATATTTTATACCCGTGCAAAGCCAGGGCAGGTCGCTAGTCATTAAATAACGTGAATGCATTAGCGCTGCGTAGAGCAAAATCAGATTGAAATATCTAATTCTAGCAACAAAATTAAAAATAAACAAAACCACAATTTACGTTAACCAAACTAGCTCCCGTCCTTCCTAAGGTTGGCTTAATTGAATAGCTTTAAGCGATACCACCGCTAATACAACCGAATATCATATAGCTCAATTTTAAGATGTGTATTTTTGTAAGCAATTGTTATTATTTTTGTAATTTAAATATAAATATTTATTTCTCCTGAATAATGTCACATCACATTTATTTTCAACCCAACCTGGCTCGTAGCTTTAAAACATTTCTGCCCTAAAACAGCAACTTCACATAACCCATACCCAACCTTATTACTTCGATATGAAAAAAAAAAAAAAAAAAATTGGAAAACCTGTGAAAATAATGTGGCACGGAAATCCACAGGTGCGCAGTAGAGCCGCGCGAGCGCGTCAGTCGTCCGCCGCCAGCCGTCGAGTATGGACGTCGCTGCGCTCGCTACGACAGTGGAAATAAAAATAAACTTCGCGAAGTGATGTGCTAGTGAGGCCGACCCGTCGAAATATGATTTAACAAAGTTCTGTATTGGATTACTGTTTCACACGGATGTTTAATTTTGTGTTCTGTTGCTGATAAAAGTTTTTACGTGATAACTTGGGAGGAGTAAAAATGTAAGTATTTTTTGAGATTATATTTAAATTGTAAAATATAAATTGTGAAATTAGTTCATTTAAGTTTTTTTATTTAGTCTCTCAAATAAGTCGCCAAAAATATATTAATGACATGTATATGATAAGTAGGTACCATCATTACCATTTTTAACCGACTTCAAAAAAGGAGGAGGTTATCAATTCGTCGGTATGTTTTTTTTTTCTTATTTTTTTTTAAATTTTTTTTTATGTTTGTTACCTCATAACTTTTGACTGGGTGAATCGATTTTGATAATTCTTTTTTTATTAGAAAGCTGACGCTTCCCATTTGGTCCCATTTCAATTCAGTCCAGTTCTGATAATGGTATCCATGAGAAAACCATATAAGTCTTAAATTTGCATTAAGTACGTGCGCGACAAATAGATGAATAGCAATAGTCGGTCTTTTGAAGTCGGTTTTTGTTTTTTGTTTTGTAAAAATAATGTTCTTGTTTTAAGCCAAAAAATATTATGAAACACAAAGGATCCACAATCTAAACCTATTTAACTCTTTACGTACCTATAAGCCATGTACCGTTTTATGAAAGAACCGTTCACCTTTTTTCCATGATAACCATTTTTTAATTTTCATAAAACAAACAATGAGGTGGGTATTTTCATAGATTACTCAGTTATTTATAACACGATAACAATTGCGCCTTAGATGATTACCATGCTAGTAGATAATTGGACTTATTCATACGAAAATAAGAATTCTACTAACATAAAGAATAACAAAGCAATTTTCTTTCTGTACAATTATGTTCGCATTAACTCTAAATTGTCTATAGAATTCGAATATGTTCTCCCATTACTTCTAAAGGCTACTTACAAAGGCTAGCATAAATTTATTTCGTTGCGCTGATATTTTACGCATTTATAAATTATAGCGCTTCTCGGTTTCACCCGCTCGATGACGAAAAATAGCCTAAGTCCTTTTCTGGTCTCCTGAAAACTGAAAAGATGTGTGCAATTTCGTGACGATCGGTTGAGTGGTGTGAAAACGATCAGTGTGAAAGCGTAACAAGCACTTTCGCATTTACCTATCATATTAGTTAGGATTATAATACTTAGCACAAGTCGTGCCGTTTCTCTTTGATACTACAGTATCCGTTCTTTTTTAACCGACTTCAAAAAAGGAGGAGGTTATCAATTCGACTGTATGTTTTTTTTTTATGTTTGTTACCTCATAACTTTTGACTGGGTGAATCGATTTTGATGATTCTTTTTTTATTAGAAAGCTGACGCTTCCCATTTGTTTCCATTTCATTTTGTTTTTTATTTTTACAAAACAAAAAACAAAAACCGACTTCAAAAGACCGAATATTGAGTTATTCATCTATTTGTCGCGCACGTACTTAATGCAAATTTAAGACTTATATGGTTTTCTCATGGATACCATTATCAGAACTGGACTAAATTGAAATGGGACCAAATGGGAAGCGTCAGCTTTCTAATAAAAAAAAGAATCATCAGAATCGATTCACCCAGTCAAAAGTTATGAGGTAACAAACATAAAAAAATAAATAAAAAAAAAACAAAAAATAAACATACAGACGAATTGATAACCTCCTCCTTTTTTGAAGTCGGTTAAACAGACGGCCTAATCGCTGAAATCTCATTCAGACTAAAGATAAATAGATAGATAAACTCTTTATTATTCACACCAGAAATCACAAACAAAAAATGACTGTACATACTAAAGGCTAGGTGAGCAAAGCGAGTATGAACTATGTAATTACAGCCATATGATAACTCACAGTGCTAGCACCAATACTTCTGCAATTATTTCAAATAGGTCAGTTTTATCTGCCATGAACATTATCATCAATCATCCTCCACTCTAGTTTATGTCTCTACAGTTTGCTATTTGTTCAAATGCTTTTCTGAAACTGAAATTAATCATCGAAGTACTTAAACGTCGGGGAAATTAACAAAATGGCTGTAGAATTGAGTGTCTACGGATAGATAACCTAAATACGTGGTTTTGACACATTTTGTTATACCTCTAATTAACACAGGAATACTCAAGTAAAAACTAAGTCGTTTACTACGACTACTATAAACATTGTTCAATATCTATTATTAGGCGGCCAATATTTGTAGAAGGTTATATATCTTACTAGCTGACTCGACAGACGTTGTCCTGTCAAAAGCCATTGCGTCAATTCTAGGTATGTCAAATGTCAAAAGTTACATTAAAAAAGTTTACATTGTCCAAAGCGCTATATGGTAGCATTTTTAAATTTTCTAATTTTTCATGTTTTTTTTACTATAAATTGAGATGTGAGCTATCCTATCTCCTAAGTTAGATCGAATTGCACACGGTGTGCAAATTTGATTGAAATCGGTTAAGTAGTTTAGGAGTCTATAGCGGACAAACAACGTGACACGTAATTTATATATATTAAGATATCCATTAATTTACATTATATTTTGAGATCTCAAACGATTTCGATAAAATTAGCGTTACAGAAATATTTAAAGGCAGAAAATCGATATAGCTTGGTTCCGCCTCTGGGAAAACGCGTTTTCCGAGTTTTTTGACCAAAACAAGCTAAGTTGCTCTATGTTTGAGCAAGTGTATTTACTATTAGCTCATATGCGGGACTTTGTACCTGGTAAGGTGCTCTGAAACCGCGCGGCGCAGCTGGTCTATCTATTGAAATAAATAAAAAAAATAAAAAATTGACAAGAAAAAAAACATTAAGTACAGTACATGATATTATTTTCCTACCCTTACCCCCACCTAAGTGGGGTCGGTACAGTACGTACACTTTTTCCATGAAAACAAGAACATTATTTTTACAAAACAAAAAACAAAAACCGACTTCAAAAGACCGACTATTGAGTTATGCATCTATTTGTCGCGCACGTACTTAATGCAAATTTAAGACTTATATGGTTTTCTCATGGATGCCATTATCAGAACTGGACTAAATTGAAATGGGACCAAATGGGAAGCGTCAGCTTTCTAATAAAAAAGAATTATCAAAATCGATTCACCCAGTCAAAAGTTATGAGGTAACAAACATAAAAAAAAACATACAGACGAATTGATAACCTCCTCCTTTTTTGAAGTCGGTTAAAAAGAAAGAAACATCACGTATCGAAGGTAAAAATCCATTGTCGTGCGTAGTCTCGCAAAAACTCTACTTAAAATGTCTCGACCGATTTGAACACGAGTATTTTTATTTCTTTGTTTTGTGTTGGTAAGAAAAAAAGACTCTAAAAATAATCAATAGAGCAGTCGATAAACTTAAGTATGAATTTTGGATTGTAAGAAGTTAACCGGGTCATCTAATGCTAATAAAATATGAGGTAGTTTATGCCTTAGATTAATATGTAGGCTACTTTTTATCCTGGAACATTTAACAGTTTCTTTAGGATAGTCGGTGAAATGCCAGGGCAAAGCTTTTACTATTAATTATATTTTAAAAGTACTCAATATAGATTTCTCTTCATTACCATAGTTTTAATCATCACGCGGGCAAAACCGCAGGGCACAGCTAGTGGTAAATAGAATTAATTAAACTCCACTGATATTTTCATCACCAAGTTTCCATGCGTACCTAATATCGAATTAAAATTGCTTTAGTTCTAAAGCCGGGTCCAGATAAAATATGTATCATTTGCCCGATCCGATCACCGGGCAAATGATACATGGGTCGGGCCGTATCGTAACGGCGTATCGAGATCTCCTATCATGATACGTGTATCATCACCCGTCCACATAATGCGATCATGATACGCGTTAGCGATACGGATACGGCGATCGGATCGGGCAAATGATACATATCTGGACCCGGCTTAACTGTAATTAATTTAACTCAGTCAATGTCGAATCGCTGCAACTCAAGGGATCATTTGAGAGAGCTCGAAACTCACGAAGTTTTTCATTTTTGATCTTAATTTTGGAACTAAAAAATTTGGAAAATATTAGGAAAAAAACGCGAGTTTTTAATTTAAAAAAATTTGAAAAATACCTAAACGTGAATTGTCCAAATCTTTATTTGTATTTGTTATTTTGCTTATAGAGATAGAAAAAGAGAAAATATAAGATACAGTTTCATGGAGTTTTTTTTGCCCAACTGCCCAAAAAAGTCAATGTTTTTCGGGTGGATTCTATGTGACCTACGTCTAAACCTATTTTGAATAGTTGGGTATTGTGGAGTCCCAAGTCAAGTCTCATGGAGTCCCAAGTCAAGTCTCAAGTCTCAATTTTCCGAAGGTTTCTACAAGGGCTGTACGCTGTATGTAAATAGAAATACATCGCAAGAAAAGAAAAAAGACCTCGGCCTGTTTGGCTCAGCGATAGTGTATCCGCCTTATAAGCCAGAGGTCCCGGGTTCGATTCCCGGCCAGGCAGGTGTTAGTTGTCCTTGTCTTAGTGTGTGTTCCATTTCCATGGCATCCCTGACACAAGATTTATCCTAGTGGGGAGCTATAAGTGTGAAACTACTGATAAAATACTGATAAACTACTGATAAAATATAGCTACTAGAATCTTGAAAAGTGTAGTCTACATTGCTCAAATAATTTACAGAGCTCTTTTTAAAAAGTCGCTTGCAAAATTTCTATACAGCTTAGAAACCTGGGAAGTATCTTTGCTCATTATACACTACAGGGTTATGAGAAAAGTGTATGCTAAGGCGGAGAAGGCTCATTATGAACAACTTTTACAATCAACCAGCTTTCTCTGGGTAAAACCGTGCCAGTGCAGTGGTTTCAGAAATTTTCCTCAAATAACATTGTAAGCTTTAGTTGACAGATCAAATTGATAATGTTGATGTCTAACATATTGCAATGGCAAGGAGAGCTTTATTTTCAGGCAATTTAGAATTGTCGACTAAAGCCTACAATATTTGTCTAGGATGTGTTTTATGATACCAGAAATTAAAAAACAAAAAAAAAATAAAAAGAATGAGATATACAGAAAGGATAAAACTGCATAGTACTCATCATTATAAACAACTTTTACTACGGGACCAACCCGAAATTCGCGAAAAAAATCAGCTATTCCATAGAAAAATGTCAATGACACTCGACAAAATGTATGGAACAGCTGATTTTTTTTCGCAAATTCCCGGTTGATCCCATGGTAAAAGTTGTTCATAATGATGAGTACTATGAGCCCTTTTCGGCTTAGCATACCCTTTATGAATAACCCTGTATTTGTCTAGAATGTGTTTTATGATAACCAGAATAGGTAGCAAAAGCAAAAAAAAATATCATATCAAAACTAGAAAGAAAAACAACAACAAAAGACAGTAATACAATATATCTGCGCCTTCCAAGCTAAAGTGTGTCTGTCAATTCAAAGGGAACAAAACAGGAATATCCACTAGTAGGTTAAACGAAGTTTTCTATATCACAGAGAAAACCTACTAGATTATTTTTATCCTATCAAGTGAACCGACAGGAGCTTTTACTTAACGAGATAGTTGAAAAGAGTTTTCTCAGCGAGGTTGTCTCTCCACATAGAAATCTTTTTGGCTTGCTTGCTAAGAGTTTCAGACACTTTTTTGTATTTTTTTTAATGTTATGAAAATTATTAAACAAACAAATCATGGTTTTATTTATAGTTTATACATTTATAAAGATTATAACGATTACAGTTACCATTGGATTGGATTTTTTTAACTGACAAACTAAGTTATAGATAGATAGAAAAAATCGGAGCTATGTCATACATAACATATTAGTAAAATGTTTTCTGGAGTGAGTGAGGATAAGTGTCAAAGACAAATCAGTTTTGAGAAAAAAAGATATTTTGTTGAAATAATCAGTTTCTCACCTATTATTGGAGCCCAAAAAATAACTGTAGATTTGTGTATAAATATAACCGAAATTATAGTTAGAGTAACTACTCAAAAATACGTGAATATTCCCGTGTTATTATTACAAAATATGTCGAACTCACTTAAGTTTTCATTGTAAAAGTTTCAATTATTGAAACTTTTTTTTTATTCAGTAATAGGCTTGCATTTGATCATCATTTTGCCTGATGGTAAGCAACGATGCGGTCTACGATGGAGCACGCTTGCCTAGAAGAAACCGATTCACTCGCGACTTGAAGACACCTAGATTATATCTATCGGGAAACACCCACTCAGGCAAAGCGTTCCACACCCTAGCGGTTCGCACAATAAAGGTGGAATCAAAGCGTTTCGTACGAGTTTTTCGTATATCAACCATAAAACGGTGACACTTTTTAGTGCCCTTGGTAGACCGATAGTAGAAAGGTCTAGAGGGAATTAGATCATGCAGATCAGAAGCACACTCTCTGAAATGTATCCGGTAAAAGACCGACAGACTAGCAACTTTGCGCCAATGTTCGAGAGTTTGGAGTTTAGTCCGAGTCTTCTTGGCACGTTTCTCAATGGATTCCAACGCCTCAAGCTGGCTCAAGCTCAACTGTTTCGTTTGTCCTCCACTAATGGACGCGATCTGTTAAGGGCCGCAACTTTCCGTGAGTTCATCCTATTAATAGCTTACTAATTGTATTCTAATGGGTTGTGACCCTAACACTGGCAAATGAAATGAGCGTCGGTATCGGGAGAATCATTTTGCATATATTTACCAAAGAATTAAGCAAATCCAGTGCTGACGTATCTAGCTCTGTCCAAGGGCGTCGCCAGCTTATGACTAAGGGGGGGGCAATGGGGCAATATTATGGAGGATAAAAAAAATAAACGCCGAGAGCATAAAGCGTTACACTTTGGAAGTCTTTGCCTCGATGACGATTGTAATAAGAACACGGTTCTAATATCAATGTATAAAACTTCACAAGCCCTCGACAGCACAATAGAGTCGGGACAATTTAGACATTGGAGGGTACAGTAATTTCCACCCAGCTGAAAATTGGTAGGATTGTTTGAAACACCATCATAAATGAAATCTAAAAAGTCACCATCGATCCGATACCTACGTGCAAAAAATCTTACTCCGGGTAGAAGGTCACCAAAATGGGTTTTTCGCGATTTTCTCAAAAACAATTCAAGCTACTAGGAAACTGTTCAAGACAAGTATGTTCTCTTTAACATTCCCTACAGTATTGCTTTTAAATGCATGTTGGTAGGACTCATGGTTTTGAGATATGTTGATATTCATTTCAGACCAGGCCAAAAAGATGACAATTTCTCTTAACGAAGCCTCGGTTAGCAGTAGATCATATCACAAGTTTGTAAATGAGTTTTCCTCAAGTTTTCAACATCGCTAAATCCGACAATCTCAAGAAACACTTTGAAAAATGACTCTTTGTGGCTCAAATCGGATAAATGATGATGATGGCTGACGAAAAATTTTACCTCTCGTATCTCGGAAACGGTAGAAGGATATAGAGGGGTACACCCGACTTTTGAAATGTAGATCAAATTTTTGGGGAAATGATAAAAAAATATAGTCGCCATCGCCATACAAAAAAGTTTGACAGTCATACAAATAAAAAAAAAAGGAAATGCTCACAGCTATGGAACCGCTGTAGATGGATGGAATGTACTTGAAGAAATATTATAGAGGTTCATAACGACAATCGAGATTCAGAAACAAAAATCCAAGATGGCGTATTTCATGTTTTCGTCAAATTCCAGTGGATCTTCCAGTGATCCTATGAGGGTGATATTTTGGATCTGGATCTACATACATCGTCAGTTGCAGGTTCAATTGGGGTAACTGACAAAACACGTAAAATGAGTTGAGTATACAGTTTTTCTTAGTTTTTTCTGCTCTTTCGAATGGTATACTCAAAAAAATTCTAGCGTTAAAAAAATGTCCGTTACGCCACAGATTTTCGGAGTGAACTTTTCAGATTTCCTCCAAAATGATGTTGTAACTGATTATGCTATTCATTTGCAGAGGGAAATTGGTGTATTGTTGGCCTCGAAAAATGTAAAGTTAGAGTAAGCGTCTTCACGCACAGGCATTCCTTTTTACGCAAACCATAAGTTCAAATAAAAAAAAGTAACATCGCATACACCAAAATGTCATTAACATTGTTACACCAATGGTTACGTTACATCAATTGACTCAACCTATGTTTAAGCTTGGTGTCAGTTACACCAATTTGAGCTTAGGAGTGAAATAATAGTTGGTCTCTTACCTTAATTTGAGAACTATTATCTCAGCAAATTACGGCGGATGATATTATCTAAAAGCAGCTAGGAAGCTACAAACAAATCCCTGTGATCCAACAAAATGTCCTCGGAATTGTTTCGATATCACAGACAGTAGAAGACAAAACCTTTTAATTACTATTAGAATTTAGATAGGTACCCAAAGAAAAAAAGATTGGCTTGCACAGTGTGCTCACAGAGTAGCAGTAAAGAGACCGAAAGTAGAAGTGGTTGAGAATAAAAGAAAATTCACATTCGAGTACTATATAAATGAGGGTGAAGGAAGAAGACAATTGTGCCAAAAATTTATTCTGAAAACCTTAGACATTACTCAAAACTTCCTGCTGTATACTCTGAACAATGTTAAGGAAGGGCTCTCTCAAGAAGAAAAACGTAAGAAATCCACCACTCCAAAGTATGATGAGACTGTCATAGCTTCGGCAAAGAGTTATATTGAGTCTCTTCCGTTCCTTCCTTCACATTATTGTCGTAAGAATTCAAGTAAACTGTATTTGCCACAAGAGTACAAGAATACTATTCACTTGTATCGTATATACCGAAAATTTTGTGAAGAAAAACAGAAACAATATCTAGGCGAGCGAAAATTTAAAGACTTTTTCAAAGCAGAGTTTCGTAATATCTCTGTTCACATTCCAAAGAAAGATAAGTGCAAATTATGTGCCAAAGTAGAAAACAGTAAAGAAGCTGAAGTCGCGTTAGATACTGAACTTATTAAGGCTCACATTGAAGAAAAAGAAGCAACTTACGAAAGATTTCAATGTCATCAAAAAATGCATTCGATTGACAAGGACACTTTAGTATCGAGTTTCGACTTACAAAAAGTGTTGAATACACCGCATGGTGATAATATTTTACTGTTCTACAGTAGAAAATACACAGTTTATAATTTTACAGTGTATGAAAGCTCTACCCAAAACGGATTTTGCTACACATGGGGTGAAAGTGATGGAAAACGCGGCGCAAAAGAAATAGGTTCTTGCATTTATAAATACCTGCAAGAAGTCGACGAGCGAGGTTTTAAAAAAATCCTTTTTTATTGTGATTGTTGCAGTGGACAGAATCGCAATAAAACCTTACTGTCGGTTTTCCAATATTTTTTGACGGTATCTAAAAATATTGAAGTCATCCAAATTAACTACCTGCTGCCAGGTCATAGTTACATTTACATGCCAGTAGATAGTATGCACTCTGTAATAGAACGGGAAGTGCGTAAATTGACTGTTTGGAGTCCTACGCAATGGCCAAGTTTTATGGAATCGGCACGAAAAAATCCTGGTCCTTACAAGGTCCTAGTCCTCGAGCACAAAGATTTCATTGACTGGGACCCAGTGGTGCAAGAATGTTTTCCCCCTAGCACGAAAAATTTACAAATGTCAAAGGTCAGAATTGCCACAATAAAGAAAAAAGATGTGAAAACAATTAAAACAAAACATTCCATGAAAACCGATGCAACGACGATGAAGATCTAAAGCAGAAAGGAAAAGGGAAAGGGAAAGGAAAGGGCAGAGTGAAAAAGGTTGTCAATGAACCGCCCGAGCCATTCGAAGCAAGAATTGGAAAAGTGTTTCAAAAATTGAAACCCCTTTATAAAAGCAGACAGGCTATATCGCAAGCAAAATATAAAGATTTAAAAAAATTGTGTGATGATTCTACCATGGTGATTTTTTAAACCTACCCTTTACCAAAGATGTTAAAGACTCTCTAAATCAAACCGATGAAGAGGACTCGGTCGAAGAAAAGTAGTTGATTGTTTAAATTTGATTTTAAATTGATTTAAGTTGATTGTTTAAATTTTGTTGATTGTTTTTTATAATAATTTTAAAATGGTTGTGTGAACCTGCGTTAGATAAAACTTACATCAAAAGAGTAGGTACCTACCTAAACTAATTGAAACTACTTTTTGATAATAATTTTGCCAGAATAAAAGTTTTATATGAATAAAAATGTTTAATTGAATCTTCTTATCCTATACTTACAAAAAAAAATCAAAATTAGCGTAACTGACATTAGGTGATTATTTATTTATTTTCTATACGTTCCTAAGCATCTTAACTTAAAGTCACATAACCAATAAAATAATACACCACCCCTTACATCAAAATGAATTGCCACAACTTTTTTTTTAGAAGGCATACACCATTTCGACCTGATTTATTTTAGGAAGACTTGAGGTCAAAGTGGTGTAACTGTCATAGGTTTGGAAAATAATTGGTGTAACTGAAATTTATCTCGGAAAATAGAGAGTATTTGAACAAATTTCATATTTAGGCTGAAAATTTGGTGAATTTTAAGCTATCGTGTCGAAACGGATCCAAAAACGGCCAAACACAAAAGAAGTTATTTTAAATTTAACACGAAAAAAAACTTTAAATGGCTCTACTGAAAAGTCGTATTTTGTCAGTTACCCCAATTGAACCTGCAACTGACGACATATTATTACACTGTTTAATGGTCTTGCGTTTTGGCAAATCTGATGATCGTGATGAAAATGGCGGCGATTTTTAAAACGGATGTCTAAATCTTAATGTTATTCTGAATATTTCAATATTTTCTACAATTTACATTAAACCTTGTGAATTTATTAACGTTTTGTCATGCGATGCGGAGTTTATTAATAGGTAAGGAAGTGAATTGCTCGCACTTTGGTCGCTTTGCGGCTAGCTACATTTGATCTCTAGGGGGGGGCAACTGCCCCCCCCTGCCCCCCCTTGGCGACGCCCTTGGCTCTGTCCATGCTAATAAGAACAGTCTTAACATCAGGTTTCATATTCTTATATATAAAAATGAATCGCTGTTAGTTTGTCTGGTTATAACTCGAGAATGGCTAGAACGATTTCGCTAATTTTGATCCTAAAATAATTGTGCAAGTTCAGGGAAGGTTTAAAAGTAAAAAACACAGTGGGTGAATCCGCCAGGTGCAGCTATTGTAGTATCTAATCATTCTGTATAAGCAAGTAGACCTTCTAGTATATATAATAAGGTATATAAGGTCAGAGTAAAGCGGCCATATTTTTTCAGTGAAAGCAACGAATTGCAGGTGGGCTCAGAAAATTTCATCATCTTTTATCTCTCTGTCTTTTTACGTTCATTTTTGATAAAAGGTTTCTGCTTAATATAATTCTTATTTAGGAATATATGAATTACCTTTTGATCTTACTAATATTATAAAAGTGAAAGTATGTATATTTGTTACCAATGAACACTAAACGGCTGAACGGATTTACATGAAATTTGGAATGAAGGTCGTTCATGGTCTGGCTTAACACATAGGCTACTTTTTATCCCGGAAATCGCGGGTGAAACCGCGGGGTGGAGCTAGTTCAATGATTATTTTGGCCTGAACTCCATTGACGTTGTTTAAAAATACTTTTTTCGTGTCTCTATTTACTGACTTAAATTGTTTGTCTTTACATTATCTACATTTACATAATGTCTATTGTAAATATTTAATTAGGTAGTTACAAAAACGTACAGCCGAGTTTAATCGCTTTATATAGTTTTATTATTTGAGGTGTTTTGACGACCTGCGTATTGCGTAAGGCGGCAGGTAGTGGATGCGTAAGGCAGAAAATCGTGCCTTGTGACGTTCTCTAGGAGAGGCCTATGTCCAGCAGTGGACAAAAATACGATAGGCTGGTGATGATAATGATGATGAGGTGTATTGACTTTGATGTTTTTGGTGACATATACGTACAACTAAATATATTATATACAACAGGGTTTTAAGGAAAGGGTATGATAAGCCGAAAAGGGGTCATTAGTGGGTACTTATTATTATTGAACAACTTTTACTATGGTGTCATTCCTGAAATCGTGAAACAAATTCATACATTCATACATTTTCAAGGTCATTGACATTTTTCTATGGAAAATTTGATTTGTTTTTCGCGATTTCAGAGTTTGTTCATAATGATGAGTACCTACTTTTAGCATTTTTCAGCTAAGCGCCTTTTTCTCATAACCCTGTGTTATATCTTCGTAGCTCGGTATTGATATTAATAGGCATATGAAAGGCATTTATTAAAATCTTGGTATTCAAGTTTTTTAATATCACGGTAAATAACGATAAACCAGCCATGCTACAAAAAATCAAATATGATTAACTCTGTAAAACATTTGTTATCTTTTTTACATTTGACCTTTACAAAATTCGTTTTCTATTTCTTTTGTTAAATATAGACAATTAGGTGAATATTAGATATTAATCATATCGTCCTTTATAAAGATACTAGCAACCTGCCCCGGCTTTGCACGGGTATAAAATATAGCCTATGTTACTCAGGGATAATGTAGCAATCTAATGGTGAAAGAATTTTTGAAATCGGTCCGGTAGTTTTTGTGTTTATTCAACACAAACATACAAAAATACAAATCTTTCCTCTTTATAATATTAGTATAGATGTGTGGGTGAATCGGACACTTTCTATCTGAATTTGATATTAGTTCGTGTTTTTTTAATCCCAACTTTGAAACAGTTGAACCGATTTTAACAAAATATAAGAACCACTGTTAGAAAACCTGCATTCAAATAAAATAAACACATTCGAATTGGTTCACCCATTTCAGAGTTACGGTGCCACGGATTCACACACACACACAATAGCGGTCAAACTTACTGACTGACTGAATTTTCATTCTTGTGTAATTAAGAAACATTGTATTATTTTCTCATTGACAATCTCTATTTTAATTATGACTATTTTCTTTAATTATTTTTTTGATTAATTGTTTATTTTGTGACGATTTTTGCTATGTTTTGACTTGCCCAGTGTTACAATTTGTTAAAAAGCCAATGAATTGCTTTACTTTATAAATCCCCCCTTTTTGCGTCGGGGGATAAAAATATCCCTGAAAAATCCATACCACAGCAAACAGATCCGTCCAATACAATATCTATAACACTTTGCTTCGCAATTTACGATTGTTTTCGTTTATCAACTGTTTAAACAAAACATTCAAAAGCCGGCTTCCAAACGGTAGGTAATTTACTTTTATAATATACTAGCTGACTCCCGGCGGTATCACCCGCTTTTTTTTTTTTACTTTTTAACCTTCCCTGTATTAGAGCAAAACAAAAAAAAAACCAACAAAGCAGACCAAAAGGATCGGACCAATTTCTGAACACACCTATAAATATTTGACAACCAAGTGACACTATTTTTTATTTCTAAAAAGACAAAAGAGATCGGACATCTCGAGTTTACCGTACCGATAGGACGAACTGCAAATGTTTCACAGGTAGGAACAGTTTGTATTGGAAAATTAAATTGTCGATTTTAGTATTTATCTTTACTTATTATTCATGTTTCTCACCGTTTATACCTTCCCTGAACTTTTACAAATATTTCAAGATCAAAATTAGCAAAATCGGTCCAGCCGTTCTCGAGTTTTAGCGAGACTAACGAACAGCGATTCATTTTTATATATAAGAAGATTTTTAGCTCATTATTTATGTATGATGTATTGTATATTTGTATATTTATTGTATCTTATGCATAAATGTTGTAATAATTCACTACTATACGTATATGTAATGTTCGAGTAAAATTAAGCTCAAGCAACAAACAAAATACAAGAATTTACATAGATTTTTGTTTTAGAAAACCCTTTCAAAAATTGTTAAGAGTGTTGTCACGGTTTTTGCGTTTTCTCGCTCACAATTTCTTTTCTATTGAAGGAAATGGAATCTAGAGAGTGTTTTTTCTAGTTCGTTTTAGGATAAACTGATTGACTTACTTAAACTGACTTAATTAAAAAATTTCGCAATACTAGATATTTATTTGGACATTTTTTTTCTTTTTTAAATGTGAAAGCAAAACAGCTCAAAAACTACAAAATCCCTCTTAATTCCTTCGCAAACACTTACACTGCAGTCAATTTATCTTATCTTTTCTAACTATAAGCAAAATGACGAATGTGTTTGAAAAAGAAAGACGATAATAAACGATTTCAAGCAAAAAATTTGACAACGCCAGCTGGATTCATTGACTTTGGCAAAGTATACTGACTTTGGCAAAGTTACCACGTCATACCAACTATTATGTATTTTGTGGTCATGCTCAAAAGGTTGGCAATAGTCGCAAAAAATAGGTCATTATCCGAAGGCAAAGCCAAAAGCAACGGTTAATAGGGTTATAAGGAAAAGATATGATAAGCCGAAAAGGGCTAGTACTCAACCTCGTGAACAATTTTTAATACGGGACCTAAGCTGTAATCGCGATAAAAATCAGCTGTTATAGAGTCAATGACACTCGACAAAATGTATGACAGCTGTTTCTTTGCGATTACTGAAAGTTGGTTCCGTTGTAAAAATGGTTTATAATAAGTATACTATAATAATTATGCTCTTTTCAGTTTTGCACACCCTTTCCTTATGACCCTGTATTTTTAGCAGTCCACGTTTGTTTGTATTTGTATTTATGTTTGTATGTACCGTACGTACCGCCTTAACTACTCATCTGAGCTTGATGAATGAGGTGTCAATAGATTTGTTATGATGGTTCGGGAATAGGTTATATTTAATACAAACAAAATTAAAATGACGAATGTTGATCTAAAAAGTGGAAATTTTTGATATTTTATCCGACTGTGATAACGCCAAAAAAAGGAGGAATTTCTGAAATTTGTGTGGTATGTACGAGTAATTGACCTGTTTGTCCGTCCTTATGTTCCCTCGTAACCACTAAACGTCTGTACCGATTTAGATGGAAATATGTCACGGGATTCGTGTTTATTGAGCGAGTGTCAGCATATCAAAATTATAAAGAGTCAAAATGGCGGATTTTTGGCGTCATAATTTATATTTATTCCGAAGTCGGGTCATACTTATTTTCTAATCTTGTTTTGCTAGCATTTTAGAAGTTAGACTCTACATAACTGTTCATGTAAACATTAGTAAGTACGTATATAAATTAATGTCAAATACTCGTACGAGATTGTGACGTTTCTTGTTTAAACATTTGACGTGGGTTTGTTCCTACCTACAGTTCAGTGCCTTTACCTTGACACTGGCAGTAGTCATGAACCGCGTCGTGGCAAAAAAGAAACATTGTTTTATGTTGAGATAATTAACTTAACTACCTATGATATGCGATCTAATGTAAATATTATAATGATCTATCTATCTTCTCAATCTTTAATCCTCCCACTGCTGAGATACAGGTCTACCCTCGAAGGGTGATTAGGCCGTATTCCAGCACGCTCGCCAAGTGCGGGTTGATGGATTCAAATACGCCATTGAATTTCTTCTCCGGACGTATGCAGGTTTCCTCACTATGTTTTCCTTCACTAAAATGCCAGTGGTATGTAAATTCGTACATACGAGTAAGTTCCAAAGAACTCATTATCATTTTAATGATACTATACACCCAAATCAGCATTATACTGCGTCATTCATTATTAAATCGTTTGGCTATAATATTTAACTGATAGACAGATAAACTATTTATTGTTGACACCTGAAATTCCAAACAAAAGAAAATAGAAAAACAATATTGTATTGAAGATTTTTTTTTTGTTGAAATATTCCTTACATCTAATCATGGAATTAAATTATTATCAAACAAGACGCATCTGCAAACAATTATTTTTATTAATTAATTTATGAAAACACTCTGTTACACGTAGGTGTCCATTCTTTTTGAGACGACGGCAGGGTTTTCTCGTCAATCTATAATTGCACCTTCTGAACGTTTTAATGAAACAATTAACTTAAAATAGATACTTGAAAACTAACACATTAAATAGAAAGTCCTATAAAATACAATAGTAGAGGCGTGTAAATTGTCCAAGCCAGACGCCAGGTCCCAATTTTGGAGAATTCAGCGCGAAAAATTAATGCAGCCCATTGAGTCTAATGTGACCTCATTAACGAGTCTAGACTAAACAAAGACAATGACTTTACACCTAAATATAAGCTTTTATTTATCAGACTTAATAGGTTTGCGTTTGACCGCCATCTTGTCTGATGGTGAGCAATGATGCGGTCTACGATGGAGCACGCTTGCCTAGAAGAAACCGATTCACTCGCGACTTGAAGACACCCAGATTATATCCATCGGGGAACATCTACTCAGGCAAAGCATTTCAAACTCTGGCAGTTTGCTCAATATATGCTAATCTATGCAGGTATAAACTTTTACGGTGCTAACTTTTCGCAGGCAAATAATGTCACGCGAAAAACGTAACAGAATAAGAAGCTTTAGGTTAAAAATCTATTTGACCTTTCGTGATGCTAACAAGACGTGTCTATAAACAACTTTATAATGTTGTCAAACCTTTAATACCAAATACCAAATGATGGAGACCAAAAATATGCTTAAGTGGGCGGGCAATTTATTAACTAGGTACTTGTTTATTATATTTTAGTTTATGAATGATGTATAAGTGTGTTTGTTTTATACATCTTCACGCATAATCGGCTAAATGGGTTCGGAAGTGATTTATACCAGAAGTAGCTTATACCAATTATGTAATAACACATAGGCTACTGTTTATTATTTTGAAATTATATAGATACGGTTTCTTTAATAAGGTAACTGGTGAAACCGAGGCAGCTAGTGTGTTTGATGTTTATATATTATAGGTATTTCAAATACCTATAATATATTTGAATCAACATTCCTTTTCCTGAAAGGTCAAACAGACAAATTTGCGGTTCTCTAGAAGAAATCGCCTTAAACAAGGTCGCCTTTGCCTACCAAATGCCTTTGTCTACCAAATACCTTTGCCTCCATAATATAAAATTAAATGTATTTTTACTTAATTTCATGATCATTGATCATGTTTTTTTTTTGTTTCAAATACAATACTTGTCTATACAGGGTTATTCATAACGGGTATGCTAAGCCGATAAGGGCATATAGTACTAATCATTATGAACAACTTTTACTATGGAACCAACCCGAAATTCAGGAAAAAAAATTGCTGTTCCATACATTTTGTCGAGCGTCATTGACATTTTTCTATGAAACAGCTGTTTTTTTTTTCGCGAATTTCGGGTTGGTCCCACACCTACTAAAAGTTTTTCATAGGTAATGATGAGTGAATGAATAACCCTATACCTATTGTAGCTTTTGTTTTATATTGTTGTTTGCATTTCCTAGAGCTGAGACTGTTAACTCGACAGTCACGATCCGTCTGCTCATTATAAATACTCTAAAAAAAACAGCTAATTACCAAACTACGTGTAACCCGAACCTTCCACTCATTTTCCATTAGTTTGAAGCTTTGAAGGTTAAGGCGAAGGAAACTACACAAAATATAGAAAGAAGCGATTGTCGTAAATTAATTTAGTCTGTGCAAAGAAATATAATCTGTTTTTCGTTTTGCCGTTTTGGTAACTTTTACTTTTTTTATAAGTTATGTTGTTACCAAAATGGCCAAAATTATGAAATTGGTGTTATTATAACACTAGCTGATGTCCGCTGCTTCACCTATTTCTTACCGCTATTCTGAAGGAAAAATATATATATTTTTTTTATATATAGTCTAAGTAACATAAAGTGTGGTAAAATAACAGAACCCTTATTTACGCCAAATTTTAACCTCGAGTAACAGAGATCATCACTAAATAATAAACACTGAAAGATAATATAACACATATAGGTATACCTAATTCAAGGACAAGAAGAAACTCAATTCTTATTTAATCAGTCTTCTATACCTTTTAAATTTACCATTATTAATTTATATAATTATTTTCCATCTCAATATCTAAGTTATTATAAAACAAAATCACAAAAACTTAAAACTAGTGTATTTTCACAAAGTAGGCCCCATATTTATCCTCCTGTTATCATTATAATTTATGGCATAAAAAAGAAATATTTCTTCAACGGAAATAAGCAATGCAACCCGGATTTAAGGCTCATCAACGCTGTCTAGTTTAAATTATCTCAATGGTTCCAACGACCTTGTTAAGGCTAATAAAAACCACTAAATAAAGAATAGGATCATTCCGATGCCTATTTATCTTATGCTAAGAGCAGACTACATAGAAAAGTAAGTTGCCTTGACGTTTTTGTCTTTTCGGTTTATTAGAACGCTTTAAATGGCAATGAACAAACATATGTGGCGATGTGGGAGCTATTGGCAATTTAAAAACAAAAACAAACGCATACAATGCAAAAGTAATTGTTGCACGTATCAACTTTTATAAACCCTAAGGTAATCCATAGACTTTTTTGCTATGAGATTTTAGTTCTTATATTTTACTTTAGATAGCTTTTATTGTGTTTTGTCAACACAGGTTACCCGTACAAACCCTAATCGTACATTTTCTAAAATTTCATTGACATTTTCTTTAAAACAGGATTTTTTTTGGGATTTCATTTAATTATGATTACTGTGAGCTTTTTTGGCTTAGACATGTTTCCACTGATGCACGTGCTTCAATGGTTCTAAATATGGATTCTTAAAAAGGTAACCTGTGGGTTGCCAAACTCGTCGTTCCGGTACCCAAATCTTTGGCAAAGCCGCCTCCTAGCCTATGATTCATGATTCAAATTCGGCTCATCAGTATTCTATAGAGGTTTTTATCGTATTAGCAAACATTATTTTACTCCATTGTATTATTTAAATTATGTTACGTAATGTTGCCATCTAAATAATGAGCTGGGTTTGACTTGTCTCTAAGTCATTAGTAGAATTTGAATGTCATCTTTATTAATAATCTATTTATTTTATTATTTCGTAACTGATATTATTATATATTGTAGTTTATACTAGCTTACCCGACAGACGTTGTCCTGTACTTACACACGTCTTAAAAAAAAATATGGACGAAATCGGTAAAATCGTTCTCAAGTATTGTTATTGTCCTGCCCGAACAGCGCCACCTACCGGGTCCAATTGTGAATCTAAACGATTCACAAAAATTTCTTCAACATCGATCCAGCCGTTTAGGAGGAGTTCAGTGACATACACACGTAGGTACACAAGAAATATATAAATTAAGATAATACAATACTAAATCTATTTATTGACACCAAAAAACACACACGTAGTATAATTTAATAAATAAGAGAAAGGCGCAGAAGGCTGACTTATCGCTAAGAGCGATCTCTTCCAGACAACGTTTGGATGAGAGGTAAAACATTCCCGGAGTGTGGACGGTATGGTGTGTGTGGCTTCAGAACACAGGCATTGCAGTTGAAAATTGGAATTTGCTATCTTATATTTCCCTACAAGCTTTTACCTTGACATGTACCTATGATAATTTCTTTTTCTTCTTCTTCATTCAATGTTTGGTAAAATCTTGCAAATAAATTTTGAACAATTTCCCGATATCCGATTGTGCGATCTGTGTAACTTGGATGGCAATGCAATAAAAGCTTGTTTACAAACTTATTTATAATATTTAATTAATTAAGTATAGTGTTTTTCATATTATCGGATTGGATATCGGAATTATGCGGGATTATCGGGTTTAAATAGATAGGTACTGCATTTTATCATATATTTTTCTATCAAATAGATACTCACGTACCATTCTGTGCCTACTATAATCTATTCTGTGGTCCTGCAATATTATGGATTGATAACACGTAACGAGTACAGTGGCGAGACAGTAAATGGGCACACTCGGACGAGCAAATAAACATACATAACATAGTTCTAGTGTCTCGCCTCGTCAAACTGTATATTTAAACCGAGTACTCGGCCGAGGGACACTGTCTCGCCACTGTACTCGTTACGTGTAATCAACCCATTGCCAAAGGTTCTCTGGCATTTGATAAAATCGTGGACCGCATTGTTACTAAAGGTTTGGGTCGACGAAGAACATTCGAATTAGAAAAAAGTACAATGTACCAAAATGTAAATATCTTGTTGAGACCCTTCCCTTGGGAAATTAATAAATCTCAAAAGGTAAAAACGCTTGCTCCGCTATTTTAGACAGTATAATTTTTCTATTCAATTTTGGGATTGAGTCTTATCTTCGTCTTAAAAGATCACCTGCAGCTAAAACGTGTACAGAATGAATTAGATCTATTCATAATGTTCTAGCTATGCCCCGCGGTTTTACCCGCATTTTTCGGGATATAAAGTAGCCTATGTGTTAATCCAGATCATGAACAACCTTTATTCCAAATGTCACGTAAATCCGTTCAGCCGTGTTTGCCTGAAAGAGTAACAAACATACATATATCCATACATTCTTTCGCGTTTATAATATTAGTAAGAAGATAGATTATATTATAAGTCAGATTTAGTATGACTAATAAAGAGCAATGAACTCTGCAATCAGTTGCATTTTTAATCATGGCGATAGTGTCTTTTGTAGGACCACTCTCTATGTAAACTAAAGTAATTTGACTGGACTGAAGTTATCTGTTGTTTTCATTTCACGGCGTTTCACGGCTCTTCTTAGATATAAAAGAATCAACAATTATTATGCTACAAACAACAAAAAGTTATTGAATAAAATGCATTACGACAACGCAAATATTCGGAATTTCAATACAATATCACTATATTGAAAAAAAAAAACAAAAGCATAGGATTGTAATTAGAAATAGACATGCGCTTAGACAACTTTCTCAGCCCAAGTAAATTATTTAAATTATCTAATTATATAAATTACATGAAGTAGTATAAAACGTGGTGTAGTAAAAATCAACAACCAAAAGTTAAAAGAAATAATGTTAGATTTGAAGATGATAAGATTTTAAGATTATCGCAAGATACGTAGCCCAATCGTCGAAGACATGTCATTGTAACACCGCGATGACAATCGTATGAAGTTATATCGCTGTGTTGCGACGTATCTTTGATTTATGACATCCTACACCTGCCTTCACCCCCGCGGGAACAAGACAGTTGCTATTTTTTGACTCTGTCACACCTGGCCTTGCAACTTAAACTGCATACAATCGTGCAATAAAGTTGTGTCATCCCGTAATACGACTAAACTGTTGAGTACGATTGAA